>AP028448.1:11451563-11704080 GCA_036509395.1 Antheraea yamamai | reverse complement strand
CCAGAGAAACTAAGCAGTAATTATAAAATGTAATAAATGTAACATTAAATCGGTAAAAATGTTACCAAAATAATAAGAGACACTACATAGTTAATCTATTTATTTTTTTATATATATAATAGGAGGCAAGTGAACAGGCGGGTTAATTGATGTTAAGTGATCACTGCCGTCGATAGATACTGACAACACCAGGGAGTCGCAAATGCGTTGCCAGCCTGTGTTTGGGGGTGCGGGGAGGGGGAGGGAGGAGGCCTTACGGCGCTCTCACTGATCGAACCAAACGCAACAATGCAAGCACTGTTACTTCACGTGGGTGTTTCTTTGAGAGGGTGGTAGTACCCCAGGCAAGCCTAAACCATTCATGCTGAAACCAGTAATAGTCTCAGCATGGCTCTACCACCTACATTACTTTACACCCACACTTACATTTAAAACACGTTTCCATGAAATACCTGTTAGTTTTAAATAAGTGTAGTACATATATGTTTATATTTATATTGCATCAAAAGTGTGTTAAAAAAGAAGTATGAGTCGTAGGAATAGGAAGTCTATTATCTTTGTTTATGTACCATTAACTTTTTTACTGCAACACGCACCGCACGCTACGAAAAATATGAATAGAATGTTAATCTATACTAATATTATAAAAAGGTAAAGTTTGTGAGTTTGTGACGTTGTAGGGGGTAATCTCAGGAACTACTGAACCGATTTTGAAAATTCTTTTACCAATGGAAAGCCACGTTATTTGTGAGTGTCATAAACTATATATCATCACGCTAAGGCTAATAGGAACGGAGCAACAATGAAAAATGTTTTTAAAATCGGGGCTTTTTTCTTTTTGAGAGCTTCCCCGGCGTCTTAGCCCAAAATAACTATTCCACGCGTACGAAGTCGCGGGCAGAAGCTATTAAGTAATTATCTATATCTATACTAATATTATTACCTATTACCGCCCAACGAAGTGGGCACGGGTCGGCTAGTAGTTAATATTTGAGTTAGCAATGTCATCAGGTTCCTAATCTGTCATTGATAATATATATTTTATTTATATAGACGATTAATATTTTCATTCATAACATTACATAGTATAAAAAAAAGGATTGTGTGGTTTTATGAAACCACGGTAAAACTGAAACTTTTTTTCACACTATAGACATTTAACTAATAATAGTCTATACACTACACGGTCAGCTGCTGCGAACTATAGGCGCCGCCATATTGGCCCTGGCTGCTCTGACGAGCGTCTTTCACTTTATCCCTACTCCGCGGCCGACCATCACGCGACATGCAACACACAGACGAAAAAGTTTGAGACGATGTCATAAAAGTTTCACTTTAAAAGAAAGTCCGTCTGTCTGTCTGTCTGTTTGCGATAAATTCAAAAACTACGGCACGGATTTTCATGCGGATAAAGTGATTCATGAGGAGCGTTTTGGTATATAATTTGTCAAGGATTTTTTTTATAATCAGCGCGGGACAACGTCTGCGTGGCCCGCTAGTATGTGTATAAATTTCTTTGATGCTTATGCCGTTTCTATACAATTATCTGGTTGAGATGAGGCATTGGATAGTTGTTGTATGTATTCCTGTAAAGTATATAAATCAGCATAATTCATTCATAATAAGTGGCGCATGTAGTGACTTTGAAGGCAACGGGATAAAAGAGTATCATCATGGGTAAGTAAAAATAAGTAATAATAATAATAATATAATAATAATAGTATATTTAGTAAGTATAAATCATACAGAGTACAAATAGATCAAATTGATTGTAAATAGAATTTGGTCACGGCTTGTTCTTTAAGTCTGAACTACTTATGAATGCAGGTAATTAAAAAAGAAAATGAGTAAACACAGTTTTGTGAAAAATGTTTTTTTAACAATTAAAATATATTTAATTATGAGGAGACTGAAAAAATTATCACAAGTTAGGGGACATTTTCTCTTGATAGTACTATTCACGGACTTTCTTAGTATTTAGGAAATATTGGTCCCTGTATTATCTTGTCAAATATGAATATTAAGCACATACAACAGACACACACACACACACACACAACAGGCGCGCGCGCTCACACGCACGCACACACACCCCACTCACATTTTTTTCTCTCTTCTGCATATGACACATATAGCAATATATATATATAAACATACACTATATTTTATTTGAGGAACGAAATATGTTACTCTGAAGTTGGGTGACATTGGCTGCGACACAGGACAACTAATACAGTTGATATCGGTCCTTTTTCATAGTGTACATTTTTTTTGGTTCCAATAGCTAAATGTAAATGTATGTAAGTAAATAAATAAAAATAAATAAAATATCTACACAATCCATTCAATTTCACAATAAGAACCATTTAATAAACTTGTACTCTTTATTATATACTAGCTGTTACCCGCGGCTCCGCACGCGCTTTTTTAAAATGTATTAAAGAAATGTAAAATTGTGAGTGGGTGTGTACATTACAGAAATGCTTTTTCATAAACATTTGTAACTACGACACGCACGCCATCTACTGTAACATGTAACGTGTACATTAGGTATATGAATACTAATAGTATATCGAATGGGATGGGATTTATCACCAGCAAAATACCTGGAACTTCAACCTACTATAGTGGTATATATATACTCACTCCTCATTAACACTATATAAGAAAATAATGAAAATTTTAAGCTATACATTATCGAACAATATGTCTTAAATCTTTTATTATATAGATATAATATGCCCATATTGTCGATAAACTTAAGTTATTCTTATACGTTGCTATAATCACTGAGTTATGTAGACGCAAACGTGGTAAATAAATAAATATAGCCGCCAGATTGACCAAAAATATGATATCATTCATATTACATACAAATATATGACTTTCAATTATGTATATTTATTCTTGGAGTCCAGTAAAGCACACGTCTCACGCGGTAGTAACATATTTTTAATCAATTTCACACGGACGAATGCACAGGTAGCAGTTCATCACTACATAGTGTCATACCAATTCAAATAAAAAAGAATCATTAAGATCGGTTCACAGTTGACGACAATATCGATTAACATACATTTAAAAAAATACATACAACCGAACATAGTAACCTCCTCCTTTTTCGAAATCGGTTAAAAACAAAGTCCTCTAGTCTGTTTATCTATTCGCGATAAAGTCAAAACTACAGATCGGATTTTCATGCCGTTTTCACCAGTTTATAGAATGACTCACGGGGAAGGTTTAGGTATAATTTGTATAATAATGTAGCCATATGCATTTATCAAAAAGTTTTTATTTTATTTGTACATACACAAACTTTATTTTTATAATACGTAATAGATTACAAATAAAAAATTGGAAATAAAACTAAAGTAGGATAAACTTTTTCAAAAGAAAATCAAAATAAGCTTTGAAAATGTTTGCGATAGAAACTTACCATGTTACCATGGCAACGTTTATAATACTAACGCTAACGAAATCTCTCAAAAGAAAAAAAGTGCCCGATTTTGAAACATTCTAACATTCTTCATTGGTTTGGTCTTATTTATTGGTCTTAGCGTGATGATAGCCTAAAGCCTTCCTCGATAAATGAGCCACCTAAAACCGAAAGATTTTCTCAAATCGGACTGGTAGTTCCTGAGATTAGCGCGTTTAACCAAACAAACAAACAAACAAACTCTTCAGCTTTATATGTTAGTATAGATTACCTATTATCTATATTACTTATATAAAAATTTGATTAGAAAGTCTTTTGAATACTAAATCATCATTACATAGTATAAAACAAAGTCCCCTACCGCGTCTGTCTGTCTGTCTGTTCGCGATAAACTCAAAAACTACCGAACGGATTTTCAATCGGTTTTCACAGGTGGATAGAGTGATTGGTGAGGAACGTTTTAGTATATAATTTGTTAAGGATTTTTTCATAATCAGGGCGGGACAACGTCTGCCGGGCCCGCTGGTTATAATATATTTATGAAAATATGTAATGTTGAAAGGTATTCTAATACAGGTGTTGATATTTTCGAGTATATATAGAAAGTTTGAGTACTTATTTGAGATTTATAAGTAATATTCCTTTTTTCATTAAACACGCTCATAAAAAGACATAAAACTTTAGCAGATTTTGTAACATTATTTTTGGTATCGTAGAATCCAGTTGGAATCGAGAGATACTCTGGAGCGAGCTGGCATCGACAAGCGGCTTAGTTTAAATTGAAACATATTGGCCGGGAAGGGAACCTTTACCTAACTCACGCTATGTGTACTCCTATCCGTTCAAATAAAGTACCTATTCGTAGAGATTCTACAAGAAGCAATGCAATCTCGGAATGCATTATTCAATTGCTATATTTTAAGTTTGTATTTTCATGCTCCACGTATTCTATTTCGTTATTTATGAAATACAAGTCCTCGATTTCGTTCTTCAATAAATATTATGGTAATGGAAGATAGAAGAAAGTAAATGTTTTCTTATTGCATAGGAATTAAGTTCTTTACTTGGCTAAACTGTGGGATGTGGGATGTGAGTGGGTTAACAACCTTTAGGGCTACGTAAACTTGCATTACGACGAACACTTTATCAAGTAGTTGGACGTTTATCTGTTGGTATCATTATATTTATAATCTATCGTAAAGTTTTCTCTGAGTGTGTAGTAGATTAAATAAAAAGGTTATCCGTTTTATTGGTCAGTAAATCACCACAGAATAATCGAAATTATACCGACAACCGAAACAAACAAATATGGAAGTAAATTGAATCCTGTCCAACCGGAGTAATAAAATAGCACCCCAATAAAAAGAGCTTATTAATATATATTATAAAAATATCATAACATTCTGAGGATACTTCGACGATGTGAATTTTATGACGCATGCACTCTATTTCAGTTATAACGTTTCAGTCAGAAATATTTTATTACGCTTCCTATTTTGCTGAACGGCGCTCACGATTGCGCGTGTTATGAATTTCAAATTACCGATGTAGTGCCGTGAAGTTTCATGTCGCAAAATATTCCATATTACCTCATAGTTAGGTAACGGTTCAATATGAATGACAATTCAGTGTAATAGGAAATTCTAGGTGAATAAATTTCCGAAATTTGTTCTTTCGTTTAGGAAATAATTTACTTATATTTATTTTAGAATGTGAATACCCGATGCTGGTGTAAACTTGTTACGGAAACATCGAGTCATATACTTCAAAACTACTGATATTATAACTAAAAATACTTTACCTACATGGTATTTTGACAAAACAAATGGCACGATAAAGCACACATACGTAAAGTAATATTGTAATGCCACACTGTTTTAGACAAAATGTGGAAGTAAGATGGTATATTCTCAATATCGGTGGTGAGAAAGAAATAGTTATATATTGTTTAGATACGGGCGGATTTACGGGGCAGCCGTCAAAAATAAGCTATTTAGCCGAGTTTTAACGCGGCGCTGTTGAAGCGCTTATTACGTATCTACTACTTATTACTTATAACAACATTGCAGTAAATATGTATATAAACATTAATACATTTCAAAATACGTCAACATTACACAGAAAGCATAGGTAAGTCAAGCGAATATATGCGGAATAAGTAATTTTCACTTTTTAGTTTTCCAGATATATATTGAAAAATGAGGCTGGACCTTCATTGGAAGAAAACATCATATTGCAAATGTGTAGCTTACTAGCAAAATATTTTTCAAATGAGAACTTTTTGAGACCCGTACTGATTTGAAAGTCGATAACGAAAAAGCAAAATTAAAAAGAGACAAACATATAAATCTTACATAACGAGAGAATGAGATAGAATATTGAAGAGTATATGAGAATAAGATATAATAAATCATGGATTATATGAAAATTTGGTAGTCCGGAGAAGCTAGGAAGGCATGTCAGGCTAATAGCATTGTTATTTCGAAAAAGAATGAATGTTATATTATTTTTCGAAAGTTTAACTACTATCGTGTGTGAACTGCAGACATGTTTCTTTATCTGGCCTCACCCTCAACTGAAATCTCTGTCGCCAAGCACATATAGGTGTATTCAGGTATCTGTAGATAAAATCTTATTTCTAGGCTTTGTGTTTTAATATGCTTAGGATGCCTAAAAAGCTTAATTGTTACTTATTATCAAATGAGCTTGTGGACACATCCTAATTTATACAAAACTAGTTTTGCCAATGGTTTCGCTCGCGTTAATGATCAATCACTCAGGAACACAGCACTCTTCGTTTTGGATGAAAGGCTTATGCCCATTTCTGTACCGCTGACAACAATTTTTAACAAAAATCTGTAATTATTCTTTATCATGTAGCAGTATTTCTGCAGGTGGTAGAGCCACGCTGAAGCTATTAATGGTTTCAGCATGAATGGGTCGGCTCGCCCGGGGTACTACCACCCTCTCATAGAATACCGACGTGAAGTAACAGTGCTTGTATTGTTGCGTTTCGTTCGGTCAGTGAGAGTGCTGGAGGACCACCTCCCCTTCCGTCTCTTCTCCCCTCCCCACCCCACTCCTCTTACCCCTTCCGCCCAAACACAGGTTGGCAACGCATTTTTAAACTCCCCTGGTATTGCTAGTGTCTCTGGACGGCGGTGGTCACTTAACATCAGGTGAGCCGCCTGTTCGTTTGCCTCTTATGTTATAAAAAAAAAAATTACCGATTCCGATTTTGTAGTATACAATTTCAATAATATTCATGAAATAAGTGTTCTGTAATATTACAGTCTTGTTATACACCTTCATACAATAGTTAACTTTTGTCTCCAATTTTGATCCCGTTTTCACAGAAATGAAAACACTCACATGCCATCTATTGTTAAAATTTTGTATTAACATAAAAATTATTACGGACATGTCCATAACTCACCAAATATCGTTAACACTGTATAATTAATACAGAAACGTATACGGTACAAACCAAGAAAGGTAATTTTTACATATATACAAATAGTATATACCAGCCTTAGATACGTATGTATATATTTAAACCGTGAAAGGTAATTGAAACTAAACATAGTAAGCTTATAACATATATAGTATGTCTCAGGTCTAAACGGAAGTTGGACAATAGAGGATATTGTCATTTGTTGGTTGTGAAGGAAAACCGGAGGACCTTCGTGAATTTATGCCACCGTAATATGAACTTTCAGGACAAAATTGTTTTGACTGGACGTACTACTTTTGTAAGGGTCTAATTAATGGCGACAAAACTGTAATTGGATCTTCAAGTTTAGACTAGATAAAACTAACTTTACTATAATCAAATTACTCGCTTTAACATTGTATTTTAAAGTATAATATTAAGATCGTTGGAGCTAACAATAAGATACGTGTACAGAGTCTTAATGATTAGAAGATTTTATTACATCTAACACGTTCAATTCAGTAAAGAGCTCTATAACTGTACGTCAATTCGCAAAACAATCTTATTATAATTATTCCTTAAGGAATTATATTGATTTCCTAGTATAATCTAAATAATTATTACTTCTAAAAATTCTCACTTCCTTAGTAATATTATAATTGCGAATGTGAATTTTTTTGTTACGCTTTGACGCCTTAAATACTTAACCGATCTTTATGAAATTGCATGCATGTTGTTAGGGGTACATAAACAAAACATACACTACGAGCAAAGTCGCGGCAAATACCTAGTATATAAATAAATCAATAATGTCATGTATGGGTAACAGTAATAGATGGTTGTCACTTGATGCGAAAAAAGAAAACGATCCTATAAAACTTGCCGAATTGTCACGATGTACGACAAATATTGAACGCTGACTGACGTCATACCTTTATAGCCAATAGTCAGCCTTGTTGTCTTAAAACCTGTAAATAAGATGAATCGCGAGTTGCTTAAAAAGGCTATGCGCATTTGGACTTCGTAGTAACAGTCTCTAGAAGAAGAAAGAAGAGTCTCTAGAATTCAGATGGCGCGAATTATATAACTTTTTAAACTAATATACATTTGGCAATATCCTCTCGCTTTTGTCAGACTAAATTGGTACTATATGATTAAATTACTTGATTCTGATATTTTTGTAACCTAGAAAAAACCACTTTTACCTAAAATAGAGTGTTGCCGGTAACAAATACACTGGGAAGATTTAGCGCGAAATACCAACAATAAATAACTGACCCGGAAGGGACAGAGGTACAAGAGTATCGTCCAAATGAATTGAAAAGGCCTCATACATAAAACAACGGTTCCTTCCCGTTTACAACTCAGATATCACTTGGCTTCGAGTGAATCACGCCTAAAAATTAACATTTACCTTACGGATGGACGCCTACGTCTTTCGAACAAAGTAAAGTTCAAGCTTTCCTTATGCCTGAGATACAATTTCGTCCTTATACTTGTGACAACAAAGCGAATGAAGCAATTCAAAATCTCTCTGATTATGTACAAAATGTGTAGGTCTATAGTTTCATAAAAATATTGGTTTTATAAATCAAAATTAAGAAATTTTCCTTAACAGCTTCAAAGAAAAAATTTACCTAAGTATATTTTCTTCTATCCGAATCACTATCACTATATATTATAAGACAAAGTCCTCTGCCATATCTGTCTGTCTGTCTGATCGCGATAAACTCATAGACTACTGAATTTCATGCGGTTTTCACCAGTAGATAAAGTGATTCATGAGGAAGCTTAGGTATATAATTGGTCAAGGTTTTTTTTATTATCAAGGCGGGATAGTGTCCCCCTGGTCTGCTAGTACTAATACTTCCGTGAATGTTTAATATTCTTGATTTGAATCGTAAAGTATATTCCAGCCTTTCCTGACACTGTATTGGTTATAGAAATATGAATATAAGGGAGTTTAAAAAAAATCTTCTCAGAACCAGTCTCAAAAGTTTCGTTTAGATGCCAAAATAGGTCTTTGAAAATATGATCCCTTAATATTAAGGTTGTCCGCATCGCACTTTTCGATTTCCCATAAGAATAACACAGGAAGAAATTTTTTTTTGAAACGTCCTTATGAACCTATATTATTTCAAGCGATTTTCTTTTATTAGGGGTTACCGTAGAATAAACAAATGTATATATTTTCTTTAAAAAGAGAAATGTTAAAATTATCTTTTTTCAATCTATCGACGCCGTATATTTTCTACGAATCTTGTTGTAAGTTATACCTAGTCCGGCCATAAGTTTTGTTACAAATGAAAATGCATTTTTTTTAATGAAGTTATGTAATGTTATTAAAATTTATACCTACATATTTATTAGTGTCAGTAAAAAAAAATATTCTGTTCGAAATGGCCACCTTTGGTTTTTATACAGGCCTTTAATCTGTTTGGCCACAAATCTATGGATTTACGCACTGTTTCCAAGGGAAGTTTCGCCACTGCTTGCTCCAAAGATTTTTTAAGAGACTCAATGTCACCATGTTGTTTAGAGCAGGCCATGCCCTCTAAAACTGACCATAATTTGAAGGGTTGAGGTCTGGGCTAGATGAGTGCCAGTCTTCAGCTCTTATAAAGTCTGGAACGTTGGTTTCAAGCCAGGCTTGGGTAGTTTGTGCCTGTGATCAGCTGCAGAGAACTGTCTGGAATATGACCGACGGCTCCATACCCACTTTGTGCAAGGCGATCACTGCAATCCTATTTTCTATAACACCCCATTCCATATTGTAATTTGATAATGAACACAAAAAAATATGTGAAATGGCGCAAAATCGAAAGAAGTTTTTAAAATAATATACGTGTTCCAAATTCAAAACAATGAAAAAGTTGAAAAAAAAAGAAAAGTTTTTATGTAACGGTATTTATGCCCAGACTAGTCAATACTATTGTATTTAAGAGTAAAGGTACTACCTTTCTTAACTGATCTGTTTAAGCATCTGATCGCTTGAATTCCTTCCATAATACTGTAGTAAGTGTCGTATGTTATATATGTAGTTCGTTTAATCAGGTAGGATATCGATCATTAAACGTGGAATCTTGAGGCTAATTACCATATAGGTGAATAAAGTTTGAAATGAGTATTGCTGTATCGAAGTCTGTCGCTAAGAGCGTATAACGATGTTTACGGACTATTAACTTTGAGAGCAATTTACATTCTAGATTTACCATATTATTAGTTATCAATAACATTGTCATTTAATACCTTGAGATCTTGACATTAAACTTCATACGTTTTATCTCATACAAAGCAACTAAGAACAAAATACTCGAACTTGAGAACAAAGAGGTATCATCGATTAGAACTTGTCTATTTGGAAACACAGTATTTTATTTATTTTCTGTGCAGATATATCTCTATGGACTTCTTATTGTTACGATACGTATATAGACAAGAGTTAGTGATCAATTGTTGTTTACCGCTTCTCTACATTTGATTTGTCGCCTTCGTTCTTTAACCTTTGGACGTTTATTTATATAGTATACTAGCTGTGCCCGCAACTTCGTCCGCGTGGAACCTTATGTAAAAAACATTGCTTAATAAAGTCATCTGAATGTATTAAGTCCATTTACTTATCTACTTTTCTCTCGTAATTACGCCGCGTCGTCATTAAAATTACAATAACTTTTGATAGAGTGGACCGATTTTAATGGACCAAAGACTAAGTGTACGTCCAGAGTGGACGCTATAATCGAGCGTCGAGCGGGGCGTCGCGTGCAGAGCGTGCATCGTCTAAGAGCGACGCGGGACACTCACGTATTAATGCGTCTGTTTGACACGAACACCGCACGCGATGCTCCGCTCGACGCTCGATTATAGCGTCCACTCTGGACGTACACTTAGTCTTTGGTCCATTAAAATCGGTCCACTCTATCAAAAGTTATTGTAATTTTAATGACGACGCGGCGTAATTACGAGAGAAAAGTAGATAAGTAAATGGACTTAATACATTCAGATGGCTTTATTAAGCAATGTTTTTTACATAAGGTTCCACGCGGACGAAGTTGCGGGCACAGCTAGTATACTATATAAATAAATAGATAATATACTATATAAATAATAATTAGATACAGATATATGAATTTCAATTATATTTATTCTTGGAGTCCAGTACAACGCACATCTTATGCACATGTTTACAGTGAACATGATATTTTTGCTAAATTTCATGCGGACAAAATCGCGGGTAATAGCTAGTCTAAAATAGAATAACCTAAATTACTTCTTATATGGTTAGCTATCTGCCCGTGAAAGTCCTTTTTTTTTTCTCGAACTGACTATGCTATTGACCTGGCAAGGTCTTTACAACTTCACCGGACTACATCAGTGAGAGTCCTGTGAAAATTGGTCCAACCGTTTCGGAGATAGCATTGCAGGCGAGCCACGGTTAACAGCTAGTCTAAATTAAAATAGACTAAATTACTTTTTAAAGTGTCCTCTATCTGTGGGTGAAAGTCCCATAAAATTCGGTTTAATCGTTTTGGAGATAGCATTGCAGGCAAAGCCACGTTTAACAGATAGTATAAACTAAAACTGCTTGCATTATTTTTTATAAGGTCAGCTATCTGCCAGTAAAAGTTTTGTGAAGATTAGTTCAACCATATTGGAGATAGTACTGCGGGCGAAGCCACGGTTAACAGCTAGTCTAAATTAAAATAAACGAAATTAATTTTTATAAGATCAGCTATCTGCCGGTGCAAGTCCGGTGAAAATCGGTCTAACCGTTTTGGAGGTAGTATTGCGGACGAAGCCGCGGTTAACAGCTAGTCTAATTTATAGTAGCCTAAGTAACCCGCTGTAATTTTTGTTGTCTGCCAGTGAAATTCTCGTCAAAATCGGTCCAGCCGTTTCGGAGATTACCCGGAACAAACAGACAGACAGACAGACCGACAAGAATTTTAAAAATTGCATTTTTGTTATCAGTTGCGTGTATACTTTCACACCCAATCAATAAAAAAAATGTTATTTTGATATTACATACAGACACCTTATTTTTATTATAGGTATAGAGTATAGATATATGTATAGATATAGAAGAAGATATTGTAGTTGCCAGGTACATAATAAATATACCACGGACAAAGTATTATGTACAGAGGAAAAAAATTATTAAAAAAAAAAATGTTTTTGTTTTGTAATTTCTGGAATTACTGATCCGATTCTTAAAATTATTTTATGATAGAAATCTATCTTCAGGGGTAGATTGTATCTTAGTTAATTCGTATGTACGTATTCGCAGGTAGATGTTAGTACAGTATAACAGAGTTTGTGGAACTCAGTCTATTTTAAAAGGAGCAATTGACGAGTGTACTGTTGTTACCATTGGAGTTTCAATACAAACATATAGTTTATAACATACTTAATTTTTCATAAGTGAACATACACGTAGCTAGCAATGCTTTTAGCTAGAGTTGTTATGCAGCGACGGCGTCAGGCGGCGACGGCGCCCCTATAAATTCCGATTTATCGCTGAACCTGCCGAACTTTCTGGACGCCTCACTCACCTCGCCCCGCGGAAACCTTATTTTATTTAACTTCTTTATACCGTTTCGTGGCTCCACGACTTTCCTCTACCGATAAAAGTTAATGCAATGTTTATTTTGGATAACTTTCAGGTTATGTTACGGCTTTGTCAGATTTAAGGATAGAGGTTGCTGTTTCTTTGTGTATTATGTTATAAATAATAAAGTTCACTCTTTTGTACTTTCAAAGGAACTGTGTCTTTATTTTCTGTTTGACGTACTTTTTATAATGTTACATGATTTGTCTGTTTCATTTTAATAGTATCACGTTATATATTTCTGCATTGAAAAAGTTATGAAGACGCAATACATAAATTGTTGTAAAAATTGAGCGCGAATGTGTTACGGGATAAAATTTGAGTCTATATGTTGAGTCTGTTGACCATTACTATTCTAGGTAAGCAATGAATTTCACAACTTCCTGTTAGGGTTTTTGTCGAGGTCTTTAGTATGTCATGTAGTGATTTTTATTTTATATTAATAACCTTAAGTTATTTGATCTTATATCCTTTCTAATATTATAAATACGAATGTTTGTTTGTTTATTTGCGTTGTAATAATTACTCCCTTGATAACACCAGTAATCATTTTCAATAAACATGATTGCCAAAAATGATTGTTTATAAAAGTATGTGCGATGAAAACATCAACCAGATCTAGTTTCTTGTCGATTCTTTTCGATGACTGGGTTTGTTTTGCGAACCGGTGGTAGTTCTGACGTTCTTCTCAGAGCTTGAAATGTAAACTATATTTGATTTGAAAGTAAGAAAAAGAAGAAGATTATTTTCCATATAGTTTATGTATCACAGGTTTATTGTTAGTGTAACCAATGTAAATAATGAAAAGTGGACATACATTGAAATTATATAAAAAAATAATTAAATAAATGTAATGTCTATTCATATCTTTGTAGTTTTGTTATAAAACTACAGATGGTATTGAAACGTTCCACGAATTATAACAAACACAAAGTATTAAAGATAATTTTTATTTTCAAACTGACTAAGGCTGTTGGCCTGTCGCGCTTCACAGCTTCACCGGCCTAAATAAAAATTGCTTTTCTTTTATTCAACATAGTGGAAATTAAAAAAAAAATCAGATTACATTATATATGTTTGCCGTGCGCAGCCGGAAACGTGCATCATAGTGAAGATCAGAGTGGTATCTACAGTACCTACATGACACAATAGTAGTGACAAAGTTTAGAAATACCTGTTTCTAATACTAGATTACTGCTAAATATTAACAAAAGAGTTTTGCTAAAATGCTAAAAATAGAGAGAGAATGTCTACATTTGTATCTATCATTCGATATGATAATTCGATTTCTTAATATAAATAAGTACAATGTATAAAATATAAGCTACTGCCCGCGGCTTCGATCACATTAATGTAGAATTCATCTATCACTCGGGAAGAGTACATGTTTTGGGGTTGAAAGGCACCCCATGTCCCTTTTTGTACCTCCGAAAACGTGTACGCATGATGATTGGTTGAGTAGTGAAATAGTAACAAAGTATCGCATTTATAATATTATAGTAAGTATATAGTATCTATAGTATGAATACTTATAACCTATGAATTAAATATTTACAGATAAACAATTAATAAACTGCACTCGTCTGTATAATATAAACTAAGGCAGATTATTAGCATTCAAGTTGCTATAACATTTTCTTTGTGAAAAGATAATGTCAAGTGAGAATTATAAATATCTCTCTAATTTTGTTAGCATCCTGTGTTCTATTTTTGTTAATATAGTGATACTAAGCTATATTAGAACGATGTCAGGTAACTGACTCGGCGCCAACTCTGGAAACAAACAGACCAATAAATGTCAAATCCAAGACAATTTTGGGGGAAGAAGCAATTATTTATCTTTCGCTCCGGTGTGTTATACCTTATTGTTAACTTATCATAACAGGCGGAACATTGAAATCAATTAGGGTTATATCCGTAGCTACTATTATTTTAATATATAAAATGAAGTAATAACATTTAAGTTATATTTTTAGTCTGTACGGATATTAAAAAGAAAGTACATACAATGTTCATTTTTATATTATATTGTGACTTAATTACATTAATTTAATAAAAATACACCCCTGCGTGATGTGTGGTGAGTTAAAATAGAATAAACATCTTCCCTATGAAAACACCAAGTTCTATGTGCCAACTCTCGTGGTGCTTGGTTAAACGGATTCGGAGTTTATTAATCTCAGACATACAAACATTTATTTTTATATATACAGATATAGAAGAGAAGGTTTTAGTCTATTGGCATATATGGTAATTGTTTTTGAACTTTGACATGGTTCAAATTTTGATCGGCAAACTTTTGTGTGACGATAAGTGGTGGGGGTAAACCCTCTCTTGGGTAGAGTGTTGGAAACGCCGGTTCTCGTCCGATCACCGAAGTTAAGCAACGTTAGATATAGTTAGTAGGTACTTGGATGGGTGACCGCTAAAAAAATGTGTATAGTTAGTTTAACACATTTTTATTTATATTCTACAAATTTGTAATACCATATGTGTATATATATATATAGAAAAGACTATAATTGGTTTTTGATATATAACTATAGTTACTATAGTGCTGGTTTAAAATATGGGCAATTAAAAAAAAAAGTATACTTGTGTAATTTTCTGTATGAAACACATCACACTCTTGAGTTCATTCAAATTTCGATGATTTACTTAATATCTGAATTTTATACGTTATTTGATTTTTATAAATTATATTATATAAATACTTTAATATTGTTATTTGTAACTAGCTGTGCCCGCGACTCTGTCCGTGTGCAGCGTAATGTAAAAAACCAGTAACTTAAACTAAAATCATCCTAATTCATTTAGTCCTTTTATTTAACTCCTTTTCTCTCGTACTTAAGTCGCGTCGTCATTAAAATTACAATAACTTTTGATAAAGTGAACCGATTTTAATGAAACCAAGACTAAATGTTATTCAGAGATATACACACACCGACAAACGGACAGATAGAAAGACAGACAGACAGACATTTACAAAAATGATTGAAATATATTTTATTGCTTATTCCAAGACACCTGCAACCAATTTTTTCACAAAAAAATTAAGAGTACGGACACGTTATATTTACATTCTTATTATATGTATATATTGAGGATATTCTATTTTAAAATGTTGAAAAATAATACAATCATAAAATATATTCATAATACACATATAACAGGCTAGAAGAATTGTAGCGCTAAGGAAAATTCCGAACTCTTTTCTATGACTATGTATTGCTGCCGGTATATGAACCCTGTTATATCTGGAAAAATATCTATTACAGTTGGGATGCACGTGGGAGGGAGCGAATGTCCCTCTGCAATCATTTGTCCAGAGTTGTTCCAAGAATTCATAAGTAGATTTGAAATGGGTTTATTCATAAGCTTTAAGTGTAGGAAATAGAATTTCTAACATATTTATGGGTAGCATGAACTACTTGTAATTTTATTTATTACTATATATATTACTGAGTGCATAATTTTTAAAGAAATGTGATAAGATATTTTACATATTTCCTCTAATATATTTGGACGTACATAAGAAATTAAAGGTGTATTTGACACGCATGAAGAATAATGAAATGAAAACACTAATTTTAAACAGAAGAAAATTACAAGCAATTTATACCACCAAACTCGCCACCAAAAGGAAACCCTATCAGAGTATTAGTTACTACTTGATTTTGTACATTATTTTGTTATTATGATAAGCTACAATTACTTTTTGAAGGTGGTAGAGCCACGCCGTAGCTATTACTAGTTTCAGCATGAATGGGTCGGCTCGCCCGGGGTAGTACCACCCTCTCACAGAACACCGACGTGAAGTAACAGTGCTTGCATTGGTCCACCTCCTTTCCCTACTGTACAAATTTCTACTTTTATTTTTAATTTTTAACTTTATTATATTCTTATATATTTTTACCTTTAGAAAACAACAACCTTACAAACTGTCGGTCGGAACCTTACATTTTTAAGAAAGGCTATCGTGAGCGCGATCTAATCGACTACTAACGCCATCTCTTGCCGACAACATTAAATTAGACATTCCGACAATATTAAATTAGACACCTACCCGTCCCCCATACACAGGCTGGCAATGCACTTGCGACTCCCCTGGTGTTGCTAGTGTCTCTGGACGGTGGTGATCACTTAACAACAGGTGACCCACCTGTTTGTTTGCTTACTTTTGACCAAAAAAAAGACCATAAAAGAGTACTATAAAACATAAGTGTTTGTAAAGTTTTGATTGAAAATGTAGCAATTTCAGTGTTATAAGAGCTAAATAAAACTATCAGTTAATTAATAATTGTTTTAGAATTATACTAGCGGGCCCGGTGGACATTATCTCGCTGTAATAATAAAAAAAAATAACCTAGACAAACTATATACCTAAACCCTCCTCATGAATCACTTCATTCACCTAACTCTACCCTCCCAATACATTCTTGATAATTTAATGTATGTGCGTAAAAACTTTGAAAACCTGCCTTTTGTAAAGGACCGGCATGATCTAAATACTGGAAACTGTGACAAACTGGTTGTCCCACGTTTCAGACTTAGCAAAACCAGTAATAGTTTCTCAATAGTGTTAGGTTTTACAATAAAGTCTCAAAACATATTACCGATTTGCCGGACTGTAAATTCAAGCACCATGTCAAGCAGGTTTTAGTGTCGAATGGCTATTATAGAGTGGATCAATACGTGAACGATGGTGACGTCTTGATGAATTGACTCCTCTCTGTGCAAAAACGATATTGTAACGTATAATGTACTCGAAAATATATATATATATATGTTAAAAAGAAGTACCCGATCGAGTTTCTTGCCGGTTCTTCTCGATGACTGGGTTGTTTTCCTAACCGGTAGTAGTTTTAACGTTCATAAGCACCTTATTAGGGCCTAAACTGAATAAAGTATTTTTGATTTTTGTTTTTTTACTTTATCTACTGGTGAAAATCCGTTCAGTAGTTTTTGAGTTTATCGCGAACAGACAGACAGACGTAGCAGGTGACTTTGTTTTATAATATGTAGTGATAATAACTACAATAAGCTTATGAAGCGATTATGGCTTTGTGTTTGCGTGTTCGGTCACCGCTTTGATCGATGTAAGTCCCATTTCTGAGTTTGCTGTGAAGGAAATCATAGTACTGAAACTATAGGAGCCTGGATTGCTTCGAAGTGTGTAAATAACACTGAATTGTATTTGAATAAATATATGCCTTTTATAACCATAAAAGACTTTTCATATTTAATTGACATATTTGATCAAAAATAAATTAACACGTTTCAACCGGGAAAACATAAAAGATGACATTCTGGAGTCATAGAGCTACATGAGCATAGTATGATGGTACTACTGGTGCTTGGTTGTTTTGTAAGCCTACCTAGCTAGCTACCACGCTCAAGGTGACAAAACCTTGGAGGTAATTTCTCTAGATTTTGTGTGTTTACGATCCTAGATCACATCGTTATTTCGCATCAGGTGAGATTGTCGTCTTCAATACATAGTATAAAACAAAATCCCCTACCGCGTCTGTCTGTCTGTCCGCGATAAACTCAAAAACTACTGAACGAATTTTCAAGCGGTTTCCACCAGTGGGTAAAGTGATTCATGAGGAACGTTTTGGTATATAATTTGACAAGGATTTTTTTTATAATCAGGGCGGGACAACGGCTGCCGGGTCCGCTAGTATGCTATAATCTGTAACATATAAAAATGTTGCAATATTTTCCATAATTATAACAATGGTGATAATTAAGCAACGAGTAAATTAAAAATTAACAAAACTAAAATACAGTTGTAAAATGTAGTTAAATAATAGCAATTGTGCCGTGTTGGTTCCCTTTTTTATGTAGGTAAATTAATTACTTCGATAGGATAGAACAGAAGCAGACTCGTTGCTGTATGGAAATTTAATTGGAAAAGCTATTTATGGAACTAAAACTTCTGTCCTCTGTCTCGACCATATTACCGTTGTAAAACTCGACCCGTATGTTCACCAAAAACGTTTTCACTTGTTTTTATTATATTATTTTGAGTAACATTTAATTAATTTTTTATTACATACTAGTGGCCCACTCCGGCTTCGCACGGGTATAAAATATATAGTCTATGTCATTCACTGAAAAAAATATTAAAATCGATCCAGTAGTTTTGATTTATTCATTACTGCCCGTGGCCCGCCTGCGTTTGTTGCAATGTAAGCGGAAAAAATGTAATTATTTACAACATCACATTAGAAACCTCAAAAATAACAGTATTTCTCCACTATTTAATGGATGTTATTATAGATATAAACCTTCCTCTTCAATCACTCTATCTATTAAAAAAAAAACCACATCAAAATCCGTTGCGTAGTTTTAAAGATTTAAGCATACATAGGGATATAGGGACAGAGAAAGCGACTTTATTTTATACTATGTAGTGACTATTTACGATAATCAAAAAAAATAGTGCGTGGAGTCCCTCCGCGCGGAAGAAGTGAAACATCGTAATGTGGAAATGAAAATAGGAAAGGGTGGAAATTGATTTTTAGTGAAATCATATTGTTTCTTTAAGACAAACTTTATTAACAATGCTTAACAATTCATAATTGATCGCATCTTTTAATTATCATTTTCGAGTGGAAAAATATCCAAATCTATAACATTTACAATGGGATTATGATAACGAAATGTTTGATTATTTTTCTCGCTCTGTTTCTTTCTATTCCCCCTCCCCAGGAGCGTTGAACGTTTAACGCAACAGTGCTTTCATATCCCCTCCATGGTAGCGTTAAACGTTTAACGCAACCTTGTTGGAAGGCGCATTAGAAGTTTCACTTCAAAATACATACATCAATGATATTTCTATTACAAATTCCACGTCACTTAATATTAACAACAAATTGCCTTAGATGACTAATATAAGAACCACGAATTCCGAGTTTTCGATGACGAAAGACATTGCGTTGAAACCATTTGGTAGCATGAATGGGTCGGCTCGCACGGAGTAGTACCACCCTCTCACAGAAAAGCGACGTGAAGTAACAGTGTTTGCATTGTTGCGTTTCGTTCGGTCAGTGAGAGCGCCGGAGACCCACTGCCCCTCCTCTCTCATCCCCCCGCCTCGGCCCCTCCCTCAAACACAGGATGGCAACGCATTAGCGACTACTCTGGTGTTGTTACTGTCTATGGACGGCGGTGATCACTTAACGTCAGGGTCACCGCCTGTTCGTTTGCCTCCTATGATATAAAAAAGGGCATTTTTTAATACGTGCCTGGCTATAACCGCCCACCTTCGAGTTGTTCCCAAGTACTTGTACGCGTGTTTCCACAGCTGCAATAAAGAGCTCGTTTATTTAACCTTAATGTATTGCTTTCTTAGACCTCATTATCACTTGACAGCAGGTGAGTTTGTGGTCAAACACTAAAATCTGTAGATAATAAAAAGGTATCCATTTGAATAATACATTCAATTGTGAAACTTGGATTTATAGGGCAAATAAGGCTTTACCATCTATACTAATATTATAAAGAGGTAAAGTTTGTGAGTTTGTGACGTTGTAGGGGATAATCTCAGGAACTAGGACCGATTGGAAAAATTCTCTCAGTGTAATTAATATAGCTCATTTATCGAGGTAGGTTACAGGCTATATATCACCACGTTAATACCAATAGGAGCGGAGCACTAATAAAGAATGTTTCAAAATCGGGGTTTTTCTTCCTTTTGAGAGCTTTTGCTGCGTGTAAGCGTTAGCCCAAAGTAACTATTCTACGTGGACGAAATCGCGAGCAGAGGCTAGTATATTAGTAAAGAGTGTATTACGCTAACGCCACCATTAATTAACTAGAGCACGCTCTAATGCCTGGTTTCTGAGGTACTTTAATTGTAGCTTATCTGTTCAATGGCGTTATCGGTTCGATAACTTGTTAAATTGCGTTTCTGAACACACAATAACACGATAAATGTCAGTAAAACTCAACGGGCTATTTGACAGTTTATCTTATGGATAACTTTGTTGAGTCAATAACTATTGGTAGTTTAATCAGGTATCTCAGAAACCGGGCATAAGACATCTGAACGGAAGAATAAACAAAAGACAGATAATAATAGACAACAAACTATATTCTATGATGTACAAACAAAACGTATTGTTGCTTTTCAGACAACAGTTATTGTAAATTGGGTTTAGCAGCAGCAAGCTACGCTATCACAGGGATTACCTAGTGCTGGAAATACGAGGTATTTATATATTGCACACTAATAACCGTATAATAATTATGTCTCTTGTTGTTTTTATCCAAAGACGACAATGTTCGACGGTAACCGTTTTGAATAATTCATGAATTAAGACTTTTTTTTAATGTTTCTCAAGGTTTCTGATTTATTCGTCAACGCTATACAACTTACAAAGTGCAAAGTTTAAAATACAACTTAGTTTATCTTGTAACTTGGTAGAAAAAATATCTCAACTCGAAAAATTAATTTATTTCTGTCTGGACACTTTTACAAGTAGCTTTGAGAGATACGTAATTCGTGGTACAGGCTGATATTATTTTAAAATTTATCTCATCTTTTTTATTGCCTCTTTAAAATTCTCAGAGATACAATTCTTTTGATATTTATGTCTATATTTTTTTCATAATAAAATATGGCCTGTAATATAATGAAAATATAAAAAATATATCTTAAATTTTACTACGTGGATTTTTGAGTAATGCTATGGTAACGATGCAGTATTTTTTTAAATCAAATTTTGTTAAACAAATTTATGTATTATTAATCGATTGTTTTTTTCTTAATTATATTTATTTCGTGTTTTTTCAACCCTTAGTTGATGTTAATGACGATGGAACAGAACTGCCTTTTAAGTGCGATTCTTGGAAAATGCTTATTGGGTTCCGGTTCGATTTCTATGTCGCTAGCCGATTTTACAAGTAAAATAACATATTTGCAATATTGAAGACATTTATTTTTTACACTGTTTTTCCAAGAATGACATAGAATGTTTCTTTACTTGTTTTAAATATAAATTTTAATTATACAAATCAAAGAGGTTTTTTACAATGCTCAAGATGTTACAGACAAATTTTCAATTAGAGCATGGTAGCTGATCAGGCAGGTAATAATAAAAAAACTCAACTATTATGCACCAATGGTATATGTATATATTAAGCGATCATTGTTTCAAACACATTAATCATTTACGAAGGAGCTGTGATGTAATAGAGTTGAGTCGCTTCTTGTGAAAATGCTAAATAGAAACCGATATCCTGATCGAAAAAGTTTCTTCCGTTCATGAACTATTTCTTATTCTGCAAAATGGCTTCAACTAAAATGGCAAAGTATACAAACAACTTTAAAAGAAAACCACTCTCGCACCTTATGCTTTTCTCGTTCGGTTTTTTAACGTAATAGCAAATACTTCAATTTATATGTTTATTAGAAACTGCTCGAAACTCTGCATATGTTTTTATGTTATAATTATTATTGTCGTTACTATATAACTCGTTATTTTACTTTATTACAATTGATTTCATAAGGAATTACTGAACATTATTGGAATTTTGGAATGAGATACATTAACACCGCATAATTTTTTTTTTAAGTAAAACGTCGGATACGATAAAGTATTTTTTTAATATTTTTTTTAAATAATTACGAAACATATAACAAATAGTTTTTCAATTTTGGGACCACGTCTCCAAAGTTGAAAAATTGTTTTTTAAATGTTTTTAAATTTATATTTCTTTAAAATCTGTATATTATGTTATACTATTTTTATTTTATTGAGTTAAAATACGATCATATTATATAATCATCTAAAATTCTTTTTGACACTTCTTATATTCTATCAATTGGGAAATAACATATGTTTCCTATGTATATCTAGGGTAAAGCGGAGTGATTCGGTACGTGATGGAATATATTTTTTAATTTGTATTGTTACTAATACCCACGGCTTTGTCTGCGTTGTTTATTATTTTAACAATATACTTGATGTACAGAGGAAAAGACATGAAAAATTGAGGTGTGGCTGTGTCATGGACACGGCCGTTTGTTGTACGTGAATACGTCTTTAAACAGACTATATTTTCTATATAAATTATTATTATTTTTGTATGTTATAATCATAAGAAATCCTCCGGGTTTTCATGTTTTGTTTATGATGGCAACTGTCCCATTTAACGGGTTCAGGAAATAAATCAACTAAACAAATAATTATGTGTTATAACTTTATTAATTATAGGTCTGTGTGATCCGCTCGGCCGCATTCACTTTTTTACGTTGCCGATACTGCTTGACTCGGTCAATAGTGTTTTATTGGTACCATTCGATTGGTTTTGAGATTCTCTTTCCAACCCTATACGATTTCTGTATTTCGATTTGGCTTTTTGACATGTATAGATCGACATTATATATTTTTTTGGTATTTTTCATTTTATTTTAATACCTTTTTATATACACAGTAACGATTTTACTCTAATGCTTTATATATAATCAATAGACTTTGACAAGACCTATCGATTGAAACTTAAACAAATGTCGTAGCTTCATCAAATGGACAACTCAAAAATCAGTAAAATTACCTCGAAATGGTGGTGCTTACCCCCCTACCACGTGCGATGTGTTACTATCCTGACTTAGCGTAATAAATTTTTTGATCCTTTACCTATACAATGGTATAATTTAGTTTTGGGTGTAGAGAATAGATTTGAATCTACACACAAAAAAAAAGTATAAGAAATGTGTGAGATAATAAAAATTATAATATATATAAAATATATTTTAAAAATATATAAAAAAATAGGGTGCGGAGAAAAATAATTTTTTATAATAGAGATATATTGTGGGTGGGTAAAAAAAAAATTTAATATTTTTTTTTTTAATAAAAAAAAAAATTGTTGAGAATTTTGAAAAATAATGTGTTTAATAGTTACGATTATTAATTATTATTTTATTATTTTAACAAATAAAAAAAATGGTAGAAAAAATAAATGATTAGAAGATATTTATTTCGTAAGGGATGATATTATGGGGAAAAAGAAGGGAGAGTGAGTAAGGGAGGAAATAAATTTTTTGATATTTGGTATTTTGAGAATTATAGGAGTGTTTTTTTGTTTGGGAATAAAAAGTAGGAGGGGGGAGTTGAGGAGAGTCATTAAGGGAAAAAGGTAAAACGGCAAGTGGGAGGATAGAATGGAATGATTGACGGGAGGAGAGATGAGTTGTGATAGATAGGGGATGGGGTATGAAGGTAAATTTTGAGTGGTGATAATGTATGTTAGGATGGTGAGAATTGATGTATGGGTTGAGTACGATGTCGATCATGAGGTGGTGGGTATTATAGGGGGTGGGGTTGTCGTTGTAGGTGGTGGTGGGGATGAAGAATATGAATCAGGGAGGAATGGAGAAAGGTTATGATTTTTGATGAGGGGTGAGTGGGGATTAGGGTTAAGGAGGGTGGGGGTGTATATGGCGGAAATGTGAAGGGTAAGGTGCGGTGAGGAGGTTAAGTATTATGGGTAGGGGATTGGTTATGGTGGGGATTGGAATAAAGGGAAAAGAGTTGTGTTTAATAAGGAAAAGTAAAATAATGGTTATTTCTATCTTTTTTAGGTTAATGCATGACAATGCGCGTTCACATACAGCTCGGCAAACCAGTGAATACTTTGCAACGGAGAACATCCGGGTATTGCCCTGGCCTGCACAATCACCAGATCTCAACCCCATCGAGCACGCATGGGACATGCTCCAGAGACGTGTTTTGAAGGACTTGGATGGAGCGACAACAACCCAACAGCTGAAGGATTTGCTACAATTCCATTGGGAGCGAATACCGCAAGATGACATAAACAGTAGGGTGGAGTGAAAAAAACAATTTTTTTTTTCTTAGCCTGGGGGTCAAATTTGTAGCTTATAAAAAACAAAAATTTTTGAAAAAAAAAAAAAATTTTCCACAACATCTTGAGCCGCCCACTCATTTTTAAAACTAATTACGAGTAAAAATATTTGGTTGCAAAAAAAAAAATTTTTTTGTCTTTGAATCTCTTAAAACATCTAAGAAGCTAACAATTATGATCATTTCCAACTCAAATTTTATTCTAGTGCCCTAAAGAGGAATGGTACTTTTTGGGATTTTTTTTTAAAATAAAAAAATAGGGAAAAAAAATTTTTTTTTAATTTGTAATTTTTATTGGTAAAAAAGAGGAAAATCCTAAGATTTTAGAAGGACTTCAAAAAATTTTTTTTTTGAAAAAAAAAATTTTTATTAATTAGTTTTAAAAATGAGTGGGCCGGCTCAAGATGTTGAGTAAAATTTTTTTTTTTTTAAAAATTTTTTTTTTTTTTAATATATAAAATTTCCCCCCTAAGAAAAAAAAAAAAATTTTTTTTTTCTCCCTACCATATTATAAAGTGTCTTCAATAATTAATGGATACTCGTTACCGAAGAGTTGCGGAGGAGAGGAGAATATATATTTTATTATTATATTCTTTTATTTTTCAAAATACATTTTCTTCTTAGAAATTTCATTTTGTAAGAAAAAAGTTTAGTTTTTTATATATCTTAGTTTCTACAGTATATTCTAATATTGTTCATTTCTGTTATTAAAAGAACTTATAAAGACAACAGCTGTTATTTTTACATCATAGAACCCTAAATATATTATTTTAAAAATAAAATACAACGTTATAATGTGAAGAACCATCCTAAAATTTAAATTAGTACATGTTGCTTAGACTTTTTTGATGAGTGTACATTGCCAAACTGTATCCCCCGATTTTGTTATCATTAGGTTTTTTTGGATTGCCCCTGTATGGTAGCAAATGTAAAGACGTATTCACGTCAAAAATTTGAAGCAAAATAGCAAAAATGTAATGAGCCTGAAATGCTTTTGCTTACCTACGAGTACTCTTCTCTCGTTCTTAACTCGTGCCGTTATTCAAATTACAATTACTTGTAATAGAGTGAGCCAATTTTAATGAATAAAAAACTAACTGTTACTCGAGGATATACTTTATGATTTTCGTGATACTCTACCATAAACGTTGTACTTTAGCAGTGATGCGTAAACAAACAAGCTGACAGATATTTCTAAAAATGATTGAAATGTATTTAATTACTTTTTTACTCACTTGCAATCATTTTTTTCCACAAAAATCTGAAAAATACAAACACGTTAAAACATTCTTAATATATGTATACGTAAGATATGCCTGAAACTGAAACTGGACCTCCCAAATTCCATGGTTTTAGTCAGACATCCTGCTTTGAAATTTAGTATGCGTTTTTTAATGTGAAGAACAGATATAAAAAGGAAACAAAATATAATCTTTGTGCCATCAAGGGCAATAAAACGTTTGATAAAATCAACTAGCAACAGGTTCCTCTAAAAGGGACTATTGTCAATTCCCCATATTGTGTAGTTCGAAACAACAATTGAGTTGGATCCGGCCGTCTCGACTCAATCGGATCGAAGAGACTTTATTTCCGTTATAAAATGAATGTCTTGTGACAGTACACTATTCTCTGTTGTAGCGTATTTCATTAACTCACATTTTTGGTTACCTTAATATACGTTTTTTCAATATATATTTATTATATGTTAATTAATTAAAATTGGTAGACGAGCCTGAACATATTCATATTCAGTTTTGGAATATAACAAATAAAATACTTTGGCTTAAAGACAATAAAACGACAAGACAAGTTTTGTAGGTGGTAGAGTCACGCTGAAGCTATTACTGGTTTCAGCATGAATGGGTCGGCTCGCCCGTGGTAGTACCACCCTCTCGCAGAAAACCGACGTGAAGTAACAGTGCTTGCATTGTTGCGTTTCGTTCGGTCAGTGAGAGAGCCGCAGGCGCACCTCCCCTCCCCTTCGCCCTTCCCTTTTTCCCCCGCAACACAGGCTGGCAACGCACTTGCTACTCCCCTGATGTTGCAAGTGTCTATGGACGGTGATGATCACTTAATATGAGGTAACCCAACTGTTCGTTTGCCTCAAATGATATTAAAAAAAACAATAAAAAATCTACTAGTGCATTTATAATTATGTATTAGTAAATTTCTCGTTTTTTACATTATCAGTGTACTAACACAGATCTATCTGTATCGTGTATTAAATTTATTAGTTTAATACCCGGTAGAACGTCAGTACAGTCGTCGCTTCAACTGGCTTGAAGTCCACAATGAATATTCAAACCAAAAATTTATCACTGTTTATAATTGTCGGTGCCAATTTCTAATCTTATATTTTTCTAAATCAGTTGCTATTATCTCATCTATCTATATTTCAAACTTCTTTGTGAAAAAGTCCTATTAATAATGGCTTTAAGTATAACCTTATACACTCTATAATATTTAGAAATAGCGATTAGTATTGAGTTAATGATTTGTATGACGAACTTGTTTGGAAATCTTCTTAATCTACTGTCCAGTTATTACAATCTATGTTCATCAGAAGTAGTTGTTAAACTTAAAACGACCAAAATTTGATAAATGAATGTATTTATAACTTTTCTGTATTATTACTTGTTAATAAAAACCCATACTTTATCGGATAATAAATAATCAGTAAATAAATAAATCTAATTTTACATCACTCACAAATCACATGTCTCACATTTTTAACACGAGACGTACTGCAAGTATTTCGAGAATTTTAACTTCATATTTCATTATAAAATATATACTTTTTGTTACATTATCATAAACTTTAAATATATCATTAGCACACTGATACCGTTCGTACCAAGAATTATCCACTATTTAGAGTAACTCGCTACGATGAGGATTCAGGTAAACGTTAAAATAGGTATGTCTATGCAAATGCTATGTGTTCGGAGCCGATTACAAGCAATTCCACTCGCTGCAACATGTTCGATGGTTCGAGTGTTATTATATGGGTACCTGTGACTTGAATGTCCATTTGAAATATTATCTTAATCATTTTAACGCCGTATTTATTCTGAAAATATTTAAAATAACCATAACAAAAAATAAATCACAAAGATTCAGTATTGTATTAACCATAGGGAATCGCTATCGAATTTACCGACAGTGTTTTCCAAATTACGCTAAGTTTCGTAAGCTTTACAAATACACATCTGTGAATACGAGCAGTTAATAGTTAGTTGATTCCAACAAAAGTTATAGGAATATAGTCAATTATAATTCGTAGATTTTCTATATTAATTACAATTTAACTCCAATTTTATCCGATATCCTAAACAGTAACACATTAAGCCTAACAGAGTCTGACTCTGAAGTACAACTGCCGGAATAAGCCTACAGCTATGTAACTTTATAACTGAGGGTGGTAGCAACCCGGTCAGTATAAAAAGCCTATTATTATGTTGTGTTTGTATCATGATGCTTTCCTGCGCCGAAAGTCCCGAACGTTGCAGCGTCGATCGATGCAGTGTAATGAAACAGTAGTGAATTAATCTGGATACGAATAGCAATGTAAAAGAAAATCTTCTATACTCATAAAAAGTAGGTAGCACAGGCCACTATATAATTGTTATCAGGTTGAGATATTAAACTAACGTTATTGAGGATATACAGAACTATCTGTGTACCCGGCTCCATCCGCGTGAAAGCTAATGAAAATCAGTGACTAATAAAATCATCTGAATGTATTAAGTCCATTTACTTATCTATTTTTTTCTCGTACTTAAGTCGCGTCGTCATTAAAATTACAATAACTTTTGATAGAGTGAACCGATTTTAATGAAACCAAGACTAAATGTTAGTCGAAAATATGCTTTATTTCAGATGAGGTGAACGTAGTACTTTAGCAATGATGCATGTTCAAACAAACAGACAGACAGACGATTCTAAAAATGATTGAAATGTATTTTATTATTTATTCTACCTACAACGATTTTTTCACCAAAAAGTACAGACACCTACATTTACATTCTTATTATATGTATAGATAGATTTTAAAATAAATAAACGAGGTCTGGAACCCGTACTCGAGTGCGTTGGTAAATTATTGAAGTTATACTTCTTTTGGCGCGTTAGGGAAAAATAATGATAGTAAATTTTTACGATACGCGCGCACACCGTCACGAAAAACCGACACCCTGAAGTTATTACGATGCGCGCGCACACCGTCACAAAAAACCGACACCCTGAAGTTAGCATTTATAGTCAACATTTTGTTTCTTTGTATTTGTTGTTTGTATTTCTTTGTATTAAAATTATCAATGTATTAAATACCTTTTTTATATTGTTAGTGTCGTTTTTTCTACAAATGTAGAATAAGGCGAAAGATAAAAATTTTGAAAAGATTTTTATCTTGTTACGCCAAAGAAGTATAACTTCTAACGCGTGTACATAAGTATACACACACTTTTTTATGTATAAAATTTCACTTACTTGCTCACTCGACTCGTGTTGTTTAAACTACACTAGACTTGATACAAAGGTCGTTTTACTTGGTTAAGTTATTATGATCTCTTTGTAGCCATCCTTTGTTAAGACAAAAGTTGGTTAAGTATCAAGCACTTTGTTGT
Organism: Antheraea yamamai; assembly: GCA_036509395.1. Taxonomy (NCBI): domain Eukaryota; kingdom Metazoa; phylum Arthropoda; class Insecta; order Lepidoptera; family Saturniidae; genus Antheraea; species Antheraea yamamai. Next base: position 11,675,102 of record AP028448.1, on the reverse strand, counting down.
TATGAACTCCTTGATATAGAGATAGAAATTCCACGTATTTTATTGAGGACGTCTAACTTATGTTTACTAACTTTTGCTTACGTTTTTCTTGATGAAAGAGACTAAGATTTGTATCCTAACTAATGTTATAAATAATGTTATAATATAATTATCTATGTTATTATGTAATTAAATAATGTTATAATAATGTGAGTTTATTTGTTTCTTTGTTGCGCTTTCACGGCTTATTTTCTCAACTGATCATCATGCAATTTTGCATACATGTTGTCAACTATATAGAAAAAAACATAGCATACCTTATTACATTCAGAAAAAGTGCTATTCCCCAAGGCTTATTAAATCTTCATTACAATGAGCGAAGTCGCGAACAAAGCCTAGTTTATAATATTAACCAGGATAAGCATGTATTATACGAAAATAAACACATATAATGTGTTCGGATAACGACTGAAGGTTTTCGGTACAACAATACAAATTCGACGATTTGATACAATTAGGTAAACTATTATTCAATACATTGACGTTCAATGTAATGGCCTAAATTAATACCAAATATATTATGTTACGTCCTAAATACACTAGAATTGTCTCCAACGAACCACGACGGAGTGTCTCATGAAACTGTCATTTCACCAACTTGCACGTCTTGCGAACACTTAATCTACTTGAGTGCTCTTTTGCAACAATTTGCATAGTGATACTTACAACACGTGATACTTAATTTGTCCTTTATGATTTCAATAAAAATAATTTAGAATAGATATTATTTGATTTATAAGAATGCGACACTAAATTGATATATATTAAATTCATATTTGTGAAATAAAATGTTAGTCATAAAATGTTTCATATTACTCTAAGAACCCAATTTGATGATTGAAATATAGTGCTGTTTTATTTATTTACACAGTAAATATAATAGCCGATAAAATGATTAAAAAACGAAAATAAAGTTTTGTAATAAATTTCGAAGTGGTTTGGTTTATATTTTTGCTAAATGTTGTATAATAATAATGAGAGAACACAGTTAAAAAAGTTAAACTAATGGGCATGTGCTTAATCATTATTGGCCAGCTTATGAGACAAGGGCGACTTCAACTTACTACGGTTTTGTATTCGTCCCAACTGCATAGAAAGGACAAGACAGCGGCTCAAGCCTAGGGCCATTCCCTCGGCGTGGAGCCCTTGAGTGCGCTGTTCGCGCGATAGTGACACAAAATCTTACATCACTGCGACAACATTACACATATCTACTCCACACACGTGCACGCATACACGCTTACACATGAAAGTGGAAGGGTTTTTGTTTTTTTTCCCTTATCAAAATGAAATAGTTTAGGAAATTATCCGATACGAAATATATATAAGAGTTGTTGAGGTATGTATGCTTCGTACACATATATGTTTCAACAACTCATATATGTGTGAATAGTTAGCTTATCTTAGGTAAGCTCAGATAGGTCGCGAATTGCATGTATCAGGCAACAGCCCAAGCCGAGGTGTGCCGTGCACCCTTGAGCTAGTTGTCAAATAAAATCGGCTGAGTGCCTTAAGCGCTCGCCTTAGTAGTCCGGTGAAGCTATTAAGATCTTGCTAGGTCAATAGAGTAATCAGTTCGAAAAAACAAAAAAAGGCAAGACATGCGTCTATTTGTTTGGAACGTTATGTGGCGACTTGATGAATTATAAACCTATGCAGCATCGTTGTTTATTTTGAATTGTGGGAGTGACATAGGTTATGTAACATTTAAGTTCAACATATACGTAAGAATGCTGTACACAGAATTAATCACTCTTTAAGTTTCATCACGGTCCATATTTTTAGTCCAAACGACAACTGGTTTTTTTGTATTTAACTTTTTTAATTATTGTTTTTTTTTATTTAGTTTTAATTTTCTTACATTTTAAGAATGAATAAATACATCTCCATGTACCTACTTAAGAATACATGAAATATTAAGTCTTTACCTATGAAAATGCCGTTTTGTATGAAAAAATTTAAACGAATTTTTTTCATGTACTTTTTATTTGTATTAATCGAAGTAATCACCCATGCAATCAATGCATCTTTGCCAACGCAGTGGCAGTTTATTAATGCCCTTCTTTAAAGAAATCAGCTGGACGGGAGACAACAAATTCTTCAAAGGCATTTTGTACTGCCTCTCGGGTATTGAATTTTTTTCCCGCCAAGGAGTTATCCAATTTCTGGAAAAAGTAGTAGTCTGTAGGCGCTAGGTCTGGTGAGTAGGGCGGATGACGGAGAACTTCCAACCCCAGCTCTTGCAACTTGGAGACCGTCTGCTGTGCAGTATGAGGTCGCGCGTTGTCGTGCAGGAGCAGCGGAGACGAGCAATTGACCAATGCTGGTTGGAGATGTGCCAGATTCTCCATCATTGTGTTCAGTTCTTCACAGTACACATCTGCAGTAATGCTCACCCCGTTTGGTAAGAAGCTGTGATGAATCACACCGGCGCTAGACCACCAAACAGTGACCATCACTTTTCTAGGGGTAAGTTTTCGTTTAGGGCATTGTTTAGGTGCTGAACCAGGATCCAGCCAACTTGCTGAGCGCTTGCGGTTATCAAACAGAATCCATTTTTCATCGCAGGTAACAATGCGGTTCAAAATTCCTTCATTTGTGTGTCTGTTGAGCAGTGCAAGGCACGTCTCGACGCGTACTTCGCGCTGGCGATCATTGAGTTCGTGGGGCACCTATTTGTCAAGCTTTTTTACCTTGTCAATTTGACGCAAATGGACCAATATTGTTTTGACGCTAACGTCGAAAGCTAATGCTAATTCAGCCATAGATTGTGTATCATCAGCTTCCACAATCGCCTTTAATTCGTCATGGTCGACCAAAGTCTTCGGACGACCGCGAGGTTCATTTTTCAGGTCGAAATTCCCAGAACGGAAGCGAGCAAACCAATAACAGGTGGTGCGTTGGTTTGTAGTGTTAGCTCCGTAAACGTCGTTGATGATGCGTGCCGCTTGTGCCGCGTTGCTGTCACGACGGTACTCATATTACATAATTACTCGAATTTTTAACGTATCCACGATGACAAAAAAGATTGAAATGTGATGAAAATGTAACACAAATCAATAAACAAATGACTACTATTAGAAAAAGAATTCCATGTTTTTAAAATAAAATTAATTTGAAATTAGAATTCTTAGCCAAACAAAAATTATTTTGATTTGAAATGGCCAGTACTGCAGAACGGCTATTTCATAGGTAAAGACCTATTATTATTACAAAGTCTTATCATACATTCACATTGTATAAGATGAATGTTATTATATTAAACGGATATCTTCAATTCCAACTTGATTTAAAAAACGAATCGCTTTTCTTCTAATAACATAAAATAAAAATTAACATGTGAGATGAAAGTTCTCGCTCCGTGATCATATGAACTCCGAAAAGTCTTCATTCCTAAATAAAATCGCTATACCTATCTATACATATAATAAGAATGTAAATCTAACGTGTCTGTACTTTTTCGCTTTTTGTGAAAAAAATTGTTCCAGATATCTAGGAATAAGTAATAAAATACATTTCAATCATTTTTAGAAATGTCTGTCTGTCTGTTTGTATGATTACGGATCATTGCTAAGGTACTGAGTTTACAATAAAACCATGAAAATCATAAAGCATATCTTCGAGAGTAACTTAGTCTTTGTTTCATTAAAATCGGTTTACTCTATCAAAAGTTATTGTAGTTTGAATGACGGCTCGAGTTAAGTACGAGAGAAAAGTAGTAATCTATACTACTGTTATAAAGGGTTTATTTGTTTGGTTGAACGCGCTAATCTCAGGAATTACTGGTGTGATATTTTATTTTATTTATTTATTTATAAGACACACATTACAGATAATAAGTAACTATGTGTAATGTATGCAATAAAAGACGGACTGTAGCAGAGTGAATGTATATTGACGTTAGTGCATGGACAATGCTTAGCAAAGGGTACATACAAAAAATTAATATATTTATACACCACATAGTCCTCCTCTTAAATACATATAATCTAAAAATTAACAGAAATCCTGAAATACTTGTACTAGGTTTCAGAATGTGATACAGTTTACAATAAACAAAAATTATTTCTTATAAGATCTTGATCTTAAAGTCATTGCATGACTAGGCTCTTTTAAATTAAGTCCTGGCTTAAAAACCTTAGCATGAGCCGTACTTTGATGCTCAGGCATAATATCAGAATCTACATTATCGGCTAGTTCAGGTGTCAACTCGTTTTCAATCTCTTTATCTAAGCTGGGTGACATTACTTTACTAGAACAGGCAAACTCGTTAGCGGATGGCAAAGCAGGCTCAATATTCTCACTGCAAGTAGATTGTGTGTTCAATTGTTCTGCATTCACACATGATAGTGAATGACGCGATTTTCTTTTGCTTAATATTTGATCTGTGTGGCACTTTACTACGCGATCACCGTCTATATCTTTAATAGTATACGACACCGGTCCAGTTTTATTCATAATTACATCGTCTTTCCATTTATAATCTTTATTGGTATAATTTCGCATTAGTACCATCTCCCCGGGAAAAAATTCACGTAATTTTCCACTCCGTCGACTTTCTTGCTCTATTTGTTTATTTTGAACTATCTCACTGGTAACTGGGCGTAATAGATCAAGCTTACCACGTAACCTGCGTCCAAACATGGCTACAGCTGGCTCTTTTTGTGTTGTACAGTGTTCAGTATTTCTATAAGTAAATAAAAAACTACATATTGCTTTATTAAAATCGATATTCTCTACTGTAGCCTTTTTTAATACTTGTTTTACAAGTTTGACTGCATTTTCAGCAGCTCCATTGCTAGATGGATGATAAGGTGCAACTAACACGCGCCTGATACCATTACTCTCTAAATAATTTAGATAATCACTTGAAGAGAACGGTGGTCCATTATCACTTACTATACTTCTTGGGAGGCCAAAACGAGCAAAAATTTTACGTAAACTATTAATAACCACCGCTGCAGAAGTACTACCTACTTCTTCGACTTCTAACCATTTAGAATGAGCATCTATTAAAATAAGAAAATACTTATTACGATATGGCCCTAGAAAGTCTATATTCAAACGAACCCAAGGTTCTTTCGGCCAACTCCAAGAATGTAAAGGCGCTGGTGGGGCTTGATCACGCTGAGAAGCGCAAGCCTGACATTCACGACAGATTCGCTCTATGTCTGCATCTATCCCCTCCCACCAGACATAGTTTCGTGCCACTTGTTTCATTTTGACAACACCAATATGTCCACTATGAATTTCATCTAAAACAGTAGCACGTAACGTGTGTGGTATTACAATACGGTATCCCCAAACTAAACAATTATTTTCTATGAACAGATTATCTTTTTTTAAATAATAAACCCTATCCCGCTCTTTTTCAATACGTTCTGGCCAACCGAATTTAATATAACCCATTACTTTATTTAACTGTCCATCCTTTTTAGATTCTTTTTGTACTTCAATAAACGTGACTGGTAAATCATTTTGTATAAAATTGAAATAGCTACCAATGTAATTTTCAGAATCATAATCATTTTTTTAGTTATGTGTAATGGTAAGCGAGACAAGGAATCGACAAAACAATTTTTTGTCGAGGGCACAAATTCAATATCAAAGTTATAAGCTCCTAAACGCATTGCATATCTTTGCAAGCGACTGGCAGCTGTCTGCGGGATACCTTTATTTTTACCAAAAATGAAACTTAGTGCGCGGTGATCACTGCGTAAAAAGAAATGGCGGCCATATAAATATTGATTGTGTTTAGTTACACCGAATAAAATTGCTAACGCCTCTTTATCTAATTGTGAGTAATTGAGCTCTGCGTCATTTAACGTGCGAGAAGCGCAACTAACGAGTCTCTCTGAACCGTCAGGAAACTTGTGAGTAAGCACTGCACCTAGCCCGTATGCGCTACTGTCAACCGATAATATTAATGGCAGTGTTGGGTCGTAATGTGCCAGTACAGGACTACTGCTCAACATACTTTTGATTTCTATAAAGGCTCTTTCACACTTGCTATCCCAATTCCAAGTAACACCTTTTTTAAGCAAATTATATAATGGTTGCAAAACACTACTAATATTAATACAAAAATTAGAGTAAAAGTTAACTAAACCTAAAAAACTTCTTAATTGAGATACATCTTTAGGAATGGGGGCGGACACTATCGCCTCAACCTTATTCTTATCAGTGTGAAGACCAAACTTATCTATACAATATCCTAAATATGTTACACTGTTTTGAAAAAATGCACATTTTGACCAATTTACACGTAAACCAGCATCTCTTAACCTACATAATACAGCTCTTAAATTCTTTATATGAGTATCTTTATCTGCTCCTGTAACACATATATCGTCTTGGAAGGCTACCGTAGATGGCAAGCCACTAATAGTTTCTTCTATTAATTTTTGAAAATTTTCTGGTATACACTTTAAACCGAAAGGTACACGTTTGTAAACAAAAGTGCCTATATGCGTGGTGATCGCCGTCATCGGTTGAGAGTCTTCCGTGAGAAGCACTTGCTGATAAGCATTAGACAAATCTATTTTTGAATATTGTTCTCCTCCCGCTAAATTAGCAAATATTTCTTCAATTCGGGGTACTGGATAATGAAAGTCTTTTAAAAGTGGATTAATTGTAACTTTATAATCTCCACAAATACGTAATTCGCCATTTTTTTAAATAATAGGAACGATAGGCGTTCCGTAGTCTGAACGTTCTACTTTGTAAATGACGTCATCGCGCTGCAAGCGTTCGAGTTCACGCTGAACCGGCTCGCGCAGCGTTAGAGGAAGCGCCCGCGCTTTAACGTATACCGGAGTGGAATCTGTTAAATGTAGTTTTATTCGAGATTTATACGTTCCTAACCCATCAGCAAATACGTCTGAAAAATCTTTCTGTAAGGTCTCTATAGAATTTTTATTATAATCTGGCTTTATGTTATAGCAATTTGACACATTTAAATTCAAACAACGTATCCACGTACGACCTAAAAGTGGTGGACCGCCTTTTTCGACAATAAATAATTTTAATTTTAAATTAATGTGTCCGTAAACAACATTCACCATAATATAACCAAGCGGTCTGATCACATCGCCAGTGTATGTTTTCAATCTGGGTGACTCGTTAATAATATATATGTTTGAAAAATATTTATCATAATACGTCTTTGAAATAATTGAAATTTTGCTGCCAGTATCAATTTCGAATTTAATGATACAATTTTCAACCGTAACATCCAGAAAATAAGGCCCATCATTATCGTTACATGAAAAATTGTATAGATTCAAATAATCATCAGAGTTTGTTTCACTTAAATAAAAATGACTTTTCACTCTTCTTGACGGGTTTGGCCCCGAATCACTGTCGTACTTACGGCACATTGCTTTCAAGTGTCCTTTCTCGCCACATCGATCACATGAATACATTTTAAACCTACATCGCGCGGCCACATGATTGTTCTTGCCGCAACGCGAACAAGAAACCGTACGACCGCCGCCGCGGCTGCCACTGCCAGCATGCTGAGCGCTGGCGCAGGGCGCGCGCGCGCTCGCTCCCGTCAAAGCCGCCACGCTTACCCGATGTAGTCCGTCGCTGCGATACGCGAGGCTCGCGCTGCCCTCAGCGCACCCCCCGATACCGCCTGTCGACGCCGTTGCGGCATGTCGTTCCGCCGCCTCTAATGCCATAGCCAACTCCACCGCCCGCTTGTAATCTAAATTTTGTTCGGCAAATAGTCTGGATCTCATATCCTCCACACGAAGCCCAGATACGAATTGATCTCTTAAATTTACCTCTAAGCTGTCACCAAAATTGCAGGTTTTAGCGAGATGTTTTAAATTTTGTAGGTATTCGCTAACTGACTCCTCGTGACCCTGTTTTCTTTGCCGAAATACGTGTCGTTCTGCTATCTCTGACCGTCGTGGTTCGAGATGTTCCTTCATTATTCTTTCTAACTCTTCAAACGATTTATCTTCAGGAAGAACAAGAGAACACAAATCACACATTAACTCATAGTACGCAACTCCCATATGCGTCACTAAAGTCGCCACATGCAACTCCTTTGCGATGTTGTTTAACGCGATAAATTGTTTCACGCGTCTACAATACGCGTCCCAGTTGTGTACGCCTATTAAAAAACTTTCAATTGTTCCGAATGGCATTTTGAAATTCCGTTAACCGACTGCGCCAATGTAATGTATGCAATAAAAGACGGACTGTAGCAGAGTGCATGTATATTGACGTTAGTGCATGGACAATGCTTAGCAAAGGGTACATACAAAAAATTAATATATTTATACACCACACTATGTTTACAATTACAATGTGTAGTTTATTTTTTGTCTGCTATATTATCCAAAATATATGCATGCACATCTATGCTTAATAAATACAATCATGAAATCCCATACGAGTATGCTAACTTAATTATATTTTATTAATGAGAGAATCTGTGTTTATAAACTAAATTACGAAATTTACTCAGACTAAGATGAAATATGTCTATGTTGATATCGGCACAGCAGGAGACACAGCCAGTAATAGTATTGTATGAGCGACACATGTTAGCAATCGGATTATTAAAAGAAACATTATTTATATAAAAAGGAATATGAAACAGTCTACTGCAACGACCCCTAAAATTGGTGTTAAAATTGAGCAAATATAGTAATTGTGTACAGTCTATAATATAATTCACAATTTTATATAGGTATGTTAATTCACTTGCCTGCCTTCTGCTAGACAACGATGATATTTTAAAAAATGGAGAACGATCAAGATGACTAGGGAGTCTTCTTAGCATTCCATGTCTAAGACAGAGTACCTTTAAACATCGTGTCTGGATTCGTTCAATGTTCTTTATATGAACTGTATAATAGACCAAACTACGGAAGCGTATTCGAGTAATACATAGTCATAGATATGAAAAGCTTCCGCTTCTTTGAGAGCTTCCGCTACGTGTTAGCGTTAGCCCAAAGTAACTATTCCACGCGAACGAAGTCGCGGGTGGAAGCTAGTTTGTATTATTAGAAATACCAGAAGTATATCGAATTAAAAATATATCCCACTTCTGATATTAGATACCAGAAATGGATTTATATAAAAAATAATAACACAATTACATATCTCAACACGAAGACTCACATCAACTATTAAATAACTCAAGTAACATAATAAATGATAAAGACCCAGAGAAATACAAATAACAATGCAAATTGGAAAAAACTCACACAATACAACCTTCCAGAGAGACGATCGAGCAAGAATGTCCAATGATTTTTTCCGAACTGACTATGCTATTGACCTGGCAAGGTCTTTACAGCTTCACCGGACTACGAATGTCCAATGACTTTTTTTTTTTTTTTTCGGACTGACTATGCTATTGGCCTTTTTAGAGGCCTCTACAGCTTCACCGGACTACTAAGGCGAGCGCTTAAGGCACTCAGCCGATTTTATTTGGGCAACTAGCTCAAGGGTGCGCGGCACATCTCGGCTTGGGCTGTTGCTGTTATCCCGAATCTAACCTAGCTAAACTATTCTAAGCTATTCATACATATATTCATTTGTGAATCATGCAATCGAAATTGCATGATTCACAAATGCATACGTGTATATCGGAATGAAACAAGCTAAACTATTCGATTCAGCTCGAAAAAAAGGGAAAAAAAAACAAACCCATCCACTATGTGTATGTATGTGCACGTGTGGTGAGAGTTGATCTCATGTGTGAGTACAAGTGATGTAGGTGAGTCACTGTGTCGCGAAAGTGATATCTCGGGGGCTCCAACCGGGGACGACCTCGGCTCGAGATATCACTGAGAACCACGATGTGTGCGGGAGCTAGCGGAGATTCCTTCCCTCACGGCGGCGTCAGGGAAGGTTACGCGTGCGTGGGAAAAAACAAGAATAATAAAAGGAAGAAAATAAAAATTTACTGGACGTCGTCAGCAAAGGAAAAAAAAAAAAGAAATAAAAAAAATTATTATTATTACTCGATCGTATTAGGGGAAATTAGAAACAAATACACGGAATTACACTAAATTATATGAGTTATTTATTTATTAACGGGGCGCGCACGAGCGGTGGAAGGGAAATGGAAATGGATGTAAATCTATGTATGGCTGTGAAGGGAGATAGAGATGGAATTCTGACTGTCTCTTCGTATGTGTCGAGGTCTCTGAGGTAACGAAAAAGTTGAGCAATTGGTTTATGTAGGAAAGGGAAAAAGGAAAAGGGAGAATGGGGTAAAGAATAAAGGTTGGAGTTAGGGATTGGGGGAGGAGGTTGGGAGTAGGGCGTGAGGGAGGGGGTGGGTGGGGGGGGGGGGGTGTTGAAAAGGGGGGTGTGGGATGGGTGGGGGGGGTGGGAGGGAGGGTGGGGTGGGAGGGGGGGAGGAGGGGGGGGGGGGGTGGGGTGTGGGGGGGGGGGTGTGTGGGGTGGGGGGGGGTGGTGGTGGGGGGGGGAATGTATTTGTGTTGTCCCCGGAGAGGAGGAAGCTGGGGGGGTGGGGGGAGGAGGGGAGGGGGGACTTTGTAGGTTGTAATAACACGAGGGGGGGGGGAGATAATTGTGTGGGAGTGTTAATTTTGATGGTTGTGATGGTGGGGGGTGGGGATTTTTGGGGGGTATAATGGGAGGGGGGGGGGGGGGAAGAAAAATGGAATTTTTTTCTTTGGGGGGTGAATAATATTTAGGTGTTTTTTTTTGGGGGGGATGTAGTATAAGGAGTGTTTTTTGTTGGGGTGGTGAGATGAATGGGTGGGTGAGTTGAAATTTGGGAATGTTTTTTGGGGAGAAAAAAAACGGATTTTGTTAGGGGAAAGGGGTTTGTTTTTTGGGGGGGGTTTTATGGAGGGGATGGGGATTTGGGGGGGGAAAATGAGTTTTTTTTTTCTGAGTTGATATCTCGAGGGGGGTGTTTTGTTTGGGGTGGGGGGGGGGGGGGGGTTTTTTTGTTAGTGAGAGGGTGGTGGGGGGATGGGGTTTTATTATTTGTATTTGGGTGATAGGTTTGGGGTGTTTGGTAGGGGGATAGGGTATGTGGGGGGGGAGGGGAATTTTGTGTTGTTTATGTTATGTTTTTTGGGGTGGGAGGGGGGGGGTGGGTTTTTTTGTGGTTTTTTTATGGGGGGGTGGGGGAGGGGATAGGAGTGAGGTTGGGTTAATTTTTATAGGATTTATTGTTGTGTGTGTGTAGAGTTTGATGTTGGAGTGTTTTGTGGGTGGATTGGTGGAATGGGGGTGGTGGGGAAGGAAAATTTTTGGGGGGGGGGATGTATTGGTATGTTGGGGGGGAATTTGTGGATAGTAGAGAGAAGGAGAGGGGGTAGGGGGGGAGGTGGTGGGGGGAATGGGGGGGTTGGGGTGGGGGGAGTATTGCGCAGAGCGTTGGCTTATGGGGTAGGGGATGTTTGTTTATTGTTAGTTGTGTAGTGGAAATTGTGTGAGTGATGTTAGTATGATATATTATGAGGGGTGTGGAGGGGGTGGGGGGGGGGGGGGGGGGGGGGGGTCGACTCGCCTTTTATAGCATTCAGTCAAGTTACGACCGGCCGATAACTTTCGACCAATGGCGTGTGAGGTCATTAGTAACACCCCCGATTAGTCAATAGTAAGTAGATAGTAGTACGCAGAGTGCTAACATTATATATAAATAAAAACCGAATGTTTGTATATGTATAACTGATAAACTCCTAGGTTGTTTGACCGATAACCTTCAAATTGACATACTTAGGGGTTTGTTCGTGGAGATGGTTACTATGCTATATATTTTAGTACAAGTGCTTCAGCGTCGTGGTAGGATATTTTCTAAGCCCACCGAGCTAGCTGGTACCGTCAAGTTGAAAATCTATCGCCAAGCACCTGTTTATGTGTTTTGGCAGCTGTACTCGAGGGTCTGTCCCTATCTAGGTTTACCGTCTTAGAGCAAGGACATCGTCATTTAACACCAGGTCAGATGTGGTCAAATGCTGAAAGTAAAATAATAATTGATACGCCACTAAGTGACGCTGCAACATAATAATTTCTGTACCTTTAAACATTTTATATTCTTAACAAATATTTGAATAGAAGAAGAATAGTAGGTGGTAGGGCCACGCTGAATCTATTAATGGTTTCAGCATGAATGGGCCGGCTCGCCCGGGCTACTACCACCCTCTCACAGAAAACCGACGTGAAGTAACAGTGTTTGCACTGTTGGGTTTCGTTCGGTCAGTGAGAGCGCCGGAGGACCACCTCCCCTCCCCTTCCCCCTTCCCGTACTCTCCCTCGCCCCTAAAACAGTTTGGCAATGCACGTGACTCCCCTGGTGTTGCAAGTGTCTATGGACGGTGGTGATCACTTAACATCAGGTGACCCACCTGTACATTTGCCTCCTATGATATATAAAAAAAAATAGAAGTAATATCTATAGATTACCTATTTCTCTACAATTCAAACAATTTATTCCAAAAAATAATTAAAAAAAACACGTGGGTCTGCGGGCACAGCTAGTAATATCTATAATTACAAGTAACATCCGAAGTTTGTTCTTAAGTCTTCGTTTGTGGGAAAGTTGAAACGGTCCTTAATTAAACTTCTAAAAGGAAACTAAAGAGTCACTTGGAACATTTTTAGGGATCAAATATTTATTTGAAGGGTTGCGCGCAATGAGCTGGCTCTGATTGCGCTGACGTATCTGCATAACAAAGGCTTCTTTTTAATTAGGTGACTATTTTAGACTTTGCTCCCGAATACAAAATGAACGGAGATTAGCACAAGTTCAGGTTTTCCTTTGATGGATAAATTTAGGAGAGGATATACTATATATTTAAAATTGTTTGGTTTTTTATAAGCTATATAGCCTTATGTAAAATAAATAAATATATACATTTGGTGGTAGAGCCACGCTGAAGCTATTACTGGTTTCAGCATGAATGGGTCGGCTCGCCCGGGGTAGTACCACGCTTTCATAGAAAATCAACCTGAAGTAACAGTGCTTGTATTGTTGCGTTTCGTTCGGTCAGTGAGAGCGCCCGAGCCCACCTCCCCTTTCCCCCCATCTGCCTCCCTCCCCCAAGCACAGGCTGGCAACGCACTTGCGACGCCCCTGCTGTTGTTAGTGTCTATGGACGGTGATGATCACTTAACATCAGGTGACCCACCTGCTCGTTTGCCACCTATGGTATAAAGAAAATTGACTTGATTTATTGAAGAATTAAAAAAAAAATGTAGACTGTCATGAATTCGAATATATATATATATATATATATATATATATATATTATTTATGTCTGATGTGAATTTAAAAAAAAATTTTTTTTAGAGTTATTCAATAAAGTCCTTTTAGTGAAAAGAATATGGTGATGTTTATATACCGACCATCCTTTATAGTTAGAATGCTGAATACATTTTTGGAGATACACGATTACAATCTATTAGTAAAATTCGCAGACATTTTAAAATAACCAGACTCAAAGCCTCTACAATATAAAAGGAATGATCGAATTAGTCTTGTACTTAATAGAATTACTTCAATATTGAAACCGTTCTAGAAAAAAATTATAAAACTACTAGAGACATTCTCACACAAATGGCTTATTTTTTATACTACGATGGTGGCAAACAAGCCTAAGCCACAGCCTAAGGACACTTGCAACATCAGAGGTGTCACATGCGCGTTGCCTACCCTTCAATATTCTATTCACTTTCCCATTGAAGAATCCCATACTGCAGCCCCCAGGAAAAACCTCAGCAAGAAGCTGATTCCACAACCGGAGCATGCGTGGCAAGAAACCTCTCTGGAAACGTACCGTCCGAGACTATTTCGGTTCTAGTCTGTGAGGATGAATTCGCTTCCGATGACGAGCGGTATGATGGTGAAAAGTAGCCACAGGCAAAAGGTTGAATAATTTCTCGGAACAACCAGTTATACAAATGGTAGAACAGACATAGGAGGCGATATCTCTCCTTAGACTTAATAGTTGGATACCGTTTGTGAGCTTGGGATCGTCAACAATTCTCACAGCTCGTCTTTGAGCCGAGTCAAATGGCCCAAGTTGGTATTAGGTTCTGGTATTTTGTTATAACTGTACAACTGTATAGAACAATGTATTAATATAATAAGCGTTTCACAAATATTCTTAATAATGTTCGCAACCCACGTACACACCCACATACAAGATTTTCATTAAGCGTTGTAAAAAATATGCAGATCTTTCATTTTATGAAATAGCGTTTTTTACATAAAATTTATTTAGATGATTTTCAATAGAATGTCGTAAGATTAATAAATAACATTCATGTCAAAGAATGCCCAATTTGAAATATAAATTATGTTCTTATACTTGCATCCATGGCTTTGTTCGCGTTTGTGATTTTTTTTTTTTGGAAATGAAAGCTTCTATAGCCTGCTCGAGCGACTTAAAAAAATATTTGCTAATTGAATATATCATGATATTTTTTTAGATAAGGACAAAGTGTCCAAGAACTTAAACTAAAAAAATACCGGTCAAATTAGCGTCCACTATAATATTAAAAAAAAAAAAGATCGAAATCTATCCATTAGATTTTGTTTAAAGCGCGCTCATCAGACCATTATTATTTTATTAAATACATGGGTGTTGATAAATCTCAATTTAATAAATTTTGATTTCGTTTGACCAACCATCATTATTGTTGGCACACTTTAATGTTTTTTCATGAAAAAAACTTATACGTTGCCGATTCTACAACAAATGTACACTAGATGGCGTATGTATTTTTGCGCTATGAATTTTGCTATTAATCACTATAGATCGCGCTGTAGCAATTACAGTAAACAATAACAGCAACAAATAATAATAAAAGCGCGCGAAGCCGCGGTCGTAATCAGTATATTTCAGCTTCCAGTGAAGGAAAACATCGGCATGGTGGTAGGGCTTTTTCTAAGTCTACTTGGTGAGCTACCTACCACCTTCAAGATCGAAATCTGTCGCCAAGTACCTATGAGTGTGTTCCGATAGCTGTACTTGAGTGCCAGTTCCTTAGATTTAGCGTGTTTGACACCGCAATAACACATCCTCGCTGAATATCCTGACTGGGATGAGCCACGCCATGAGCTCGTCACGGTCGCATGGGAAGCATCTATAGGCGAGGGTAAACCTGATTGTTGGCGTGGCGATACTGTAGCGATACAGGCCGTGGGGTGTGTGTGAGACGTGGCGACGCGATGCCATACGCAAGCGACTGAGCACGATCTCTCTTGCCGAACTGAGCTCGCATACCTATAGTGTAATTTGAGAATTCGAGAATTTGAGATTAGTTCGATTCGAACAATTTCGATGTTTGACATCTGCCAGGCGTCCCGTGACGGCTCATTTTTTTCCATTGTTGTGAGACAGTAATGCTCGCTACGGATGTGGCAGAGAGAGAGAGAACAGACCACTTGGATCCTGTCCCGCAGTCGACGAAGCATATGGCGGCGACGGGTCGGTGGCAACCTCCGGCTGCTGTAATGACGGCCTGCGGGTGATGGACACAGTCATGTTCGTCAACCTGGCAACTCTTACACAGGCCCATATTATGGTTAAGGCGTATTAGTATTCATTGCGCCTCCCACCAGTTAGTCAGGAAGGGCCCAAGGTCGCCACAAGTCAGGACCTCGCTAAGGGCCATCACCTGCCGGGTCGTGTAGAAGTATGGCAGAGGCAGTTCCTGCCCATCGGCTTAATGGTGGAAGAAGAACACCGAGGGGGTTCAATCAGCAGAAATCTGGCATGCTCACCTATGCTGCCCAGTTAGGTAGAAATCCAAGAGGTAACCCCCACGAGGAAAAAAGAAGTTTAGCCTGTTTACCATCTTGGACCACTTCATTATTTAACATCGGTGAGATTGTTCAAATGCTAAAATATGAAGATAATATATAAACAAATATACTGAAATATTATTAAAAAAAAGTCTGAATACTAATGATTTCAAAACTCTCGGAGACAATACAATTTATTCCTAAAGAGTTTATCCCTGTGTAACCGGACAGCGGTCTCTGAAACAGGAGGTGACTACTTAGCCCGGCTCATTATGTCGAAACTTTGTTGGGATTTACTAGACTTAGTGCTGTTAGCCACTAACAACTTCATTACCCGGAGCTCAATGACTCGACGCGATTCACAACCAAGTGTCGATGATACCTGCAGTTATGTAATTTACGAATAAACTTTAGCGCATTTAATAAAACTATATTCTAATAATAATATATATTATTATCTATCTTCTTCTATGTATACATACCAGCGGGCCGGGCGGACGTTGTCTTGCCTTCATAATAAAAAAATAATCTAAAATTTAACCGCAGCGCCACCTACCGGGTCCAATTGTGAATCTAAACCATTCTCGGACCCACTGGAACACGCACACAAAATTTCATCAAAATTGGTCAAGCCATTTAGGAGGAGTTCAGTGACATACACACGTACAGAAGAAATTTATATATAAAGGTAATAAGAATGTGAACCTAACTTGTCTGTACTTTTTCAATTCGTGACAAACATTGTTGCAGGTGTCTTGGAATAAGTAATAAAATACATTTCAATCATTTTTAGAAATGTCTGTCTGTCTGTCTGTCTGTCTGTGTATATTTGTATGAACGCGCATCACTGCTAAAGTACTGGGTTCATAATAATACCACGAGAAAACCATAAAGCATATCTTCAAGAATAACTTAGTCTTTGTTTCATTTAAATCAGTCCACGCTATCAAAAGTTATTGTAATTTTAATGATAACACGACGTAAGTACGAGAGAAATGTAAATAAGTAAATGGACTTAATACGTTCATATGGCTTTATTAATCACCATTTTTTTACATAAGGTTCCACGCGGACGAAGTCGTGGGCACAGCTAGTTAATTAATAAAATCAAAATAAAGAAAATAACTTTCATTACATAGTATAAAACAAAGTCCCCTAACGCGTCTGTCTGTCTGTCTGTTCGCGATAAACTCAAAAACTACTGAACGGATTTTCATGCGGTAATCACCGGTGGATACAGTGATTCTTGGGGAAGATTTTAGTATATAATTTGTCAAGATTTTATTTATAGTTAGGGCGGGACAGCGTCTGCCGGGCCCGCTAGTTTTATATAATATAATCATTTTATTATATTACGTATGTTTAATAATATGAATTAAAAATTATGTTTGTGTGTTAACTTTATATATATGTACAAGATAGCTCTAACTTGCTCAATTCGCTCAGGTCTGTCTCGGGTATGTAATCACATATTTAATCATTATGTCCTTAATATCTAATAAAAAATTATATATATAAAAAAAATCAATTGTCGAACGTATGTAAACGGACTTCAACGCGGTTGTACCTATTTAGCTATTTTTTTTTTGTTGTTTATAATTGTTAGGACAAGGCTTGTATGAAACATTGTGTTTTAACAGTAGGACGGAAAGTGAAAATTTGACATAATAAATCTCCATATCAAAGCGGGAAAGAGTAAATGAGATGGAAGATAGTAGTGAAATCTTCAGAAATATTGACAGAATTGTGAGATTGACGTTCAGTTGCATAATTGTATATATAAGTATGTATAAGTGATACGTATATGGTTTAAGTAATGCATCAATTCTTCAAATAATCATGCGTCATCACGCATCACGCATCATGCATCATGCGCATCATGCGTCACGTGCATGTCGAGGTCATCGGTGACGAGAACCCATAAGTTCTTATCCTACCAAAAATCGTTCAACGTGTCTTAAGAAGTTTTCACTTAAAAATATATCACGATAACTCCATTCAAAATAAGGCTGTTAAAGTTAAAGCACTACGCGTTTAGCGATGTGTATTTTCTTGGTGTGGAGAAGTGAAGCAAGCAAGGAGTACTTATGTTTTTTTTGTACATAAAATAACATTGCTAAGATAAAAAAAAACGCAGACGAAGTCGCGGGTATCACCTAGTACATAATATTATAATAACAAGTTTTATTCTTTGAACCCATAATTTATAAATTCAACATTATTGTTTGAAATATTTGTAACTAGCGGGACCGGCTTTGTCCCACCCTGATAAAAAAAATCTTTCAAACTATATACCTAAACCCTCCTCATAATTCACTTTATCTACTGGTGAAAACAGCATGAAAAACCGTTCAGTACTTTTTAACTTTATCGCGAAGAGACAGACAGACGTGACGTTTTATATATATAATGATACTCAGATTTATAGGTTTTTTATTACTTTTACCTATGTTTATAGAATAAACCTATTTTCCAGCATTTCTATGTAATACTGGATAAGAAGATTTATTATACGATTTCCATGGAACTTTTGTACTGCTCATATTTATATAGAATCCTTATGTGTATCGATTGAAGTTTATTTTTACGAAGGTTTTCGGTTTCATATGGATTTTACCAATTAACCTTGGTAAAAAACTAATACTAAAATATAACGAGACACGTTATTAACTAACAGTATATATAATACTAGTCTCTGCCCGCGACTTTGTCCGCGTTGGAATAGTTACTTTGGGGTAACACCAACACGCAGCGGAAGCTCTCAAGAGGGAAAAAAACCCCGATTTTGAAACATTTTTAATTAGTCCTCAGCTCCTATTGGTCTTAGCGTGATGATATATAGTCTATAACCTTCCTCGATAAATTAGCTATATAACACTGAAAGAATTTTTCAAAACGGACCAGTAAATCCTGAGATTACCGCCTACAACATCACAAACTCACAAACTTTACCTCTTTATAATATTAAGTACTAGCTGACTCGTGCCCACTTCGTTGGGCGGTAATAGGCATTATCAAGCTACAACTTTTCTCTAGAACTCAATCATATATCTCTCATCGTTAAGACAGCGTTCGTAAGAAACGTTTTCGTTCGACCATTTTTTCTTCGACTCCCCAGATATTACCTCCTACAACCTCACAAACTTTAACCCTTTATAATATTAGTATAGATAATTAGTTAATAGCTTCTGCTCGCGACTTCGTACGCGTGGAATAGTTATTTTGGGCTGAGACGCAGCGGAAGCTCTCAAAAGTATAAAAAACCCCCGATTTTGAAACATTTTTCATTATTGTTCCGCACTTATTGGCCTTAGCGTGATGATATATAGCCTATGCCACTTACAAATAATGTAGCTTTCTATTGGTAAAAGAATTTTCAAAATCGGTTTAGTAGTTCCTGAGGTTACCCCCTACAACGTCATAACGTGACAAACTCACAAACTTTACCTCTTTATTATATTATATTAGGTCTTTACCTATGAAATTACCGTTTTGTATGAAAAAATTTAAACGAATTTTTCTCATGTATTTTTTATTTGTATTAATCGAAGTAATCACCCATGCGATCAATGCATCTTTGCCAACGCAGTGGCAGTTTATTGATGCCCTTCTTAAAGAAATCAGCTGGACGGGAGGTAACAAATTCTTCTAAAGCATTTTGTACTGCCTCTCGGGTATTGTTTTTTTTTCCCGCCAAGCAGTTATCCAAATTCTGGAAAAAGTAGTAGTCAGTAGGCGCAAGGTCTGGTGAGTAGGGCGGATGACGGAGAACTTCCAACCCCAGTTCATGCAACTTGGAGACCGTCTGCTGTGCAGTATGAGGTCGCGCGTTGTCGTGTAGGAGCAGCGGAGACGACCGATTGACCAATGCTGGTTGGAAATGTGCCAGCTTCTTCATCATTGTGTTCAGTTCTTCACAGTACACATCTGCAATAATGCTCACCCCGTTTGGTAAGAAGCTGTGATGAATCACACCGGCGCTAGACCACCAAACAGTGACCATCACTTTTCTAGGGGTAATTTTTCGTTTAGGGCATTGTTTAGGTGCTGAACCAGGATCCAACCAACTTGCTGAGCGCTTGCGGTTATCAAACAGAATCCATTTTTCATCGCAGGTAACAATGCGGTTCAAAATTCCTTCATTTGTGTGTCTGTTGAGCCGTGCAAGGCACGTCTCGACGCGTACTTCGCGCTGGCGATCGTTGAGTTCGTGGGGCACCCATTTGTCAAGCTTTTTTACCTTGCCAATTTGACGCAAATGGACCAATATTGTTTTGACACTAACGTCGAAAGCTGCTGCTAATTCAGTCGTAGATTGTGTATCATCAGCTTCCATAATCGCCTTTAATTCGTCATTGTCGACCAACGTTTTCGGACGACCGCGAGGTTCATTTTTCAGGTCGAAATTCTCAGAACGGAAGCGAGCAAACCGATAACAGGTGGTGCGTTGCTGCCACGACGGTACTTATTTTCCATAATTACTCGAATTTTTAACGTATCTATGATGACAAAAAAGATTGAAATGCGATGAAAATGTAACACTAATCAATAAACAAATGACTACTTTTGGAAAAAGAATTCCATGTTTTTAAAATAAAATTAATTTGAAATTAGAATTCTTAGCCAAACAAAAATTATTTTGATTTGAAATGGCCAGTACTGCAGAACGGCAATTTCATAGGTAAAGACTTATTATTATAATTTATATTATAGTATAAGTATAGATAGATTCGATTACAGTAATCTACAAATGACGTTTATTTTAGATACATATGTATATATATATATACATATATATATATATATATATATATATATATACATATATATATATATATATATATATATATATGTATATAATACACTCATCAAAAAAGTCTAAGCAACATGTACTAATTTAAATTTTAGGATGGTTCTTCACATTATAACGTTGTATTTTATTTTTAAAATAATATCTTTAGGGTTCTATGATGTAAAAATAACAGTTGTTGTCTTTATAAGTTCTTTTAATAACAGAAATGAACAATATTAGAATATACTGTAGAAACTAAGATACATAAGAAACTAAACTTTTATCTTACAAAATGAAATTTCTAAAGAAAATGTATTTATTGTGAAAGAATAGAACAATTTAATACAAAGTATGGGCTCCTCTGCTATTCAGAACTTGTCGGCAACGATTATTCATTGAATTAATGAGACTGTTTATGTCATCTTGCGGTATTCGCTCCCAATGGAATTGTAGCAAATCCTTCAGCTGTTGGGTTGTTGTCGCTCCGTCCAAGTCCTTCAAGACACATCTCTGGAGCATGTCCCATGCGTGCTCGATGGGGTTGAGATCTGGCGATTGTGCAGGCCAGGGTAATACCCGGATGTTCTCCGTTGCAAAGTATTCACTGGTTTGCCGAGCTGTATGTGAACGCGCATTGTCATGCATTAACCTAAAATCGGAGCCAAAGGTTTGTGCAAATGGGTAGACATAAGGTCTGAGAATATCCTAAATGTAATTTTCAGCATTCATGTTTTCATTTACAAAAACGAGCTCAGTTCACCTGTTCTTCATAATACCCGCCCATAACATAACTATTGAGCCGCTGTATGGATGAACTTCCTGAACGCACCTGAGCCTTTCAGTATTTCCGGGCCGACGATACACTCGCACCCTTCTTGTATCAGGCTTAAACCCGAATCGCGACTCATCAGAAAACATAATTTTATCCCATTGTTCCTGGGTCCATGTTATGCGTTCTCTACACCATTCATATCGACGAGCGCGATTCCCGTGACGTATCGGTGGGCACCTGATTGGGCGTCGAGCTCGTAGGCCGTACTCATGCAGTCGATTTCGCACAGTTTGAGGACTTACATCAACACAACTTGAAATTTGTAGCCTCAAACTTATCTCTCGAGCGGTTAACATCGGCTGGCGTCTTGCAGTCAGTTGTATGTACCGGTCTTGCCGAGTGGTACTCCTTTTACGGCCTGGATGCTGTTCAGCGGGTTCTCCTGTATTATTGTAGCGCTGCCAAAGACGACAAATAACACTTCTATGAATGCCAAAATGTCGAGATACCTGAGATTGATTACTTCCCGCTTGCAACATCCCTACAGCTCTTTGCATTTCATCTGCCATCAAATGACGCTTCATAACGTAAAGAATATCTAACAATTCAATTTTGTCGCTAACTTTATTTAAATGGTTGGTAAAATTATAAAATCAAGACTAAACGTAGCAATTAAAACGCACTTAAATTCAAACAAATTCGCAGTCATTTGAATTTTATGAAAAAACAAAACATAATCAAATTTTTTTTTACAACCAGCCAGTATGTCATCAATAACAAAAAAGTTTACTTACCTACACACTTTGTTTGAGTAAATACTTAGAAATTAATTAATATAAATGGTAAAATTTGTAATATCACGCATGTTGCTTAGACTTTTTTGATGTGTGTATTTACTTTCTTAATTAGACTTGAGAGTTATTTATCTTAATAGAATATGTTTTATTTCAATTAGAGAGTTGAGAAACCTAAGATAGTTGGGAACCTGTTTCATTAAATGAGACATTGACTGATGAGTCTTGAATTGAATGTCATATAATTAGTAGGTACGAGGCACGGGAGGGTATTTAGTATTCAGACGACTCGTGCACCTGTCGCGCCGGCAATCAGCCACCGTTGCCATCATTTTGTCGTTATTTGACACAATGCCTCATGATTTAATATTAAAACGTATTATTACATCTATACATATAATAAGAATGTAAATCTAACGTGTATGTACTTTTTTGAATTTCGTGAAAAAAATTGTTGTAGGTGTCTAGGAATAACTAATAGAATACATTTTAATCATTTTTAGAAATGTCAGTCCGTCTGTCTGTCTGTATGATCACGGATCACTGCTAAAGTACCGGGTTCACAATAAAACCTCACCAAGAAAATCATTAAGCATATATTCGAGCATAACTTAGCTTTTGTTTAATTCAAATCGGCTTACTCTATTAAAAATTATTGTAATTTTAATGACGACGCGTTTAAGTACGAGAGAATGGTAGATAGTAATTAGACTTAAAACATTCAGAAAATTTTATTAGTTACTGCTTTTATATTATTTATAAACAGTTTATTAACCTAGGCTAAGTTTTACTAACAAAAATGGATGTAATATCTGAATCGAATAAATTAATATTATTATTATTATTATTAGGTTCCACTCGGACGGAGTTGCGGGCACAGCTAGTATTCTCTATGTTTGTTTTGTTAAAGTGACTGAATTGTTACCGAAGGATTTTTCCCTATTCGAAATCACTGTTGGACATACGATTTATAATTTAGAAGCGATGATGACTTACTTGGTAGCATGTTTGGACACAGCGTCTGTGGACAGAGCTCCCGATGAAAAAAACATCGCCATGAGACCATATCGTGGTGGTAGAGCTTTTTCTAAGTCCGCCTGTTTAGTTACCACCCTCATATTGAAAATCGGTCGCCAAGCACTTATTGATGTGTTCCGGCAGCTGCACTTAAGAGCCAGTCCCATCTAGGTTGGGCGTGTTAACTATCTTAGACCAAAGGCTAAAGATTTTGTAGGTGGTAGAGCTACGCTGAAGTTATTATTGGTTTCAGCATGAATGGGTCGGCTCGCCCGAGGTAGTACCGCCCTCTCACAGAAAACCGACGTGAAATAACAGTGCTTGCATTGTTGCGTTTCGTTCGGTCAGTGAGAGCACCGGAGGCCCACCGCCCCTCCCTCTTCCCTCCCTTTCCCCCAACACAGGCTGGCAACGCACTTTCGACTGTTGGTGTTGTTAGTGTCCATGGACTTTGGTGATCACTTAACATCACGTGACCCACATGTTCGTTTGCTATGACATATATGCTATGACATAAAAAAAAAACCTATAAATTAAAAAAAACGTGTTATAATCTTTGTGGTATATATAATGTTATTTAGGGTTACCTCCATCTCGAATAAAAAAACTCGTAATGTCTTTGCTATGTTATGTAACTTTGAAACGGTCTCACTGTCAGAGTGTTTTCTTCTTATATTATCGGGTCCTCCAAGTGTTAAAGTGACGTCATATTTATGCAGGTTGACGTGACAGCAGCGATCGGCGATGAATGACATGTTCTCTCTGGTAGCAGTTTCTTTGTATTATATCTACTTTCATCAGACACAGTATGGCCACATTGCCGTGTATCAATAGAAATTCTAAGTATTATTATATATGCGAATGTGACTTTGTTTATTACGCTTTCATGTCTTAGCTACTAATGCAATCGTGGAATTTTGCACACACATTGTCAAGGGTACAGAAAAGAATACAGCGGCCTGTGTTAAATACGCATTGAACTCTTACTTAATAAAACTTTGATCACAAAAGAGTGTCTTACCCTAGTTTACAGATGGACATCATTTTAATTTAAATATTCTCTAACACTTGCCTAAATTGACAGTTCTTATATTATTGTTTTTCTATTTGCCGACAAAAGACATTTCGTAATAAATTATGAATTTCGTGGGTATAATTAATTTGGCAGAAACAAATAAAGTAAAAAAAATTAGTGAATCACAAGTAAATCATAAGTAATACTATAGACACTATTGATATTTAACAGTGTATTTAATCTGACATTACACTGTTGTTCCACCTTACGCTCTTTGACGTAATATATAAATCTTATAAATTGCTTATTTTAATAATTACATCATTTTCTTTTAGCTAAAATTTCACAATAATGGTAACCGATTTAACTTATAATAAGTAAATTTTCTTAATGTTGATCTGAACAAAAATATTATTCATAAAATGAAATTATTTGCAAAATATCTGTGTGTAACGAAACGTTTTTGAATGATGAGACCGGATTGAACGAATGCTATTTAGAGTTGCTTCTATAACATTTTTTTTTATTAAAGTATTATAAGCATATGTTCAACTAGATCTAAAATTGTAGGCACTGCTTAGTAAAACTAGTGTTAAACCCGTGTTCATTTTTGTTTTTTGTAATAAGACCGATTGCATCTTTTATCATATGATTTATTAAATTTATGTGTATTGACGCGGGCGAAGCAGTAAGCAAAAACTAGTATTTATACAAACAGTAGACATGTTCCATACAAAGTAATTTTAAAATTGTTTAATAGGAAATTCCCCGTAATGCGAACAAAGTCACAAAAAGGAGCTAGTTAACAAATATGATTTAACGGTTCGGACACCTGCTCACTCGTTTAAGAGCTCGCTGTGCATAAATAATTATTATTTAACAACCTTTCAGAAGTTAAGTAGATTCGTTAATAATTTCTCACGAGCTTTCGCGTGTACGATAGTGGTGGCTTTATGAATTAACAGTGACATAAACACTCAAAGATGTGTAACATAATACTTGAAAGACAATGTTACACGTGCCCATTTCATTCCAAATTAATTATTGTTTGTATTAATCCAACTAATCAACTCGTATTTGTACACATGCGACATATCCATACTAATATTATGAAGAGGTAAAGTTTGTGAGTTTGTGATGTTGTAGGGGGTAATCTCAGGGACTACTAAACCGATTTTGAGAAAAGCCACGTTATTTGTTAGTGTCATAGGCTATATATTAACCCGAAAAATGAAAAGACTTTTTGTGGTAGTCGGATTTGCAAAGTAAGTCGGAGAAAAAACGGTCAAACGTTTCTTACGAACGCTGCCTTAACGATGAGAGATATATAATTGAGTTCTAGAGATAAGTTGTAGAGCTTGATAATGCCTACAAAAAAGTAAGCGATAGAATATGTCTAACTTTTATATTTAAGTCACAAAAAGTAGTTTTATATAAATGTTTACCGCCCAACGAAGTGGGCACGGGTCAGCTAGTTCTCTAATAAAAGAGAAATACTGATATATAAGTCTAGATATTCCTAGTAGTAGAGTTCTAACATG
This sequence comes from Antheraea yamamai, assembly GCA_036509395.1. Lineage (NCBI taxonomy): Eukaryota > Metazoa > Arthropoda > Insecta > Lepidoptera > Saturniidae > Antheraea > Antheraea yamamai. The sequence continues at coordinate 11,649,372 of AP028448.1, read as the reverse complement.
TTTTTCTGTATAAGTTCTTTTTTTTCTATTGTTATTACAGCTTTCTCTTATTTATTACGTTTACGTAAGTTGTTTATTGTTTGAAATGTATAAGATGAAATTTATTTTCTAAGTTTAATTGTTTTTTTTGCAATCTATCCTCTTGATTATTACTTGTATAGGTATACGTTTGACGATTATAAAGAGAAAGGGTTGAATCTTTTCTTTGTAATGGATAAACTAAAAAATAATAAACCGAATTTGAAAATTATTTGTAACTCCATTATGAGCAACATGAACAGGGGCTATATTTTATTTTCAGAATCTATAGTATTTATTTATTTATTTATTTATTTAAGGTCCACAAAACTGAGTTCTATGAACAAAAATGGACACGAACCCTTTTATATGTGAACACAGCATGCATAATATAAGAAGACAAAGTCATAGTATTAATACAAAGAAAAATTAAATGATATTAAACATTTAAATACATTTTTTTTCTAATTGAGGCCAAAGAAACACAAAAAAATATATCGAATTTGAAACGTAAACTATTACAAAAAGAAAGCATGCGATATAAAGGGCAATGTTGGCCTGCGTTAGTTCTTGCTAATGGTAGATGAAAAGTTTGCCTGTTAAGTAAACGACTGCCTATACGTGGGACACTCAAGGGTATTTTTTGAAGAAAATCTGAAGATTCTAGGAAACCGTGTATCAATTTGTATATAAACATTACATCAGCCACCTTTCTACGAGTCTGTAATGGTTTCATTTTATAAAGTTCCAAACGTTTGGAGTATGAGTTTAAGCTACTGTTATGGAATCTGTTGTCGTAGTAGGAAAGGTAATATAAGAAACGTTTTTGTACTTTTTCTATTCTATCTATATGAACCTGATAACAAGGGTTCCATACTGGACTACAATATTCCAGAATACTACGAACTATTGAATTAAAAATGATAATTGTTAGCATTGGCTGCTGAAATATTTTTAACTGTCTGAAGATAAAACCTGAGAGATGGGATGACTTATGAATAATATTACTAATATGTGGACGAAATGATAATGCGGAATCCATGATAACTCCTAAATCACGGATTGTGGAGACTTCCACTAAAATAGTATTATTAATAGTGTAAAATACATTAGTGGGAGTTTTTTTCCTAGTATATTTGATATGAAAACATTTTTCTAAATTTAGTTCCATTTGGTTATTCAAACACCATTCAAAAATCCTATCTATATCAGATTGTAAAATACGTAGATCGGCTGAATTGTCTATTACACGATAAATCTTCAAATCATCTGCATATAATTTAAAATTGGATTGCATAATATCCGAAATGTCATTAATAAACAAAATAAATAAAAGCGGACCAAGATGGGATCCTTGAGGAACTCCAGAAGGAACTGTACAAATATGGGAACTAAATCCGCGAATTAACACAAATTGAGAACGATTCCTGAGGTAGGATTCACACCATCTCAACAATGATCCGTGAATGCCTAAAAATTGTAGTTTATTTAACAGACAATCGTGATTAACAAGGTCAAACGCCTTACGAAAGTCCATATAAATAGCATGAACCTCTTTTTTAGAATCCAAAGCTTCAGAAATGTCCGAAACAAAATTAATCAAATTAGTGGTAGTAGATTTACGTGGAAGAAAACCGTGCTGATTATGATCGATATAATGTCTAAAGTGAGCAAGAAGTTTTTTGTTAACAATAGATTCTAGAATTTTTCCCATCGTTGATAAAATAGATATTGGCCTATATTGCGTAACAGAATCAACACGTCCAGACTTATGGATCGGCGTCAAATAAGCCAATTTCCATTTATTCGGGAATACACCAGATCTAAGTGAAGTGTTAAAAATAATACCAAGTGGCTTATACAAATTATTAGCACATCTTTTTAAAAACATGGTGAGGCGGATGTCCCGCCATCTAGTTTAATAATGATAAGATGTGTCGATACGGGGGGGCGACTTTGTCCTTTGACATAAGTACAGCACTCCGCTTCGCGAACCTGTAAAAAACACACCACCCGCTTGCCATCGCGTGCGCATTAATTACGCACAATAACTGCTACACCGCTATATACCTTGTTTAAACCGCTTTAGTTTTAAGTGTAATAAAGAACTATTGCCGCCTCTTTCACCGCAAAATAAACATTAAGTTGTATGTGTTACGTGTGTGAGCGATCTGGTGGCCACCAACACCGTGATACACGTGATTTGTGGACGTGCGAGGACCAGGCAGCCGCATCCAGCAACTGGGTAAGCGAAAGTGCTTTATATACCTCCCAGTATCGATCACATATTCTCACATGCTCAGAGATAGACAAAGTTAGTCTGACACGCATCCACGTGTTCAGACATAATAAGTTCTCAAACCGCACGGTGAGCACGGCTATTTACACGCCTGCCCCACCACAGTTAGATGTTGGTCCTTCGAGCCGGATCGGTTTGTCTATCTCTGAGCATGTGAGAATATGTGATCGATACTGGGAGGTATATAAAGCACTTTCGCTTACCCAGTTGCTGGATGCGGCTGCCTGGTCCTCGCACGTCCACAAATCACGTGTATCACGGTGTTGGTGGCCACCAGATCGCTCACACACGTAACACATACAACTTAATGTTTATTTTGCGGTGAAAGAGGCGGCAATAGTTCTTTATTACACTTAAAACTAAAGCGGTTTAAACAAGGTATATAGCGGTGTAGCAGTTATTGTGCGTAATTAATGCGCACGCGATGGCAAGCGGGTGGTGTGTTTTTTACAGGTTCGCGAAGCGGAGTGCTGTACTTATGTCAAAGGACAAAGTCGCCCCCCCGTATCGACACATCTTATCATTATTAAACTAGATGGCGGGACATCCGCCTCACCATGCTCCCCGCCTTGAAAGCTTCGAGCTTTCAAAGAAAAATTATTATCTACACTATTGGGAAGCTATGGGAGTGGAAATGCACTAAGCTGTAAAGTTTTATATTTATAGCGGTATGAAAGATATAAGAGAACGGTTGACAGTAGTTTGAAACAATTTGTTATACAATGAATAGCGGTGTAATGTTAATTAAAAGTTTAAAACAACAAAATCTAATTTGAGTATAATATAAACATAAATCTAGGCTAAAGTAAGATGCGCTTAGAAAATACTAGAGTATTAATAAATTATAAATTATTCTATTGAGTTGGTAAAGGGTACAGCTTAGTGACAGGACGTTTATATGTACCTGACGCTGTTGTAACTGATGCAACTTGGACTATGCCATCCGATCCACGGAATACTTCATTTATAATACCTAATGGCCAAGTTAAAGGAGGTGCATTATCTTGACCTAAGAGAACGACAGTACCAATCTCTACAGGTCGATCAGGTGTGCACCATTTCTGACGAACTTGCAGCGTGTGCAAATATTCAATACGCCATCTTTTCCAGTATGATAACACAAGCTGGTCTAACAGTTTTTTGCGGTTCGTCAAATTCATGCTTTCTTCTGTCAGTTCAGAAGAAGGCAAGTATGTAAGCGGACTGGACATTAAAAAATGTGACGGCGTGAGCACATCCGGATGTGGATCTGACGATAAAACGATAAGTGGTCGAGAATTTAGGAGACATTCTATTTGAGTAACTACGGTTAAGAGTTCCTCATACGTGAGAAGCTGCTTTCCTATAACTCTATACAAGTGAGTCTTAACGCTTTTAATATTTGACTCCCAAAGACCTCCAAAATGTGCAGCGCGTGGCGGTATCATAGTCCACTTAATGCGGGTTTTAAGAAGCTCCTGTTTGATGTCAGATTGGACAGTCGAGTTTTGCAAAAAAGAATAAATTTCATTAAGCTGCGCCTTAGCGCCAATAAAATTAGTACCATTATCTGAGTACATAACAGACACTGGACCGCGGCGAGAAATAAATCTTTTGAAGGCGGAAATAAAGGCCTCAGAAGTGAGATCCGATACAAGTTCTATATGTATAGCTTTTGTTACCAAACATATAAATAAGCATATATATACTTTCTGTGAATGTTGACCTCTGCGGCGAGTAGGTATATAAGCAATAGGACCAGCGAGATCTACTCCGGTATGTACAAAGGCTTTAGCATCACGGACGCGGTATCCCGGCAGATCAGCCATTTTGGGTGTTGGGTGAGTAGGATTTAAATGAAAGCAAATGTTGCATTTGCGGCAGCGAGAACGAATAACTGTCCTACCATCCAATATCCAAAACCGTTGTCTTGTTATGGATATCAATAGCCCGGGGCCAGTGTGGCAATATGTATTATGATAGTGATCAATAATGAGATCAACAATGCGGTCACGTTTAGGTAAAAGTGCGGGGTGCTTGGCTTCATAAGGCAGATCAGCCTTAGATAGTCTACCTCCGATGCGTAAAATACTGTTTTCATCTATGAAAACTGACAAACTGCGCAACTTCTTGGATGGAAGTTCACCAGATTTAAGCAAACGAATGTCATCAGAAAAATGAATGTTTTGGACGATTCGGATAACATAATTTTCAGCAGTTGCAATATTTTTAACAGAATCCTGACCATGTAATCTCTTGGTGAATTTAAGTATACAAACGAATACACGTAATAGTTTATTCCATGAACAAACGCGGTTGGCTATAGTGTTTAATGTATGAAGTGATTCAGAATTCATAGTTTCAGCAACGAAGGCTTTTGATTTAAATTCCGGTAATGTCTCACAATCAGCCGGAGTGAATTTTAAGGGCCATTCGTTTATAGGTTGATGAAGCCAAGTAGGGCCGTTCCACCATAGAGAATGAGCAATTAAATTAGAAGGCAGCATACCACGTGAGAGACAATCACTAGGATTTTCTTTTCCCGATACGTGATTAAAACAAGCGGCGGATAGATTGTCCTGAATTTTAGCAATACGATTGCTTACAAAAATAGACCATCTATGGGGAGATGAATGGATCCACGAGAGAGCTATAGTAGAATCCGTGAAAGCATAAACACCTGCAATAGGTACGCGAGTTGAAATCCTTTCACGGACCACGCGAACCAGCTTAGACAGTAGAAAAGCAGCAACAAGTTCTAATCGAGCTAGTGTAGTTATTTTTGCGGGTGAAACTTTGGATTTTGCACATAAAAGCCGAACGGTGATATGATCTTCAGGGTCGGTGATGTGTAAATAGATACAGCAACCATAACCACTGAAGCTGGCGTCACAAAAGGCTACGATATTCACTACAGATTCTTTAAATACGCCAATATGTCTCGGGATATTTAGAGAAGAGAGTGCGGGAAAATCGTGCACAAAGGTGGAAAAGCGACTGATGATGGACTCCGGAGGAGTTTCATCCCAGTCTATTTTAGCTAACCAAAGTTCCTTAATAAGAATTTTAGCGTACAGTACAACAGGTGCCACAAGGCCAAGTACGTCGAACAAGCGGGCCACTAGCGATAGAATCGTCCGCTTTGTGCATTTACTATCCAGAAGAACGGTCGTCAGCGAAAAATAATCACTCGTAGGTTCCCAAGTTAAACCAAGGATTTTAAAATTATTGATGTTATTATCCATGGCGGAAATAACAACTGGAGAGCGGTGTGACTCTGGAAGAGTCTCCAATAAAGCGGTTGAGTTGCTAGTCCATTTGATAAGATCAAAGGAACCTTCTTTAAATAATTCAATTAGATCACGAGATAAATTCATTGCAATCTGTTCATCAGGAACGGAGTAGACAAAATCGTCCATATAGAATTGAGTTTCTACCAATTTAGAAATCTCGCGAAAGCGGTCACTATGGTCACACGCTAGTTTACGTAATGTGCGCATAGCTAGATAAGGACTAGATTTTAATCCGAAAGGAACGCGGTTAAAATTATAGGTACGTATAGATTCTTTATCGTCGAAACGAAATAAAATTCGTAAGTATTTACGGTGATGCTCATTTACACCAATACGTAAAAACATTTGTTTAATGTCTGCGGTTATAGCTATAGGAAACGTACGAAAATCAAGCAATAATAAAAACAAGTCTGTTTGTAAATTAGGTCCGACATGTAAAACGTCATTGAGTGACAACCCTGAGTGAGTTTTGGCACTAGCGTCTAATACCACCCGAGTGGTGTTCTTATCCGATCTCAGAACAGCGTGATGGGGTATATAATATCCCTCTTCGAATAATTCGGTATATGGTACCTCAGATAAATACTTCTGAGATATATAATCGGCGATTATTTTGTTATAATTTTCGCGTAGGGTTGGCATGTGAGTGAACTTACGCTCGAGCGCAAGCAGTCGACGATGCGCCACTCCGCGAGAATTTCCCAGTTCAGACGGGTTTCGCGAGAAAGGTAAATCGACAAAATATCGGCCGTTTTTGAATAAAACTGAAGAATCAAAAATATTTTCACAATCTAACTCATCTGGACTATTAAAGCGTTGAGATGGAATGTCTTCCAACTCGAAAAATTTCTGCAAACCTGATTTTATATCACTATTCGTAAGCGCGGTGAATGAAGTACTAGGAGTCGCGTCACACTGACTCGAAATGTCTCCCATAAATATATAACCGAAAGTAGTTAATAAGGCGGGCGGTGCACGATTGTCTGAGTGAACCCTATCTCCTAAATAAATATATGGAAATAATTGGGCACCGAGAACAACGTCAATTGCTCCTGGTATATTCCAGCTTAAATCGGCAAGCGGTAAAGTTTGTAAATACGACATATCACAGTTTAAGTCAATAAAATTGGCGGGTAATTTATCAGTAATACAATCTATCACCAAAGCGCGAATAATATATTTATAATTAGGATTAATACGTGATTCTATAGTAAAGTTAACAAAACCGAGCACAGGTCGTGACGTCATACCAACACCTTGCAAAAAGGAATTATTTAATTTATTTACAGGTATGTTCAAACGTTTACAACAATCCATCGTAACTAAATTATTTTGTGAACCGTTATCTATTAAGCACCTGACTATGTTCTTTTGTCTGTTATTATTGCAATACGCATAGATTTGTGCAGTTGATAAGAGAATCGTCGTCCTATTCTGTGAACGATCGCCAACGCTAAGCGAGACAGAGCGCGTAGCATCGTGCGGCAACATAGTGACTATCGAATTCGCGGGCTCGGCCGCCAGGTGGACGGCAGAGGTTCGATTCGGCGCCGGCGGCGTCGTCTGCACGTGCGGAGAATCATTTGAGAAATGTAATAAGGAATGATGTTGTTTTTTACAAATTTTGCAAACATTACGCGAGTTACATTTACTTAATGAGTGAGATAAACTTAAACAATTGACACAGCCACGTTTTGATTTTATAAATTCGAAACGAGCTTGCGGTGTGTTAATATTTTTAAATTTTATACAATGAAATAGCTGATGCTCATCGTTGTGGCACAGCTGACAGCGTGTTACAGAAGCCGATTCATTACTCGAGATGAAAGATTTAGAAGTACGATTTTGTATATTACGACTATTAACTATACTAGACTTTGCGCGCGGTTCTGTATGATAATTATGAATATGTGAGCGTTCGAGTATTTTAACATAATCCTGAATGAAAGATATAAATTCCTTATAGGAAGGTAGTTCTTTCCCGCTAACACTATTCTCAAATTGTTGTAGTGTTTGGGAGTCAATTTTTCTCATGGCACAATGTTTATTACAAAGTCTAATAGGTCGGGAATGTCTAATAGTTTTAATGCAGCGACAGACGCGGAATATTTTTCTATAAAAGTATTTAAACTACCGGCAGTACCGATACAACCTTTTATATCCAGAACGTTATTGAGATAGTGAACACCTAAACTACGTTTATCCTGGTATTTTTTGACAAGACTATCCCATATTATGTTGTAGGTATCCCCTGAAGGAACAATACCGGCTGTTAATTTTAAAGCATCTTGAGTTAAATTACTAATTAAATACTGCGCACGCTGCGCATCGGTCAGATTGGTATTCAAATGCACATTATTACGAAATATTTCGTAGAATATTGGCCAGTTATCCATTTTTCCATCGAATGACGGTAATTGGATAGGTGGTAATTTTACAGTACTCTTTTTCTGATCGGATGCACATGTTTTACTGTTTGCAAGTATGAGATTACGTTTATATTTGATACTCGAATACAAATCCTCAATGGAATTTAAGCATGAGTAGTCTGGCGGGGTATTATTAATTTTAAACTGTATCTCATTAATCTGATCAATTATTGTTTCAAACTTACTGTACAATTCCGTAATAGACTCAGATTGTGCTAAAAATATCTCATTTGAGCGTGAATCGTAATTCGAAATGTTTTTTGATGAGACAAATAAACGGTTCATTCTTTCGAAAATAGCTTCTTTTTTAGCAATAAGCTGATTAAGTTCGATTTCAGACTTATTAAGAGCCATTATAATGGGTTGTAAGATAATAATATATACTAATTAAAAAAAAAATACAAAATGTAGGGTAGTAGCGGGCGGTCGTACAAAGTATGTAACGACACCGGAATATTATGATTATTATGTTTGCGGGATGAATATTTTTGTAAATATGAAGCTAGGATCTATCCTAGGCTCGTAAGGACCATCTAACTGTGGTGGGGCAGGCGTGTAAATAGCCGTGCTCACCGTGCGGTTTGAGAACTTATTATGTCTGAACACGTGGATGCGTGTCAGACTAACTTTGTCTATCTCTGAGCATGTGAGAATATGTGATCGATACTGGGAGGTATATAAAGCACTTTCGCTTACCCAGTTGCTGGATGCGGCTGCCTGGTCCTCGCACGTCCACAAATCACGTGTATCACGGTGTTGGTGGCCACCAGATCGCTCACACACGTAACACATACAACTTAATGTTTATTTTGCGGTGAAAGAGGCGGCAATAGTTCTTTATTACACTTAAAACTAAAGCGGTTTAAACAAGGTATATAGCGGTGTAGCAGTTATTGTGCGTAATTAATGCGCACGCGATGGCAAGCGGGTGGTGTGTTTTTTACAGGTTCGCGAAGCGGAGTGCTGTACTTATGTCAAAGGACAAAGTCGCCCCCCCGTATCGACACATCTTATCATTATTAAACTAGATGGCGGGACATCCGCCTCACCACTGGAGGTATACAATCTGGCCCAGGGCCCTTATAGGGATCCAGTAATTTTAATTCTTTTAATATTTCAGAATCTTCAATCAAACATACCCCCAGTTGATTACCATTAAAAGTACGATTACAATTAGGAGCTGGAGCGTGTGTAGATATTATCGGACTACGGATAGTGTAAACTTTCTGAAAATAATTTGAAAATAAATTGGCAATTTCCTGCCCACCTATTGCCTTAATATCACCGAAAACCATTTCATTTGGTAAAGAAGTGCTGTTTGATTTTTTCTCCTTGACAATTTTCCAGAAATATTTAGGATTACTTCTTAAGTGAGTGGCGGCATTTGCCTTAAATTTACTGTAACACGATTTTACCAAGCTATCACAACGCTCTCTAAGTATCATATATTCTAATTTGTCTCTCAAATTAACATATCTTTTATATCTACGATGATATTTTGCTTTTTCTTTTATAACTTTAAGTAGAGATGGACTGAACCACGATGGATACGATTCATTACGAGGACAATAAACTGAAGTGTAATAATTTATTATGGGATCTAGAGTTTGGTACAATATATTTACCATATCATCTACATAATGAGATTCATTAAACAATCCCGTCCAATTTACATGTTCAAGTTCAGCATTGATAGATTCATAGTTGCATTTAAAAAAATTACGTGTTGTTATATGGCGAGGTTTAAAGGTACGTACGAATGTGTGTTCAATTAAATCTATATGTAAAGCAGGGTGATGCATATCGATTTGAGTGAGAGGTTTCTTCATCAAAGAAACAGAAATACTAGATAAATTATTAGCAAGAACTAGATCAAGTATTCTTTGATACTCATTGCTAATAAAATTGTATTGTTGGAGGTTACAAAATGCTAGAGCATCTAGAAGTAAATCGCTGATAACATTATTATTGGATAATGGTATAAGCTTAGAAGCTTCTATATCTAATTGCCATTTTATATCTCCGAAATTAAAGTCACCAATAATTAAATTTGAACGGTTATTTTTGAAATCTACGTTGTTTTGAATATTTTTTGTAATGTTATTGAACAACATATCAACGTATTCGAACGTTGTAGGGGGAGGAACATACACAGCACAAATATTAATAGTGTGGTTACATATTTTTATTGATACCCAGAGATCTTCGCAAATAGATTCCCAGGATGGTTTACGTAAGACTTCATAAGTTTTAAGAATGGCGATCATAACTCCACCGCCATCTTTTTTATTCTTATGTGAACACGTTGTCGACCTATCACGCCTGAATATATTATAACGGTAATCAATAATTTCGTGATCAAAAATCGTATTATTTAGCCACGTCTCTGTTAAAATTATAATATCATAATCATTTTGCAATACAGAAAAATAAAAGTCGTCTACTTTGGTTCTAAGGCCTCTTACATTCTGATAATAAATTTGAAGTTTGAATTTTGATATAATACACTAATTAACTACTGCTAAATAAATTAAAATTAAATAAAATATATTATAAATAATTAAGACTATCCATATTTTTAACTAATTTAGATGGAGAGGTTGGATTCTTTCTCAGAAATATATGACCATTTCTGACCCACACAAAAGAGTAGTTCTTTTCTTTGGCGGCAATTCTAGCGGCAGCATGTAATTTTTTATTTTCAGGAGATAAGTGTTCCATAATAAAGATTGGCCGTTTTTCACCAGGTATTCCTGCATGCGATGTATTTAGCTTATCGCCCCCACTACTTTTGTTATAAATTTTTGTAGAAGCCAGAATATTATCACGTGTGCGTTGACTATTCAATTTAACAATAATATTTCTAGGACGCTGTGAGTTATGATTTAACTTGGCCACTCTATGAAACGCTAATATATTATTATCCGTTAGAGGACTACATACTGTGGTTGAAAGATTATTTATAATAGTGAGCAAATTTTCATTTTTTCTTTCTGGAATTCCTTGTATTTCGATATTCATATCTCTTGCATGTTGATCCAATTCATTTAATTTTGCACCCAACTCCTGGATGTGAAAACGTAGTTGGGTATTCTCGTTAATAATTTTAGTTACCTCTCCATTATTGTATTCGTTTGTCTTCATCTGTTCATCATGATAATCAGACAGAAATTTAATGGACTTTAGTGCGTCATCTAATTCATCGCGTATCAAGGAGAACTTTCCAGTAAGATCATGGATTTCCTCTCGCATCTTTATAATAACAGTATTATTTTTTTCTAATAGAGCTTGTTGATTTTCAAATTTCGTTAATAAATCCTCACGAAGAATGCGTATTTCTGTTAAAATAGTACATGGATTTGTAGACGATACATTCAATACAGAAGGCGATACACTTACAGGGGAAGAAATATCCTTGTTACTTTTAGTTAGTATAGATCCATATAAGTGTTCAACGTCGTCCGGTGTAATCGATACGCAATTTGGACAAATCCACTTGGAACGCAATGTCGAGGACTCATTGTATTTAACGCAATCTTGGTGGTATTGGTAATTGCAGCATTTTTTAGAACATTTAATGCGCTTTTGGGATGTCATAATATTATAATTACAAATAGAACATTGCACCATTCTGTTAAATGTTTTAAATATAATATATGTTTAAAAAACAAGATTAAATACTCCCTTTTATATGCAAACTATAATACACAATTCTGTAAAAGTATCACACTACTTCTTGGGTAGGTAATCTATATAAGACCACGATTATCGGCGGTTAAATACAGTATTTTAAATTACAACTGATATAATTTGAGACAAAATAAATATTTTTTTAAGTAAAAATATTAAAAACACGACTTCTCAATGTGACATATCGTATATATATAATTCATAGTATAATAAAACTGTAGCAAGGTCAAATCTGTACATTAAATATTTTTTGAAAATTTTGATCGGGGTAGACTTTGTTATCGATATAGAAACCAAAAATAATCTTTTTACAATTTTTGTCTGTCTGTCTGTCTTTCTGTCCCTGTGAACACGCATCACGCTGAAAGTACTGAACCGATTTTAACGAAACTTGACACAGTAATAACTAATATTCCAAGGTTACATTTAGGATACTTTTTGTCCCATAAAACGCAAAAGGCTCTCCAGGAAAACTAAAAACAAAAAATTGTAGTTAACGTAACTAGACTTTTTTGCGACACCTTAGTACAAGAGCCAGCAACGTTGGAAGAACGAGAATTTTAGAAAAGCTGGTTATTTAATATGAAGATATATTATGCCCTTCCAAACAGGATTCAGGATACCTGGTAGGCGGTTAACATTGTGTTTTTTAATGCGCATCACACCTTTACAGGTCAAAATTTTGATTTATAATTAATTTTAGGAAAAAAAAAATCGGTTACATTTTAACGCTATTAAAAACATGAATTTATCACTGCCAGACAATTTTGTTATTGAAAATAATGTGCCCGATGATATTCTTTATAAATAAAATAATTCATTTCAAACCATTTCATTTTTTCCATTGCAAACAACATATTTCATTTTATTAACCATTATGATATTGAGATTTCACCGTGAAAACTTAAAAACAACGATAAACGTAGACATACGACTTGAGATTGATGTTATTTTGAATACATGCGTCTATAACAGTCGCTTCCACAATTATCGCTATCTTTATCATACATAAAATGGGGTAAACATATCAATGCAGTTGCAGAATTTAGATCTAAGTTTCTAACCGTTTTCAAAGCATTAGCCGGTTTTAATTGGGGTGTTCATCTATAACATTTAGTCGTTTATACTTCAATATTACACGCAGTCGAATTGACTATGCGAGCTTTCTTTATGATAGTAGTGCTCAGGTTAACCTCTATAAACTTGAAAAAGTCCAAAACCAGGCCATGAGAATTATCGGGGGTTTCATTAAAAGTACTCCAATCTATGTTATGGAAAGCGAATTGAGAATATGTCCGTTAAATCTTAGGAGACAATATTTACCTGGCAAATTATATTTAAATATAAGTCATTCGAAAAAAACGATCTAACCAATGTATCAGAAGAACTGTCCACCCCATCCAATCATTCTATTGGCGTAAAAGAAAAATACCATTATTAGTTTCTATTTTTTCTCAATATAAAAATACTCCAATTCAAATAAATATAAAACATGAAATGTTCACTTTACACACCTGGGTCGATAACATTGATTTGCACAATATAATTAAAATAAATGTAGATGGTATTTGGAAGCCCAAGCGTCAATATGATGTTCTTAAAATAAAAGATATTTGTCTTCAATATATAAATAAATATTATCAAAATTTTGTTAAAATATACACTGACGGATCTAAAGCTGGGAATTATTTAGGAGCCGCATTTTTGGAGTCAAATTCCAAAACTTTTATGAAATTTCAAATTGATGAAAATGTTTCAATTATGCACACTGAATTGATAGCAATTGCAGAGGCCTTCTCATCTGTTCAGTCAACTGAGTTCACTAAGATTGTTATTTTATCCTATTCAAAAAGTGCTCTTCAACACGTAGCTCGATGCACCTCGACTTTTCGAGAAATACCGATAGTCTACACTATTTTGAAGCAATTACTAGATTTCAAAGCAAAGAACAAAGTAATTGTTTTACAATGGATCCCTTCTCATATAGGTATAACTGGGAATAAAAGAGCTGATCTTTTAGCAAGAGAAGGATCCTCCGAAGGTACTCCTATTAATATTTTACCAACTTACTTGGATGTATGCTCAGTATTTAAAAATAGCTGTTACTCGCATTGGAAGGAATACTTTGATGAGCGTTCTAAAACAAAAGGAATATGGTACAGAACGATTCAGCCACATCCCTTACGGTCACCATGGATTGATGACAGTACGATTTGCCGTCGGGAAGCAATCACAGGAATGAGATTACGCTCAGGACACATCCCATGTAAAAAGTTCGCCTACCTGATGCGTAAAGTACTATCACCACTCTGCCAGAGTTGTGAGCTCATCGATGATGTACATCACATCCTGGCAGAATGTGTTCGAAGCGAAGATATTAAATCTTGGCTTAATGCTTCTGGTTTGTTCCACACTGGTTTGTACAATTCGTTATTGTCTGACCCCATTTCGAAAGATGCTAAAGAATTGTACAAAATTAATATAAGCTATTGTTTATAGTTGTATGTCATTTAGGCGATATAGTCGCTAAGGTGACTAAGCCTTCATTAAAAATAATAATAATATTAAAATTACAGCTATCTTAACATGGTTAGAACATACTTATTTTATTTACAAAAAAATAGCATCGGGCAAATTATTGTTTATAACAAAAATGTTTGGCAATAATAATTTCATGTTTTAGTAGAGTTTCAAAGTTAGTAAAAAACAAAATATTCAAAAATTATATAAAAATCAATATGTTTGCCAGTAAAGGTGCGATATGCACGCACGTAACAAACGCAACGTTTACCGGCAGCCAGGTAGCCCGCACGCTGTTCGGAAGAACATAAAGATATATAAAAAACTGTCTTATAGAAAGTTTGTCGAAACCGTTACTAGCTCTTAGACAAATAGTTACAGGCAAGTGACATTTGACGCGTCGTGCTCATATCTTTTTAATATTTATATTTTTCTTCAATACAATGGAGTGTGAAAAAGTTTTAATACAAGTTAAAAATAGTTATGATATCATTCAGTGTTTCACTTATCATTCTTTATTTTATAAATATATTTTGTCGTTTAATTTACAATTTAACTCATAAACTTGATATTTTATAATGTAAACTCTACTGACTGTATAGTAAACGTCTACAAAAAAGGGAAAGGAATTTCTTTAGAAACCGGGGGTCCATAGACCTCTAAAGCTTTTTTTCACATTATCGCCAATATATGTAGGTTAGTTTTTATTTTTTATTGAACTCAGTAGATGATGCTACGAACGGGTTGTAGGCTTATTTTAAAAGATTTCTCACATACCATCTGGGTATATGTTTGAGTGAGTCCCTTGATAGTTTGGATTCACAATTGGAAACCGTAGATGTGGCTGCAATAAGGTTTTAGGTATATTAAAATTTTTCGCGTTTAAAAATACAATTGACACCGGTGATAACCGATTTGGTGCAGACGAAGTTGCACGGGTCAGCTAGTCTACAATAAAGCTAACAAACTTGCGAACATAGTTAAGTTTTATTTAGTACAATAGTTACATAATATTACTTATCTATACTAATATTATAAAGCTGAAGAGTTTGTTTGTTTGTTTGGTTGAACGCTATGATCTCAGGAACTACCAGTCTGATTTGAGAAAACCCTTCTGTTTTAGATAGCTCATTTATCGAGGAAGGCTTTATCTAGGCTATATATTATCACGCTAAGACTAATAGAAACAGAGCACCAATGAAAAATGTTTCAAAATCGGGCACTTTTTCCTTTCGAGAGATTTAGTTAGCGTTAATGTTATATACGTTGCCATGGTAACGTGGTAAGTTTCTATCGCAAACATTATCAAAGTTTATTTTGTTTTCCTATGCAAAAAGTTTATACTACTTTTATTTCCAATTTTTTATTTGTTCTCTATTACGTATTATAAAAATAAAGTTTGTGTATGTACAATTAAAATAACAACTTTTTGATGAATGGATATGGCTACAAATGACCAAAAAAAATATTTTTTATACTTTGTCTATATTTTTAGGTTATTATATTTTCTCTGTTTGTTTGTTTGTTCTGGGTAATCTCCAAAACGGCTGGACCTATTTTTACTTTTTACTCTCAGAAAGCCGAAATTATAGCGGTTGACATATTCTATTTTATTTGTCCGCGGCTTCGTCCGTATTGCTATTTCCAAAATGGTTGGACCGATTTTCACGGGATATTCACTGGTAGATTGCAGACCTCATAAAAAGTAATTTAGGTTTTTTTCAGCCGCAGTGGAATATCCGAAATGCTTGAATTAATTTACACGGGACTTTCACTGGCAGACAACTAACTAACTATTTTATTTTAAGGTAGTGGGCTCGGCAGACGTTGTCCCGCCCTGATAATAAAAAGAAAACCTTGACAAATTATACCTAAACCTTCCCCATGAACCGTTCTACCTACTGGTGAAAACGGCATGAAAATCCGTTCTGTAGTTTTTGACTTTATCGCGAACAGATAAACAGGCAGATCAGAGGACTTTGTTTTACACTATATAGTGATGAACTGTTACCTATGCATTAGTTCGTGTGAAATTGATCAAAAATAATTTGTTTACTGTAAACAAGCGCGTGAGACGTGCGCTGTACTGGACTCCAAGAATAAATGTATGTACTTTGAATTATATTATTATTTTGGTCAATTTGGCGGCCATTTTGTTTTATTTACCGCGTTTGCACCTACATAACTCAGTTTTTTTTCTCGAACTGACTATGCTATTAGCTTTGCGGCATTTACAGCTTCATCGAACTACTATACATAACTTAGTGATTATAGCAACGTATAAGAATAACACAATTATATTGACAATATGGGCATGTTATATCTATGTAATAAACAATTTAACACAAATTGTTCGATAATGTATAGTTTAAAATTTTCATTACCTACTTTCTTATATAGTGTTAGTGAGCATCGAGGGTGGTATATAGTAGGTTAAAGTTCCAGGTATGCTGCTGATGATAAATCCCATCCCATTCGATATACTATTCGTATTCACATATCTAATGTACACGTAACATAATACAGTAGATGGCGTGCGTGTCGTAGTTACAAATATTTTTGAAAAAGCATTTCTGTAATGTACACACCTAATTACAATTTTACATTTCTTTAATACATTTAAAAAAACGCGTGCGGAGCCGCGGGGGACATCTAGTATATTACAATTTTGATAATACAAAACAAATAAATAAATAACTCATTTATATAATAGTTAACCGTGTTTTAAAACCAGTGCCTACACTAAACACAGTCTTAGGTAAAACTAAACCTGTGATCTTACGATTCAACAGAATGAGAGCGCTACCGGTACCGTACCGTATTTCTACATGAATTAATAATGAAGTGATAAAATTTCTGGTGTTGAACCATGATTTGCCCTCTTCAAGGGCTGCTCATATAACAGTTAATCTGCTTCAGAGAATTTCTTCCTTTGTATAGAAAAGTGTAGATTACTAGCGAATATATAGTGGGCCAAGCATGTTATATTAAATACCTCACTCTTCTCCGATAACAAAAGAAATCTGATAATCCAATAGTTGGCTACAGAAACAATATTGAGAAATGAAACGATAATAAAATTCAGTTATATAAGTAATATTCTCAAATGTTGGTAAAATTGAATTACAAGGAATTCTTTCGACGAAATTTCTGTTATTCAGTTCTCGGAGTTGAAAGTTTTACGTTGGCTCGTAAAAAGAGACTTGGTGGAGTCAGACGTTGTCTTTACCATATTTTAGGGTTTACTTAGTTCTGTCCTTAAATTCCTTATGTAATCGAGTGTCGACTCAGTTCGATTTCTGAAATATCCTTACACTTTAGTTTATATCTGATGGATGATATTATTTTGTTACATGACTTTAGTGTAAGTATAAAACTATTAATATTGTTTAATTGTTTGTACTTAATATAATTCGATTCATTTTATGTTGATCATAATATATATGAGTAAAAAAGAGAACTTAAAAAGAAGTTTTTTTTAAATTTCATTTACTTCTTTAAAAGCACTCGATGGACAAATTTTAACGTTGCTAAGTATTTCATGTTCATATTATATCATATATCACTACGTATTATAAAACAAAATCTTCTGGCACGCCTCTCTGTTTGTCTGTCTATTCGGCTATAAATTCAAAAACTACTGACCGGATTTTCTTGCGGTTTTTACCAGTAGATAAAGTGATGAGGAAGGTTTAGGTATATAGTTTGTCCGGGCCTGCCAATTTATTATAAAATTAGTATATTGGACATATTTAATTTTCAATATTTGCAGTATGTTTTCTCTAATCTATAAATAAGTATAGCTAAGTCGTAATCACACGATTGTGTCCATTTTACAACGCTAACTTTCGGTGACGGTAACTTTTTTTGACGTCCGTCGTCACATCAGCTTTTAAGAGACTCATTGCAGTACCATAGGCCTCTTCCCAAAAGAAGTTATGGCCGTAATCACCACGCCAACCCTCGATACATTGGCGATTTCTTATTCACTTCTATATTTTCCTACATACGGTGGTACTACAAGATATTTGTCAGGTTCAGGTATTATTATAATGTTTTTTTTTCCTTCACCGTCAGTCGATAGGGTTGCCAATGTAACTTAGTAAATGTACGTGAATTCCAAAAAAATAATTGATACTTGTCGGGGTTCGAACCTGTGGACATCGAATTGATATCTCACCAGTCAGACCACTTCGCCACCACGACTTCTTTACAATCGATATATGTATAACATATTTCGTATTTATTATCCCTTCAATAAATCAATTAATCTATATTAATGTCTCATTTGATTAATGGTAATAGAACACCCTCAGTGTGTACTTTATCGTCGATCTTCGTGTTAGTCTTGAAATGAGTCAGCATGAATGTTAATGCATTTCTGTTCGCGTATATCGTGTTTCATCAAATGTACTCGAAACGATGATGGGAACATCCATCATGCGGATTTTTCTATCATATCTTTCAACTGGAACATCTATCAATGCAAATTTATTATGTTTACTGTTTATTCAGTCATTAGGTTAGAAGACATAAGACTTTTCGTCGACATGCAATGATATTATAACTATCTATACATATAATAAGAATGTAGGAGTTTTTGGCGGGATCTTGGTCTGTCATGTAGTGGATTTTATTTTTTATTCATAATCTCGTGTTACTTGACTCTATATTGTGTAAAATTGGTGGTGTTTTATGTGATATAGTTTGTTTATTGTGCATAAGTGAAGTGAATGGAAAATAATGCCACGGACCATGAATTCTGAGATGTCACAAAAATTCCATGGAAGGTTCTAACAAAATGGCCACCATTTTGTTAGTTCATTGAAATTATATCAAGAAACTTGTAATATTGATACTCACTTGACAATGGCAGTAATAGTCTACTAGAAGACTGGTTGCCAAAATGGAATAGAAGAAGAATAAGAATGTAAATCTAACGTGTCTGTACAGTTTCGATTTTCGTGAAAAAAATTGTTGAAGTTGTGTAGGAATAAGTAATAGAATACATTTCAATCATTTTTAGAAATGTCTGTCTGGATGTCTGTTTGTTTGTATGAACACGCATCATTGCTAAAGTACTGGGTTTACTATAAAACCTAGGTGTAATTTAGTCCATGTTTCATTAAAATCGGTCCATTCTATCAAAAGTTATTGTAATTTTAATGGTGCCGCGTTTTAAGTATGAGAGAAAAGTAGATAAGCAAATGGACTAAATACGTTCAGATGACTTTGTTAGTCATCGTTTTGTACATCAGGTTCCACGTGGACGAAGTCGTAGGCACAGCTAGTTATAAATAAAGCTGTAGATACGTCATAAGCGCTTCGACAGCGCCTTGTTAAAACTTGGCTAGCTAGCAAACGTGATTTAGCCCCGTCAATCCGTCCGTATTTAAGCAACATATAACTATTTCCTTTTCACCACCGATATTGAGAATATGCCATCTTACTTTCACATTTTATCTAAGACAGTGTGGCGTTACAGTATTACTTTACGTATGTGTACGTTATCGTGCCATTTGTTTTGTCAAAATATCATGTAGGTAACGTTTCTACATTTTTGTTTATAATATCATTGAGTACACTTTAGTGAAATTCGTAATTAGAACCATTTAAAATAATCTTCTTCTATTTTAAGTTTTAGTTTTCAAATGACAAAATTTCACTTTTATAAAGAATCGCTTCACTTTATAACGTCGTGCATGTTCGCAATAATCTAGCTCAGTTTGATGAGCCCCTGTTTACGACCGCCGAGAGCGTATCGCTTAAGCGCAAAATAAATCGCTGACGATGCTAAATTTATAGGAGTTAATACATTTTTATGGGTAGAGGGGAAGGCAGTGTTGCGTGAAATACTCGAATTTGATTACGTACATATTTCCAAGTAGATAACTATCGATTTTAAATTAAGCACGTTTTTATATAGAAATGCGTAGCGAGTTTTATGTGTTAAGTAATATTAATAGCTTTATTACAACTTTGTAAATGTATTATATACCAGATTTAGCGTTCGGAACAATAAACGTGTAGTTCATTTTCGAAGTGAAAAAAAGTTCTGTAGACGCGTAGAGCAATAAAAAAAAATGGTAGTGATAAACTTATGGGTTCGCGTCACCGATGACCTCGACATGATCGTGTGACAACTTGTGCCAGAGCTTTTAGACTTTATGTGTGTTTGAACCTTGATGGCTAAAACTCTTGTGATTGGCGTCACCGATGACGTCGATATGTTCGTTAAACCATAATTGATTAAAAATTAAAAAAGAACACAGTCATTCCATAGTTTTAAGTTTTCACATCTGTCGCCAGTCATGAGTGCTTCGACTTTTTTTTAATAATCTCATTAGCAACTAACAACAAAAATTAGTTTCTTTCATCTGTAGTGATATTAAAAAAAACTCAAGAGACTATTTCATTAAACGTACTAATTTATGGAGCTAACAGTAAAATCTGAAAAATGCGACTAGTATTTTTTAGATTAGTTATTTACGAAGGTTATAGGCTAACATTACGTTACGACCTTTAGGAGTGGAACAGTTATCATAACAATGTATGTAAGAAAGTAAAGCAATAATGTAATAGTTCAGCTGTGTCCGTTGACCGCGCAATGTATAGGTGCCGAGGTCAGGGCAAAGTGAGGAATTTTAAATTCGACTATAAAACTTTTGTGCGTTATTGATATTGACTATGTATACATTATACACGATTATAGTCGAAGATTATTATAATGAACATAATTTTCTTCACATACGTACAATACGTACTTCTATACTACGTAATTAAAATCTGACGCTACTTGACTCGTTCTGTCGCGTCGCCAAACAGAATATTAAATGAGGCGGGGCGAGGTACTACTTATGTGTCACATAACTGTTGATATGATTTGCTAAAATTCCAGTCGTCATCATCATCGGCTTGTAAGAGGCTCACTGCATGCCATAGGCCTCTTCGTGAAGGAAGGTCTGGGTATAATGACCAAGCCAACTCATAACGTATTGGCGATTTCAAATTCTGAGAAATGCGCTGTTCCCAGTTCCGCAGCTCCCACATACAATGGTACTGCAAGAACATTTCTCAGGTTCAGGTTTCCTCACAATGTTTTCCTTCAGCGTCAGCCGATAGTGTTACTAATTTAGATTAGTACGCGAATTCCGAAAAATTCGTTGGTGCATGTCGGGGTTCGAACCTGCGGGCATCGGGTTGATATTCCGCCGGTCAAACCACTAGACCACCCCGATTTCCATTCCAGTATCTATATTTATTTCGAAGTCGTGAAAATATAACAGTTGAATGGTATGTAAATAACCTTAATTTGTCAACTTGTAAAAGATCTTTGTCTCTATTTCATTTTCTATAAATAAGTTATGTAGCTTGGCTAAGTATTACCCATTTACATTTTACTTTATTTGAACTCCGAATAGATTTAGCATATCTATACTAATATATAAAGCTGAAGAGTTTGTTTATTTATTTGGTTGAACGCGATAATCTCAGGAACTACTGGACCGATTTGAAAGATCGATTCTAGATATCTCATTTACCGAGGAAGGCTATATATCATTACTCTAAGACCAATAGGAGTGGAGCGCGAATGAAGAATGTTTCAAAATCGGTCATTTTTTTTCGTTTTGATTGCTTTCGCTTCGGAAATTCTTCTCGCTCACGTCATCCCCTATATAGGGGTGCGCTTGCGGGGAAACCGCGTCAGGGTGACCCCTCTGGCAGTGGCATCGCTCTCCCCCCGCGTTTAGCGGGGGTGTCTAGTTTTCGGGGATGGAGACGTCACTTTCGTGACGTTTCCCCTGTGGATATCCTCTGCGTAGCTAGTGTTGTGTTTTCAGGGTGTCTTGCCGTTTGGTTTCCGCGATAATCCTCTCGATCTCTCTGTTAAAGATCTCGAGAGTTTTCTCGGCTTTTTCGGGGAAGGCTCTGATGCGGTCGTCTCTCATCTGGGTCATTTGTTGGATTATTTCGGGGATCGTCATCTCTTCTGGCGGCTTCGGGGTTGTTAGGCTTCTCTTACTTTTTCTTCGGATTCTCTTTGAGCCCTTAGGGGGAGGGTTGTTGGCGGGGGCCATAAGGCTCGCCGTCGCCGACTCCTCAACCGCCTTTGGGGCTGGTTCGGCTTCCGTGGTTCGCCCGAGGCCGGTCCGGGCTACGGTGCCGGCCCGGCGATTCCTGAGCTCTCGTTTGAATACGGGGCAGCGGGCTTTGTTGTTGGCAGCGTGGGCACCCCCGCAGTTGGCACAGGTCGCCGGAACTTCTTTGGGACGGTCACATTGTCGGGCGGGGTGCGGTCCCCCGCACCGCACACAGGCTTCCTTTCGGTGGCATTGAGCAGAGGAGTGCCGGAATTGCTGACAGCGAAAGCACTGCGCAAGCCGGCGCTCCCCTCTCCAGGCTTCTATCTTTACTGGCAGGCTTGCGATCTTGTTTACATTGTAGATAGCGGGTATTAATCCGGGCGTGCGCTTCAGGATGGCGAAGAAGATGCACCCTGGTCTGCCTCGTCGTCCATTCACTTGGCGGGAGTATTCTGGGTTGAAGCCCTTCTCGCGAAGGGCCTCGAGGATTATCTGCGGGTCTGTGCCGCTTGGAAGGCCGCGGATCGCGACCTTGAGGCCTAGCAGAGAGGGAGGGGTATAGGTAAACCACTGTAACCCCTCCTGCTTCTCCAGGAAGTCTATGGTAATTCGGTACTCTTCGGCATCTTGAGGTAGGAACCGAACACCCTCCCCGTAGACGTGAACGTTGGGCCCGCGCCCCAACTTGACCTCCAACTGTGGGAGCTGCACTGCCCAGTCGGGGAGGCGCTCTACCACAATCGGAGGGTAACGCGAGCCCTTCGCGACGGGCGAGGTGGGCGTTGATTGGACGACCGTGGACGCGGTGGCAGCACTGTCGCACGGTGGCTGCGCATTAGGGTTCCGTAAACCCGAAACCGACTTAGTTTGCGGATCGCGCGCTAGGGGCGCTGCGATCGACGCATACGATGGCTGCTCGCGGGCAGCCAATCGCGATGGCGCGGACGGAGCGGGCGCGGGGGTGGGTGCGACCACCCGCGCCGCTTGGGTTTCTTGTGAAGCGCGCGGCGGAGTTGGTGGCGGCTGCGCGGGCTTCTGGATGCAGGCCTTCTTGGGTGTTGGTTGGGCGTCTGGCGATGATGGTGGTGATGTTGCGCGATTCGCGGCGGGCCCTGCTTCGGGTTCACTGCGCTTGCGGCGCAGCGCTCGACCGAGCGGGCTGTCCGGGGCGTCCGGAATCGCGGGTAACGCGAGTTTACCGCGGGCGGCGCGTTCGAGCGCCACCGCGTCGTTCGCGGAAATCTGCTGTCCCTCTGTTGCGACCTCTCGGACGCGCAAATACAGCGCCATCCAGCGGGCCATCCCCTCCGACAGAGCCCCAGCTGTAATCAGCTGGGCGAGAGTGAGAATATCACTCTCGTACGCTGCTGTCAGAGTTGACGGCCCCCCAGACGGCCTCTGTCGCGCGACGGGGGTCGGCGGGCGAGGAGCAGGCATTGAAGTGCGGAGTCCGGTGGGCGTAGCAGTGGTCTTCTTATTTTTCGAGGTGGCAGGATCCGTAGGCTTGGCTGAGGTTGTCGGTTGGCATTCTGTTTGGCCCTGAAAAGGGCCTTTTTTTAAACGTTCGCTCGACGTAGCCGGAGCAGACGTGGAAGCGCGTGAAAAACGCATCGTCGCGTAGGTCGGAGCGCGCGGAGCTCTCGGACGACCTCGTACGCGTAGACGACGGAGCCGTCTTGCTTTCGCTGCGAGTTAGCGTTAGTTTTATATACGTTGCAATGGTAACGTGGCCTAACTTTCTATCGCAAACATTTTAAAAGTTTATTTTGTGTTTCTATTCAAAATGTTTATTCTACGTTTGTTTTGTTTCCAATTTTTTATTTGTAATCTATTACGTATTATAAAAATAAAGTGTGTGTATCTGAAATTAAAATAACAACTTTTTGGTGAAAGGATTTGGCTACAAGTAACAAAAAAATATATTTTTTAATATTGTTGGTATTTTATATTATTATATTTTGTTTGTTTGTTCTGGGTTATGTCCGAAACGGCTGGACTTATGTTATCGGGAATTTTACTGGCAGATATCCGAAATTATAGCAGTTGATATATTCTATTTTATTTGTTGAACTTTTACCCGTGCATTCGTCCATGTGAAATTTATTAAAAATATATTGTTTATTGTAAACAAGCGAGTCAGATATGTGCTTTAATGGACTTTAAGTACATAATTAACAAGTACATAATTGAAAATCATATGTTTGTATATTATTAAAATTATATTATCTTTTTGGTCAATTTGGCGGCCATTTTGATTTATTTACCGAGCTTGCGTCTACATAACTCAGTTATTATAGCAACGTATAAGACTAACTTAATTATATCGACAATACGGGTATATTAGATCTATATAGTAAAAGATTTAACACGTATTGTTCGATAATGTATAGCTTAAAACGTTAATTACTTTCTTATATAGTCTAAGTGAGCACTGAGGGTGATATATTGTAGGTTAAAGTTCCAGGCATGTTGCTGATGATAAATCCCATTCCATTCGATACACTGTTATTAGCCACATTTCTAATGTACACGTTACATGTTACAGTAGATGGCGTGCGTGTCGCACTTACAAATGTTTTTGAAAAAGCACTCTATAATGTACGACATCTGCTCATAATTTCATTTAATACATTTTAAAAAAGCGCGTGCGGACCGCGGGTAACAGCTAGTATTTTATAAGACTTTCGTTTACGTTAATCAAATTATGTGTTTTTTTTAATCTTTCAACGGGAAATATGTTGTACACGCGCTTTCCTCTATTATTAACTCTTTCTGTGTGTTAAGAGTACAGTAAGTATGTAATACATAATAAAAATAAAAGTGTGTGTGTACTTAGGTACACGCGTTAGAAGTTATACTTCATTGGCGTGACAAGATAAAAATCTTTTCAAAAATTTTATCTTTCGCCTTATTGTAGAATAGAAAAAACTACACTAACAATAGAAAAAAGGTATTTAATACATTGAAAGTTTTAATACAAACAACAAAGACAAAAAAACAAAATGTTGACTATAGTTAACTTCAGGGTGTCGGTTTTTCGTGACGGTGTGCGCGCGCATCGTAAAAATTTACTCTCATCATTTTTCCCTAACGCGCCAAAATAAGTATAACTTCAAAAAAACATTACAATAAAAATTAATTATATTAAAAAAAATGACGTAATGACTAAAAATTTTATTTATGCTACAACCAAAAATGTTTGTAGTGAATGTGTTAATTAATTTTATTTGATCATTACCTTTTCCGTGGCTTCGTCTGCGTGGAATTTAGTAAAAAAAATATTGTTTACTTTAAAATCAGCTTGGGGCGCGCGAGAATGGTAACTGAAGCACTTTCTTTCTTTATATATATACTAGCGGGCCCGGCAGACGTTGTCCTGCCCTGATTATAAAAAAATCCGTGACAAATTATATAGCAAAACGTTCCTCATGAATCACTTTATCCACTGGCGAAAACCGCTTGGAAATCCATTCAGTAGTTTTTGAGTTTATCGCGAACAGACAGACAGGCAGACAGACGCGATAGAGGACTTTGTTTTATACTATGTAATGATATATATATATATTATAATTAATACACTGACTGTAAGTCTAGGTTTTATGTATAATATTTAGTCGTAGAATAATAAATGTTACTAATTGTTCAAGTTCAGTCCTCAATCTTATTTATTGTACTGATGCAGACAGTGTGGGCAAGGGACCTTCTAGATGTATGGCGCAGTATTTACAGGGATTGGTGTCGCAATGTTATGTTCAAGTTGAACACCTGTCGATCTGCGTAGTTTTGTATGAGAATATTGCACCTCTATGTACGCAACTATATAAAAACTTATGTATGTTTATTTTATACTAGCTGTACCCGCAGCTCCGCACGCGTTTCGTTTAAATTGTATTAAAGAAATATAACACTGTGAGACCGTGTACAATTATAACAATGCCCTTTAAAAACAACTGTAAGTACGACACGCACGCCACCTATAGTGACATGTAACGTATACATTAAATATATAAATACTAACAGTGTGTCAAATGAAGTTTATCATCAGCAACATATTTGGAACCTTAACCCACCATGTAACTATCTCAGTGCTTACTTACACTGTATAAGGAACTAATGAAACAATGTCTTAAAGATGTTATTATGATGATATAATATGCCCATATTGTCAATAAGTAATACTTTCTTGTTTTCTTATCTTTTCTTTTTAGAAATACCCCTTCTTTCTTCAAAATTACTGTTAATAATTATAATGTTGAATTGTATACAACAAATGAGTTGACATCTTGAAATCTTGCATAAATATAAAACAAGATTTAAAACTTTATATCTGTCTAATCAGTTTTTAATATTCGACAATTTAAATAGTGCTCATTGACTTGGATACAATATTATTATATGTTACTATGGTGGCTGAGTTATGTAGACGAAAGCTCGATAACTAAAGCAAAATGACCGAAAAGACAATATAAATCATATTACTTACATATGAATTTCAATTATATTTATTCTTGGAATCCAGTACAACGCACATTTTATGCACATGTTTACAGTGAACAACATATTTTTGTTAAATTTCATGCGGACGAAGTCGCGGGTAAAAGCTAGTCTAAAATAGAATAACTTAAATGAATTCCTATAAGGTCAGCTATCTGCCAGTGAAAGTCCCGTGAAAATAGGTCAAATCGTTTTGGACATAGTACTGCGGGCGAAGCCACGGTTAACAGTTAGTATAAATTAAAATTGCCTAAATTACTTTTTATGAGATCAGCTATCTGCCAGTGAAAGTCTTGTGAAGATCGGTCAAATCGTTTTGAAGATAGCACTGCGGGCAACTTCACGGTTAACAGCTAGCATAAACTAAAATTGCTGGAATTACTTTTTATAGGGTCAGCTATCTGTCAGTGAAAGTTTTGTGAAGATCGGTCCAAGCGCTTAGAAGATAGCATTGCAGACGAAGGCGCGATTAACAGCTAGTCTAATGTAAAGTAGCCTAAGTAACCCGCTGTATTTTTTTCTATCTGCCAGTGAAATTCGCGTCAAAATCGGTCCAGCTGTTTCGGAGATTACCCGGAACAAACAGACAGACTGACAGACCGACAAAAATTTTAAAAATTGCATTTTTGTTATCAGTTGCGTGTATACTTTCACATCCAATCAGTAAAA
The DNA here is from genome assembly GCA_036509395.1 of Antheraea yamamai. Lineage (NCBI taxonomy): Eukaryota > Metazoa > Arthropoda > Insecta > Lepidoptera > Saturniidae > Antheraea > Antheraea yamamai. Next base: position 11,621,897 of record AP028448.1, on the reverse strand, counting down.
AAGTGTTATTTTGATATTACATACAGACACTTCATTTTTATTATATGTATAGATTTTGAGAATCTGTATGGGTTTCTAGGTCTAAGTGGTTTTCTTTTATCGCACAATACTAGAGACTGCTTGGTTGGGCTATTATATTTGTGCGGAATCCTTACTGTTTTTTTTTTCAAAAATACCAGTATCCTAAGTTACTCCTTATAAGATAAGCTATTTGCCCGTGAAAGTTCTATAAAAATCGATTCAACCGTTCCGAAGATTAGTCGGAAGAAACAGAGACAAAAATTTTAAAAATTGACTTCGTTATAAATATCCTATAACTATTTAGTAAGCTGTTATTTAGAAATTACGAACAGACACTCTATTTATTTATTTATTGGTGTAGATCAATTATCTGGAATATGTATATAACTTTGAATTCCATATGATTTTCTAAGTATTACCACATAAAGGTAACATTTTATTAGATGTAAGGTGATACTTGAAGCCATAAAGTATATTTATGAGACGTGAAGACAGGGACATGTGGTGCAAGTGGAGCCTTGGGATCTCATTATAATGTGTCCAACCAGGTCGTTGCAGCCGCACACTTAATATACAGGCTCGGATTATATTCAAGACGTTCACTTTAAGTTTTATGGTGTGAAACTTTTTCAATATAACCACAAAAACATATCGTTCAGAAAGGCTTAAAAAATTACATTGTAAAATTGGGTATTTTGTTTTCAGCAATATGTAGTTCTGATTTAGTAAAAATATAGTACTAATACTAAAAATTGAATACATCTTTTAGAAATTGCAGAATTAATACAATGCCAGTTTTGCATTGCGCTCTAGAATTGTGTAGATATAAAAAAAGAAAGAAAACCATGCAGTATTGGTGCAATTAAAGACTTAGACTTACCGGGTAATAATAATCAATAAGAACATTAATTCTCTCAAAAATAACATTTCTACCCTTTGCATCGTTAACATAACCGTATTTTGTTTTTGTTTTTTATCATAGAAGGTAAACGAACAAGTGGGTTACCCGATGTTAAGTGATCACTGCCGTCCACAGATACTGGCAACACCAGGGGAGCCGCAAGTGCGTTGCCAGCTTGTGTTTGGGGGGAGGGGGGAGGTGTAGTGGGGAGAGGAGGTTCCGGCGCTCTCACTGACCGAACGAAACGCAACAATGCAAGCACTGTTACTTCAGGTTGATTTTCTATGAGAGCGTGGTAGTACCCCGGGCGAGCCGACCTATGCACGCTGAAACCAGTAATAGCTTCAGCGTGGCTCTACCAACTACAATGATAAATGATGGTGTGAATGGGGATGGTAAATGATATTGCACCGTTAATTAACAAAAGCGTGGAAGAATTCTAAGGAATGCTACGAATGCATTTACTCATACGAATGTTCTCCGGGTGTGATCGGATTGCGTTACTTTTTATGTCAAGACAAATCTAGTATGTCGTTGTTGTCTGTTATATTAATATTGTATGGAGTAAACATTTTTTAATTTTATTTTTCACTATTATAAACTAAGAATAATATACTAAGAATATACACGTAATATAAACGTGAGACTGAAATAATAATAACAATAGTGGCATTATGTCTGAGCCGTGCCATCTGCCGTGTTGACGACAAAATACGAGTGACGAGTTGACGTCTGCGAAATTATATTAATTATTATATCCGACCCTAGTGCACGTCGTCTAGTTGACGCAGATCTACATACTGTAATTTCAATATAGCATATAATTCTTCAACTACATTTGTTATCAGTCCTAATCTATCACTTAAATAAACAATTAATCGTACATAACAAGATCTACACTAAAACTATACTAATAATAGGTATTTACCTATGAAATTGCCGTTCTGCAGTACTGGCCATTTCAAATTAAAATAATTTTTTTTGGCTAAGAATTCTAATTTCATATTAATTTTATTTTAAAAACAGGGAATTCTTTTTCCAAAAGTAGTCATTTGTTTATTGATTAGTGTTACATTTTCATCGCATTTCAATGTTTTTTGTCATCTTGGATACGTTAAAAATTCGAGTAATTATGGAATATGAGTACCGTCGTGGCAGCAACGCGGCACAAGCGGCACGCAACATCAACGACGTTTACGGAGCTAACACTACAAACCGACGCACCACCTGTTATTGGTTTGCTCGCTTCTGTTCTGGGAATTTCGACCTGAAAAATGAACCTCGCGGTCGTCCGAAGACTTTGGTCGACAATGACGAATTAAAGGCGATTGTGGAAGCTGATGACACACAATCTATGGCTGAATTAGCAGCAGCTTTCGACGTTAGCGTCAAAACAATATTGGTCCATTTGCGTCAAATTGGCAAGGTAAAAAAGCTTGACAAATGAGTGCCCCACGAACTCAATGATCGCCAGCACGAAGTACGCGTCGAGACGTGCCTTGCACTGTTCAACAGACACACAAATTAAGGAATTTTGAACCGCATTGTTACCTGCGATGAAAAATGGATTCTGTTTGATAACCGCAAGCGCTCAGCAAGTTGGTTGGATCCTGGTTCCGCACCTAAACAATGCCTTAAACGAAAACTTACTCCTAGAAAAGTGATGGTCACTGTTTGGTGGTCTAGCGCCGGTGTGATTCATTGCAAGAACTGGGGTTGGAAGTTCTCCGTCATCCGCCCTACTCACCAGACCTTGCGCCTACAGACTACTACTTTTTCCAGAATTTGGATAACTCCTTGGCGGGAAAAAAATTCAATACCCGAGAGGCAGTATAAAATGCCTTTGAAGAATTTGTGGCGTCCCGTCCAGCTGATTTCTTTAAGAAGGGTATCAATAAACTGCCACTGCGTTGGCAAAGATGCATTGATTGCATGGGTGATTACTTCGATTAATACAAATAAAAAATACATGAAAAAAATTCGTTTAAATTTTTTCATACAAAACGGCAATTTCATAGGTAAAGACCTAATATTATAAAGTTGGAGGGTTTGTTTGGTTGAACGCGCTAATCTCAGGAACTACTAGTCCGATTTGAAAAATTCTTTCAGTGTTAGATAGCACATTTAGCACACGAGGAAGGCTATAGGCTATATATTGCCACGCTAAGACTAATAGTAGCGGAGCACCGATGAAGAATGTTTCAAAATCTAGGTTAACGTACGTATTATTTAAAAATATTGAAGTCGTGAGTTGAAGTTAGCGGTAGCTCAAAATAACTTTTCCACGCGAACGAAGTCGCGAGCAGAGGCTAGTGCTAAATAACAGTCGTAGCCTTCCTTCTACTTTAATAACCATTTTAAAATATATCGTACGTTTAATTGTATTGTATAAGCGTTTTAGTTTAACGAGTGGAACTGGCCTATTCTGTGGATGAAACCGATTCCCTTTGATAAGCTAAACAAAACAACCTCGTTCGAGAGAACCCTTACCGTGACTCGAGGTTCCGCGTCAAAGTCGCCCCACCTGAGAAAAATAAACACAGAAGTGTCTTGACGCGTAAATTCTCACTTTGCGATGCCTGTTTAAATTTGTCTCTTGGTGATATTGTAAATCTGTAAGCCTTGTGTAATAAAATGTGATGTTATTAAAAGTACGTTAAAGTTCAACCAATAATCTTATGAGACAATGATGGCTTAATGATTAGCATTTTCAACACGTCGATCGACCAAGGTTCGAACGAAGGAGCCGGAATTTTAAGGTATAATAGCATAATGATAGGGTTCTCTCCAAGCTCGCCTGGTTAGTTATTACCCTCAGTTTAAAAATCGGTCGCCAACTACTTGTAGGTGCGTTCAAATAACTGCACTTGAAACTCAGTCCTCCTCTAGATTTCGAGTATTTATCATCTTCAATCATTTTGATTGAAGAAGGCGTTACTTTGCGGAAATCCATCATTAAATATTCTAGAGGGCGCTACTTTGCACTTCCGCTTGGAATTGATTGAATACTAGTACGTCTAACTGCAACAAAAAGCAAATCAATATATATGTATATATTAATTATAATAATAATCATTACATAGTATAAAATAAAGTCCCCTACCGCGTCTGTCTGTCTGTCTGTTAGCGATAAACTCAAAAACTACTTAACGGATTTTCATGCGGTTTTCACCAGTGGATAAAGTGATTCGTGAGGAACGTTTTGGTATATAATTTGTCAAGGATTTATTTTTATTCAAGGCGGGACATGTTGTCATCGTGACAAATTTATTTTTTTTGATATTAATAAGTTTATTAATAATTTTATATTGACTAGGGACAATCTGTTCCTTCCTAAAAAATACAAACGTGAAGTAGCTACATTGATAGCTTATAATATTAATAGGTTAGATGACTCAGCAGTATCATGTAGTTTAGCTAATGATACTGCGAATATTTTTTTAAACCATTAGATAAGACAAAGGAGCAGTGTAACATCTCATTGTATCATCAGAATATTAATCGATTCTCCGGCAAAGTATTAGATATAGACTTATTATTACATAGAGAGAGACTAGATATATTATGTTTCACTGAAACTTGGCTTAAACCGGATAAAATGTTATTTTATGTACCTTGTTTTACTGTAGCCAGTGTGTTTAATCGAACAATCACTGCCGGTGGTGGTTGTATTATATTATTAAAAAATAATCTAAAATTCAAAGACAGGAAAGATATATGACATATGTAGTCTCTCAACTGACTGTATTTGTGAAGTGGCCTGTACAGAGATGGATAAATTAATTATTCTATGTGTTTATAGACCGCCATCATCAAATTTTTCCCAATTTTTAAAAAAGATGGAGGAAATTTTAATAAGAATATCTAATATTAATAAACGAGTTTTAGTTTGTGGTGATTTTAACATAGATATTTTGAGTATGTCGCCAGAGGTTACTATGTTCACATCATTATTTAGGTCATTTAACCTGGATCCTCTCTTTAATGAGCCAACTGGAATTACTTCTCAGAGTGCATCTTGCATAGACAACATTTTCACTGACTTTGAGACCATTGGCGGTAGTATTATTACTGGGATACGGTCTGATCATAAAGGACTAATTGTTAAAATAAACTGTAAAAAACCTAGCACTGAGTATAAGAAAACAGCTAGACTAACATCCCAAACTAGATTAGATCGTTTAAATCACAATATTCTTCAAAGATTATCATCTAATAATTTTAGCAATCAAGATCCAAATGAGGATTATGACAGCTTGTTCAATATCATAAGGACGGAATTTAATAAACACTGCCCAAGAAAAGTTGTTAATGTAAAAAATAAAAATAATTTTAGTGAATGGGCTACCATAGGAATTAAAAAAAGTAGAGATCGACTATACGATTTGTATTATAGGAGATCATTAACTAGCGATGAATCCTTTCATTCTTATGTCAGAAATTATTCTAAAATTTTTAAACGTGTTTGTGTAGCTGCCAAAGCAAATTTTTTAGGAAATAAAGTACTTGAGTCTAGTAATAAGACCAAGACTGTCTGGCATATTATAAATAAAGAATTAGGGAAAAATAAAATAAATTATAATACGCATAATCTAGATGTTGATGGAGTACTAATTTCAAACAGTTCAGAGGTAGTGACTGTTTTCCAAGATTATTTCACAAATATACCTCTACAGGTAACAAAAAATATTAATTCATCAGCCCATGGTGCCGTATCCTTTTTAAAATGTCTGAGGGCACCTGTAAAGTCAAAATTTAATTTTACATCTATTAGTGCAGGTGAAATAATAAGGACTTTTAAACTTTTACATTTGAAACATACTGAAGACATATGGGGAATGTCGGTAATGGTAGTGCAGTCCTTAATTATCAATATTTCACCATATTTAGCTAACATATTTAATAAGTGTATAGCACAAGGAACCTTCCCCAATCTAATGAAAATAAGTAAAGTAGTTCCTTTATTTAAATCAGACTGTAGAAATAGTCTTCGAAATTATAGACCAATTTCTGTACTTCCGTCGTTAAGCAAAATTTTTGAGAAGATTATGCTTAAGCAATTAGTAGGATATTTTAAAGCGCAAGAGATTCTGGATGATCGACAGCTTGGCTTCACAAAATCAAAATCGACTACTGACGCTGGTGCAACGCTTTTAAGTAATATATTACGGGCTTGGGAAGGATCGCAGGATGCAATTGGTGTGTTTTGTGATCTTTCTAAGGCCTTTGACTGCGTTAACCATAGTACCCTCATTCTGAAATTAAAACATTACGGTGTTTGTGGAGTCTCTCTCGATCTTCTTGTCTCCTATTTAAAAGATCGTTGTCATAAAGTTAGTATAGACGGGGCAACGTCTGTGGGATCCTTGACTCGAATTGGCGTTCCACAGGGTTCCATTTTAGGGCCGTTTTTGTTTCTCGTATATATAAATAATCTGCCGATAGTGGTTGATAACTGTGCAGATGTAGTTCTTTTCGCGGATGACACTTCGCTTATATTTCAGGTAAAAAGAATAGATTCCGAGTTTACGTATCTAAGCAGTATTTTAAATAAAATTTCTGATTGGTTTGCATTAAATAATTTATTGCTAAACGCAGCCAAAACAAAGTGCATAAAATTTACCTTACCTAATGTTCCACCAACTGATAGTAAAATCGAGATCCAAGGGAATCTAGTTGGCTTAGTTGACAATACTGTGTTCCTGGGTATAACACTTGATTCTAAATTACAGTGGGGTCCTCATATAAAAAAATTGGCTGGAAGATTAAGTTCTGCTGCGTTCGCCATTCGAAAAATTCGCCAGCTAACAAATATTGCCACTGCTAGGTTGGTCTACTTCGCTTACTTCCATAGCTTAATGTCTTATGGCATTTTGTTGTGGGGGGCCGCAGCTGAGGTAGACACCATATTCCTACTACAAAAACGGGCAGTTCGAGCAATCTATGATTTGGGACCTCGTGAATCATTAAAGACTAAGTTTCAGGAATTCGGTATTTTAACTCTGCCCTCTCAATATATTCTTGAGAATTTGATGTACGTCCGGAAAAACTTAGATAATCTAGATTTAGTAAAAGACCGACATAATGTAAATACCAGAAACCATAACAAACTGGTCACTCCATGTTTCAGGCTTACTAAGACCAGTAACAGTTTTTTAGGTAATAGTGTTAGATTTTATAACAAAGTCCCAAAACACATTACCGATTTGCCGGATAGTAGGTTCAAGTGTTATGTCAAGCGGGTCTTAATACGTAAAGGTTATTACAGGGTGGATCAGTATGTGAACGATGGCGACGTCTGGAAGTGACGCCTCTCTCTGTGCAACCACTAAAAACGAATGTAGCTTTATGTGTCTATTGGTGTAATAATAAAAAAAATATATATATGTTAGTTATTATGAAAAGATAAACCAGATCGAGTTTCTTGCCGGTTCTTCTCGATGACTGGGTTGTTTTCCGAACCGGTGGTAGTTTTGACGTTCATAAGTGCCTTCTCAGGGCCTAAATTGAATAAAGAGTATTTTGATTTTGATTTTTGGACAACGACTGCCGGGCCCGCTAGTATAATATATACATACATATATATTGATTAATTGATTTGCTTTTTGTTGCAGTTAGACGTAGTAGAGTTCAATCAATTCCAAGCGGAAGTGCAAAGTAGCGTCCACTATAATATCTTATACCAAATCGTTATGTGAGATGACAAACGCTAATAATTATAAATTATAAAAAAAAATAGATTTCTAAAAATAAACATAATAATACAACAATCTATTTATACATATAATAAGAATGTAAATCTGTACCTTTTAGATTTTCGTAAAAAAATTGTAGGTGTCTAGGAATAAGTAACAAAATACATTTCAATCATTTTTAGAAATGTCTGTCTGTATGTATGAATGCGCATCACTGTTAAAGTACTGGGTTCACAATAAAGCCTCACCAAGAAAATTATAAAGCATATCCTCGAGTATAACTCAGTCTTTGTTTCATTAAAATCGGTTCGGTTTATCAAAAGTTATTCTATTTTAAAAAAGGCGCGACTTAAGTACGACTGAAAAGTAGATAGTAATTAGATTTAATTAATTCAGATAGATGTCTTTATTAGTCACTGTTTTGTACATCAGGTTTCACGTAGACGAAGTCGCAGGCACGGCTAGTACTAAATAAAATAACTAAAGTCCTCTTCTTTACAGAAATTATAATGAAATGATTATTTTCGTTTACAAAGTGAACTGGGTACAAAGGGAACACTAATTATGCAAAATGGTTTAATTTTTTATATAACCTACGTGTTTCCTCTGAAGTAATTATATATTGTCTTTCGTTTTTCAATTATGGCTTTGTTATTATTATTTAAGCCATATAAACCTTTCACCGATTTTAAGTTACCTCTGTTATTTTGTCCATTACCGGTTTGTCCCTATGGTAAGCATTAAGATAATACTGTGAAAAGTCGTTCTATTTACCAAAAACATTCTCATAAAAATCATACTTTTAACCGATCTTCTTTCTATATAAAAACCAATCTTTGTATCTTTGTTCGCTATGCATGCCGAAACTACTAAACAGGTTGTGATAATAATTTAGGAGGGTATTATGGGGACGCTCGAGAGTGTTCCTGTATCAAAAAATCTATATATAATAGGTCTTTACCTATGAAATTGCCGTTCTGCAGTACTGGCCATTATAAATCAAAATAATTTTTGTTTGGCTAAGAATTCTAATTTCAAATTAATTTTATTTTAAAAACATGGAATTCTTTTTCCAAAAGTAGTCATTTGTTTATTGATTAGTGTTACATTTTCATCGCATTTCAATCTCTTTTGTCATCATGGATACGTTAAAAATTCGAGTAATTATGGAATATGAGTACCATCGTGGCAGCAACGCGGCACAAGCTGCACGCAACATCAACAACGTTTACGGAGCTAACACTACAAACCAACGCACCACCTGTTATTGGTTTGCTCGCTTCCGTTCTGGGAATTTCGACCTGAAAAATGAACCTCGCGGTCGTCCGAAGAGATTGGACGACAATGACGAATTAAAGGCGATTGTGGAAGCTGATGATACACAATCTACGGCTGAATTAGCAGCAGCTTTCGACGTTAGTGTCAAAATAATATTGGTCCATTTGCATCAAATTGGCAAGGTAAAAAAGCTTGACAAATGGATGCCCCGCGAACTCAATGATCACCAGTGCGAAGTACGCGTCGAGACGTGCCTTGCACTGCTCAACAGACACACAAATGAAGAAATTTTGAACCGCATTGTTACCTGCGATGAAAAATGGATTCTGTTTGATAACCGCAAGCGCTCAGCAAGTTGGTTGGATCCTGGTTCAGCACCTAAACGAAAACTTACCCCTAGAAAAGTGATGGTCACTGTTTGATGGTCTAGCGCCGGTGTGATTCATCACAGCTTCTTACCAAACGGGGTGAGCATTACTGCAGATGTGTACTGTGAAGAACTGAACTCAATGATGGAGAAGCTGGCACATCTCCAACCAGCATTGGTCAATCGCTCGTCTCCGCTGCTCCTGCACGACAACACGCGACCTCATACTGCACAGCAGACGGTCTCCAAGTTGCAAGAACTGGGGTTGGAAGTTCTCCGTCATTCGCCCTACTCACCAGACCTTGTGCCTACAGACTACTACTTTTTCCAGAATTTGGATAACTCCTTGGCGGGAAAAAAGTCAATACCCGAGAGGCAGTACAAAATGCCTTTGAAGAATTTGTTGCCTCCCGTCCAGCTGCATCAATAAACATAAACCATAAAAATAAACTGCCACTGCGTTGGCAAAGATGCATTGATTGCATGGGTGATTACTTCGATTAATACAAATAAAAAATACATGAAAAAAATTCGTTTAAATTTTTTCATACAAACCGGCAATTTCATAGGTAAAGACCTAATATATAAGTGTGTTTTTAATATATTAATGAAATTGTTTTCCTTAAAGAAAGAAAGGGTTTTTTGTTCTTATTGGAAGTTTTGGCACTACATTTCAATATTATTTTGACATATTTCAATTGAATTAGCCATTTGACCCATCGGCTTCTGAATTGGCCACAATAGGTCAAAATGGCAAACGCTAAGTTTTAAATTACTTTTTTAAATTTCGCGACATTCGGAAATGACATTTATGTACCCGTATGCTTGCAATAATACATTTATTTATATGACAATGTGATACATTACATATGTATATCATTTTTGTCTACAGTAATATTATTGAACGTACTAAATACCCTTCTTTATCCTCCACCTACACAGGTGAAGTAGTTGCTATATTAGAAGCTATCAAATTTGTACAATCACATAAATTAGATCAATCTGTTATATTGTCAGATTCTCTGAGTTCCTTACAAACTATTCAGCATAGTCCGATTTTTTCTAGAGTCCCAGGTTATCATAATTATTAAATTCCATTTGTATCAACGTCATTGTTTAGGAATTTATGTAGTTCTGGCATAGATACCAGGACATAGTGGGAACCAGGGTAACGAAGCTGTTGGTCTTATTGCTAAAAAAGCTATCCAGACTGGATATTTTGATCACTATAATACCTATGTTCAGGATTTATTCTCTGCAAACAAGACTGATTTGTTTGCATTATGGAACTCAAACTGGTATGCATTCAACCAAATTAATGGCAAATCATATGCTTCCGGATATATTCAGGATAACATTCCAGGTAAGCCATGGCTTTATAAGTTTCTTAACTGTTACAAGCTTGCTGCATCTACTATCTGTAGACAGACGATCTATCTGTCGAGGTCCATCTTGCAGAGCTCAGAATCAGGAATACCTCAATATGTAAATGTGGGTTGGATGAAGGCACTCTAGAACACATTTTTTCCAATTGCCCCAATTTTGTATTGTATTGTATGATATTTTACTTAACAATATACTACGTTCGTCAGATTTTAACAAAAGCACAAAGGTGTGTATTTTCTCCTTTACCAAAACTTAGTGAGTTCCTGAATAGTTTGGATTTACAACTGAGAACTGCAGGTGTCGCTGTAATCGGGTTTTTTAAGATTTTTTGCGTTTGAAAATATAATTAAAACCGGTAGTAATCTACTTGGTGCAGACAAAGTTGCACGGGTCAGCTAGTTTAATTAATATGTTTTATTTTGTGTCATGGTGTGTTGTTTTAAATTATAGTGTACTATTATAATCTTGCACTTGTATCTTTATAGAAAATGTTTTTACGTCAAACAACACAGTAAGGGACTGAGTTGAAATACTTCGTTTCTTTTCTTATCCTATTTAATTGTCATTATTTGATATCAAATTAATAATGATTGTAGGTGATAGAGCCACGCTGAAGCTATTACTGATTTCAGCATGAATGAGTCGGCTCGCTCGGGGTACTACCACCCGACCCACAGAAACACCGACGTGAAGTAACAGTGCTTGCATTGTTGCGTTTCGTTCGGTCGGTGAGAGCGCCGGAGGTCCACCTCCCTTCCCCTTCCCTTCCTCCCCCTTCCCTCCCAGCACAGGCAGGCAACGCACTTGCGACTCCCCTGCTATTGCAAGTGTCTATGGACTGTGGTAATCACTTAACATCAGGTGGTCACCTATTCGTTTGTCTCCTATAATATAAAAAAAAGATAAATGTATTATTTTTGTATGGTGGCGCGTAGGCACCGGCCTGCGGCAGTGAATTAACACGATTGATTACAAGCTATTTGTTTGGCGGTAACATCCGCAATACGGTCGCGCTGACACATTCAATCATCGATTATCCGTGCAATTTACCGAAACTGCGGCAATGTTTTGTTTTAAATTATTTTGAATGCAGTGACTCAATATGGAATATCACTCTTGTATTCACCTTTTTACTCGGTGTCTTATTTTTGTGAGACGCATTGGCGGTTAAAGTAACCAATTGTAGCAAGCCTAAACTATAATTAACATATCTTCGATATTCCCAATATTTGTAAAAGTACCTCCAACGGTTTTACCGTCTCTTTTACTATTGAAGTAATTAGCTATTTAACTTTCAAGACAACTTGTCGGGTTTCAAAAATAAAGTAAAATAGAATATGGTTTTTATTTGTTCTCATTATTGTTTTAATTCGATATAAACATGCGTCACTTCCCTGTGAGTAATAATCCTGAGTAAGCGTTAAAAATTTACAGTATTCAAATAAATTTGCACATAAATCATGAGTCACACTTATTATTTAATTTAACCGTACCACCCTCTTTTAATCAATTGAAGCGGACAACCGCTACTAGAATATTTAATTTGTTGTTTTAAAAAATGTCTTTATTGAAATGGTTTTAGTTCGCTGTTCCAAGTTTAATTAAATCGGACGTCAATATAAATCCAGTAAGGTTTTATTTTCCGTGTGAAAGCTTTGTTAGTCGAAATGAAAACAGGACACGTGACAACTCTCTCTGTGTTACCGGTTTTACCGGCTATTGTAGGTTGAATGGCCTCGTCCGGCTTAACATTTAGACAAGGGTAATTAATCGAACTCGTGCGTTGTATGCTGAACAAGAACACAACCGATGCTCAATTATGATTTATCTATACATTTCTGTGTGTACTACGTGTGTGTTTATGCAAATCGTGTGACCTAATTGGTAGGTACGCGATGGATTGTTAACAAGTATATTATAGTACGCATTATTGCGATGCCAATCTATCCCGTGTATTCCCGAGGTAGGGGTTGTTACCTGGACATTATTGCATAAATCATCGTAGATATCAGCATAATTATCAGCTATGATAGTATAATTGTAAAATATTAGTTATTCCCCAATATTCCGCACGCGTTTTTAATACATCATTTTGTTTCGACTCGTTATATTATTTCACTCATATATATATACTAGCGGACCGGGCGGACGTTGTCCTGCCTTGAAAACAAAAAAAAATCCTAAAAGTCGATCGCAGCGCCACCTGCCGGGTCCAATTGTGAATCTAAACCATTCTCGAATCTCCACGAACACACACAAAAAATTTCATCAAAATCGGTCCAGTCGTTTAGGAGGAGTTCAGTCACATACACACGCACACAAGAAATATATATATTAAGATTATATCTATACATATATGAATGTATATCTAACGTGTCTATACTTCTCATATTTTTGTTGCAGTTGTCTAGGAATACGTAATAAAATACAGTTCATTCAATTTTAAAAATGTCTGTTTGTATAAACACGTATCACTGCTAAAATACTGCGTTCATGATAAAACCTCTACACGCTCTAATCGTAAAGCACATCAAGTAACATTTAGTCTTCGTTTCATTAAAATCGGCTCGGTCAATTAAAACTTATTGTACTTTTAATGACGATGCGTCTTAAGTACGAGAGGAAAGTAGATAAGTAAATAGGCTTAATACATTTGGATGACTTTATAAATCGTTGTTTTTTTTTACATAAGGTTTTACGCGGACGAAGTCGCGGGCACAGCTAGATCTATATACAGTTACCGCTCTTAAGTTGCAAATCTGTCGCCTAGGACATATATGTGTGTGCATTTTAGAGCCTGTTTTCTTAGATTTAGCGTTTTTACTATCTTGGATCACGTCGTCATTAACGTCAGGTAAGATTGTGGCCAAACTCAAAAACATGTAAAGAATTTTAAATAAACGTTTAAGTTTTAACAGTCGTGTGTTAGTTAGTGTTTTGAGTGTAGTATGATACAACCTTCGGTCAACCTGTGGTTACTGGTTTGTATATTATCCTAACGATATTATCTATAAATGCGAATGTGAGTTTGTCTGTGTATTACGCTTTCACGTCTCAACTACTTAACCGAACATCATTAATTTTGCATAGATATAGGGTACTTTTAATCCAGAATAAATACTGTTTCTGAGGAATAGGTCAAATCTAAATTAACGTGAGTGAAGCCGTGGGCAACAACTAACGACATAATAAAAAGTAACTTAAAGTCTTAGTTCTTTAGGTGTTTCCTTAGTCGCGTTAACTTTTGAAAGTATACCCTTATACTGACTTTGTTTATGATTTCCTCGCTCCTTAAGAGCTTTTCGGTAAGTTTGCATCTTCTTAACTCGGTTTACTCTTCAACGCTCTTAAAAAAGATGTTTATGTATAAGTCCTGTACTTTACAGATATAGAAATAATCAAAGACAAATAAAGATTATAGTGTTCGTTTTTAAATGAGTTTTAAAATAAATCAATCACTTTCTGACAACTATACTTACATACAACTTAAAACTATAACTATCTATAAATAGGCAGTGGGGAAATGGTTAACATCCCCCTTCTCTCTTTATTGTACGATTTTCTTCATTCTTTTTTTTTTAGTTTAGCTATTGATGAGCTTTAGTGTTATCAATTAAAAAAATGGAAAAAGTTTTTTTTTCTCTTTGGTCGAAGTTCGACCACTGGATGATTACAGCTATAGAGTAGCTGCAACTTAAAACTATTTCCTCCATGCTTAACATATTTCTACCTTAAATGGTCATTGAAATCAGTTTAGCATAAGTTAACACTAATCGTATATTAAAACAAAAACCTCTTCGTTTGAAATCTGAGTTAATAATCTATTAATGGCTTGCTTTGGATCTCGGGTAATGATGTAATTGAATATATTCTAGACATGTTAAGTATTTTAACAGAGCTGCTGGAACACGCAATTAACAACTGTTGTTAGTTAGTTGCTTCTAAGAAGAAAAGTCATTCTAACCTAGAAATTATTAACTCATTTCAATTTTTCAAGCTTTGTATATTATTACTGTCAAATGCATAAACTCCGAGTTTTTTTTTATGTCATAGCAGGCAAACGAATAGGTCACCTGATGTTTAGTGATTACCACCGTCCTTAGACACTAATAATACCAGGGGAGTCGAAAGTGCGTTGCCAGCCTGTGTTTGGGGGAAGGCAGGGAGGGAGGAGGAGAGGAAAGGGCAAATGGGCCTCCGGCACTCTCACTGACCGAACGAAACGCAACAATGCAAGCACTGTTACTTAACGTCGGTTTTCTATGAGAGAGTGGTACTACCCCGTGCGAGGCGACCCATTCATGCTGAAACCAGTAATAGCGTCAGCGTGGCGCTACCACCTACAATTTTGTTTAATTTATATAAAAAATATCTTATAGCTGTCTAATTTTATTCTCGATTGTGTTGGTTAATTTACAATTGTATTTGTCACATTGTAGCGGCAGAACTATTTGTTAAGTATCTAATAAATATCGTAAACAGTTCGTCTATTTGCTAATTATTCATGTTTGGTTGATACAATATCAAGTGTTATCTATATTGAATATTAGAGTCGGTAACACTGGATTCATACACTCTCTTTTATGTTAAATGTAGTGTAACAAGTGTCTCGTCTGTATTATTTGAGTCTACTTATAATAGATTATAGAAGAAAATCGGACTTTCAATATCACACAGCTGTGTATATTTCCCATAAAGCGCTGAATAAAGTACGCGTAATTCACAGTAAATATACAAAGAAAAACATTGCACAATAGACTTATGATATAGTTATATAAATTTCGAACTATACCCAATTTTAAACTTTATTACAGTAACAGAATGCATTGACATAATAGCTTTTGTAGTAAACGCAAATGAAGTCCCACTTATTTATATGAATCGAATGCGGCGCTTTCCATTACATTTGAACGATTTATTTAATACCGGCCGTTGTGCAAATGAGACAGTTATCTGTTATTATTAAACTCTCTATTAAATGCACTTGTCGTAAATTCCTTCAATTAAAAAAAGGCTTCTAATGCTCATCTGCGTTATAGTTACGAGGAAAAAGAAAAAACGCAAGAGAGAAAAAGAAGAAAAGAAAGAAAATATCTTTATTGTAGTAAATACAGTGACTATCCCATAATAAAAGTCCCAGAGTCGTACATGATAAAAAAAGATAAGCAATCAAAACATATTTTATTCAATTTAGGCCCTGAGAAGGTGCGTATGAACGACAAAGTACCATCGGTTCGGAAAACAATCCGGTCATCGAGAAGAACCGGTAAGAAATTCGATCGTTTTTAGTGGATGTACAAAGAGGAGCGACATTTCCAGACGTCACCATCGTTCACATATTGATCCACCCTATATTAGCCTTTAGGCATTAAAACTCGCTTGCCGTTTTTTATATTATATTAGGCAAACGAGCAGGCGGGTCACCTGATGTTAAGTGATCACCACCGTTCATAGACACGATTAACACCAGGGGAGTTGCAAATGCGTTGTCAGCCTGTGTTTGGGGGGAGGGGGAGGGCGGGAAAGAGGAGAGGAGAGGGGCCCCTCAGGTGGATCTCCGGCGCTCTCACTGACCGAGTGGAACGCAACAATGCAAGCACTGTTACTTCACGTCGGTTTTCTATGAGAGGGTGGTACTACCCCGGGCGAGTTTATGCTGAAACTACTAAATAGCTTCAGCGTGGCTCTACCACCTACTAAAATGGTGATTGAAGTCACTATCCGACAAATCGGTAATGAGATTCGGGACTTTGTTATAAAACCTAACACTGTTGCCTAAAAAACTGTTTTTAGTCTTAGTGAGCCTGAAACATGGAATGACTGATAGCGTAACGTATTAATTACCCCAACGCTAGTTTTCAATAGTGGCCGAATGAGATTAAATACCAATAACATTTTTTTACTGATTGGATATGAAAGTGTACACGCTACTAATAAGAAAAAAAGGTTTTATGAAACCACGGTAAAAGTGAAACTTTTTTTCACACTATAGACATTTAACTAATAATAGTACTACACGGTCAGCTGCTGCGAATTATAGGCGCCGCCATATTGGCCCTGGCTGCTCTGACGAGCGCCTTTCACTTTATCCCTACTCCGCGGCCGACCATCACGCGACATACAACACACAGACGAAAAAGTTTGAATAACTTTATATTTAACCTTTCTATAGCCGCGCGTCGGTCTGCCGAAAGCGATCGGCACCGTTCAAAGGTACATGTAATGTAGAAACGAACGTTCATGCTATATTCACTTGAAGTAGGCCAAGAATAATGCTGTTACTGAGAAGAACAAATCGCTAGCGTTTTGCATTAAAAAGAAAAAGGAGTCAAACATATGTTTACAACGCGCGGATATGGGAAGGTTGATTAACATATCGTGATATTTTTTTTTTATAATGAGGACCAAGAGTCTAAGATGTAAAACTAATAAAAATATCGAAATTTGTTCTGTAGTTTACACGTCACACCTGCCACGATATTTTTTTTGTGTATGTAGTCGCTAAATCACTGACTGTAGATTCTTGATTAATATCATACGAAAAAATTGATATCTCTTCATCTGATTTTTTTCATTAGCCTATATTAAAAAATAAATAAAGTTGAATTCTACAACAATGAATGCCAAATTTGGTTTGTGTGAATACGTTACTGTTTTCCCAATCTGATAGATATAGCGCGGATAAGCAAATCAAAAACGGAATCTGTCTGTGTTCGCCGGTTGTACCTATGAGACCGCGCAATCGTCTGCGGGCTACGGCCGTATCTCGGGCGGCTTTGCGAGACAAAAACAAATGGAAGTATTACCAGAGACAATCTACATTTAAATGGATCTTTTTCCTCAATTCGTGCGCGAGCTTAGTGATAGGTATCGCCGTCGTCGATTTATTTAAGGATATTTACATTAAACTGCTCGTAGTCGAGTTTTCGAATTTGAAGATGTCCGAAGTAAATAACGTCTTTTTGTCAGTGTTGTTGAGAAGATTCAGTTTGTGTTGATTTAATTTAAAAACATCATTCTTTTTCCAAAAGCGACTTTCATAGTATCTTTTAAACAGATTCGCATAAGTGATCTGATTTGAAAATCGAAATTAATGTGATTTTATACAACTTATAGTGAAAATTTTAGAGAAAGTAAATTTACATATACTGGGTGTTAGGTTAGACGCCGGCAATATTTTTACAGGACAATCATTAGTCGTTTCTGGTTCGACCGTGCGGCATTCCGACAATAAGCAGTTACGTAATGATTAACCTTGAAAAGCTTCCCTTCAGTTGAACTTCATTGAATCTAGGTGTGATTTTAGTGTGTGTGCGGTGTGATAGACCGCCTGGAATTAAGTAAAAATAATATTTTGTTCTGTGTAAAAATGCAGGAATAGCACGCGTGGTACTGAACACTCCTTATTTTTTTATATTTACACAGAATCCTGATTTTTTACAAATCCCTCTTGATGGAAAATTTCATCTTTTTGATAATATTAATATCCTATAGGTAAATAATAATATTCTACTGAAAATAAAGAAACCATAAAATTAATTGTCAATCAAACTTTAAATTGTAATAACTTTTGAATGCGTTATTTAATTTTAAATAGCTTTCAAAATATTTTTTTCTTAATAAATACTGTCTATTTAAAAGGAAGGGAAAAAACCGTGTTATTTAAATGGAAATATACTGATTTTAAGCAGGATTAGGCATGAATATTAAGAGATTTTTTTATTTGGAGCATTTTCATTGAATAAAATAAAAATAAAGTGATACCTAAAGTAAAACGTTTGTAGTTAGGGGACAACCGACAACCTCTGTCAACAACGAAGGGCTTGACATAAAGGAAACAATGAAATAAAATAATCTATACTATAATAAAACTGTAGCAAGGTCAAATCTGTACATTAAATATTTTTTGAAAATTTTGATCGGGGTAGACTTTGTTATCGATATAGAAGCCAAAAATAATCTTTTTACAATTTTTGTCTGTCTGTCTGTCTGTCTGTCTGTCTGTCTGTCTGTCTTTCTGTCCCTGTGAACACGCATCACGCTAAAAGTACTGAATCGATTTTAACGAAACTTGACACAGTAATAACTAATATTCCAAGGTTACATTTAGGATACTTTTTGTCCCATAAATCGCAAAAGGCTCTCCAGGAAAACGAAAAACAAAAAATTGTAGTTAACGTAACTAGACTTTTTTGCGACACCTTAGTACAAGAGCCAGCAACGTTGGAAGAACGAGAATTTTAGAAAAGCTGGTTCTTTAATATGAAGATATATTATGCCCTTCCAAACAGGATTCAGGATACCTGGTAGCCGGTTAACGCTGTGTTTTTTAATGCGCATCACACCTTTACAGGTCAAAATTTTGATTTATAATTAATTTTAGGAAAAAAAAAAATTCGGTTACATTTTAACGCTATTAAAAACATGAGTTTATCACTGCCATACAATTTTGTTATTGAAAATAATGTGCCCGATGATATTCTTTATAAATAAAATAATTCATTTCAAACCATTTCATTTTTTCCATTGCAAACAACATATTTCATTTTATTAACCATTATGATATTGAGATTTCACCATGAAAACTGAAAAACAACGACAAACGTAGACATACGACTTGAGATTGACGTTATCTTGAATACATGCGTCTATAACAGGCGCTTCCACAATTATCGCTATCTTTATCATACATAAAATGGGCTAAACATATCAATGCAGTTGCAGAATTTAGCTCTAAGTTTCTAAACGTTTTCAAAGCATTAGCCGGTTTTAATTGGGGTGTTCATCCATAACATTTAGTTCGTTTATACTTCAATATTACACGCAGTCGAATTGACTATGCCAGCTTTCTTTATTAGTGCTCAGGTTAACCTCTATAAACTTGAAAAAGTTCAAAACCAGGCCATGAGAATTATCGGGGGTATCATTAAAAGTACTCCAATCCATGTTATGGAAAGCGAATTGAGCATATGTCCGTTACATCTTAGGAGACAATATTAAGCTGGCAAAATTATATTTAAATTTAAGTCATTCGAAAAAAACGAACTAACCAATGTATCAGAAGAACTGTCCACCCCTTTCCAATCACTCTATTGGCGTAAAAGAAAAATACCATTATTAGTTTCTATTTTTCTCATTATAAAAATACTCCAATTCAAATAAGTATAAAACATCAAATGTTCACTTTACACACCTGGGTCGATAACATTGATTTGCACAATATAATTAAAATAAATGTAGATGGTATTTGGAAGCCAAAGCGTCAATATGATGTTCTTAAAATAAAAGATATTTGTCTTCAATATATAAATAAATATTATCAAAATTTTGTTAAAATATACACTGACGGATCTAAAGCTGGGAATTATTTAGGGGCCGCATTTTTTGAGTCAAAATCCAAAACTTTTATGAAACTTCAAATTGATGAAATTATTTCAATTATGCACACTGAATTGATAGCAATTGCAGAGGCCTTCTCATCTGCGCAATCAACTGAGTCCATTAAGATTGTTATTTTATCCTATTCAAAAAGTGCTCTTCAACACGTAGCTCGATGTACCTCGACTTTTCGAGAAATACCGATAGCCTACACTATTTTGAAGCAATTACTAGATTTCAAAGCAAAGAACAAAGTAATTGTTTTACAATGGATCCCTTCTCATATAGGTATAACTGGGAATAAAAGAGCTGATCTTTTAGCAAGAGAAGGATCATCCGAAGGTGCTCTTATTAATATTTTACCAACTTATTTGGATGTATGCTCAGTATTTAAAAATAGCTGTTACTCGCATTGGAAGGAATACTTTCATGAGCGTTCTAAAACAAAAGGAATATGGTACAGAACGATTCAGCCACATCCCTTACGGTCACCATGGATTGATGACAGTACGATTTGCCGTCGGGAAGCAATCACAGGAATGAGATTACGCTAAGGACACATCCCATGTAAAAAGTTCGCCTACCTGATGCGTAAAGTACTATCACCACTCTGCCAGAGTTGTGAGCTCATCGATGATGTGCACCACATCCTGGCAGAATGTGTTCGAAGCGAAGATATTCAATTTTGGCTTAATGCTTCTGGTTCGTTCCACACTGGTTTGTACAATTCGTTATTGTCTGACCCCATTTCGAAAGATGCTAAAGAATTGTACAAATTTAATAATATATAAGCTATTGTTAAGTTTATTGTCATTCTTATTGTTATATAGTTGTATGTCATTTGGGCGATATAGTAGCGCAGGTGACTAAGCCTTCATTCAAAAAAAAAAAAAATAATAATATTAAAATTACAGCTATCTTAACATGGTTAGAACATACTTATTTTATTTACAAAAAAATAGCATCGGGCAAATTATTGTCTATAACAAAAATGTCTGGCAATAATAATTTCATGTTTTAGTAGTACTAAACGCAACGTTTACCGGCAGCCAGGTAGCCCGCACGCTGTTCGGAAGAACATAAAGATATATAAAAAACTGTCTTATAGAAAATATGTCGAAACCGTTACTAGCTCTTAGACAAATAGTTACAGGCAAGTGACATTTGACGCGTCGTGCTCATATCTTTTTAATATTTGTATTTTTTTTTCAATACAATGAAGTGTGAAAAAGTTTTAATACAAGTTAAAAATAGTTATGATATCATTCAGTGGTTCATTTATCATTATTTATTTTATGAATATATTTTGTCGTTTAATTTACAATTTAACTCATCAACTTGATATTTTATAATGTAAACTCTACTGACTGTATAGTAAACGTCTACAAAAAAGGGAAAGGAACTTCTTTAGAAACTGGGCGTCTATAGACCTCTAAAGCTTTTTTTCACATTATCGCCAATATATGTAGGTTAGTTTTTATTTTTTATTGAACTCAGTAGATGATGCTAGGCTTATTTTAAAAGATTTCTCACATGCCATCTGGGTATATGTTTGAGTGAGTCTCTTGATAGTTTGGATTCACAATTGGAAACCGTAGATGTGGCTGCAATAAGGTTTTAGGTATATTAAAAGTTTTCGCGTTTAAAAATACAATTGACACCGGTGATAACCGATTTGGTGCAGACGAAGTTGCACGGGTCAGCTAGTATATTAATATTTTTATAGGAGAAATATTTATTTATTGATAATTAGATATGAAATTGTAAATTACACATTATATAAAAAAATGATAAATAAAAATAAGTGTTGATGAAATTTTCACACGTTCCTTACTGAAGTTATACAACCAGCAACATACGACGCTCGTCTGCCTGAAATTCCATACTAGTATGTACAAACACTCTTGTTTACCGTACAAATAAACAGTAACTTTTTCTTTTTCGCTTTTACTTTACGTGATGATTTCGTACAAGTCGTATTGCAAGCCGCGTTAAGGAACTTCGTCCCAAAAACAACTTTGTAAATAACGGATATCCTGACATAGAACCAAAATATCATTTATTGAAACTAGAATATTCGTTGTACTATATATGTACTTTTACTTGTAAGTACATTTTCTTTAAAGTAAAATGGGAACTTGGGAACAATATTTGTCATTTATAAATTATGAGATCTGAAACATCCGAAGCTCCGGAGGAAAGGTTTTTTGGAACTCATGTTGTGTAAATCAAATTACCTCTACTAACATAATTACCTTTCTGTGTGTTGAAGTCTTTAAATAAGTATAATCAATGATATTATAACTAAAACGTTGTAGATACGTCATATGCGCTTCGACAGCACCTTGTTAAAACTTGGCTAGCTAGCTTATTTTTGACGGCTGCCCCTGGCCAATCCGCCCGTATCTAAGCAACATATAACTATATCTTTTTCACCACCGACATTGAGAATATGCCATCTTACTTCCACATTTTATCTAAGACAGTGTGGGTTCACAATATTACTTTACATATGTGTGTACTTTGATGTCATTTGTTTTTTTCAAAATATGATGTACGTAACGTATCTACAGCTTTATAGTTATAACTAGCCAGCCCGATAGACGTTGATTATAAAAAAAAACCTTGACAAATGATATATCAAAACCTTCCACGGGAATCCCTCTATCCACTGGTGAAATCCACATGAAAATCCGTTCAGTAGTTCTTGAGTTTATCGCGAACAGACAGACAGACAGACGCGGTAGGGGACTTTGTTTTATACTATGTAATGATGATAATGATGATATCATTGAGTATAATACATTTTAATATGATCTGAAACATATATCGTGATGTCTTAACTAGCTTTAGACGTCTCACAGGAACGAGGCAGCCATTATCTGCACAGTTAATGCCTTTTACAAGAGTGTGCGACGCGACGTTCGCAAAGCAATAATTAATAGCACTGACATAGGTACAAGAGTTGATATCTACTCTCCTTTGTCAAATTGAATTCACAATTTAAATGCTTCCATACATGCAAGTGTTATGCAATAGGGCAGTATAAGTACAAATGGGAAACTAAACATATTTTTCTTTGTTGAAAGCGACAATTTTACATTATCGATGTAAATATCATAAATCATCATTACATCAGCCTGTAAGACACCCACTGTAGAGCCATAGGAAGGAAGGAAAGTATGAGCATAGTCAGTTCGAGAAACCCACAGTTTTATATTTTCACACATAAGGTGGTACTACAAAAACATTTCCAGTGTTATTATAAAAAAGTTAAATACGTATTAAATGCTTGGTTTAAAAAGGTCTCGTATTAAATGCACCGCGGTCGCTGACTGTGCGCCATCTTGCTCTTTTGTCTCGCTTTGGTTACGTTAGGTTAGACTTGCGAAAAAGGATAATGCGAACTTGCCTCGGGCGAGCGCGGTGCGTGTAATACGAAACTTTTTTAAAGCAAGTATTCAATACGTATTTAACTTTTTTGTAATAACATCGTTCAGGTTTAGGTTATTGCTATGTTTTCTTTCAAAAGTCAGCCGATAGTGATACCAATTTAAATTAGTACACCACTCGACCACTACGACTAAATAGTTAATAAGTAGTATAAAAAAAAGTTGTTATCCGAGTTTTCGGTAAGGTTAAAACTACCGCTTAGAGTTTTCATGGTCCATTCTTCTGAAACGGTTTATCGAGTATACAAATTAAGTTTTATTTTGTATATTAAAGTTATACAAAGTTTAAAAATATTTACCGGGTGCTTATATTATTAATGCCGGCGAAATCTTTTGAGATATCCTAAAGTAATGTATTACGGACTTCAATATTCTAAAAAGGCCTACAGATTCTGGTATAATACAGGGATAACACAGAGAAACTATTTTTAGCTGTTACGTGTTTCGAAAAAGGGTTATATGCAAAGTTATAATTATTATTACAAGCTATTAAAGAGTTAATGTAGATCAAGAATATGAGAATATAGATAGATAGATAGAGAATAGAATAATATAAGAAAACCTTTATAGAATATTTTCGAAAATAACGCACGAATTACGTGTAGCAAAATTATAGGTTTTTTTAGGACAAGACTCACAAAATTTCTTTGCCTTTGATGAGTTTGTAAATGTTAAAGTAGCGCAAAAAAATCTCGGATGTTATGTGTTTAAATAGCTCAATCACTTATGGCAGTCACATTAGTATATTGCACTTATACGAAGCCGGGGCGAGTTATTAGTTAATTATATGACTGCAATCCAGAACATGTTATAGAATGTAATCATTGCAATTACTATTATCTTTATCGAAATAAATCCTGAAAAGTTTACTACGATTCAGACAATATTTTTGTAATAAAATAACCAAAGCTCCCTTACTATACAGAAGCTATTGTTTGTTTAGAAACACAACGCTAAAATATCTCTGTTTGCACTCACTTCAACACGCATTTAGAGTTTACAATATACATTGAAAACGCAACAGTAACGTTATATCTGCCTGCATTAAATAATACAAGCTTTTATCTCGAAACTGAATATTTTCTTCATAAGTAAATGAAATGTTTTCACGTCTAACGAGACGAGGTCTCAGCAAATGAAGACCCGTGACAGTAAACAACTTTACGTAAATTTGCTGAATGAAAGAAATTCGCAGGTACGAATGAAATTATGAGAGATCTAATTTTATTCGTGAAACGTCCGAATAAAATTACGGCATTCAAATAAAATGAAGTCGATTTAACAAATCTTTACATTTCGACTGTATAAATACGAAAATACAAAATTTTCGAGTGCCCGCCCGAATGTTTTTGAATCTCCACTGTAAATACTGTCACCCATAATGATTATTTGAACGTACAATTAACATTCGAAGCCCGTCAGTACGTTCGTAGTGCTAATTAGATTTGTGCTGGTGCGGACCTCTGCAGTAAACAAGCGACCGCTTTCACACACTTCTGGCTGTATCTGTCCTCATTAGCCCTGTAAAAATAAATCTACATTTTTTTATTTATATTAAAAAAGAAATATCAAAAAGACTTTATCGGTATTTAGAATGTAAATACTTAAATTATAATTTAATTAAAAAAATAGCGACAATCCCAGGCTTCGTATTGATGCAATGTACTAATGTCCCGTCATAAGAATAAAGATCTAGAACCATTTTTTACCGCTTTGATGTTTACAGTTCATCAAAATCATATAAATTAAGTAAAAATCTTCACAAAACCGACCTTTTTTGTTATTGCGTGTTTGATTCAAATCTGTGATTTCTCCTAAATAATTAATTGAAATAATATGCCGTTACATGAAATGACCAAACCGATTTTAATGGAACTTTTATTGATAGAAAGAGAATTTTTCAGAGTATTAAGTACATATATATCTTTTCGCTTTCCTATAGTAACTAAGCAGTAATAAAAAATGAATAGAGGTAACATAAAATCAGTAAAAGAGTTATATAAGTTAAGTGGTAATGTCAAAATTACAATAAAAAAATAGAAGACATACAAAATAGACAATATAAAATACATAAGATATATAACCCCTAATACATTCAGATAAAACAAATAGTTCCTTTGAAACAACGAGTTATTTTCATGAGTACCTACAAATTACAATAATTATACAGAAATAGTTTTAAATTGGAAAAACGAACAAGATCCACATTTATTGTAATTATCAGTTTTTGCATGCGACTTCGCTCGCGTCAATTTTGGATTTGATCTATTGATCGCGAACAGTACATGTGTTTCTGATATTTACCCCATTTTTTTCTGGTCTCCTGACAGTATATGCTAAACTTCATGATGATCGGTTAATTAGTTAAGACGTGAAAGCGTAACAAATCCACATACTCAAGCATTTACAATATAAATAAGGAAGATTGAATTATATGCTGATACATATCTGACTGCTTTTAATAACATACTTGACATATTAACATATATATTTTAAACTTGTACCAGGAATACAGAATCAAAGTGTAGATACACGTTCATAATCTAAATGCTTTAACGTAAGCACCTATCCGATATAGGCCAGCACTCGAAAAGATATGATCCCATTTTATCCAGGATATATTTCCAATAAGCAAAATTCCGACGAGATATTTCGCGTTTTGGATAGATAGAATGCGGGCAACTATAAAGCGGTGAACTGTGCCGTATTTTAGAAACGAGTTGGGGGTCAATCCTCTATAACGTGTAAATATACGAAAGTAGCTTTGTTTATTAGTTTATTATCTTTTCGCGATGAAACTACGGAATTAATCTCACCGCTGTTAGTGGTAGGACGTGGCAGTTGTTTTTAATCAGATAACATGACACCCCTAAACGTGCAGCTATGGCACGTAACTAGTAGTCGCAATATGAAGAAATTGTATAAATATGCCATAGTCGTACGTTTAGGGGTCTCAATTTAAGGGACCATGGTGGTAACCATCCAGTTACATGTAGACACTCTATCGTCTTTCTTAATTACTGGATATATTGTCTGGTCTGGTCAATTATTACGCGTTTAGGGGTGTCATGTCGTAGGATCAGACAATATATCCAGTAATCAAGAGGCGTGGTAGGGTGACTGCACCAGAGTGGATTGTTCTCATCATACACTTAGGTACAGTTCAGTTCGTGTATGTCCTCTGTCGAGAGGCTTGCAAGCCGGCATAATAGTGACGGTTGTCCATGGATTGTACACCTTTTTGTGGTCACCGTTGCCGGCTTGATTTTAGATTGTATTGCTGTTATTTTCACGTACAGTACAATAATAAAAAATATGTAGAAAACTTTTTATAACAATTTCCGTGAAAAAAATACGTCCTAGAAAGCGGAGAGCACAAACTTGTGTTTAAGAAATTTAACGCATGTATGTGGCGTGAAGATTACATAAAAGGGTGTTGTACGTTCAGGGTCATTCGTCAGGAATGAAGTTCTTTACTCTTTTTTCTCAAATCCGCGTGTAATTCGATATGGAGATTTAGATTGTTCGTATTTGTATATTTTCGTCATGTAAAGAAAATGCGTTATGCCCCTTTATACAATTACTTTATACTATGTAATAGTAACATAAAATAAGGAATTAAATAAAAAGATTCATATATTGTATAAAATACCTATTTATTGAAAATTAAACATAAAATAAATAAATAAAACGAAAACAAACAACAAAAAGATTTAAAAAAATTCCACAATATACCTATAATAAAAAGAGAAAGAACGTCCTATGGAGGGGTATAACGCTTTTCCCTTGCGTGACGATTTCTATCAGTCAAGCCCTACCGTAAGCCGAGTAAAAGTACTTCGTTCCAAAAACTATATTTTTTTTATTTATTATTAATAATATAAATATATCAATTATTATATAAATAGTTATAATTAATAAAGCAATAAAATATAGTTTTTGGATTACTAATTCCAGTTGTTCAGTTGGCAGCGGCACGAATTCATTTTATGATACTCGTGTATCTGAAAGTTCCGAAACCAACCCTGGCTGTTAAACTAACATACGAAAACGGGGAAAGTTTGTAACCATATTGTATCAAATAATAAATTGGTGGCGATGTTGTTGACAAAATATTATGGCGTCGTAAAACAAAACATAACGAGCACTCAGTTTCACACTTAGCGGTCGACAGTACTTATGAATATTAACATTTGTCCCTCTAGTGTATTCGGATGAGAGATCACGTAGTTATATCATTTTAAACTTGTTGCAAATCTATACACGAATAAAATTGAAGAGTTAGTTGTTTGTCCGGGCTAATCTACCGTCTAAAGAAAAAGGGCATATCTGCTGTTTTTGTAATATTGAGTTTTATATATATTCGAATACAGAAAAAAAAATGCATTTAATAATATTCTTTTGTTCACTTATAAACTCCTGTTATCGAATTACGCTTTATAAATAAACGAGTTAAACGTACTTTACTAAAGGCGCCTTTATCCATTTTTCTCCAGTTTTTAGTTAGTTGCGCTCCTTTTTCTAACGGTAGCAGTAATCTCCGAAACGGTTAGACCCATTTTGATGAAACTTTCATGGGAAGGCTTTTAATAGTATTGTCTAGGCTACAGCATTATTGGTTTCTATTGGGCCTAAGTACTAATATAAAAATATAATGATGGAAGACTTAAATTTTTATTAAAAAGTATGCAGTAATCTGTGATTTATCAAGGTAAAACCAATATATCTATTGAGATATATTTTCTTGTTTATTGACATAACAAAATAATTTTCTCTGTTCAAAAGAATAAAATTGAAGTAAGTGAGTCGCTCGACAGCCCTTTTATCTTGGGAGCTATGCTTTTTATCGAGATTAGCTAGCTGTCTTTGTTATTAATTATAATTCTATCATTACTACTTAATCCCTATGACACTTAGCGATATTAAATAAACCCTAACGGTGTTAAATAATAAAAAAAAGTTAAATAATTGGTTTAAAAAGGTTTCGAATTAAATGCACCGCGCTCGCCCGAGGCAAGTTCGCGTTAAAGCGAGACAAAAGAGCAAGATGGGGAACATTCAGCGACCACGGTGCATTTAATTCGAAACCTTTTTAAAGCAAGTATTCAATACGTATTTAACTTTTAACTAATAACTAATAACTAATAACACGTATAAGTAAGTATTAATTTTTAAAAGCGTTTATGATATTTTGATAGTCTATGTGTTCAGCTGTTTCAATTATTAGATCAGACAAATAACTGACAGTTCAATCATATTTATGTATGTAAATTAATAAACAGTAATATAATTATACTGAAAATATTATATATCAATCAAATTTTACACCAACTAGATTTATTATAAACTAGCTTCTGTCCGCGACTTCGTTCGCGTGGAAAAGTTACTTTGAACTAACGCTAACACGCAGCGGAAGGTCTCAAAAGGGGAAAAACCCCGATTTTGAAACATTCTTCATTGTTTCTCTGCTCCAAGGTGCTAGCGTGACGATATTATAGCCTTTCTCGATAAATGAGCTATCTTACACTGAAATAATTTTTGAAATCGGACTAGTAGTTCCTGAGATTACCGCGTTCAACCAAACAAACCCTCCAGTTTTATAATATTAGATATATAAAAGGTAGTAGAGCCACGCTGAAGCTATTACTGGTTTCAGCATGAATGGTTCGGCTCGCCCGGGGTACTACCACCCTCTCACAGAAAACCGACGTGAAGTAACAGTGCTTGCATTGTTGCGTTTCATTCGATCAATGAGAGCGCCGGAAGCCCACCTTCCTCCACTTCCCCCTCCTCCCCACTTTCCCAACCCCTCTCCCCCAAACACAGGCTGGCAACGCACTGGTGACTCTTCCGGTGTTGCTAGTGTCTATGGACGGCGCTGATCACTTACCATCTGTTGACCCTCCTGTTCGATTGCCCCCTATAATATAATATATATATATATATATATATTAAGATGATTACTACTCTTATCTCGTACTTACCTCGAGCCGTCATTCAAATTACAATAACTATTGATAGAGTGGACCGATTTTAATGAAACAAAGGCTAAGTTATTCTGGAGAATATGCTTTATGATTTACTTCGTGAGATTTTATTGTAAACTCAGTACAGTAGTAGCAGTGATGCGTGTTCATACAAACAGACATTTCTAAAAATGATTGAAAGTATTCAATTACTTATTCCTAGACACCTGCAGCTATTTTTTTCATGAAAATCGAAAAAGGACAGACACGTTAGATTTACATTCTTATTATATGTATAGAAGAAGATTTTATACTATGATTCGTTTCAATAGTGACTTTTTGGTTTTACGATAAAATGCACAAGTTATTTTAATATCTGTATTTTTTTAAATAATGAGTATTGAGAAGTCAAATAGGAGAAGTTAAATTAGTCGGAATTGCATTCGGACATATTTCCGGCAGCGAGAAGAAATTAATAGTTTCAGTCTGTACGGAAAGTATTACGAAGTTAGAGAACTCTATTAAAGATTACGCCTAGGAGTTGTGAGAGAGAACCGAGTTTGTTCGCGAACCAATCGCGGGATTACTTACTTTTCTTTTTTGTAATTTGCTATTCACTGCTGTACTGGGATTAATTCTTTCACTTCATTAACTTTATTGTAGAAAAAATCCTAGGTTTTTGCTTAGTTTCATCACAGTCTATTGCTTTCATGGATCGCTGTTGAATCGTTACATAACGATGTCACGAATTGAGCAAATATAGCGTTATTTATTTTTGCTTTTTAGATTAATTTATATGGTGCAAAAAGGGATGATTGATTATTTATCTAGTGGTCGTCCAATGGTCGAAATCGGACCATAATAAGGGGTACATACTTTTTCTTAACGTGTTAATATATAGATATTATTATCTGTGTTGTATGAATATTGTAGCTCATATACTCGTATATAGTCGTTTCACTGAACTGTAAGTGGTAGAACCACGCTGAAGCTATTACTGGTTTCAACATGAATGGGTTGGCTCGCCCGGGGTACTGCCACCCGACCCACAGAAACATCGAAGTGAAGTTATAGTGCTTTCTTTATTGCGTTTCGTTCGGTCAGCGCGGGCGCGGGAGGTCAAACTCCTTTAAAAGGCCAGCAACGCACTTGCGGCTCCTCTGGTGTTGCTAGTGTCTATGGGCGGCGGTGATCACTTAACACCAGTTGACCCGCCTGTTCGATTGCCCCTATAATATAAAAAAAAACATAAAGAACGTGCAGTATGACACATGGGATATATAAAGAAAAAATAGTCGAGGCAGTCGTAAAGATTGCCGATTGAAGTGAAAACTTAAAACAAGTGTTTTTTTTTTAATTTTAAATCAATTATAATCTGAATTATTTAATAATTTGTACATTAAAATGATGTAATAACATTAGTCTGGTTTTCTTTACCCGCGTTGTACGATTTTTGGTAAGAGAAAAACTTACGGTTTCCCGTCACTGATGACCTTGACATGCTAGTGAAGCGTCACGGACATACCCGTGAAGATCGCTTGCTACGCGTAGTATAGTGCCCTGTGTACATATAATATTGATATTTTGTACTGAGCTTGTGCAGTCCATCATGTGTTACATTAATTAATAAATTATATAAAAAATGTATACAATCATTGCTCGGAGTACCAATACATGTGAAAACCAGACTAATGCTAATAATTTCAATTTATAAATTATGACATTTTAATAATTCAGGCTATAATTGATTTGAAAATTAAAAAAGATCACAACTATTATTATACATTGTTTTGAGTTTTTACTTCTGACGGTAGTCCTGGTGACTGATTCGACTTTTTATAGATAAGACTAAAGCTAAAAAAAAAAAGTGTATGTGTACTACACGCGTTAGAAGTTATACTTCTTTGGCGTAACAAAATAAAAATCTTTTCTAAAATTTTATCTTTCGCCTTATTCTACGTTTGTAGAAAAACGACACTAACAATAGAAAAAAGGTATTTAATACATTGAAAGTTTTAATACAAAGAAAGAGAAAAAACAAATACAAAAAAACAAAATGTTGACTATAGCTAACTTCGAGGTGTCGGTTTTTCGTGACTGTGTGCGCGCGCATCGTAAAAATTTACTCTCATCATTTTTCCCTAACGCGCCAAAAGAAGTATAACTTCAAAAATATACTGAAGATCATCTTACTTTATTTATTTAAATTTTAAATCGGTATGTACCACTTTTGGCGCATTCATCGTGGTATGATATATTTATTTTGACTCCTAGCATTGCAAGAAAGAGGTAGAAAATGTCTCATTAGAAGTTAAAGATTAATATCTAGTTTTATTTTTTTAATTGGGTTAGTTAAATCTTTTTTTAAATTATTTATAGGCTTTAGTGATTTATCATAATCTCATCTGGTGTTAAAAGACGAAGAGTTCTAAGATGGTAAATACGCTAGAGGGGATTCTAGAGGGGACTGTCTCTCAAGTGCAGCTGCCGGAATACCAGTACTTACACAGAATACCTTGGCGACAGATTTTCAACTAGAGTGTGGTAGCTAGCCATGGCGGACTTTTTTATGTCATAGCAGGCAAACGAACTGGTGGGTCACCTGATGTTAAGTGATCACCACCGTCCATATACACTGACAACACCAGGGGAGTCGAAAGTGCGTTGCCAGCCTCTGTTTGGGGGCAAGGGAGGGAGTGGGAGAGGAGAGGGGAAGTGGGCCTCCGGCGCTCTCACTGACCGAACGAAACGCAACAATTCAAGCACTGTTACTTCACGTCGGTTTTCTATGAGAGGGTGGTAGTACCCCGGGCGAGCCGACCCATTCGTGCTGAAACCAATAATATCTTCAGCGTGGCTCTACCACTTCAAAAACTGGACTGGATTTATAAAAAACCCTAACACCATGTTATTGGTTTATCACAATGTCCTCCTTCACTGGAAGTTTCGACTCAGTTTCAAGGATTCGAACCTACGTCCATCAACACTGTATCACGTTATCAATTACTTCTCATCGATGGTTGTTGATTTATGTATTAAAATTATTGATTACCATTAAAAATAATATGTAGAGAAATGCGACCCATACATTTACAAAACGAAGACTATTTTCGAGCCTTAACATATACACTCTCGCACAACACAACCTAATTTGAAACTTATAATATGATTTTTAAATGCGATTCGAGAGAACCATTAGCGAAAAGGCTATTATTAAATAAACCCAGTCTTTTTCTTTACTACGCAAACATTAGGTGAAACAGGCAATCTATTTAGGATAAAGCCATTCATTATCCTGAACACGAAATACGTTCTCACTTCGCGAGAGATATATCAGTAAAACGAATGATAAAACTCTCGCTTAATGTATAAGAGAAGGATAAGCTCTCTTTAAGGCCTCAGTATATGGAACACGTTTTATTTCCAGCCGTATGGAGGTTGTATAGCGATTTGTGGCTGCACTAAAGTTAACGGTGCTCTCTGCCCAGGCCGTATGAAAAGCCAATCAAAGTTTAACATACTCTGTAGTTTCAAAGACTTTATAGTCTATTCATGAGTTTTTAGATATGTCTGGAGTACATTTTAAAAATTGAATTTGGTTATATTCAAATAGCTTATATATCAATGGTAAAAATCGGTAAGGGAATTTGATTTGATGTAATCACTATACATCTATAAAAAAAAGTGTGCATGTACTTATGTACACGCGGTAGAAGTTATACTTCTTTGGCGTAACGACATAAAAATCTTTTCAAAAATTTTATCTTTCGCCTTATTCTACGTTTGTAGAAAAAATGACACTAACAATAGAAAAAAGGTGTTTAATACATTGAAAGTTTTAATACAAAGAAATACAAACAACAAATACAAAGAAACAAAATGTTGACTATAGCTAACTTCAGGGTGTCGGTTTTTCGTGACGGTGTGCGCGCGCATCGTAAAAATTTACTCTCATCATTTTTCCCGAACGCGCCAAAAGAAGTATAATTTCAAAAACGTACGGTCAGATGACTCCCCCTTTAGGAACGAAATTCCTTACGCTTTGTGTTCAGCTTCTACTGTAAGTCGATATAGAGATTTAGATTGTATATTAGATTTGTATATTTTAGTCACGTAAGGAAAAAAATTATAGGTGGTAGAGCCACGCTGAAGCTATTACTGGTTTCAACATGAATGGGTCGTCTCGCCCGGGGTACTACCACCTAACCCACAGAAACACCGACGTGAAGTAACAGTGCTTGCATTGTTGCGTTTCGTTAGGTCAGTGAGAACGTTGGGAGATGCTAATAGCAAATAAGTTTTCATTAAATTTTGTAAACACAAATTCGTATACAATAGAGTGAGAGGGAAAGCTGCATGGAGAGGCCATAACGCTTTTCCATTACGTGACGATTTTTACATGTCTACTCATACCGTAAGCTGCATTAAGGAACTTCGTCCCAAACGGCTGAACCGATTTCGTTGTAGCTTTTACTGGGATTCAAAGGAATGGTCATTACATTACGCTTTTTCATGGGGTTGCCAGTAATGGCAAAATTTAATAGTGGTAAGTTCAAATCGCTAAAAGTGTTATAGGGGTTATTTAGTAATAACAAAATAACAATTACAGAAATTAAATTCAACCTAAAATTTATCTACATAAAACAGGGAGTTCCCATGAAAGATTAAATTATTCTCACATTCAGTCTATAAATAAGGTTTATTTATATTGGAATACATCTTAATTTTTTTTAAGTGCAAACTTTTTTAGGATCATTAAATAGTGAACTAAAATGAATTATTAAGCGTCATCGATGACGGTGAATCGGGTTTACTCGGCTGCATTCGACATCAAACGTGTTCGGGTCGGTGACACACTGAATCGTGTATATTACGCTCCGGTTGTCATCAACACTGCAAGCATACTTTTTTCAAATAAATTTGACATATAAGATGGTATAGTTTATAATATTACAATAATATAATTTTCATTGAAAGCACCTACGGTTCAGAGTACTGAAGAATATACCTGTCGCATGCACGAATACCTTTTGTTGACAAGTATGTAATTAATAGGTGCTTACACAAAGGTGCGCGTCGTATTATCTGGCTCTTTGTCCTTACATTATATTAAGTACTAACTAAACTTAAAATATATGAGAAACTTTACGTAATTTCATTCAATGGGATTAAATTAATTTCTTAGACATATTAGATAGCTTATGACATTTTACGTAAATCTATATGATATAAAGCGTATGTATGTAAGTGTACTTTATTACGAGATAGTTATCAATCTGAGTATAGTCCAAGAGACATCATTTATTTAGTTGTTAATGACATTTGAAACTTTTACCAATGGTTTTACCGTCACTGCTAAGCTATTACATCTTGATGTTTCATACCAGCTGACCCGTGCCCACTTCGTTGGGCGATAAACATTTATAGAAAACTACTTTTTGTGGCTTAAATATAAAAGTTAGACATATGTCGTCTTTACTTTTTTGTAGGCATTGTCAAGCTCTACAACTTTTCTCTAGATTTCAATCATATATCTCCCATCGTTAAGGCAGTGTTCGTAAAAAACGTTTTCGTTCGACCGTTTTTTCTCCGATTACTTTGCAAATCCGACTACCACAAAAAAGCCTTTTCATTTTTCGGGTTAATATATAGCATATGACACAAATAACGTGGCTTTCTATTGGTAAAAGTATTTTCCAAATCGGTTCAGTAGTTCCTGAGATTACCCTCTACAACATCATAAAATTACAAACTTTACCTCTTTATAATATTAGTATAGATTAGACAGATTTACACATATATAAATGAAATCAAGTAAAAATAAAGAAGCCTAATGTTACTTAAATTACTTCGTTATAAAAAGGTAAATTTTTATTCGAAAAGCTTTTATTGCCCGCGTATTTTGGCCTCATATTACGGTGCGAGCAAGTTTAATGCATGCAATATTCATACTGCACAGTGTTAGTATCATATCGAGGTAAAATAAAATATACAAGAAAGACTGCCGTTGTCTGGTGTGGGGTGATACCCGCTGCTTCAAAACGCATTAAACTGGAATATTGTGTGAATAGTTTTAAGTGATATAAAATTTTATGAAATTGTACACACACGTCAAATTAAGCATAAGCTTCGTTTATGCATATATTATATATGAATGCAACCTTATATATCGCAGAAAAAATGACGGGAAAATAATAAAACTATTACGTCATCAAACATGATGCCGCTACGTCGTAATCGATTAATAGAAGAAGACCATGGAATTTAAATAATAAAAGCAAATAACCCTAAGCACTATGTACAGAAATGTAACTCTGAATGTAGTTACGAAATATCTGAAGAGCAGTAAACGATATTATCGTACTTGGCTTTTGATTTAGCACGTCGGGGAGAAGACCGAGATAATCGGCTAAGTTCGGCGTCCTATAGCGTTGTCTATTTTTATTCTATTTTTGGCAATCAATATTTTAGTTTATTACTGTCATTGTCGAGTAGGTAATAATAATAATAAGTATCTTGTGATAATTTCAATGTTCTAACAAGATGGAAGCCCCTTGTAAAATCCCAGGGAGTTTTGTGGCACCTCAGAATTAATTCTCTGTGGTATTATTTCCCATCCACTTCACCTTTGCACAATAACCGGACTATATTACGTAAAATACCACCGATATTACAAAATATAGAGTTAAATAACACAAAGTTATGAATAAAATATAAAATCTACAGCATGACAGACTAAGATCAAGCCAAAAACTCCTAGCGTTACTTTTGTCTATCGCTATCATTGCGCTGTGCGATAGAGATAACCCTTTACAAAACTGAAGCAAACTGATCTTAGCAACACGTCTCATTCTTCTTCCCAGCGTACGAAATCAAAAGCCAGGTACTGTACGATTCATATGTTCAGGTTCGTAGTCGCGTTTGCTGTTTTCAATAATAGTCAATAGCAATTTAATATTGGTCAATACAGTCAGTCAATAATTGTATGAACGTTGGGGCATTAGTATAAACGCTAGGTCAGTATTTTTTACGATCGTCTAGTCAATACCATAGTGCCAATAACTATCTACATATACTTTTTTTCCGAATGGACTATCGGTGTTGGCTTGATGGGCTTTCACAGCTTCACCGGACCTTGGGTTGACCGCTTAAGGCACTCAGGCAAGCCTACATATATTACAAAAATAAAATAACAGAGGGCTGTCATTGTGATATTTTTTAAAACTTTTAATTCTTGGCCCTTATCTATAAATTATTGTCACGATATCTTCATTTAATATAACGTTAATAGAGTTTTAGGAAGCTATGAGAAAATGAGGAACTTTTATAAGCACTATGAGTTCAGCGTTCAGGGGGACTAAATGAATGATTTTGGAAAAAACAATAGTATGATCTAATTAATGTAAGAAATTTTCTGTAAATATTTTATTATGTTTATTTCTTTGTACACGAAATATACATCAATGTGTATACGAAGCCGCGGGTATCAGCTAGTAATCCATATTTACGCGAAATTCGATTCTAATTCTTGGACTATTGAAATAGTTTATATAAGTAACATACGAGTATATTATTCATTAACAATAATGAATATTACAAATATTTTTTACACTAAATAATAATATAGTATCGACAGGTATTCCTCTAAATTGAAACCGCCTTAGACTCATTACTTCGGTCTTGCGTGTAATTCCGCGCTCGGTGTGAGCACATTGACATTTCGATATATTGAAAAATACTTTTCTATCGGTTTTCGACGCAGAATTCATTCTTCTCTACATCGAAAAGCTCTTTTATAATATTTTGACTTGTCAGTTTTTCACACTCGGCAAGAATATTTGTTATGTAAGCTAAAATATAACAACGTAACATTTATGATATTGAAATAGTAGCTTCGATGTACTATACTCGAAAAAAAGATTTTTTTGAAAATTAACCTTCAAGGTGACGTGAAAAAATGTTAATTGTGTTTAAAAAGACATGTATTTTATACAATAACTAGCGGGTCCGGCAGACGTTGTCCCACCCTGATTATAAAAAAAATCCTTGAAAAACCACGTTCCTCGTGAATCACTTTATTGACTGGTGAAAACCGCATGAAAATCCGTTCAGTAGTTTTTGAGTTTATCGCGAACAGACAGGCAGACAGACGCGGTAGGGGACTTTGTTTTATACGATGTAATGATAATGATGATTGAAATAAATTCAACACATGTAGAATAGATTTTTAAAAGTATTATATAGAAGGGTCATAAAATCAAAAGAAAATAGAAAGGCGATGAGATAGAAGTTTAACAGATTTCATAGTCAGCACTATCCTTTTATATAGCAAACGAGGTGAACTAACGACCTTCGGAGACAAACGGTGCCGCTCCCGTTCCGCTTGTTGCGGGTCTCGTGTCGCTTGTCGCTCGTCGTCAGTCGAGTGGCGTGTGTAAACGCGGCACCGAGCGTTCGCCAAATGACGTGGAACTGATGCGAGCACCTAACGATTGCTGCTCCTTTTTTACCGGTACGACGAAACGAATTATTTATGCTTCGCTCTGCAATATGAACGTGGAAATTATTTTCAGCTTGAGATGATCTCGGGTTATTTATTCGAAACGTGAAAACAATTTGGATGTGACGGCGGCTCAATGTTAGTATGATTCAACACTGTATTGAACGACGTGAGTTCGAGTCCTGTTTTGGTAGGTGGTAGAGCCACGCTGAAGCTATTACTGGCTTCAGCATGAGTGGGTCGGCTCGCCCGGGGTACTACCACCCGATCCACAGAAACACCGACGTGAAGTAATAGTACTTGCATTGTTGCGTTTCGTTCGGTCAGTGAGAGCGCCGCAGTCCCACTTTCCTATCCTTTACCCCGTCTTCCTTCCCCAAACACAGGCTGGCAACGCACTTGCGACTCCCCTGGTATTGCAAGTGTCTATGGACGGTGGTGATCACTTAACATCAGGTGACCCACCTTTTCGTTTGCCTCCTATGATATAAAAAAAGAAGAAGATGTTTTGGCGAATAAATTAATAAAAATGTAGGAACTTTATTTGATAAATTCAGTTTTTTTTATTTTTATCGTTAATTATTTAAGTGATGGTGGCGCAATGATTAGCTCAACTTTCAGTGAAGTAGTAAGTGAAGTAAAACAATCGTAATAAAACCATAGAAACTGTTCTAAACTAGGACGGCTAATTACCCGCTTCAAGTTGAAAAACAGTGTCCAAGAAACTATAGATGTATTCCAGTAGCTACACTAGAGAGCTAGCCCCCTTTAGAATGAGTTATTAACCATGTTAGACTACACCCTCATTTAGCGATGAGATTTTAGCTAAGCGTTAAAACGCATAAAAGCGCGTGGTACGAAAAATGCAAAGCGTCAAATAGAACCTACTTTTTTTCAATATCCTGTACTAAGAGTGTGTCAATCGAATTTATATTTTAAACAAAGTTTTTCTAAAAGACTATAGTTGGTTTTTTTTATCGTTCGTGTGAATGTGTACTACCAAGTTGAAAATATGCCATCACGTACGAATCAGTATGATTGCGGCTATAATTGAAACCGAAACCTTATTTTTTTATATCTAACATAATCTTTTTTGTTATTTAACATCTGCTATAGTTTATATGGAATTAAAACTTAACCTACGACTTTTAGTTTAGTTTTAAATATAACATGTTCTGAATATATGTATACATATGTAATACATACATGTGTATATGTATGTATGAATATTTCGTTGATGTATGTGACAGGTAATCATCTCTAATATAAAAGTACCATAAAATCTCCACGTATATTTAATGATAAAAATTTGTATATCAATTATTTACACAACTAAATAATTTTTATTATAACGAGATCATTTACGAGTATACAATAATACGAACATTTCATCTTTTAGATTTTCGTTGGTTCTATAATTATGTGAACAATTGTATTATATTAATAATAAATAAGGTTAATTTATATTTCGTGAACTTGAAAAACAATACAAAATAATATGTACAAACTATTTTCAATTAGTTCTCAATGCGTAAAATTAATATTCTAACAAAAGTTGCAACTTAACCGGTGTGTATCTATCTATAAGTATGCAATTTTTCAAAGGAGTTCCAAGTGAGCAAAAAGAACGGACTTTGTGTAATTCATCACCTGGAAACATCGTACCGGGTATAAGACTAGTTTCAAATCTCTTTGATAAATACTTTTGACACTGAAAGACACCGTCACAATTCCACTTATTCTATTAATTAAATTATCTTTTTTTTAGAACGTTTTATAGAGAACTTAATTAAACTTGAATCCATTAATAATAATCTGTTACAATAATTATAATATTCTTCTCTAATTATTTTTTCAAAGAATCATCCATCGTCATAAACTCGAAAAAAAAATCCTTAACTTATAAAACATCATTAAATTACAGCAATCCAATTACGTAATTAATGAGATATCCAAAGTCTTTCGTCTCATCGTAATATAATACGTTGATATTTTATGTTCAGTAATAAAATCATAGGACATTAAGTCAATGTGGTGCGAAAACGGCCTATTAGGTAATAACATGATAAGAAAAAGCTTTGGTCGCATAAATTGACGCTGAATCTCCATTGAGGCGAGGAAGCATTAACGGTGTGTGCAGTGACATAGGAGTGTGTCTTACCCACGAGAGGGAGCCGCGTCCTACGCTGCGACCCGACGCTATGGAACAAAATAAATGACGTGGAAAAGACGCGGGGAAGGACGAACTTTCGATCACAATATTGGAAAACGTTTCTCCGTATATCTAAGCTTCTAGCCTGTCTTCGGCTGATTATATGTCGGCTAGTAAAAAATACACCGGATAAGTTGCCAGTTGAACTCGTAAAACTATTAGTTCTTTGTTTTACATTCCTACATTCACCAACGTTATCGAGGTGAGTCGACGGGTATTTAAGTGCTAAACTTTTATTTTGCAGACGTTCGCATATTTCATGCCATAAAGTAAATATTAGGTCTTTGTCACATAATATTTCAACGGCAAATATAAGATTACTTGTCTACGTATTTATTGTTTACTTTATAATAAAAACCTTTCTTAATGCTTTGTAGGCTGTTTTTCGTCAAATATTTAGTAGGCTCTAATATTCTGTTAGCGAATGGGACTATTATAGTTGTGTTAACCTGGAAACATCGTTTTTTTCAAACATATGAGGCTTTACAACTTGGTACTTTACATTAATTTCAACTTTTATGACGTAATTCATTTTTGAGAAAATGGGTCTAGAACTCGCAAATACATAAATAAATAGCGTTGGGCAATGTTATTTGTAGTTTCTATAATTTTCAGGTATTAATATAGGTATTTTCAAAATATATACTTGGAGTAGTTGACAAGCGAAGTGGAGCTTATATTTTTTCCTCAGTATATGAGATATATTGTGAAGATAAAAAACGCAGACGAAGTCGCCGGTATCAGTTAGTTAACAATAGTATGATAAAGTAAATAGGAATAAAATATAGCCCAAATCACTTCTACTAATGAAATAATTCTGAGAATGGAATTAGTGGCTCCTGAAATTACATCCTACCAACAACCAAACTTTACCTCTTGATAGTAATAATACTTATAAGTTTTATAGTTTCTTCTTAGGATATTCAACACGGTAAGGGAGTAATTTTAATTATGGGATACGATTGAATAATATCT
Organism: Antheraea yamamai; assembly: GCA_036509395.1. Taxonomy (NCBI): domain Eukaryota; kingdom Metazoa; phylum Arthropoda; class Insecta; order Lepidoptera; family Saturniidae; genus Antheraea; species Antheraea yamamai. The sequence goes on along the minus strand of AP028448.1, from coordinate 11,580,766 downwards.
ATTTTACATATTACTTGGAATAATAAATCACAAAACATAAATAAAATTACGAAACGAAAATAAATAATAACATTTATAAAGAAAATACGGTAACATAATAATTTGATTAAGTTTATGCAAATAATTATTACGTTTCAAAGAAATATAATGGAATATTTCTCTTCGTGAACATGAAATCGCGTTACTTACTGTACATTCAAACTTCCTGGAATAGCTGAAATAATTAATACCGGAAAATATACTAATACATTCACGACGTTCATATGATGACTTTTCGATTAAAATAACACAGTTTTGTTAAAATGATAAGATGTTCAACAAAGTCTGAAAAAGATTAAAATATTTGTAAAAGTTGTTAAAATATTAAAGGAATTGATGTGAAAGACGAACTGTAGTATAACATGACTAAATGCGTTGTTAGTCCCAACTTATAGTTCACCAACACATTTTTTGCAAATATGAAAATTGCGCTTTAATATAACAAGTACGTAACTTGGTAATAGCTTGTTTTGCAACAAACCTGGAGTGTTTGTCCTTTCGTATTCCGTCACTCATTATGTATTTTTTGAGAGCAAAGCGTTAACAGAAATGGTAAAATATCGATTTAATAGTGACACATTTAGATTATGTACTAAATTTATACATATCTATACCTTTTTAAAACAGAGTCGCTTTTCGTGTCTGTCCATGTGTTTCCTTAGGACTTCTAAAATATGCAACGGATTTTGATACTATTTTCACTATTATTTAGACAACATTTCTTCCACAATGTTTATGTATATAATTAACTGGCTGCTACCCGCGGCTCCGCACGCGCTTTTTCAAAAGGTATTAAAGAAATGTAAAATTATGAGTAGGTGTGTAAATTATAGAAATGCTTTTTCAAAAACATTTGTAAGTACGACACGCTCGCCATCTACTGTAACATGTAACGTGTACATTAGATATGTGAATAATAACAGTGTATCCAATGGGATGGGATTTATCATAAGCAACATACCTGGAACTCTAACCTATAAATATATCACCCTCAGTGCTCACTTAGACTATATAAGAAAGTAATACAAATTTTAGGCTATATATTATCGACCAATATGTGTTAAATCTTTTATTATATAGATATAATATGCCCATATCATTACATAGTATAAAACAAAGTCCCCTACCGCGTCTGTCTGTCTGTCTGTTCGTGATAAACTCAAAAACTACTGATCGGATTTTCATGCGGTTTGTGAGTGATTAATGAGGGATTTTTTAGTATAATTTGTCAAGAATATTTTTATAAATAGGGCGAGACAACGTCTGCCGGGCCAGCTAGTTGTCAATAAAATTAAGTTATTCTTATACGCTGCTATAATTACCGAGTTATGTAGACGCAAGCGCGGTAAATAAAACAAAATGGCAGCCAAATTGACCAAAAAGATAATATAATTTAAATTATATACAAACATATGACTTTCAATTATGTATATTTATTCTTGAAGTCCAGTAAAGCACACATTTTACGGAGGTTTTTTTACAATAAACAACATATTTTTGGTAAATTTCACACGGGAAAATGCACGGGTAACAGTTCAACAAATAAAATGAATAGAATATGTCAACCGCTATAATTTCGGATATCTGCCAGTAAAATTCCCGTTAACATAGGTCCAGCCGTTTCGGACATAACCCGGAACAAAGAAATAGACAGACATAATAATATAAAATACCGACAAGATTTTTAATAATTATTTTTTTGTTATTTGTTGCCATATCCATTCACCAAAAAGTTGTTATTATAATTTAACATACACACACTTTATTTTTATAATACGTTATAGATTACAAATAAAAAAAAGGAAACAAAACGAACGTAGAAGAAACATTTTGTATAGAAACACAAAATAAACTTTAAACATGTTTGCGATAAAAAGTTACCACGTTACTATGGCAACGTATATAATACTAACGCTAACACGCAGCTAAAAGGAAAAACAGCCCGATTTTGAAACATTCTTCGTTGGTGCTCCGCTCCTATTGATCTTAGCGTGATGATATATAGCCTTTCTCGATAAATGAGCTATCTAACATCGAAAGAGTTTTTCAAATTTTTCAAATCGGACCTTTAGTTCCTGAGATTAGCGCGTTCAATCAATCAAACAAACAAACTCTTCAGCTTTATATATTAGTATAGATATATATATAGTAGAGAAAAGTCAACGTATTCTAATGAAGTCTTAAAAAGGAATTTTCAGACACTTAGATCTCTTCTCTTAGAACTTAGAGTTCTCTCGGCTGAACCTTTTTAGATAAATAAAAATAATGTACGTTTAATAAACGCAACAAAAAAGTCCACAATGGTATACATATATTATATGTCTATCTTCTAAAGATAATCAATAGTCCCCGTCTATATTTTTGCATGTTATTACAAAATAATTGGTTATTACAATATTATTTTGGCAGGTTTAATAAAAATTTCTAGGTAATTAAATTCCTTAGTTACAGTGGGCCCTTAATATAAATAAAAACTGTGTTTTACATCATATTATTTAATTGTGTATATTATAAGATATCACAGATTTAATGTTATGCGCAATAACAATAGGGTTATTAAAGTGATAAGGGATGATTATGCCTTTAGCACTTATGACGCCACATTAGTATCTACCTTGCACCCATGCGAAACCGGGATGGGTTGCTAGTAGAAAATAAAATTTATTTGTTTTTTGATCGGGTTAATCTTCATGACCTCTAAATCTCTTAAACAATTTTTATGAGACTATTATTACTGCACTTTTCAGATTATATCATTATGTATTTTGTAAGTGTTAAAACGGCCTGACGAGGGGAGACGACTGGTTGTGTACCCAGTAGTCTCTCTATAGTACGACGAAGCCTTGCGTTGTCGCCAGGCTGCCGCTGGGGTGGTTTCTCAGGAAGACAGCAGGTTCGATCCCTGGCCGCCCCTACCATACGGCGGACGGTACACCGTGGGGTTTTAGTCCGTGCGAGTCGGACATAACCCACTCTCTCCCCCGAGAGGGTGGCGTATCCATAAAGGATTTCCCCACGAAAAAAAAAAGTGTTAAAATGGTAATGATAAAATTGGACAGAAGTGGATTAAAATCGGTTACAAGGTTGTGTAGAGGTTATTTATTTATTTATTAAATAATATTTAATAAACAAACAATCAATAAAATAGGTCTAATATAGAATTTAGATAAAACACGTAATCCACGAGTATATGAAAATATGCACTCTGTTTTATATAGACTTACTTTTAGGAAAAATTATGGTGTTACTCGTCTAATGATTGTTACTTTACTAATGGTGGCTTATGACTAGCATTTATCATTTTCAAGATGAATATTTATATAGCCATCTGTACTATCGGTGTTTTCTTGAAAAATATGCCATTTGGATAAATGTGTGTTCGACGACATTTTGATTCAGTTCTTACAAGAAGCAGCCTTTAAGTAGTGCGTTCGACGACATTTTCATTTAGTTCTTTAAGTAGTCTCTTTAGAAAACGATTATTTATGTCTTGGGTTCATAAGTAGGTAACTATTAGGTGTAGTGATTACTTAAAATTAGGTGAACTGCATCTACTTTCATATTATAAAAATATTATTAATGCCTTACAATTGCTTATATGCTTATGGTTTTTCTCTCAGAATACTCATTGACATGAAAACTTACAGACGAAGTCATTGATATATCTTATCCGAGGCAAACGCTTCTTACAGAAAAAAGATGTATGTTCTAGTCACAACATCCCCAGACGTACTAAAATTATGTAGGAGAATGAAGAAGACAAGTTAATGTTTTAATTATAATCTTAATATATATATTTCTTGTGTGCGTGTGTATGTGACTGAACTCCTCCTAAACGACTGGACCGATTTTGATGAAATTTTTTGTGTGTGTTCGTGGAGATTCGAGAATGGTTTAGATTGACAATTGGACTCGGTAGGTGGCGCTGCAGTTGACTTTTAGGATTTTTTTTATTATCAAGGCACGACAACGTCCGCCCGGTCCGCTAGTTATTTAGTAAATCTTATAGAAAATTTGCATATCTAAATAATTAAAAATCAATTGCCGAATAAGCGCATGAATTCGGAAAGGTGAATTCGTTGTTTGTTGTGTTTCCAATTATCAGGATAAGGTTTGTATGAAAATGTTTGAGAAGTGTAAAAAAAGTGTAAAATCTGCTGTAAAAATTCACTATATAAAAAGTGAGTTGAGTGAATGAAACAGAAGATAGTAGGGACTATATTTACAGAATTTAAAGATTGACATTCTGTTGTTCAGTTGTTTTAATATATCATTACAGGACCGTACTGTAAAAGGAAGATATGGTCTCATTCTCTTTATTACTCCATGCGTGAGAAGCCGTGGCGAGAAGCTAGTATAAAATATTTTACAGTTTATAAAGGCAGACGTTTTATAATATGTATGGATCAGCTGCTCTAAAGAGAGCGCTCGCACTCACTGGTGTTAAAGAATTCACTGTGACAAAGTATTGGCGCTTTGTTGAACATTATGTACCCATGTGATTATCACACAGCGTGTCGCTTCGCGTAGCTGTTTACTCCATGTGAATGTCTGTTAAGCTGTCTTGTAAGAGTTTCGTCGATATGTGGTAGAAGGTATTATTTATTATGCTTTAATCTTTAAAAGTAAATTCTTTTAGCTTTGAAATTAAAAAAATTGATACGTGGAAGTTATAACTAAAAATTAATTTTCAGAGCAAATCCCTAAAGGATATAACTAGTGTTAGAGAATAAATAATGTAATGTTTTATTTAAGAAAAAATTGTCATTACTAATTTGAAGTTAAATAAATTTATGGCAATAAAAATATCTATCTCTAATATTCGTAAATATTACAGTTGTTTAAAAAAGGCCTGCAATACTTATTATTCAATAAGTTTTACTATATACTATTCAGTAAACTCAGTAAATGGATGCATATCCTTTTATTTGTTGTTATTCTAAAAACCTGCTCTCAAAATGCTGATAATTTAAAGAAATAAATATATTTATAGTTCGTTGATATTCCGTATTATTACAAAAAAGTTAAATACGTATTGAATACTTGGTTTAAAAAAGTTTGGATACTTATATTTGCCAGCCTGTGTTTGGGGAGGAGGGGGGGGGGGTGCTTCCGGCGCTCTCACTGACCGAACGAAACGCAACAATGCAAGCACTTACTTCACGTCGGTTTTCTGTGAGACGGTGGTACTACCTCGGGCGAGCCGACCCATTCATGCTGAAACCAGTAATAGTTACAGCGTGGCCACCGCCATATCACCTACGTTTACAGATAGTCATTATTTAAATTTAAATATTCACTAATACTTGTTGACAGTTTTTATTTTATTGTTGTCATTTATTGAATTTCTATTTGCCGGCGAAAGACGTTTCGTAACACATTATGAATTCCCTGAGTATAATTAATTTGGAAGGAATAAATAAATTATACTATATTCTGGTTCACAAGTAAATCATAACTACTACTATATGACACTATTGACATTTGACAGTTGATTAATCTGACTTTATACTGTTATGAAGCTAAGACATCTAGCGTGTATAGTTGAAAACGAGGGTTACAACTCTTTATTCGATTTGCCTTGTCTTCTCCGCAGTTACATCAAAATTTCCCGTTTAACTATTCCCATTCTATATCTATACACCCAATAATTTACAAAATCAAAGAAGCCCTCTATATCTGTCAACGGCAAAACTTAGAAATCGTCTTGGCTTGGATTCCGGGTCACTCAGGCATTCCAGGCAATGAAACTGTAGATTCCTGTGCTAAACAAGCTGGTAACATAGGCTCCCTAGAATATTTTTTCAGATCATTCCGGGGGATCTATGTTCAAGCATGAAACACCCGATATTTATAGCACGGAATATTCAGTGGCAGACATCACACAAGGTTAAGGCGAAATTCTATGGCAATATACAACCAACCATCCCTACTAAACCCAGGTTTCCCTTGTTTCGGAACGTAGACAAGCGTACGATATCGGTCATCTGCCGTATTCATTTGAACCACGTCTGCCCATCTGGCAAAAATTAGAGTTCGGGATCACTCGCTGTGTAAATGTGGTTTAGATGAAGGAAATCTGGACCATATATTCTTTAATTGTCCAAATCGGCGCGAGTCGCCTTATGATCCTCCCGTCCCACCCGTATGCAATTCCTCCTCTCCCTCTCCTTCACTCCTTTTATTGCCCTTATGTGTAAATATATTAATATGAATAAAATTAAGCTCTAATTAATTGTTGCATTTTACTTACCTGTACTAGATATATATGTATACGTATATGGTATTTGTTTACTAACTTAGTTGTTTAGGAACTTACTAATCCCAATGGGGCATTGTCCTTTGGTTCTATGATAGACATAAATGGTGGCGATTAAAATCAACTTCAAATCTTTTGTTGTTGTATTATCGTTGGAATTGTTCTTAATGTAGGTACATGACACTGGCAGAATTGTAGATTTTTCCACAGAGGCCAAAGACATAATATAAAAAAATACTGATATTTCACTTCACGCACTTTGACGTAACATATTAATCTTATAAATTGCTTATTTTAACAATTACATCATTTTTTTAACTAAAATGTCACAATAATTATAACCAATTTAACTTATAATAAATACATTTTCTTAATGAAGATCTGAACAAAAATATTATTCATGAATTGAAATTGTTCGCAAAATATCTGTATGTAATGGAACGTTTTTGAATGGTGAGAGTGATTTGAACGAATGTTATTCAGAGTCACTTGTATAAAGAACTTAAACCAGATGTTTAGCTAGAGACCGCTTAGACACGCTTTTGTAATAAAGTATTTTAAGTATGTCATTAACTAGGTTTAACATTTTAGGTACTGCTTAGTAAAACTCGCGTTAAACCTGTGTTCATTTTTGTTGTTGTAATTAGACCGTTCAGGCTTAATGCGTCGTCTAGTTAAAACCACACCGTCATCTATAATTGGATTTGAAAAATGTGTCACTAAGCACCTATAGATGTGTTCCACAAACTATATTTCAGGGCCAGATTCTTCAGGTTTAATGGGTTTACTATTTTAGACCACATCGCTTTTTAACATTGGGTGAGATTACGATCAAATGCGAAAAACTACAAAGAGTAAAAAAAAACCTGAAGAATGTAAAAGATCTTCATTTAGATTGTAAGTAAAGAAATATAACACACCTTAGATTCTCCCTTTGGATGTATAATCATGGATTCACCCCTTGCGAACAACAAACACGTAATATCCCAAGGCGTTTGTATTATTAAATAACGAAATTCATCTATTAACAATAGTCGCTTTCATTTTGTTTCCCTCCCCTGCGTCGAGAATTTCTCCGCTGACACATCATTTTATCCTTATCACTTATGATATTTATGCAGTAAGTAGTGATATAAATATAGGAATAACAGGCGTATCAGTTATTTATTATTGTGTAGTCTACTAGTTTTACCCGCGGCTTTGTCTGCGTTAATGCAGATGTTTAAAATAGAAAACAACCCATGTTATTCGCTGATAAAGAAACCTTCTACATATTAAAGAATTTTGTAATAACTATTTCCTCTATGACATATAATAAACATTTTCATCAAATAGTTAATAAAAAATTAACGTCAAAAAACACGGCATTATATAGAACTACCGCATTTATTTTATGTACTTCATCATTAGCATGTAAGACACCCACTGCAGGGCCATAGGCCTCTTCCCGAAGGAAGGTATGGGCATAATCACCACGTCAGCCCACGACGTTATTGGTGATTCCAAACTCTGAGAAATCCACAGTTCTGTATTTTCCCACATATAGTAGTACCACAAGAACATTTCTCAGGTTCACGTTTTCTCACGATGTTTTCTGTCACCGTCAGCCGATAGTGTTACCAATTTAAATTAGTAAATGTACGCGAATTCCGAAAAATTTGTTGGTACATGCCGGGGTTTGAACCTGCGGATATCGCAATGACATTCCACTGGTCAAAGCACTAGACCACCACGACTTTTACATACGAGATGTGTGTATGTGTGTACATACGAGATATCAAAATATTATTGTCATACGCCTTAGTAGCTTTCTGGAACGTTCTTTACCTAACGTGAGGATTTATTGAAAACGCTATATACGCTGACTCGAGGCCCATTTGCCACACACACACTTTACTATCATTTTGTATTTCTATTTTTCATTGTTTATATGTATGTTTTTTTCTTTTTTTTATAATGTACGTGTTTTCATATTTACTTATGTGTGTTGCAAATAAATGTTTTTTCTTTCTTTCTTTCTATATGATCCCGGTAATTGAAGGCGGATTTAAATTGATATTAAAATCTCTATGTATTATATTCGCAGACTAAGCAAGGCTATTACCGTTATCGTTCTTTAATCACAACAAAGTTATCGCGTTAAGCTCCTTCGAAACGACATTCCCCGCACAAATAGCTCTCACGCAAATTGAATACAAGATATAAATCTAGCGTTCTCCTAATAACATGCGGTAGATTTCTCCGCGGGCCGTTTTATTTTAGCCCCACAAAGCCTTCGACCCAGTAAATCCAACGATATCTCGGTAAATGCGACAGAGTGCCAGTGGCGGTACTCTCGTGGAACGCGCTTTAAATTTCTTTCATTGGAAGCTACTGAAAATTTAAAGTGCCGGCGTGGTCTCCCACCGGGGAGAAAAGTGCGCGAACGTACATAAGAGTGCGTTGAAATTGTGTGTACGCTGTGTAATCGTGCAGTGAATTATTCCTGACGTATTTAAAGGTACATATATAGTTATCGCTACTCGGATATTGTTATTTTGTGATGTTGCACAGGCTTCCTGTCTTTATTGATTTTCTCTATTCTCTGAATATGCTTTTGCTTCTCTCGCGTTTAGTTTTTACCTTATAAAAGGCTCGTATGCCATTTTATGTACCCCTGACATTATGTATGTACAATTAAATTATATGAAATCACAAGAAAGAAGCAAACAAACAAACTCATTCTTGCATTTATAATATTATTAAGGATTTATAAGGCAATAAATTCCCACTGACAAATTATTGTTGTTTTTGGACAATAGTGATTGAAGTGGTCCGTAAAAACATTGTTTGACAAAGATACACATCGTCAAAAAATCTTTGGTGGCTTTCTTATACTATAGGAAGATCCAGGACAGATATTGGGGTTATTTCTAATAAGATTCAGATAACAACATTGAAAATATAATATACATTACTTAGTAGCTTCTGACGAGCGAGACCACAAGACTGTTATGGCGATGATGGAGTCAACTGGGCACAGGGACAAATGTCCCAGGTGAAACCGTATACGATTTTTGTTTAGCAGGAAACTGGATTTACGGTACGCGTCTCAGTTGTCTTAAATTCATAGTTCGAAGAAGCATTTTTGCTTTTAAGTAATTACGCACGACGCACAAAAGTTGGTGTCTCAATCTACAGATTAGTTGTAATTTGAACAGTATGAACTGCTTGCCCCCGCGTGCCCCCACAAAAAAAGCCCTGTCTTATAGAGACCCCTATAACAATACAAATGCAGACAAAGTCGCTGGCGGCCGTTAGTTTATATAATAGGTAGGTGAAAATAAAACAGTTCTGTACATGTTTTTCCTCTTTTTGTCAACCGACTTTCTTTTTTTTTGTATTGTAGCTATTGACAAGCTATTTTTATTAATAAAAAAATATGAAATGTTAGTTATTTTTTCAATAAAATGTATAGAACGATAAAAGAGGATTCACTTTTGCAAAAAAAAAAATCGATAATATTCAAAGTTAAAAAATATTGATCGTGGTCGAATTTCAACCACTGGTCGAATATTAGTTATAATAAATTATTGTTAGTAAGCATTTAACAATTACATTTAAGTGTTTAAGTTTTTCCTTTTACCATTTTAGTGAATTTTGGATAGGTTTTAGTTTAGTGACGTGATGTCATAAAATGTTTTATTACCGAAACTCAGTTTTACGAATAAACAAAGCTAAAACGAACCCTATCGGGTCCGTATAATTTAAACTTTCAACATAAAATAAACAATTGCCTGCTACATTTTATGTAAAACACTAGAAAAGATCGGTTCCGGTATAGTTCCGGATTGTAGGTCCGGACAAAGCGCTACTTATCGTTCTGTCCGCTGTAAAGGAATCGCCGACGGTTGTTCACTTCTAGGGCGGATTTAAAACAGTCACTGATGAATTGCAACATTATCGTTAACAGCATTCGATGTAATCCCCGCCCAGCTTGAGATGTAGGATAAAGAGTGAAATATACCCCTGATAATTGTATCTAGAATTTTCTTCAAGCGAATAGCTACAGTATATATATTTGTTATTAGGAATTTACTTCGAGCCATTACGTGATAATATTAATTCCTGAGTTGATTTCAACAGTGAAGATATTTAGATAAGCATTATTATGTGCCGAGAAGTACATGACAAGGAAAATGAGAATATGTATGTATAGTTATATATATACAGTGGTTGTCATAAAATTAGAAACACTTCTTATGAATAAAGAAATTATAACTTCAACGTACAAATGTTCGTAAAAAATATACACATTCAATAATTAATAATCATGCAGTAATATAACCACTCAAATAAAACACTCATTAAATGCATAAAATATAAAACATATCTTACTTTTAATTACAAAATGAGTCCTACACATGTTGGAGTTTATTTTCTGTTACTGGCCGCTTGGACGCCTAAGTAGAAACATTTTAAAAAGCATCCATAGCTCGTTCTTTTTGTGAAATTGGAGAATAACATTTCTTTCTTGGCTTGTTTTATTATTTTGGCGGTAATTCAAAATTTAATCTGAATTTTATTTTGTTCAAAATGGGCAAAAATAAAAGTTGTGACGCGTTAACTAGGCAAATAATTGTTCATTTACACATCGTTTATAAGTGGGGGTACAGAAAAATAGCTGAGCATTTAAACTGTTCTGTTAAGAAAGTTTTTAATGCAATTGATCATTATAAAACACATGGAACTGTCGAAAATGTTCTTAGAAAGGCTCGGCCAAGAATTCCTCTCCCAAAGAAGATACGCTAATCGTTCGCGTTGCTAAAAAAGACCCAATCAAAGGCTCCAACCAGATTAAAAATGAAGTTTTTTCGCCTGATGACCCGACAAACATCTCGGCAAGACTGATACGCCGAAGATTAGTGTAAGCTAAATTGTTTGGAAGAATCTCTCGAAAGGTACCGCTTCTTACCAAGCAACACCGAAAGAAGCGATTATTATTCGCTAAAAAATATGTTAATTGGACGGTACGAGAATGGAAAAAGTGTTATTTTCAGATGAAACCAAAATAAATATGGTAAATTCCGATGGAAAGCGCTATGTTAGACGTCCTCTAAACAATACTTTTAATTATAAATACACAAGGAGTATAGTCAAGCACGGTGGCGGTAACATTAACGTTTGGGGTGTTTGTATGTGGAGTTGGACCTGTTCGGAAGATTGAAGGTACAATGGATCAATGGCAATACAAAAATATCATAGAGCACACAATTCCTTACTCGGAAAATTATTTGCCTATAACCTGGGTCTTTCAGCATGACAATGACCCTAAACACACGGCCAATAGCGTCAAATGTCTCCTTAGCGAACAGCATATATCCGTTTTAGACTGGCCAGTAAATAGTCCAGATTTAAGCCCGATAGAAAATCTTTGGTATACTGTTAAAAAGAAAGTCTCAAACAAACGTAACACCAGTCAATATGAACTATATGAAGCATTTGTTGAAGCATGGAATTCAAACCCCCAAGAAAAATGTATGAAATTGATTGAATCAATGCCACTTCGTTGCAGTGCTGATATTGAAAATAAGGGATACGCCACTAAATATAAATTATAACTATTGGTAGGCCGTGGATAGTAGCTATTTCGTAAATAAGAATACTAATTACTAATACTTAAAAAATATTGTTCTTTATACTTTTTTGTTGTTGTTTCTAATTAGTTGACCATTATTGTTCATACCTTAAAACTGATTTAAAAGTTTGTTCATAATGTAACGTTGAAACTGCACTTGTTTAGGGGGATTTATATTGTTTTTCTAATAAATGATAAATTGTTCAACATATTGTTGTACTATTTATTGCTTAATTTCAAAATAACAACAATTGCGGTGAAGTGTCTTACATAATGTCAAGGACCGCTGGTAGTGTTTCTAATTATACGACCACCACTGTATATATATATAGTATAATATATATATATTATGAATATATAAGCAAGGCTTAAAGTAGTCTTAATAATAGTACTAGTACAGTAGTAATAGTAATAATTAATAATAAACTTTGTCAGGCTGTCGTAGGGGCGGTTCTCAGGAGAGAGCTACATCGATCTCTGGCCGCCCCTGCCATGCGGCGGACGGTACACCGTGCGGTTTTAGTCCGTGCGAGTCGGACATAGCCCACTCTCTCCCCCGGGAGGGTGGTGTATCCGTTAGGGATTTCCCCCACGTAGATAAAAAAAAGTCTTAATAAATTAGACGACATAAAAAAATATATTTGCATGGAAATTTTATACTACACTTAATTGATTTTTGTAACTTAGTAACTTTCACAATTTTTTTTTCTATAATTTTGTAAAATGTTGTGATCAGCATTAATAGGTAGACAAATTTAATTTGTGTTCCGTTGTTGAGCCAGAATAAATAACTAATTTATTTATGAGTCGATAGTTGTCCTTTATCATTATTAGAAAAGAGTTAAAAAGTCGGTAGTCTTATTCACTATTTAACTGTAAACTATTACGAAGCTTTATATAATTCTGTTTGTCTGTGGTATATATTTTGTTTTTTTTACCCATCGCGCCGCTTCGTTCGCATTGAGGCGTGAAAACGTAACAAACAGACAAACTCACATTCGCATTTATGATATTAGTGATTAGTAAGGATTATTATGTAATACATAAATATTTTATCTGGTCATTTATTCTGTATTAGGATTCGGCTATTGGTTGCAATTCGATCATGATTTTCGTTGGAAAGTTTCAATACAAAGGTTTTTGTAGGTGGTAGACCCACGCTGAAGTTACTGCTGGTTTCAGTATGAATGGATCGGTTCGCTCGGGGTAGTACCACCCTCTCACAGAAAACTGACGTGAAGTAATAGTGCTTGCATTGTTGCGTTTCGTTCGGTCAGTGAGAGCGGCGGAGGCCCACTTCCCCTCTCATCCCCCCTCCCCTTCCCACTCCTCTCCCCTCTCCCCCAACAAAGGTTGGCAACGCACTTGCGACTCCCCTGGTGTTGCTAGTGTCTATGGACAGCGGTGATCACTTTCAGGTCACCCGCCCGTTCGTTTGCCTCCTATGATATTAAAAATAAAAAATAAAAGGAAACAAAAAGACTTTTTCCAAAAAAAAATATTGACAACTCTAAAGTTCCTCAATAGTTACAAAATTTAAAAAAAAAATAAGAGGAAAATCGGCTGAGAAACAGAGAAGGGAGATGTTCTTGACCGTTTCTCAACTGCCTGTTTATATATAAATAATATATATAATTTATATTTGATAAGTTCGCTAACAAAGAAAATAAGTAATGAGGCTAATCGTTGATCGAGTTCGGTAACGATTACTTCGAATGAGTTCTCTTGCAGTACGTCGTCTAAAGTGTTAAAAATAAATAATCGTGTACAACAAACAACACTTACCTAAACCGTTAATGCATTTAATTTTGCAATATAATCGGTTCCAGTTTGAACGTTTTTATACTAGAATGGGTCTTTTAGATTTAACTCATATTAAGGAAGAATTAATGTATTTTGCGAATCTCAATTGAAGGAATTGAGTTTATAAAAAAATCTGTTAAAGCATAAAAAACTCACTTTGACTTTGCTAGAATGAGTAAATTAAAAACTTTTTGTGTATTAGAAAAAAAAAACTGAAGCAAATACATTAAATAAACTATTTTATGTAATAGTGCAATTCTTTTACAATACATTCTGGAACCAACATTTCAAATAAAAAAACAGAGTGTCTTCTAAAAATAGAGTAGTTGCTTTGTAAAGTTAATTAACCTTTTATTCCACTGTGTCTTTGACTGTCGCTTTTCCGTAGCTTTAGTATGTTGTAGAAAAAGATCTATGACTCAAATTCACGGAACTTGCGATTCCTTTTTTAACCGACTTCAAAAAAAGGAGGAGGTTATCAATTCGACTGTATTTTTGAACCGACTTCAAAAAAAGGAGGAGGTTATCAATTCGACTGTATTTTTTAACCGACTTCAAAAAAAGGAGGAGGTTATCAATTCGACTGTATTTTTTAACCGACTTCAAAAAAAGGAGGAGGTTATCAATTCGACTGTATTTTTTAACCGACTTCAAAAAAAGGAGGAGGTCATCAATTCGACTGTATTTTTTTTTTTTTTTTTTTATGTTTGTTACCTCATAACTTTGGACTGGGTGAACCGATTTTAATTATTTTTTTTTTATTTGAAAGCTGGTACTTCCCGTGTGGTCACATTTCAATTTGGTTCAGTTCCGACAACGGCATCCAGTGCAAAACCGTATAAGTTTTAATTTTTCATTAATTATGTAAACGACAAATAGACGAATAACTCAATGTCACGATAACCGATTTCGATGATTCATTTTTTATTGGAAAGGATGTACTTCAAGGGTAGTTTGATGAGAATTTGGTTAGGTTCTGATCATAGGATCCGTGACAAAGTAAGAAAACTTTCATGAAACGAGCCTACTCCTTTCTTAAGGGCCGGCAACGCATCTGTGTTTCCTCTCGTGTCGCAGGTGTCCATGGGCGGCCGTGATCACTTACCATCAGGTGACCCGTATGTTCGTTTGCCACCAATATTATAAAAAAAACTCTTCAATTCTTAGGAGCCTATTGTGCTTATGTTCGTTGCTGTGTTGCAACATGACGCAAGCATTGTAATTACATTACTTAAGGTGTATTATGTGTGAAACGATGGTAGCCGAGTTGGTGGTAGAAATTATCGCGGATTATTGATAAGGTTGCGTTCGTACCAAACGTTACTTATTGTACAACCAATTGAAACCATATCGCATACCATACCGATAGATACCATACCGCAAAAATGCGCATATTTTAATATACATAAGGCGGAACGAAGTTCGCGGGCACTGCTAGTAAAATATATTTATGTACACTAAAAATGGAAAAATAAAGTAAATTTTCAAAAAAAAGTATTAACCGACTTCAATATCAATCAAAAACCCATAAGGCACTAAAAAGCGGAAAATAAATAGTTTATCAAATTAACCAAATTAAAAAAAACATATGAATATGTGTGCTACCTAGAGATGTATTGGAAGTCGGTGCGAACCGAAAATCATATCATCTACATAGGTACAAAAGTTAAGTCCACTCTCGCGTCTCTGTAATACATTTCTACCTGGAACAAATTTAAATTTTCGGTTGGCACCGACTTCCAATGCCTCTCTAGGTAGCACACATATTCATATGTTTTATTTAATTTGGTTAATTTGATAAACTATTGATTTTCCGCTTTTTAGTGCCTTATGGGTTTTTGATTGATATTGAAGTCGGTTAATACTTCTTTTTGAAAATTTACTTTATATGATTTCATATCATATTTTACAATCTACAAAATAGATTAGACTTAATGTTAAACTGAAAGATAATTGTGTGATAAAATTTTGTTAATTACACGGCAACAATTATTTTTATGATTTATGTTTTAAAGTGGCTAAATACTAATGTAATAAACAAACGTATAGTCCGTCTGTCAAGAAAACCAATTAACACTCTGTAAGCACTGTATCAGAGCAGAGCTTCGCCCTACAATAACTTCTAGAAATGAGTGTCCGATTAATGACATATTGCCTTATATAGGCCGAACTCTCTAATATGGTGGCACTAGTGTTAATGTTCCGGTCGTGTCTCGGACGTGTTGTAGCGCTATCGGAAGTAGATGTTTAAATCATTTGAATATCATTTTAGCTTATAAAAATATTGTAAAGGCCATATTAAATCATTAAAATTAATTACAAAAATAGAAATCATTACACTAGTATATATTAATAAATTGATTTAAGTACTCATAAAATTAGGCCGATAATTTATGTCGTGAATAAAAAAATAATTGCGTTTACATCAACTACACCCACAGAATATTAATTTTTTACTGTCAGTAACAGAAACATAAATTACAAAACTGTTTTTATTTACATTAGAAATACAAAATTTCGGTTACTATAATTGAAAAATGTCCGCTGTATTAATATACGTATGCATAAAGTAATGAAAATTTATTTTAGTTTAACTTAAGGCGGTCATTCCTCTGTGTTCATTGTACTACTAACAAGCGATAGCCATTTTGCATCAGTTATTACTGTGCTTAGGCTTTCGACTAATAATAATGTTAAATAAAAAAGTGTGTAAGTGTGTTATGTACACGCGTTAGAAGTTATACTTCTTTGGCGTAACAAGATAAAAATCTTTAAATTTTTTTATCTTTAGCCTTATTCTACGTTTGTGGAAAAAACGACACTAACAATAGAAAAAAGGTATTTAATACATTGAAAGTTTTAATACAAAGAAATACAAACAACAAATACAAAGAAATAAAATGTTGACTATAGCTAACTTCAGGGTGTCGGTTTTTCGTGACAGTGTGCGCACGCATCGTAATAATTTACTCTCATCATTTTTCCCTAACACGCCAAAAGAATTCTATGCATATGTATTTTATGAAAGTATGGACGGTCACATGACATATAATCTTCTTCTATATCTATACATATGTATCATAAAAATGAAGTGTCTGTATGTAATATCAAAATAACACTTTTTTACTGATTGGGTGTGAAAGTATACACGCTACTGATAACAAAAATGCAATTTTTAAAATTTTTGTCGGTCTGTCTGTCTGTCTGTTTGTTCCGGGTAATCTTCTAAACGACTGGACCGATTTTGACGGGAATTTCACTGGCAGATAGAAAAAATTACAGCGCATTTTAAATTAGACTATCTGTTAACCGCGGCTTCGTTTGCCATGCTATCTTCAAAACGGTTGGAGCGATTTCCACGGGACTTTCACTGACAGATAGCGGACATTATAAAAAATAATTCAAGCAATTTTAATTTATACTAGCTGTTAACCGTGCGTCGCCCGCAATGCTATCTCCAAAACGGTTCGATCGATCTTCACATAACTTTCACTGACAGATAGCTGATCTTATAAAAAGTAATTTAAGCAATTTTAGTTTATACTAGCTGGTAACCGTGGCTTCGCCCGCAGTGCTAACTCCAAAACGGTTCGATCGATCTTCACATAACTTTCACTGACAGATAGCTGATTTTATAAAAAGTAATTTAAGAAATTTTAGTTTATACTAGCTGTTAACCGTGGTTTCGCCCATAATGCTATCTCCAAAACGGTTCGATCGATCTTCACATAACTTTCATTGACAGATAGCTGATCTTATAAAAAGTAATTTAAGCAATTTTAGTTTATACTAGCTGTTAACCGTAGCTTCGCCCACAGTGCTATCTTCAAAACGATTCGATCGAACTTCACATAACTTTCACTGGCAGATAGCTGATCTTATAAAAAGTAATTCGAGCAATTTTAGTTTATACTAGCTGTTAACCGTGGTTTCGCCCACAATGCTATCTCCAAAACAGTTAGACCAGTTTTCACGAGACTTTCACTGGCAGATAGCTGACTTTACGAAAAGTAATTTAAGCAATTTTAGTTTATACTAGCTGTTAACCGTGGCTTCGCCCGCTGTGCTATCTTCAAAACGATTCGAACAATCTTCACATAACTTTCACTGGCAGATAGCTGATCTTATAAAAAGTAATTCGAGCAATTTTAGTTTATACTAGCTGTTAACCGTGGTTTCGCCCACAATGCTATCTTCAAAACGATTCGATCGATCTTCACATAACTTTCACTGGCAGATAGCTGATCTTATAAAAAGTAATTCGAGCAATTTTAGTTTATACTAGCTGTTAACTGTGGCGTCGCCCACAGTGCTATCTTCAAAACGGTTCGATCGATCTTCACATAACTTTCACTGACAGATAGCTGATCTTATAAAAAGAAATTTAAGCAATTTTAGTTTATACTAGCTGTTAACCGTGGCTTTGCCCGCAGTGCTATCTTCAAAACGATTCGATCGATCTTCACATAACTTTCACTGGCAGATAGCTGATCTTATAAAAAGTAATTCGAGCAATTTTAGTTTATACTAGCTGTTAACCGTGGTTTCACCCACAATACTATCTCCAAAACAGTTAGACCAGTTTTCACGAGACTTCCACTGGCAGATAGCTGACTTTACAAAAAGTAATTTAAGCAATTTTAGTTTATACTAGCTGTTAACCGTGGCTTCGCCCGCTGTGCTATCACCAAAACGGTTACATCGATTTTCACGGGACTTTCACTGGCAGATAGTGGACTTTATAAAAAGTTATTTAATTTATTTTAATTTAAACTGGATGTTAACCGTGGCTTCGCCCGGTGTGCTGTCACCAAAACGGTTACATCGATTTTCACGGAATTTTCACTGGTAGATAGTGAACCTAATAAAAAGTAATTGAGGTTATTCTATTTTAGACTACCTGTTACCCGCGACTTTGTCTGCATGAAATTTAGCAAGATTTCAACTCATTCTTTATTTTTAATAAGAGAAATAATTATCAGCTTATTGTTTACAATTCGACATTATAATTATTAATAACATTAATGATATAGAGGTCTTCCTAAAAAGATCTTAGATTATAAACGTATTACGTAAAGAGTTCCATAATATAATTTCTTGCAGAACAGACAAGCGTTTATTTTTTGTATAGTCACAAAATCTTAATTATAATGGCAATGTATATTAAATGTAATGTAAATGTAAATCTTAATAATAATATTTTAAGTTATTGTTTCGTTAGTTCCTTATACAGTGTAAGTGAGCACTGAGGTATAGTTATATTGTGGGTTAAGATTCCAAATATGTTGCTGATTACAAACCTCATTTGGCACGCTTTTTGTATTTATATATCTAATGTACACGTTACATGTGTTACTTTTAGTGGCGTGCGCGTCGTACTCACAATTGTTTGTAAAGAGCATTTCTATAATTGTACATAGTCTCACAATTTTATAATTCTTTAGTACGATTTAAAAAAAACGCGTGCGGAGCCGCGGGTACAGCTAGTATAAAATATATTATACATGTCACTATTTCTTGTTATAAATTGTTTAATGGAATTGCATGCGAAATATAACGGTAGTACGGCGGTTTTATTTGAAAAGCATATTGCTTGGCTTTATTATTAAAAAAATCTAATACGAAAATTTTAATGAAATTAAGTATCTTGTCCGTACATAAGGGCCATTAAAACAGAAATGATATAATGTATGTAATGCTAAAGAAAAGTAAAGAAATAACAATGAGGTGTGGACATAACAACAATAAAATCTTTATATAATAGGTCTTTACCTATGAAATTGCCTTTCTGCAGTACTGGCCATTTCAAATCAAAATAATTTTTGTTTGGCTAAGAATTCTAATTTCAAATTAATTTTATTTTAAAAACATGGAATTTTTTTTCCAAAAGTAGTAATTTGTTTATTGATTAGTGTTACATTTTCATCGTATTTCAATCTTTTTTGTCATCATGGATACGTTAAAAATTCGAGTAATTATGGAATATGAATACCGTCGTGGCAGCAACGTGGCACAAGCGGCACGCAACATCAACGACGTTTACGGAGCTAACAATACAAACCAACGCACCACCTGTTATTGGTTTGCTCGCTTCCGTTCTAGGAATTTCGATCTGAAAAATGAACCTCACGGTCGTCCGAAGACTTTGGTCGACAATGACGAATTAAAGGCGATTGTGGAAGCTGATGATACACAATCTACGGCTGAATTAGCAGCAGCTTTCGACGTTAGCGTCAAAACATTATTGGTCCATTTGCGTCAAATTGGCTAGGTAAAAAAGCTTGACAAATGGGTGCCCCACGAACTCAATGATCGCCAGCGCGAAGTACGCGTCGAGACGTGCCTTGCACTGCTCAACAGGCACACAAATGAAGAAATTTTGAACCGCATTGTTACCTACGATGAAAAATGGATTCTGTTTGATAACCGCAAGCGTTCAGCAAGTTGGTTGGATCCTGGTTCAGCACCTAAACAATGCCCTAAACGAAAACTTACCTCTAGAAAAGTGATGGTCACTGTTTGGTGGTCTAGCGCCGGTGTGATTCATCACAGCTTCTTACCAAACGGGGTGAGCATTACTGCAGATGTGTACTGTGAAGAACTGAACAAAATGATGGAGAAGCTGGCACATCTCCAACCAGCACTGGTCAATCGCTCGTCTCCGCTGCTCCTGCACGACAACGCGCGACCTCATACTGCACAGCAGACGCTCTCCAAGTTGCAAGAACTGGGGTTGGAAGTTCTCCGTCATCCGCCCTACTCACCAGACCTTGCGCCTACAGACTACTACTTTTTCCAGAATTCGGATAACTCCTTGGCGGGAAAAAAATTCAATACCCGAGAGGCAGTACAAAATGCCTTTGAAGAATTTGTTGCCTCCCGTCCAGCTGATTTCTTTAAGAAGGGCATCAATAAGCTGCCACTGCGTTGGCAAAGATGCATTGATTGCATGGGTGATATCTTCGATTAATACAAATAAAAAATACATGAAAAAATTCGTTTAATTTTTTTCATACAAAACGGCAATTTCATAGGTAAAAAGACCTAATATCAATATGTTGATTTTCACGGAACTTTCACCAACAGATAGCGGACATCATAACAAATAATTTAGACTAGCTGTTAACCGTGGTTTCGCCCGCAGTAATATCTCCAAAACGGTCGACCGATATTCACGTAACTTTCACTGACAGATAGTTGACCTTATAAACAGGAATTTGAGCAATTTTAATTTAGACTAGTTGTTAACCGTGGCTTTGTCCGTAACGCTATCTCCAAAGCGGTTTGACCGATCTTCACGAAATTTTCACTGGAAGATAGCTAATCTTATAAAAAGTAATGTAAGGAATTTTAATTTATACTAGCTGTTAACCGTGGCTTTGCCCGTAACGTTATCTCCAAAAGGGTTACACTGATCTTCACAAAACTTTCACTGGCAGATAGCTGACCTTAAAAAAAGTAATTTAAGTGATTTTAATGTATACTAGCTACTAACCGTGGCTTCGCCCGTAACGCTATCTCCAAAACGATTTGACCGATCTTCAGGAGACTTTCACTGGCAGATAGCTGATCTTATAAAAAGTAATATAGGCAATTTTAATTTAGACTACCTGTTAACCGTGGCTTCGCCCATAGTGCTATGTCCAAAAGGGTTACATCGATTTTCACGGGACTTTCACTGGTAGATAGCGAACCTAATAAAAAGTAATTCAGGTTATTCTATTTTAGACTAGCTGTTGCCCGCGACTTTGTCTGCATGAAATTTAGCAAGATTTCAACTCATTTTTTATTTTTAATAAGAGAAATAATCATCAGCTTATTGTTTACAATTCGACATTATAATTATTAATAACATTAATGATATAGAGGTCTTCCTAAAAAGATCTTAGATTATAAACGTATTACGTAAAGTGTTCCATAATACAATTTCTTGCGGAACAGACAAGCGTTTATTTTTTGTATAGTCACAAAATCTTAATTATAATAATGGCAATGTATATTAAATGTAATGTAAATGTAAATCTTTATAATAATATTTTAAGTTATTGTTTCATTAGTTCCTTATACAGTGTAAGTGAGCACTGAGGTAGTTATATGGTGGGTTAAGGTTCCAAATAAATATGTCGCTGATGGCAAACCTAATTTGGCACGCTGTTAGTATTTATATATCTAATGTACACGTTACATGTTACTTTTAGTGGCGTGCACGTCGTATTTACAATTGTCTTTAAATAGCATTTCTATAATTGTACATAGTCTCACAATTTTATAATATTTTAATACGATTTAAAAAAATGCGTGCGGAGCCGCGGGTACAGCTAGTTATTATATATAACACTGATTTATGTGTAAAAAATAAATCAATTGTTTCTCTTCTAGTTACAGACAAAGAAAATAAATTTTAATTACATACTTATAACGAAAAGGAAAAATAAACAATCGAACAACAACTTCAATCCTAACGAGCAGACATTCCGGCGGTGTTACGGATGGTGCAAAATTATGAGAGGCTTCAAATAATCATTAAACATAAACAGATAATGGTTTCCAATTCAAACGATAGCTCGTGCCGGTTAACTGCTGCTGTAATGTCTCAATAGAATCTCTTCCTCGAGGGTAATTGTTACGTTTTAGGATGGAATTAATGAATAATTACCTATTAAAGAATAACAAGAATCCGTTTCTTTAATGGACGCGGCGCGGTATAAAGTTTAGGAACACTTAAAATAATTTTCTTTATGTGCGAACATACGGATAAAGCCAGCGTTTCTCAATCACGTTGTCGCAAAACACAAAGAAGTTTAAGATAAGAAAATAACTTAAACAGATATACATCTGCAATAGATTCTAAGACTTTGCGATAAGCTGGAATGTGGGACTACGAGAAAAGTGGTCAACAACCAGACAAGTGATGTCTTTTACATTGAAGATCGTTGGGAGATTAGAGAATGTAAGGAGCAATATAAAGTTAAATGACTGGAGTGGTTTCGGACATTTTTGTTGTCATAGTATATGTACCAATGTCTTTTTTCAATTCATGCCGTATTATTACAAAAAGTTAAATACGTGTTGAATACATGCTTCAAAAAAGTTTGATTACAAAAGAGTGTATTACTCTTGTTTACAGCTGAACGTTATTAAAATTTAAATATTCTCTAACAATTGTCTAAGTTGACGGTTCTTATATTTTAGTTGTAATTTATTATATTTCTATTTGCTGGCGAAAAACGTTTCGTAAGAAATTGTGTATTTCCTGGGTATAATTTGGAAGAAATAAATAAAGTACGCAATCTTATAGATTCACAAGTAAATCATAACTGCTACTACATATCACTATTGATATTTGACAATGTCTTTTACGATATATGAATCTGAGATTATACTGTTATTTCACCTCACGCACTTTGACGTAATATATTAATCTTATCAATTGCTTATTTTAACAATTACATCATTTTCTTTTAATTAAAATGTCACAATAATGATAACCAATTTCATTAAAATAAGTAAATTTTCTTAATGAAGAGCGGAACAAAAACATTATGTATGAATTGATATTGTTCGCAAAATCGAATAAAAATTCGAACGTTTTTGAATGATGAGATTGAAGTGAACTAATGCTATTCACAGTTGCTTGCATAAAAAACTTAAAACAGTTGTTTAGCTAGAAACCACTTGGACATGCTTTTGTAGTAAAATATTTTAAATATATTTTCAACTAGGTTTAAAATTTTAGGCACTGCTTAGTAAAACTCGTGTTAAGTCCGTGTTCATTTTTGTTTTTGTAATAAGACCGGAGATATTTTTGTAGTTTATACTGATGAATCGGAGGTACTACGGTATAGTATGGTAGGTATTAAAGTGATGTAATCCTTACTAATATTATAAATGCGGGTGCAAGTTTGTGAGTAACGCTTTCACGCCATAACTACTCAAACGATCATTATGAAATTGTTCATACAAGTTGTATGGGACAGGGAAGTAGGTTTATTTGTAACATCATTATCATCAGCATGTAAGAGACCCACTATAGGGCCATAGAGCTCTTCCCGAAGGAAGGTATGGGCATAATCACCATGACAACCCATGACGTATTGGCGATTTCAAACTTTGAGAAATCCACAGTTCTATGTTTACCCACATACAATGAACGGTACTGCAAGAACATTTCTCAGGTTCAGGTTTCCTTACGAAGTTGTCCTTCAGTGTCAGCCGATAATGTTACCAATTTAAATTAGTAAAAGTACGCGACTTCCGAAAAATTTCGTTGGTACATGCCGGGGTTCGCACCTGTGGACATCGGATTGATATTCCGCCGGTCAAACCACTAGACTCCACGTCTAGTGATAATAGATATAGTATAGGAAAAAAGACATAGGGTATCTTTTGTCTAAAAGAGATGTCCTGTTCCCGAGGAAATTATCAAATTATATATAATTTGTTTATAGTTAGCAAAGCTAGAAATTATAAATATATTCCTAATTTATGTTTTAACAATAATATTTGTTTTCATTATCTATGTTACGTAGTTGGTGCTACTTTGACATGCGCTGTATTAGGATAAGATACGTTTGATTAACAGAGCGTGTTTAATAGCAACGTATTATGTTCTTAATAATTCAACATTATTGATTGAACATTATATTATATGCATCGTAATAATAGCGTATTAGCAGATTAATTTGGCAGATAATTGCTTATTAGTTGTTATTAAATAGTGGGTTGTATGGAGTGTGTATGTAGATCGGTAGGAAGTACAATAGTAGGTAAGTAATGAAGA
This sequence comes from Antheraea yamamai, assembly GCA_036509395.1. NCBI lineage: Eukaryota > Metazoa > Arthropoda > Insecta > Lepidoptera > Saturniidae > Antheraea > Antheraea yamamai. The sequence continues at coordinate 11,556,268 of AP028448.1, read as the reverse complement.
GATATGTTTTCGAAGTAGATAATTATATGGAAAAGATAATAGAGATAAAATAAAGACATAGAGTCAATAAAAAGATGAGTCAATAAAAGTCATTATTTCATAAGAAATAAGTGTTTGGCTAGGCAGGGCGGGAAACTCGAGCAGTGAAGGTGAGCGTTGATGCGCATCTCAAAGGGGGCATCCTTAAACCTACACCTGGGTCGCAAGTCCTGGGAACTGCTCTGAGTTTCTCCCTCTGCCACACGATGGACCCGGCACACGCACGGTGAATCCATGGAAGGCTAAGAAGTTCGTCTCTCTTCTCATTACACATTACATTGGTATACTATAATTAATTATCCATAGACACATTTACTTAATGTACGTATGCCTACATATGCGTCTACAACTGGACTGCTGTAGAATATTATATCGGAATGGGAAAACGATGAGTGAAGTTTGACCCCAGCATCCATAGCGTGCACTTTATAGATATGAAACTGTGCGTCCCTACAGTTTCTTTAGATAAATAGAAGAATCTATTAATAATTGAAAATAAAGTCTTTTCCTATGACATCAAGAATAACTTTGTCAACAACCGATATTAATAGAACAATAGAAAACTGATGCTCTTTGTGATTGAACGTCTGTTATTATTCGTACTACGTAGTTTCTGAAATAACATTTTTCTCATTCGTATTGTTTTTTTTTATGTAACATAGGAGGCAAACGAACAGGCGGGTCACCTGATGTTAAGTGATCACCGCCGTCACGGTCGTAGCTAGGGAGGGCATTGGGGCACAATTCCCTACCTTGAAATCACATTGCCAACCTTAAAAATACCAAACACTAAGATAAATAATAATTATTATAATTTAATTGTTCACAGTTTGAGATAAAAAAAATTGTAGCGATTGCTATCTAAGCTTTTCCGAACATACCACAGCTTGTCACATTCGAGGGCAGATCAATTATAGTAATTTTTTATTTCGGTCCTACCTGTTACTAATGCTGCTCTACCTTAAATTCGAATCTAGCTACAGCCTTATCCGCCGTCCATAGACACTAGCGACAACAGGGGGTCACAAGTGCGTTGCCAGCCTGTGTTTGGGGGTAGGGGGGGAGGGAATGGAAGGGATGCCTCCAACGCTTTCACAGACCGAACGAAACGCAACAAGGGAATCACTATTACTTCATGTCGGTTTTCTGTGAGAGGGTGGTACTACCCCGGGCGAGCCGACCCATCCATGCTGAAACCAGTAATAACTTCGTCGTGGCTCTACCACCTACCAAACCTAACTACCTACCTATAGGCAATATAAATAATTATTTCTTTTACTTTTAATCTATTGACTTCTTTAGTGTAATAGGGAAACCGCTTTATCATTTTCACAGACAGTACAATCAGAGTTAACTGTTGACATATGTAAATGTTACCGTTATTTTATATATATGTGTGAGTGTTCAGATACGTGAACAAATGCTTCTGAAAACAGTTTTTGAAATTTGCTTTAGTAAACAATGTCGAAAGCGAAGCAAAGTTCGCGCTTCATTTCAATATTTACTCATTTTTGTGTGTTTTTCACAAACGTGTAAATAAGCATTTTTGATTTTTGTTGCATTGTTTTTTAAGATACAAAAATTGATATCACATAGATAACTCTTATATCATTTACAATACAGTATTTGTAAATAATTGTAAATGGCCTTATTCATTAAAATCAAATAATATAAGAAATATAACAGTAGATTATGTAAAACTATGTTAGTAATATTGTGTTAATTTTAATTATTAGTAGGTACTCGCATTTAGTATAAATATTTGTATCTGAAACCATGCGGTGACTAAAGATTCATTTGAAATAACTTCAAAGGAAAGAAAGCAAAGGCGTCCGGTCCGACCTCTTGAAATAAATATTTTAATTAAAGGATACGTTATTGTAACATAGTACTTACAATACGGGTAAGTACTGTATGAATACAAGCCGCCGAATATTCCTTATTCACTAAGATTTAAGAATAGCTACCAAAGTTAACGATCGTATTTTGTGTGAGGATTGTATTTTAACAGTGAAATTTTTTGTTAGCCATTTTGTATTTTGTGTTACGTAAAAAAAAGTAGTATGTAGCATGTATCTTCAGCCAAAGACAGTTGATTTCTCTATTAAAACAAATTTTTATGTAAACCAGATACCATGAAATGACGCCGTATTTGGCAATAATGTATGCAATTTTAAAATTATATTCATTGTTCAATCGAATCATATACTGTCTTAACAGTGGCCCATTGATAACTAAATAAAAAAAATGTGTGCGTGTACTAGTGTACACACGTAAGAAGTGAAACTTGTTTAAGGCCTTATTTTTCGCAAAATGATCTATATGCAACTTTCCAGAAATTGGTTAAAAAAAAAAAAAAAACCCTCTTTCTTTATGGCAAACAATTTCATTAATATATTAAAAAATAAAGTTAAAATAGATAAAGTTTAAACAAAGGGAATATAATATCAGTGGCACATGAATACAAACAAGATAACTAAATAAGGTTCACGTAAATAAAATTACTTCTTTTATCGAAGCACGACAAAGTGCATTATGTAATGTAAGTAAGCACAGTATAAGGCAATGAAAACTGTTGCAACTAACCGATCTACAATCCATTGATGATTGCTGCTGTCATATTGATCGGCCAGCATTTTAGCTACTGGATAAAAAATGACTGATCTCGAAATGAATGATTTATTATAATGTGCCATGACGAGTATTAATCTCCATTAAAGAAGATTGTATAACACTTGCGATTATGCCAGAGTTAGCTGTTAGATGTTTTAAATAATAATAGCCATAATAATGGACGGGTGGATAAGACATTTCTCAATATGAATATATGGATGAAGCGGTAATGCTTCTGTTGTAGGCATGCTCAGACATCGCGTCGATTGACGTAGTTTCGAATCTTTGCTAATAAGCCGCAACTTTCGTAATGAAACTATAACTTGCTAATAGGGCTTTTTATAGTCCGCCTAGATACTTTTTTATAATTTTTATAGGAACGCTCTTGGCATCGATCTCACCTGATGGTAAGTGAAGTGAAGATGATGATCTATCATGCTTACCCACTTAGATGCTTAAATGCCCTCTTCTCCTGAACACTCCCAAGTTATAGACTGACGGAAAGACAGACGCCGGGAGTGAATTCCACTCCTTAGCCGTACATATGATAAATTAGAAGTAGGTCGCTTCGTACAAATCACGATAATATCCACTACATAAGGGCGTCTATGTCACGGCGTCTAGTCGGCCTGTGTATTCTGGCAGCGGCATTTGAGAGCCAGTCGTTCTAGGTTACCGTTTTACCATCTTGGACCAAATCGTCATTTAACATCAAAAGCTAAAGTAAATATAGTACTAGGCCCTATTATAAATTGAATCAGTTCAAAGAGACTTAACTTCCAATTCTAAAACCTAGTTTCTGTTTATGCAGTATTCTATTCTTGAAATATGTGAGCACAAGTCTGTCGCTGTGTCGCAGTCCCCTCCAATTACACGTAACGGTGAACAGCTCCTTGAATAAACTTAATTTTCTTCGTGCTATTTACAGATTGTGAATCACAATTCAGCGACCAAATGTGGGCTCGTATTTACCGACCCGCAGGTAAACTTCGCTTGCAGTTAAAAAGGAATTCGAGGAAATTTTATCGCTCGTTAGAGACCTTAAGCGAGTAGAACGTCCGGACCCGAACGGAACGCGTCGGGATATATTTTTGTTAACAACAACCCTTCTTATCATTCTAAAGAAAATATAAGATTACTTCTTGAAAATAAAATACTACCATCAGTTAGACATTATGACTGAAATGTTTATGAACAGGTTGTGCTTATTTTTGTAGTGAAAACATTTTTAGGTGCATTGAACGGTATTTTTGGTAGAAAATAAAGTTATGATTTCGCGTCATGACATTATATATGCTAGTAAAGCGTGACCGAGCGTATTGCGCTTGCGCGGCTTGAGTTAGAATAGCGACGTATAGTGTAGCGGCCTGTGTACATCTAATATTGATCTTTTGTAATGAGATTTTGCGGCCTATTGTATAGTTGATTAATTAACAAACTTTATAAAAATGTGTATAATGATTGTTCGGATTGTATCTGAAACTGGGTGGATATGTGGTCGATAATCATAAATTGGTAAGCCTGGAACAAAGGATTCGTAAGTATTTTTTTTTTTCGAAATGACTAACGTTGTTGGCCTGGCTAGCTTTTACAGCTTCATTAGACTTTTTTAGGCGAGCGGTTAAGATATTCAGTCGTATGGCAACAAGCTCATGGGTGCCAAATTGGCCGAACATTGGTTTGGGCTGTTGCTTGATTGCAACATCAAGAATCTGTCCAAGCTAATTTAGCTAAATACACATATGGGTTAGTGAGACACACATGCCTCATGATCTCAAGCATGTATGATATATGATAGATATATGATGGTTCAGCTGAATTAAATTAACCTGGTTCGAAAAATAAGGGGTAGTACAAAACCCGTTGACCATATATGTACATGTGTCTCAAGTTCAATCCGTGGAACGTATTCATGCTTGGTGTCTGGTTTTCAACTGTAATAGGCGCAATTACAGAGTATATAGTATAATATCACCTATCACTTTCGTATGTTTTCGTTCACAATAAGTTAAGACTCATTTGAGGATTCGTACCCACGTCTATTAGTGTGATGTCCAAACACTACAGAGCTGATGATGACCGGTTAATAAAAAAGTAACCATAGAAATTAAGCTACCCGTATACTCATCAGAACGCAAAGATAGGTGACTGTCGACAGATTGTGAACTTGAGACTATAAGGTGAGTGTTGAAAATTGGTATTTACAAAAATATGTAATATATTTTATCATTATAATAACCTTCATCAATAACTAAGTTATTGCAGTCAAAAATGGCCTTAAAAGTCATCAAAGTGTTTCTATTTCTATTTTTTTTTAGAAGTGTTTGGTCACAAAGCGACCTTGCCACCCTTATTGGAAGGCATATATAATAAATAATACACGCATATAATCACTATTTACCTCCTATTAATAGGAACGTTGACTAACCTGTACAGCATCCTGGCTTCATCCGACAAAGGTGAAGCCAAAATGCCGTTACAAACCCCAACGCAACGTAAATCCTTATCTACTGTTAGGCGCTACTCTCGCTTTTCTGCTTCCTTACGGACACATTCCACAATGATATGATATACATCTTCTACTCTGTTACATTCAGTGCACAGAGGCGATTGTATCTTATACATTAAATTGGCGAATTTATTAAGCGGAATATGTATGGAACGAAATCTCAGAGCGGTAACAATTTTAGTTCTAGACCAGTCACCTTTATCGATTCAAGGGAAACGAGGAGGATTAGGCTGGATCGTCTTGTACCAGATACCTTTGGTGAGAGATCTTTCGCTTAATAACGAAAATAGATAAAATACCACCTATTCACATATTATTGTGATCAATATAAAGGAAGAATATTCTGTGTAAAATGATAAACGATTACTTTCTAATATGTTTCCGATACTTTATATCGAACTGCACGCAATATCAACATTTGATAAATTGACCATTTTACTACAACAAAGCTGGATTTAATTCGGTTTATTATAGTATTAGGACTATTGTGTGGTGATTGTTTTGACAAAGCTTTTATTTTTGTTTAACGGTAAGTGTTTAAAGAAATGGGTAATCTATACGTACAATAAGAATGTAAATATAACGTGCCTGTACTTTTGAGATTTTCGTGAAAAAAATTGTTACAGGTGAAACTGAAAGAATTTTTCAAATCGGACCAGTAGTTCCTGAAATTAGCGCGTTCAATCAAACAAACAAACTCTTCAGCTTTATATTTTACTATAGATTAGGAATGAGTATTAGTATATTGGTATTAGTCTTAACGTGATGATATATAGCGTTCCTCGATAAATGAGATATCTGAAACTGAAAGAATTTTTCAAATCGGACCAGTAGTTCCTGAGATTAGCGCGTACAACCAAACAAACAAACTCTTCAGCTTTATATTTTACTATAGATTAGGAATTAGTGTTAATATATTGGTATTACTACAGATATGACATGATGAACAATGTTGACACTTGTTTTAACCAAAAACCTTTATCGCAGATATCATCTTTAATCTTTTCCACTATAAACATCTCACTATTGAGCAAAGACTCCTTTCTCAAAGAAACTACGGGGCTAACTATATTACAGTTGATTTATGTGTCAATGAAAATGTGGAATATTGTGGTATTATAATATTTTATCTGTATATCAGTAACAAAGTATGTATCAACATAAAAACTTTCACATTCTGCTGTCGACGGTTAACGTCAATGACACTTAATACAACTAATTTAAGTTTAGTGAAGTTCTGTGACAACAGCGTACAACCCCGGCGCGCAGTAAAACGAAAGCCTTGTTTAGCGTAGAGCCGGCAGATAAAAGTTATCTCGGAAGTCGGCGGCCACAACAAACTTGGCAACCGTCTTCAGGTACAATAAGGGAGAGACGAATAAGAGGGTAGAAATGGAGAAAAAAAATATTCGATGTCGTACAAAAAATTCGAGGAACACAATTTTAATAAAGCACCAATGTTCGACAGTTATGATTGTGTAATATTTCGGGCAGTTTGAAAAAAGGTAGTTGTTTTTTTTGTCGATTATCTGTTATTTAAATTTTAAAGAGTGTTTGATCGGTGGAATAGTAATCTGATGCTTGCAGGTTCCCGCAGTCCGCAGTATGTACAGTACGTATGTACGTACGTACGTACAGTATGTATGTACCGCAGGATGCACTATTATTTTTTTCTATATTCACGTATATCTTTTAATTATTATTCGTACCACTATCGGTTGACGGTGAAGGAAACCATCGCGAGGAAACCTGAACCTAAGACCTAATCGTCAATATGTGGGCTGGCGTGGCGAGTATGCCCATACCTTCCTTCGGGAAGCGGCCTATGGCCCTGCAGTGATTTGATGATGTGATATTTAAACTTTTATTTAATCCGCAGTGTATACAAAAATCTGTGGACTTATGACTATATAAAAGAAGTGAAGATGGTGGTTGTTGACGATTTTTACACGATTCAGTGCGTACCGACCCGAGCGTTTTTGATATCGAATTTTCATTCACCTTTGCCCACTGTTTAATGCGGCCAAACAATTCTTAACTTCAATAATATTGGCCAATATTACATAGTTTTTAATAGTGGTATGATTACTAAAAAATATTAACTACTATTATAACTAATAAGCTACTATTTGATGTAAACTACATTGTATTTGAAGATAGTGTAAAGGGAAAAAACCTAGCAGCACGTCGCAACCGCGGTCGGTGCAGCAACGGTGCGGTTGACGGCACGTGACTAACGAGATCCGACTGTTACTCGGTTCAACATTTTATTCCACTTTCTTCTGACGAAAGTCGTGTATATAAGTTAAAAATATCACGTAAATTAGATAGAACAAAATTCAGTTAAAACATTTTATTATTGAAGTATAACATTAAATCACTGATTGAATTCCAATGGCGCTACGAAAATAGACATCAGCTTTACGTCGTAGATGAACTGAAAAATACTTTGAGAGGTCGAAGAAAATTAACTTCTGTCGGAGGAAGCAAGATCGACTATTTATATTTTAATTAGACATTCTTGATCGCCATGTCACAAAAAAGGTTCAAAATTGGTGAGTTTACTTTGTGTAAGGATAATAAAAATTAATATAACATTTCGGAAGATAACCATCTACATAGTAAGACTAGTTATGCCCGTGGTTCCTTTCGCATGAACGGCAAAATTATAATCAAGTTATCTTTTTGGGCTAATCAGTACATAGTTTATTTTGTAACTAATTATTTATTGGAAGCCTTTTGAATTTTTATTACCAAAACAATGACACCAAATTGTATGCTGTAATTTAGTAATATACTTATTTATAATGCCAATTAATATGAAAGTTTTGCGTATTATGATTAACAATTTTGTATAGTTTTATCACGTAGTGTAAATATTTATCCTAATGTAATTGATATCAGTTCAGGTCAGTGTAAATATATTAAATTAAATATATATCGGTCAGTAAAGGTCAGGGCGAGCGGAAGGCTCGTTGTGTAGTGTTGATTCCATGGCGATTATTATTTAAATCTAGTCGACCAGCAATTAGTTATAAAACGACCGGCAGGTTTGTTGCAGACTCGATTTTCTCAGGCATCTGCAATAGTATGCCTCGCCTTCAAAATCAGCTCTTTTACAACAAACCTCACTCTCGTGCCCCATTCTTAATATTTAGATGGCGGCATGGTGTCCTCATTATTAATTAAATAAACTAAACTAAAGAGTACCTCTCTTAGTCTTAAATGAATAACCAAATTAAAAGAAAAAATAGGTGTGCTACGACATATATAAGTTATAGTGCTGACTACTTTTTGAAGGTAATTTATGTTCCAAATAATTGTGTGCTCCATTATATTGCTTAATATCTTCTGTACTGGCAGAAGAATTATTCAATGAATTCAATAGTTTTCCAGCTATAGTCTCATTACAGATATTATCTCTTTCATAATATGTAAAGGGTTCGTAGTGATTCGCAAATAAATTAAACTAGCCTAGTCGACAATAATCTATATAATAATATATCAGTTGCAAATTGCTTTCGAATGTAATGTAAAACATTATTCGAAATTAACAGAATCTATGTTTCAAAGTGGTCTTGCGTCGTTCAAAGTCCTCGGAATTTGGTTGAAATCGAATAGTTTCCGAGAATGGAGAGGGCTTGCTCACCGATCTTTGTGATCGGACAGTCAGTTACAAAGTGTTTTAACCACACTCCCTGTAGAGGGTCCTCGCGTCCTCCTAAACCCTGCGATAGGTCAACAGCACTTTACTCTTGTTGTTCGATTAACGTATATACCTTATACCAACCTTAGCTTACCTACTTTCTTACTTATATCAAGTATTAGCTGTGTCCGCGGCTACGTCTGCGTAGAATTTCATCTATAAATATAGTGATTAAACAATTATGGAACAGTCATTTCGAAGCAATGATGCCTTTGTTAGTAGCGTGTTTGGACACAACTGACTTGGAGCTTCCGGTGAAAGAAAATATTGTGATGAGACCATATTATGGCGTTATGGTTTTTTCTCAGACCGCTTGGCCAGCTACCACCGTTAAATTGAAAATCTGTCACCAAATACCTAATCGTGTGTTTCGGTAGCTGCACTTGAGAGCTAGTCTTGGTTAGATTGTGGACAAATGCTTAAACCTACAAAGTATATAAAGAAAGATAAGAAAATCATAGGAAAGTAGGTATATATTAAAATTCAATATTGACGATTTTACCTGACCTACGTGGACGATTCCGTTCTCCGAGACGCAACATGGCGCTACAACATCCAGTCTTAGCTCAACACTTTAAGTGTATACAAAATGTGGTATACAAAACAACAGTTACCTCTGCCTCAGACACGTAGATTTACCTTTATAATATGATCGAAATGCGGCTTGTCGAACTATGAATTTGAAATCAAGAATAATTAGGTGGCTTAACGTCAAAATGTGACGTCACACCAAAAATGTAATACTAAATATCGGCATAAGTAGATATTTAGACGACGTAGAAAATAATAACAGTAAACAAAATAATACTTGGAATATTTATAAAGACTAGCTGGTACCCGCGATTTAGACCACGTGGAATTTTGCAAACAAATTTTTATTCAATGTTAATGTGCACCCGTTTTTAGATACTGCTTTTTTAGTTTAATATGTTTGCACGAAATCATTTTTTCTACAGTAAAAGTAGCTTAATTTAGTCCATATAACTATACCTATAACCTATACCTCTTTCCGAGATTAGCCGAAGAAAACAGACGACATTTTTAATAATTGGCTTTTGTTATTAGTACCCTATATACTTTCATATCCGTTTAGTAAAAAGTAGTTCCTTTGATATTACAAATAGGTACTTTAATTTTATTTATTTTTATACATGAATATGAATTAAAATTACTGTATCGACGTGACACCGAAACTCCATGGACGGTGGAAGTCCCGTCAAAATCAGTCCAACTCTTTCCGAGATTAGCCGAAAAAAACAGACGATATTTTTAATAATTAGCTTTTGTTATTAGTACCCTATATACTTTCATATCCATTTAGTAAAAAGTAGTTCCTTTGATATTACAAATAGTTACTTCAATTTTATTTATTTCTATAGATGAATTTGAATTAAAATTACTGTATCGACGTGACATCGAAACTCCATGGATTCGTTTCCAATGACTGCAGTTGCTCTTTATCGTGTAAAATATTTAATTTAACACTGATGTGAATATACTTTTAATATGATATTTTAGAATCTTAATTATGCTTTGACGAAGATAAAATCCTGAGAAATTTACGCTTAAACAGTTTTTAACAGGAAAATACATAGGACCGTATTTCACCGCACGAAGCGATTAGGCGACACTACGTAAGGAATTGGCATCGGGGTGACGTACAAAGTAGCCCTTTTGAAAATTATTCATCCGATAACCTGTGATGGAAGTGACCCTTCCCGCGTGATTAGTCTCAAACTAATTGATTTTACAGGACGCTACGGCCTCTGGGTCCGGCTTCGTGGTTGCGATAATAGCTCGTAAGTACTCACGGTTGACTTAACTCTTGCGGTTTTCTAGTGTGAAACCTCTCACTGTTGACCCGTTTGGGTAAAGTTTTTAATCGATTTTGTTTTATTACCAATCGTTGTAAATTGTCTTTCACAAGAATTTATTTACATCAAGAGCTGCAGTATACATATATAATGAAAATACGGTTGCTTTGGGGCTAAATCGCGTTAAGTGTACTTATTGAACGTATCGACGTTGGACTATGACCGTTTGAAGCGGAATTTTCCGTAGATGATTCAAGGATATTTATTTTTTTGATTCCAAATACCATTTGTCATTTTTCTAATTGAAATTTATTGAAAGCTCAGGTAAATGGGCGGATGTCAGCGACTGTATGTACCTACGGAAATGCTCTCTGTTGTAACAAAAATTATGTAGTTAATTATGTTTGCTATTTTTACGAATGTAAGTATTACCAGTATATACTTCCCATGTTAATAAATACGTAGTTTAGTCTGTATGTTTTTTTTTAATTTTGTGATAGATGTATTGTAAAAGGTAAACTGATCACAAATATGAAGAAAAATCGTTCTGTCGGTCTATCCGTGTGTCTGGCTGGATTTAAATTAAAAATGGCTAGAGTGATTTTGCTGAAATGTTGTAGACAAAACTAATTTCATGAAATTGGTAGCAGGTAGTGTATTTCATATTATTAGGCTATAAAATTATCAATTATATATAAAAATCATACGATAATTATTAGGCGTACAGAGTAGAGAGTCAACGCACAACACTGTTATTTGGCACGACAGAAATAAAATAAGTTTAGTAAAGATTTAACAAAAGGTTGTGAGTATCGTATGCAGTAATTATATGGTTGCTTAATTATAAATAAACTAATATGAGCATAGAAGACTCAGCATTATAATGGTTCTTATATGTAAGGCACGGAACAGGAAAATAAGTAGTCGTTAGTATATACATTTTCTCAAGATATCAAACTATCAAATTTTATTTTTAACGCCAGGCAAATATTACATACGTTTATTTAAGGTCTTTAAATACGAATCTATATATAGCATTTGAATAATCGCGATTCCTAGTTTCTAAATATCACAAGGACAATTAAGTTTATTCAAGTTGCTATTCACGGTTACATGTAATTGGAGAGAATTGTTATGTTACGAGAGTCTCGTTCGTCTCTATATTTATCAAAAATAGAATTGTAATTAGCTATATATATTGGACTTTAGAAATAGAATATTGTCGGTGTGTACTTAGGCAATTATTTAATTAGTCATGTCATTTAAGAGACTTAATCTAAAAAACTAACTTTTGCTCGCGGTTTCGGTGTTAATGTAGATTTTACTTATTACTTTTTAATTGTAGTACGCCAATATGATTGCATTACACCTCAGTAAGCACAGTGCATTCCTGAAACAACGGCAATCACCGAGAGACACGCCATACTTTGCCGGTCACCGCTGTCATCCCGGCCTGCGTAAATATCTCTTCATGTTACGCTTGAAGGACCACATGTTATAGGTAGGAGGAAATACACTGGCCGGGAGATTGTTCGACAGCTTCCCGGCCATCTAAAGGTAAAAATTACAATTAAAAAATTTTTAGTTCGTACTTTATCCTTTGTTAGTTGGTTGGCTTCACTTTCACTTCACTTTTACTACAGCCGACATTGACACTGTACTTTAATATAGACGGGTAGAGGATTGACTATAATTTTTTGTATTTTCTAGATAATTAGGCCAAATATTAAGCACCTTTTTTTATTGATTTAGAACGAGTATCAAGTTCTGAGTATCCTGTAATAATATTGCTAACGAGTAACCAGTCACCCAGTATAATAGTAAAAATTAGTAAGAATAGCCAGATATTTTAACTCACTATTTATTTTAAGATAAATAATCATCATCATCAGCCTGTAAGAAACCCACCGCAGGGCCATAGACCTCGTCCCGAAAGAAGGTCCATACCTTGCATTGCATTACCTTACCCAGGCATAATCACCACGCCAGCCCACGACGTATTGGCGATTTCACACTCTGAGAAATCCACAGTTCTATGTTTTCCCACATATAGTACTACAAGATCATTTCTCAGGTTAAGGATTCCTCACGATGTTTTCCTTCACCGTCGCCGATAGTGTTAGCATTTAAATTAGTAAATGTACGCGAATTCCGGAAAAATGCGTTGGTACATCCCGGGGTTCGAACCAGCGGACATCGAATTGATATTCCACCGGTCAAACCACTAGACCACCACGACTTATAGATAGATTTTAAGTAAGTATTTCTGCTAAGGAGAGCAAAAAATGTACAAGTGTAAGTTCATGGTTGAAGGAATTGATGTTTCTAATGGCAGCCATTAGTGACATGGTGTGCACTCGATCGAACAAAAAGGTCGACGAGAGCGGTCAATTCGCTTCTGAACAAAATATATGAATGAATGAAATGAAATGAAAATGAATTTTCATAAATAACTTAAGACACGATTTAATAAAATGTATTATAAGAATGTTCACAACTTATTTATGACGGAGATATTTTGTTAACAAAATTTTTAACTAGCTAAAATGAACGTATAAAAAAAATGTTAATTGGATTTTGATATCCTTACTAATAATATTACAAATACGAATGTGAGTGAATTCATTTGTTTGTTGATCTGAGTGAATATTTGTTTTAGTTATATTAGTTTTATTGAATCGATCATAAAGAAATTTTGCATACATGTTGTCAGGAGTACGGAAAAAGTCATGTGGTAACTTAAAAAAAAAGTAGTGTTCCTAAGGGATAGGTCAAATCTACACTAACACAAACGAAGACGCGAGCAAAAACTAGTTATACATATTAAAAAACTATTTTAAATATTTGCAGAATTGTAAAAATGTCAACATAACAATCTTTGATATTACTTATTTGCCAGCGCCCCCGCGTTACAAGTGAATTACTATATATATATACCTACATATAAAACAATAAACTGTAGACATAACTACATAAGCATCAGTTTATCGGAACCTTCTATAAATGAAAAAATTACTTCCCACAAATAGGTCTGTCAAGTTTATTTCATTATAACAGTAATATAATTTGTATTTTTTTATATGTTTGTATGGGGTAACTCTCTAGAACGAAAGATTGGATTTTTTGACCACTAGAAATTTACATTCAGTCTATAAGTTTCTTAGGCGTAGGCTTAGCGTTTAACTACCATCTTCACTAATATTAAATGACAATTTGGGTTCCTCGGGAAGAGCTTACTATAGAAATGATCCTATGAAGTAAGGTCTTGACAATTTGGGTTAAGATAGTATACAAGCTAAACCAGTGAAAAATTGGTTCTCAAATGCATTTGAAACTAACGATACAGGTTAGCCAGGTGAGGTTAAGAAAAACCCTACTATGGTTTTATTTGAGTAACGCATACAAAGTCGAGGGCGCTTGTTAGTTATATGTACTAGATAACAATTATTAACTCGTGAGCTTATAATTTTGACATAAATTAATACGACTACGGATTAAGTATATGTCAGTAACACTTGATACAACTAATTTAAGTTTGACGAAGTTTTGTGACAATAGCGAATATCCCGGGGCAAGTAAAATCAAAGCCTTGTTTAACGTGGAATCTAAGCAGTAACAAACTTGCTGATTCGAGGTACTAGTATAGAAATTCTATTTAGTTGGCGTAAATACGACGTAAATACGGAAAAGTAATTTGTTGCTGTACCAAAGAGTGAACAGTGTAAAAGCGTGTAATTATGTTACCCAACTATTATTAAATATTGTAATGATTGCTATATTAATAATATCATACTCAAGAAATGGTTTTGTTTGTTTGATTGCGTCAATCTCTGAAAGTACCAGTAAGATATGAAAAATATATTGTAGTATGTTACAGCCTTACATCCTTTTACGCTTCTTGTATTTGTATTTAATGAGACTGATTATCTAAAAGTATGTTGCGACCATTAGGAGCAGAGTAATTAGAATATGAATTGTTGTCCAGGTCAGAGATATTGCGAGCGAGCTGTGTGGCGCAGGGCGAGAGGATATCCCGGAACCCGGCATTACCAAGAAAGCCAGAACTGTGAACGGTTAACTTCGCTCCCTCACACTCGGTACGTCCCCTTTCAGTAGCGTTTCAAGCTTAGGTTTAATCCCCACGAGTGGAGCTCTGGAGTATGCTGCTAACGTTATATAGTGACACCGCCTTCACTAGCTAACGATATAAGTCATACAAAACACTTCACACATGCACATACACACGCAGCAGGCATATAAATTCTGTAAAGGACTTTTTTATTTTCTTTGGATAGATAGCTTAACTAAAATTCTCAGAATTAAAATACATGTAAGCGTTCGTGCAGTACACATGAAAGCATATACGTGTGTCTCACCACATGTAAGGTTAGCTTAGAGCAACAGCCCAAGCCGAGGCTAGGCGACTTTGGCACCGTTGCGGTACTTATTATTCGGCTGAGTGCCTTTAGCGCTCGTCCAAAAAATTTCGGTAAAACTGTGAAGTCCGGTAAGGCCAAAAGCGAATAGTTCGAGAATAAGCCCATGGCTCAGTTGCTTGGAATTGCTCCTAGTCGTATTTTATACTCAATTTGTGCAAACTTTCCTAACTACGCTGACAGAAATCAATTTTTTTAAATACAGTACCGAGTGAAACGTCGGCGCGGTATACAGCTGATGTTTTAAAAAGCAAAACAAAATGTTATACTGTTCCTATGTCGATATAAGGACAAAGAAAATATAGTTCATTTTACAAAGCCTGAGAGTCCTTATACCGTTCTGTTCTATGTCGCAATGAGTACTTATATTTGCATCTCCGGACTTTGCTTAAAGTGACATTCTTCTTTGCATTCTTAAAGTCGTGGTTTTGTGAAAATAATTCGAGTATGGCTGAGTTTGTCTTGAAATTATCCGTTCGTTCTATATTTGCTTCAAATCTTTTAATTATATTTATATTATGATAATATATATTTATAGATGTTATTAGTTTCTTATGTGTACCGAATATATTATGCAAAATGTCATTAGCCAACACTTGCTCCGTGAGTTGACATCGCGGTATAGAATACAGTTCGACATTATTTTCAAGTTTGGCTGACTTTCCACAACTTCGAGCACTTCGAGGGGAGCTTGTTAGCACGACTTCTGTGGCTTTCGACTGCATGTTTTGTTAAAGATCTTAACTATCTACAAACGCTTCAACTAGCTGTTGTTCGGATTGGGCGTGACTTTTTTGTTATATCTTTCATACTAATATTGTCTCGAGAATTATATACACAGTAAAATATAAAATGTAATATTGATTAATACAGAATTATGTTTAAATGTGTTAGTAATATTTTCGCACAATCCACAGGAAAGCAGCAAGAACCTTCTATTGAAATAAATTGCCTAGTCATAATCTCTTCATACTAAGCCTCGAAGAACTGTTTCTCAAAAGCTGTCTGAACATTATATCTTCTGCCTATCTGTCTGCTTGACTATAATCTTGTAATTTTGTAAAATAATGGTCTATAATTCTTAGTGAAATAATTTAATCGCGGTGTTTTCCTTCAGTGAAAGTTCAGACTCCTTTGATATCGAATCGAACGATTCGCATCCGCGTCGATCGATGCTGTATCCGGGCATTCTATCTCGGAGAAATCACCACTTCAAAAATAGATTTTCTCCAATTAAGTAAATGAAAATATTTCCTCTAAATAATTCCTCTCCTTTTCATAACCGCACCACGCGCACTGGTCTTCGGAGCCACAAGTTTACGATAAATCCTATCTGGGTACGTACTAAAAAGTTCGCAACATCTTATCTTTGCCGTACCGTGAAGCTGTGGAACAATCTCTCGGCCAGTGTGTTTTCTCCTTCCTATGACATGAGGTCCTTTAAGCGCAACGTGAAGAGATACTTACGCAGGTCGGCATGACAACGGTGACTGGTGATGGATAGTATGTCTCTCAGAGGTCGCCATTGTTTTTGGATTGTACTGTGCTTACCATCAGGCACAGTACAGTCAATTTGCCGAACTACAATAAAAAAAAAAACAAAATGAGCTGATTCCCAGTTAAGTTCCATAAATAAGTACAAAGAATAAAGAAATACAGTCAGGAGATGTATGTCTTCCGTGTTTGCGCGTTACTTTAATGCGAACAAATGTAGAATAGGTAAATATTAAATAATAACGGTTAAAACAGCCAGATAAAAGGATTTTGACCTATGACGTGAGTAAAGTATTTGATTGTATTCATTTCCATTTATTTATTTATTTGTTATCACAGGCAAAAGAGAAGATGTTTCCATATCAATGCTATGGAAATTTGTGATCTGTAACAAAATAATTATAATTATAAATTAAATTAGATGAATGAATTTTGTGCAATATACGACTGTATTATTTTCTTTAAATACAAAGTATAGCGAGATTTCAAATGTCGAACAATGTTTGTAACGTTGTCATAAAGAGTACAGATTTAAGTTTACAATTCACTCTATAGGTAGTAAAATGAGTTACGGCAGAGAAAATTCAGGCATTTACTGCGTCTGGGTGTTACTGTTCTGTATATGTATTGTGAAATTAGCCAATTACGTGAAAGATACCCGACGAATGTCGACTATAAATTTGAGCTTATTTGGTTTATGATTTTAGAAAACCTGTTTAATTATAAAACGTAAAAAAAAAATATCTTTACGCAATAACATTAAGTACACACGAAACGGAGACAGTCTCGTCATAATTTTGCGGACAACATTTTTCCCTTAAATAATTTTAAGTTGATAAAGAGCCTATATTTCGTGAGATTAAGTAAAATTAAGATCTTTCGTTAGGACGTTCAGGAATTCTTAAGGATATTAAAAAAAGTACCAAGTGGGTTCATAATTATGATTAAATTCAGTTTCGCTATTACTTCATTAGATGTTGGACTACTTTCATAAAATTTTGTAATAATAAAAGTTACGTGAATTACCGAGTTCACTTAGTTGATTCTGTTATTAAATATACATGTTTAATGTATACTTTGATACATTCCTTCTTATGGGTAAATGATTTTATTTACACTCTAGCGGACCGGGCGGACGTTGTCCTGCCTTGAAAACAAAAAAAATCCTAAAAGTCGATCGCAGCGCCACCTGCCGGGTCCAATTGTGAATCTAAACCATTCTCGAATCTCGACGAACACACACAAAAAATTTCATCAAAATCGGTCCAGTCGTTTAGGAGGAGTTCAGTCACATACACACGCACACAAGAAATATATATATTAAGATATATAAACCCCTAGATCATCTAAGCAGATCAAACATTTGATTAAAGTCATTGAGGACGCGGCTTTGTATATTATTGAAGCCAATCGCAATGATTATGAAGCTTCGAGTTTGTAGGTTGGAGATTTGTAAGATCTATTCAAAGTATTATAATTAAAATGTGTAATTAAAAAAAGTAAATATAAATTTTACTCATAACATTTTTTTGTAAACGAGGTTGTCTGTTTACTTCCTCTCTCCTGCGTATGCACACTCCACCGCTAGTCTCTCGTCTCCACGGCAACAAAACACAGATGTCTGATCTAACAATATTTATAAAAATTGTAGTTTCTTAACACTTCACAATTTTATACTTAACGAAGATATCATCATAATTCTTAAGATAATATCCAAGTAAGAAGAACAACTAAAAAGTCGAGGCAGTCATAAGTACTGCCGATAGAAGTGAAAACTCAAAATAATGAAATAAATGTGTTCGCTTTTGAATTTTCATATTAATTACAGTGTGAATGACAATATTTATATTTAAGAATTTGTTGATTGAAATTTTTAACATTAGTGTAGTTTTTATATATATTAGCGCTCGGAGAAATCATTATATACGTTTTTATAAAGTCTATTAATCGATCAAACCTATGACGAGCTGTAAAATATCAATATTACATGTACACAGGCTCCTATACTACGAACCGCTAGTCTGACGCAAGCCGCGCAAGCGCAATACGGCCGCTCGTGCTTACGTAGCCCGTCATGAAGCGAAATTATAAATTTATCTCCTGCCAAAAATACCGCTCAACGCGCCTAAAGAAGTTTTTGTTTCATAAATTTATTGGAATCCGTTTTAGCGTGATACCTATAACTGCATACCTATAACGTTTTGTTAATATTACTAGCGTGTTCGGCGGAATTGGTCCTGCCTTCACAATAAAAATATCCTAGAATCAAACCGCAGCAATCAACCGTCTCCAGTTGTGATATAAATCGTTCTTGATTATCACATGCAGACACAAAAAAAAATCATAATCTGTCTAGTCGTTAGGACAAGTTCAGTCACATAAGAAGAGACACACAGTATAGAAGAAATTTTAATAATAAATATATAACCAGTATTCTATAAAAGAAGAGTTAAAAATGTATAAAAATAATACACCGAAAATGCATCGGTACCTAAAGTTTTACCCATAGCTCAATTTTTAATTGGTTCGAACGGACTGCGCCAGTTATTTGCCTATATTAATTTTTTACGCGAACGTTTGAGATCGGGCTTAAATGGAGAACGAAGCCTTTTACTTTAATAGTAATTGCATTTTTGAATATATAACTTTACTTAATGTTATTGCTTCTGGTAAAAGTTTAATTGGAGTTTCAGTTCGCGAAGGCATCTCTGCTTTATGTATTGAAATTCTATTTGGGGTGTATTGAAATTCTATTTGGTATATTCATAGAATCAAAAAGACAATATATTTTCAACATTATCTTTTGAATTAACTGTAAATTATAACTATTACTATAAATGCGAATGTGAGTTTGTTTCGCTTTCACGTTTTAACTGCGTAACTGATTTTAACGAAATTTTCCATATATGTTTTTACGGACATATATAAGTTATTTTCCATCCAAAGAAAAACACCTTTTTCGTGGGGTAATAAGATAAATCTATATTATAAGCCCTCGGCAGAAGCTAATTTGAAACGAATTGGACTGAAGCAATGTATCTACATTGTATCGCTATCGTTATTTAATAAAACCTCTTTTGTATATATCGGTTGTTGACGTTCAGATCTCGTTAATAAGCAGTATCGAGACGCCAACTTTTTGGTAGTCATGCACGTGAACGTCAACAAAAAAACGAAAAAAGAAAAAAGTGACATCGTGATTCATCTGTTTATGATCGAAGAATCGAGACGGTCTGGTTGAGATTCATCAGCTAAAGAATCAAATCAAGAATCATTATCCAATATTCGTGGAAGCTCAGCGGCCAGCTGCAACAGAGAGGAGATCACGAGGTACGTGCATTGTATCGTTACTGTTGTTAGCTGGATCTGAACGAAAACTCTAAAGGTTCTCGAAGACCCTTCGGGGTCCCCCAGTGTAGCAGAAAGCCACCATAAGGCATTTCGGCGGTGCGCATGCTACATACATTATATACATGGTATTCTGTATGACCGAAACAAAAAGGATTAAATGTGGGTTATATTCTTTGAGTGTTTGAAACCATTTTTTTTTTACAAATTTAACATCATAAAGTCTGTTGATTTTTTATCTTTATACGTGGAGTTTTTTACTTAGTAAATTGTGAACAATGGAAATTTACTAATTTATATCAGCGCTAAGTAGGGTGAAGGCATAAGATGAACAATTTGTATATAATCAAATGAACAAAACCTTTTGAATCTCGGAATTATCTATCAAATATTCTTACATATATTTTTTGTACCGAAAATTAAGGAGCTTTTGAAATCATGTCGCTTTATTTATTCAAGATTTGACTTCTTAAGATTTGATTTTATTGTATTATTATATATAGTTGTAAATTTTACATTTATACACACAAATTAAATGGAAGTTTTTGTTTGTAATGTCGAAATAATAGTTTTTTTTTATTAAATGTAGGTATATACGGTACTTACAATAAAAAACAATTTACATTTTTTTCTCTTTTTGTGTCTATCTATTTGTTTCACCTAATCTTCGCAACAATTGGACCGATTTTTACCGGACTTTCACTGGCAGATAATTGGTGTGATAAAAAGTAACTCGGGCTACTTTTATTTTAGACTAGCTGTGCCCGCCACTTCGTCTGCGTGAAAGTTTATGTAAAAACAGTGACCAATAAGGTCGTCTGAATGTATTAAGTCCATTTACTTGTCTACTTTTCTCTCGTACTTACGCCGCGGCGTCATCAGAACTACAATAACTTTTGATAGAGTGGACCCGTACTTTAGCAGTGATGCGTGTTCATACAAACAGACAGACAGACATACAGATAGGCAGACAGACATTTGTAAAATCATTGGAATGTATTCTATTATTTATTCCTAGACACCTGCAACAATTTTTTTCACGAAAATCGAAAAAGTACAGTCACGTTAGATATACATTCTTACTATGTGTATAGAAAATTAAATTAGGGATCAGAGCAAATATAATAAACAAAAGAAGCAGTAGCCAGAAACGCGGGAATAATATGTGTACTTAAATTCTACGCAATCCAAGCTGTAAGTACCTTTGTATCGTTGTCCTTTTTTGTAGTTTTGTAGAAAGCAATAATAATTACAATCGATGTAGGATCGAGTCTCTACAATGAGTATGAGCTGTCGGGAATGGAAAACGAGCGTGCCTCGGTAGCTACCAGCTTCAAGCTGCAAGTCTGTCGCTAAGCATTTGTAGGTGCACTTGAGACCCAGGCTTAGCGTGCTACTTACCTTTGAGCTCGTCCTCACTTATCATTTGCGGGCAAAGGCTAAAACCTACAGACGCGTAATATCCATCTTAAAATATCATAAAATCCTCAAGCCAAGTATTAGTTATTTGGTAGGTGGTAGAGCCATGCTGAAGCTATTAGTGGTTTCAGCATGAATGGGTCGGCTCGCCCGGAGTACTACCACCCGACCCACAGAAACACTGACGTGAAGTAACAGTGCTTGCATTGTTGCGTTTCGTTCGGTCAGTGAGAGCGCCGGATACCCACCTCCATTCCCCCCACCCCCGCCTCCTCCCCCAAGCCCAGTCTGGCAACGCACTTGCGACTCCCCTGGTGTTGCAAGTGTTTATGGACGGTAGTGATCACTTACATCAGGTGACCCACCTGTTCGTTTGCCTCCTATGATATAAAAAAAAAAAAACTAAAAACAATGAATTTTAGTAACCATCGTTGAAAATTAAACTACGATTTGGATTTAATCTAAATTAATTTATAACAACAACCTGTATAAATGTAATAGATAATGAATTTTAATTTTGAATATCCATATTACAGTAATAAATTTAATGCATCGCATGAAATATTAACAAAATATTTTATACGAGAGCGTTAGTATTATTGGAATATTAGCAGTGTCATCGGCCAAGCCCCGCTGCGAGGACCCTCGTAAAAACTCAACCCACAATATTTTCCAATTATTGACTGCGCCATATTGTGCCGCCGCTCTGCTTAGCTGTTATTACCACTCTATGAGAACATCCCAAATAGATTTCGATATATTCTATGGTATATTCATACCTTTTCGCTCCTTCGTATTATATTTTATATATAATAGTCTACAGGTTTAAATAAATTTATAATATCTATATCTATTCATATAATAAGAATGTAAATCTAACGTGTCTGTAGTTTCTCGATTTTCATGAAAAGAATTGTTGCAGGTGTCTAGGAATAAGTAATAGAATACATTTCAATCATTTTTAGAAATGTCTGTCTGTCTGTTTGTACGAACTAAAGTACTGAGTTCACAATAAAACTTCATCAATAAATTCATAAAGCATATCCTCGGGAGTAACTTAGTCTTTGTTTCATTAAAATCGGTCCACTCTGTCAAAAGTTATTGTAATTTGAATGACGGCTCGAGGCAAGTATGAGAGAAGAGTAGTAATTTATTAGTCACTGTTTTGTACATTAGGTTCGACACACGACATAGAAGTCTACCATTGTAATCATCACGGTAAAACTACTGGATAGATTTAGGTCGATTTTTTTTAGTTTTACTTCTTAAATACCTGGTTCTTATGGTGTTTATCACTTAATAGCTACAAACTGATGCTATTAGAGTTTTAAGAAACTATAATTTTTATAAGCACTACTCATTCAGTGATGTGTGGTTTCTTTCCTCAGAGAAGTGGGACAAGCGATGCGACGCTTACGTTATTTCCTGTGTACATAAAATATATTATTAAGTAGTACAATATAGTAGGTACATAGAAATGGATGTTAGTATATCTGAGATCCATAAACTTCAACAGCGTTTGACTGATTACCTTAAAAATAGGCACCCCTGGGTGTTTGCTTTGGAAAATTTATTTTAGACAAACTTTTTCAGATGTAGCGGTAATACAAATACAACGATGATAGTTGAGTTGATACCGTGTTCCGATAACAAATCGCTTAGGTTCGAATCCTTGTGACTAAGTTGAAGTTTTCAGTGAAGGAAAATGTCACGATGAAATCTTAGCATGGTCGTAGCGGTTTTTTTAGACCGCCTGGGTAACTACCAAGTTTAGTTTAAAGTCAGTCGCCAAGCACCAGTCGGTGTGTTCTGGCAACTACACTTAAGAACCAGTCCCTCTCTATGTTTAACGTGTTTACCATCTAAGATCACATAGTCGTTTAACATCAGATCATATTGTTGTGAAAAGCTATAAAATATAAAAAAAAGTTTTTTTTTTGTTATTGTAGGACGTCAAAATGACTGTACTATGCCTGATGGTAAACACAGTATAATCCAAAAACAATGGCAACCATCGAAAGAGAAACTATCCATCGCCGATCGCCGCTATCATGCCGGCCTTTGAAAAGCTGGATATGCACAGGCTGATCCCAAAACGCGACCCGCAGAAGCGAATCACTGTGACGGGCTTTTTCGCCATGTACATGGTGGTTGCGACCCAGTCAGGCTGTAAAACCCTACCGCCCCGCTTTCGCCATTGCCTCGTTCGTTATTCAGCAGGGTGCACCACGTGCAGGTGAGGTTGGCTCGAGTGTCTCAAGGCTTATGCTGTTATTCGACAACCCTTACACCCCTACAACCCTTACACTCCAAATTTCAAAATTTTGTAGTCAATTATCCTTTCATTATGCATAAGATTAAATGAATTTGACAGATATTTTACCTCTACCGAGCTTTGATTTACATCGAACTTAAACAGTTTTGAAGGATTAAGAAAAACAACAAGGATTAAAAAGACAACAATCTCATTAATATAAAGGGCAATATTTGAAACAAAGTTACAATCGCGTGAAAAACACCAGAAATTTTCCGTTATATAAAATACATTGTATTTTATTAAGTGAAAAGCACTTACGTGTGTTGTCTTTATGTCCCCTCGTGTTAGCTTGACGTGAACTGTGTTGTTTATAAAATTAATATTAGTTCTAGCTTGCTCACCTCGTAATCTATTATCTATTTCTACATAATTGCGTATCACAGGGATTATTAGGCTTCCTTAGCCATGCGCTTCTAATGCACAGTTATATTTTTGTACTTATAGAGATATTAATCATAAATTTAATTAAAAAAAATACGATTACCTTAATTAATATAAATATTATTGATAACAAGTTGTTTACGGAATTTTGTCAACCTGAAAAAAAATCTTTTTGTATTATCAATACAGCGAAGATTATAAGAATAAAACAAAGGCAACAATTAAAACATAGATGAGGCGAGAGGACCATCAGTTATTTAGGATTCCTGAAGAATTGAATTATTATTGAATCGACAGCCGTGTGTCATTAAGAGCCAGCTATCAACAAATTAAAGCGCGAGCTATTTCGACAATGGGCGCCATCTCTTGACAGCGAACAAAAACACGAGAGAATTATATAGTGTAATACAAAAGTCAGCTTTGTCACGAAAACACGCCTAATGATAAATAACTTATTGTTGTACCTAAAACATTTGACAAACATTATGAGTGATTGTGTATATAGTGTCTTACTAAACGTATCTTAATGCGACAAATTTTACGTGTCGTGATTCAAGGTACTTTGTAAAAAATTTGAACAATTATGATCATTCTCTTCTTTCAAGTTTCAGTTACTTGTTTAATTTCATAGAAATCCCTCTAACGTCAAGGTAATAATGAAAATATATAAATATAAATAAAATTGAAGTGTTTAAGGCTTATCCAGGCTAATAATTTCTGATCGGCTGAATCGATTTTGATGAAACTTTCACTGACAGATAGAGGAATTGTATAAGTTTTTTTATTATGCCTTTACATAAGATCTAAACAGTGTTTATGAGATTTAATAAAGAGAATAATTAAAATTCGGAAAATAGTTGTATTTGATTAATTTCGCAGTTTCCATGAGACCAAAAAAATATTTTTACAATAACAAAATTACGTTTACAAGCTAGTTACCAAGAAGGATGTATTAGTGGTATTTGATGTGATAAAATACATCAATACAAATCAATTACGCGCATCACTTTAGAATGGTTGCACCTATTTGGTTAATACTTTTTTTATTATGTTTATAATTGTCAGGACAAGATTTCTGTAAAAAAAAGTGTTTCAAAAATCGTACTGTTATACCATGAGCATGTTAGAATTAGTGCTTCTCCAGCACTATTCAAAATCTGCCTAGTAAGCAAAGCTACATCAAGCTCTATTCAATAGTCAATCTCCCAGTCAGTCGGTATTCAAATCTTGGAAAGAGCGGTTGTCTTAATTATCTTTGAATTTGTAGTGTGTATTAATAAAAGTTTTTTAAAAACCCTTTTTTAATCCACTTGTTAACAGTACGAATAAGTCAAAATATTGGATTACAATATTTCCATATAAAAAATGAGTGACTTAGTGAAACAAAAGACAATCGGGATGTCTTCAAAGATTTGGACAGAGTTAAAAGAATGCCGTTCAGTTGTTTAGTTGCCATTTAATTTCATTATATCGTCGTGACTGTGAAGGAAATGTCTCATTATCTTCGTTAGTGCAAAGCTGGATCTGTCAGCTAGTTATTGATAAGATAGGTAGCTAAGAGTACAATATTCATTAGATGAAATGAGCAACGAGAGGCTTCTCTATTATATAAATATTCGTGAAGAACGTTCTATAACTTTCTAATTGGTTTTTAGCTCGATGGGTCCATGCTTTTAGTCAGATTGCTATTTTGTTAATGAACTTCGGAGCCGCAAACTTTTTGCTTTTTGTTTCTTTAACAACTCAAAATTATCTCTCAAATATATTAAACTGATTACTGGGAAATTAGTGAGCACAGTGGAAAGCTTTTTGTTTTAGTATTGATATTTTAAGAGCATTCTCATCACTTGTTTCGTAAAGATTACTTCTGTTCTATCTAAATTTATACAAATTTTATTAACGTAATTTACGACGAGGTTGACAATTAACGTAAAATCAAGTGGATTGCTTAAGTCTTTGAGAACACTGTAGTTGAATATTTTGTTATAATTTGTGAAAATACATTTTTATATACTTTTTCTTTCGATCTGACTACGCTATTGGCCTGACCGGCCTTCACAGCTTCACCGGAATAAAGTAGTCTGTAGTCCGGTGCAGGTGTTAAGACCTTGCGAGGGCAAAGGCATAAACGATATTATATATTTATAGATTTTACCACTTTACCACAATCTCATTATGAAAGAAATAATTATGAAACTGCCATCGACAATAAATTAGAGGGCCTGACATAGAATTAAAAAAACGTCAATTGTTAGTTAGTAACTAGTTAAGTATAATAATAATATCATATCTTGCTCATTTTAAGAGTGTATTTGAGATGCACTAAATTTAAAATGATTTAGATTTAAAACGATTTTAGGAAGTATATACTATGTCTATATATGTATTTATACTGTTATGTGTATTTAGTTTTGTTTTCTAACTAGTAAGCACTGTATTAAGTATTGTATTGTTGATTGTAGACAGTATTACGAATAGGGATTTATATATAAAAATTTCGACTTGTCGGTATTATGAAATGGTATTTTATCTTGATAATATTTTTTTTACAAAAATAATTATACTGATTTCAATATCAAAAACAAGATATTAAAAAACGAAATAAATCATTAAATTGATCAAATTAAATAGAAAATATTAATATTTGCGCTACGTAATAATATATTCCAAGACGATTCCTCGTCCTTTTTCGAAGTTGGTTAAAAACTAAAGCTCCTCCAATAGCTGCTAAATAAAAAAAACCTGTTGCGAAACAAAGCAGAAGGTATTGAACAATTTTATCTTTATATATAGATACTAGCGGACCGGGCGGACGTTGTCCTGCCTTGAAAACAAAAAAATCCTAAAAGTCGACCGCAGCGCCACCTACCGGGTCCAATTGTGAATCTAAACCATTCTCGGATCCACTCGAACACGCACACAAAATTTCATCAAAATCGGTCCAGTCGTTTAGGAGGAGTTCAGTCACATACACACGCACACAAGAAATATATATATTAAGATATCCAAGATATATCCCTTACGCATTGATATCGGAACAACCCAGTTAGCAACGTAAACCCCGGCGTATGGTTAAACTTTCACTCACCGCATACATTTTTGGGTACTCTCCTCTGTAACTTGGTACATACGTTTTGAACTTTGATTGAAAAACGTTGTTGAGCTATGATTCAAAGAGCCAGGTAACGTTTTGGACATGTAAAGGCGAGGCACACAAAAGAATTTCAATTTGGTACCGTATCGCGCAACCCTTTTCAACTTTTCAAAGTAATTTCCTGACGCGAAATTGATTTGTTGGCTTCGTGGTTTTTGTTTGCTGTGGTGACTCGGCCTTAATTAAAATGTAAAAACCTTAGCTCGTTATACCTACGCCATGACTGAAACACAAATATTTCACACGTGAATAATTTGATTGAATAAATTGGGGCATATTTGTCCAAATGCTCGTGTTTTAAACCTTTGGTAAACTATTTACAAGACTAGCTAAGCCTAGTTTATTAATAGAATCTGTATGTACGTACGTATGTCTCAATTTGACTGGCTTAATTTTTTAAATTATAATATTGTCATTATTTGTTAATAATAACGCTTTAGTCAATAATAGTCAATGCTTGTGATTGGCTATACCTCGAGCCATTAGTATTTCAGTACCGATCCATTGTAGCCAGTTATTACGAGTAGCAACGGTAGTCAATAGTATCGACGCGGGCCAATAGTAACATCCCCGACATATTAAAAACTCACGAAGCTACAATAATCTCAACAAAAATACGTTTTACAAATTTACTTGATTATTCAGTTCAGGATAAAAACAACTTAATACAAAACAACCAGAAATGTGTCACCACACATCGGTATCCGATTTCTACAAAACACTTTCGAGTGTAATTGGATATATTAACATCACGACGTCGAAACTCCGGTTTGAAGTGACGTTAATATGACAAATAATTTCCTACAAAGCTTACATTGGTAGCGGGTAAATGCGTTGAATATGGTAATCACTCCCCGTGCCTACCGTTTCCGTCGCTTCAAACTTGAGGTGGTTTAATTTCTATAAATTTAAATCTCCCAGTGTGATTGTCAACGTTTCAGCCGGGCTGGCGTTGAAAAGATTTCGTACCTATTTGTACAAAACCTTAGCCTAATCCTTTCTAGGGAATAATTTAAAATATTCTAATAATAACGAAGCCTTAAGTAAAGGTATTTGAATAAGTTACACGCAAATGAAATGGTTAACATAAGTTGATTATTAGGAAGCAGAGTTTTTGAGGTTTATTAACGTGAAATATCTATAGGCGAGGGTAAACCTGATTGTTGGCGTGGCGAGACGTGGCGACGCGATGCCATGCGCAAGCGACTGTGCGTAATCTCTCTTGCCGCACTGAGCTCAAATACCTATAGCGTATACAATGTTGTTTACTACGTTACACATGTGTTTCACATCTGCAAGGCGTCCCGTGACGGCTCAATTTTTTGAAGTGTAAAATTCTTTAGCCGTGTTGAGATAAAAAAATATATATATTAGGGGAAAAATTTATGGGTTTACATCACCGATAACCTCGACATGATCGTGACATATTGCGCTTGCGCCAGATTAGCGCCGCGTTATGAAATTTAAATAATCTAGACCAGGGCTTCTTAAACTTTTGTCATTCACGACCCCATTTATGATTGCGAGTTTCTTGACGACCCCATACAAATATAAAAGAAAAATAAATTAATATTTTTTGATGATTTATTTATTAGGTAACAATATACATATACATATGAATATATATAGTTTTAGAATTCGTTTTGAAACATACAAAAATCTAAATCTCTCGCGACCGCAGAATTTTGCTACGCGACCTCATTTGGGGTCGCGACCCATAGTTTAAGAAGCCCTGATCTAGACTATAAGATACATCAAAATTCAAAAAAGAACACAGTCATTCCATTGGTTTTAGTTTTCATTTCTGTCGACTGTCCTTGTGGATAGCCTTACCTTTTGTTTTTGCAAAATTGGACAATATTGTGACGACAAGTTTTAAATACAACCAGTTTGTGTTTTGGACAGTATCTTTATTTCGTTCGTCTACATCCATATTTTGTTCGGTTTCACAATTGGAAATCATTATGGTAGGACCTTTTCTAATGTCCGCATTGTTAGCTACAACACTCAAGTTAAAATGTATTAACAAGCACATATAGGTGTGTTCCGGCAGTTAAATTTAACTTTAGTGTGTTTAACAATCTTGCTTCATATATTCACTTGATTAAAAACGAAAACAGAATGAATTAACAAAGGGGTTAGTGGCAGATTATATTTTTGCCATTCTCAGAGAAGCATTTTAAGTGATTGGAAGAAAAAGTATTATTATAAAGTTTTAATGTAATAAGAGTGTAAGATGTGAATATTATATAAAACGCCGTAATGTGAAGGAAATCTATTCACATTTGAAACGCATCCAGCTCGGTGTATTGCTTTCTTACGCAGATAAACCGGCCGAAATGTTCTTTGTTTGTTGCACGCTTATCGTATTTATCCCGTCCCCAAAAGGTTCAGAGATCAACAAGCCGCGTTACCGTCTTGTGGGCTACACCATTTCTATTTTTAATTTAAATCATGTAAAATATTGACACTGCAAATTACAAATTATATCAGTGAAACTATTTGTAAAGCAAAATTAAGCATTATGTTTTTTTTTAAATAATAATTATACGTTATTGGCCTGATGCGGACAGGTCTTTACAACTTCACCGGACTTCGCCCACTTGGAGGCATCGCGGCGTGCTTTATAGGTATATATACCAGTGAATAAAGAAGGGTGCAATATCCTAGAAGCTTGAAGGCATTGCTCAAACGATTTAGTAACATTTGAGACTGTCTGTTATTACAATCCCATTGTATTTCGTTCCTAGGGTCATTGTGAGGTCACTGGTTCGATTTGGGTCTAGGATTTTTGTTTGAAAAGCATGGTTAGCATGGTTGCCAGTTCTGGGAGTGCGCGTTTAAGCCATATGTATGTATATTATTTTTTTATATACCATGATATAAACTATGGTTAGTTTGGAATTAAATTACGATTTTATAACATTTGTTTTATTTAAGCTATGCTTCGTTTGATATCAAATAATCTTGTGAGAGTCTCATTTTAAAAAAATCAGGTCATTTTATTAAGGAGTCCTTAAATAATAATTGCTATTCCTTGTTATAAATGATTCCAGTATTCTAAAGTACCAAAATGTTTTAAGCTGTCTAGGACATTAATTATTTACTAGGAATGTAGTTAAATGACACGATTTCAGCTCTCAAATGGACTAAAATGTAAATTATAGTTTTGACTAAATACTTCATTCCCTTTGAGATACGAAGGTCTGGGACCCGTAACTAAAGATTAGACCAATTTGGGTTGATATCCGACTTTTGTGACCCATTTTAAGGGTGAACGCGGTAAATCGCTTTTTGAACATCATTTCTACGTCTCAAGAGCCTTTATTACTGGATTGCAGTCCGGATATTTTATTTCTAGTATTCTCTTGGACATTTATTCCTTCTCTTTTTGCGTTTATTTTTATATTCACTAGCGGGCTCGACAGACGTTGTCCCGCCCTGATTATGTTTATTATTGAAATATCCCTGATAAATTATATACCAAAACGTTCCTCATGAATCACTTTATGGTGAAAACCGCATGAAGATCCGTTCAGTAGTTTTTGAGTTTATCGCGAACAGACAGACATACAGACGCGGTAGGGGACTTTGTTTTATACTATGTAATGATATTTATTGATTATATAGGTATAGAATTTTTTATTGTTCAAATGTAAAAATCTTAAGTATGCTAAGTAGAGATTTCAAGTTATCTTAGTAAAGGTGTGCCTACTATCCGCTCGCTTGAACTGCAAAACTTTTTTAACAGTCCTTTTTGCCAGAAAAAAATGTTTACACATTACATGATTTATTTTGTATATAATTATTAATTGCAAAGAATTTTATATATCTTAATATATATATTTCTTGTGTGCGTGTGTATGTGACTGAACTCCTCCTAAACGACTGGACCGATTTTGATGAAATTTTGTGTGCGTGTTCGAGTGGATCCGAGAATGGTTTAGATTCACAATTGGACCCGGTAGGTGACGCTGCGGTCGACTTTTAGGATTTTTTTGTTTTCAAGGCAGGACAACGTCCGCCCGGTCCGCTAGTAACTACCTAAAATTGAAACTAATATAATTTAAATTAAATAATAAATAATCGAAACTGACCGTACTTGTTGTTATTTAATAGATATAATCTACTCTTAATCTCATATATTTTTGGGTATACTAACTGCCTACTGTAATAAAACCTGTATTAAATTGTGGCTATGGAGTACATCCATGTTTAAAAAAAATCGGTTTAGTGTTTTTCGAGCTATAAGCACACTAAAAGAAAATATTTAGACATACCATGCACAGGAACGTTGACAGATAAATACTGCTTTATTATTTTTTAAATATGTTTAAATTAATTTATGTTTAAAAACAAATAAATTGTGTATAAGATTTATTGTTTTTTTTTGTCGCAGAATATTTTCATTACTTTATCTATTACTTATTATTATTTTTATTAACATTCGTCACTGAAACTTACGTACAGCGAAAAACACTGCGAGCGCATGCTGATTGGTGGTGTTAATCTGTGAGTAAAAAAATTAGGTAATTAGTGATTTACCCAATGATATTATAACTAAAAAGCGCCATAAGCGCTTCGACAGCGACGTGTTAAAACTTGGCTATCTAGCAAACTTGATCTAGACCCGTCAATCCGCTCGTATCTAAGCAACACATAACTATTTCTTTCTCACCACAGATATTGAGAATTTACCATCATACTTCCACATTTTATCTAAGAAAGTGTGGCGTTACAATATTACTTTACGTATGTGTGCGTTATCGTGGCATTTGTTTTGTAAATATATCATGTAGGTTATCTACACCTTTTTAGTTATAAAATATCATTCGTTTTACCATTGCCAAAATATTTTCTTAAAATAAGTACTTTTGAAACGCTTAATGAATAATTTATCAATATAAATAACGAGATATTACACCGCGATGTGGTTATATTATTTTAGATGCACGCCAGAAAAGCGTGCACTTTTTACTTATGAAACAATATCCGGCTCAATAATATACTACGTTCGTAGTTGATCGTTTCTATGCTACTGTAAAATAAACTGTATTATAAACGGCATAAGGATTATAATGAAATTTCGATTATAGGACATAAGACAAAAGGGTAATGACTCTCAGAAACGAGACCATCTGTTGGTCTCTATAGACATTAGGGTCTTGCGGAGCTCTGAAGGGGCTGCTCACTGAGAAGCTAAGATTGTGGGATCAGCGAATTTGTCTGAGACCTCCTTTTCTTATTAAATATTTTATGTTCGTTTGTTTTATGAGCGTGAGTATTGGTAAGCTTCAGGTAAATTTACGTTATGTGAATTTTCATATATTAGAGTACGACCTTTTTATTTGAAAATTTTCAAGGCTAGAAAAAAAATACATGGGGTAGTATAATTTTTGTAGGTGATTCCCCTTTAGTAGAACTTTTTAGACGCTAAATTTATATACTGTGAGTTTGAAGTAACGGTTACATTAGTTTTAGACAATTATTGATAGAAACAACACCTGTTATTTTCATTGAAGTATTTATCAAGGTAGCTGAGCCCGAAGTCTGTATTTTTCACATGTAAAATATAGACATTCTTTTTTATGTCAAAAGAGGCAAACGAACAGTTGGGTCACCTGATTTTAAGTGATCACCACCGTCCATAGACACTAACAACACCAGGGGAGTCGCAAGTGCGTTGCCAGCCTGTATTTGGGGGGAAGAGGGAGGGAAGGGGGGAGAGAAGAGAGGAAGGGAAGGGAGGTGGGCGCTCCGGCGCTCTCATTGATCAAATAAAACGCAACAATGCATGCACTGTTACTTCACGTCGGTTTTCTGTGTGTCGGGTGGTAGTACCCCAGACGAGCCGACCCATTCATGCTGAAATCAGTAATAACTTCAGCGTGGCTCTCGCTATATGCAAAAAGAGATAGAATTTTCGCTCGCATGCAAAGCATTTGTGATCGCGTGAAGGATCTTAGTTCTAATGCAGCATCTAGAGAATCATTTTTGTGTGAAATGGAAACCGTAGATATCTTGCATAGCGACTTTGAAACCATTTTAGACAAAATAGTTAGCCTAGAATTAAGTTTAAATCCCGCGTCAGTAATTGATTATCAATCGCTGTCATCGTTCGACTATTATGGCTCACTGGTTTGATCTCTGTTTCCGACTGTATTGTTTTGGCGGCTCGCTTTACACAACCTAATAAATCTTCGAACGATGACAGCGATTGATAATCAATTACTGACGCGGGATTTAAACTTAATTCTAGGCTAACTATTTTGTCTAAAATGGTTTCAAAGTCGCTATGCAAGATATCTACGGTTTCCATTTTACACAAAAATGATTCTCTAGATGCTGCATTAGAACTAAGATCCTTCACGCGATCACAAATGCTTTGCATGCGAGCGAAAATTCTATCTCTTTTTGCATATAACACTTTTAACTGTGCATCCAAGTTTTGTGTAAGTGCCATGATGATTCAAAATAAACAAAATAAAAACAGAATACGTCTGTATATATTTAAATGCACTTCTAAAATAATAAGCTTGAAAATTTACGTATCGTATGTACGTCTCTGTTACCGTGTGGTCTATATAACGAAAAAAAATATAAATACACTACAAAAAATAATACCGAGATAACATTTACATAAACTGCCTCAAGTAATTAGAAAAACTAGAATATGTAGGTAGATAAGCATCGACGCTCAATGAGCTCGCTTCTTAACCAATGCTAATAATAATTATGTAATTTTACGCGAGGTGAACGAAATATTATGAAAACAAATTAAGTATAACTTGTAATGAAATACAATTCAACAATTTATTTATAAACTAAAAGAATACGAGAACAAAGAGATCGTTATCTTATTTACCTGATGCGGGGCGAACAATAATATAAAGGTAAACAAGTAACTACGCGTGAACTATTACGACAAGTTTATAAATTGCGGTTGAAACGAAATAATTAAGCATACAATATACTTAATAAATATGCGGCTAAAGAACGATTTATAGTTTCTTCGAGTGAGAAATACGAAATAATTAGTGTATTTAACTATCTACTAATAATTTAGAAACGGTAATTGACATTAATGCGATTTCTTTTGACTAATTAACTGCTAATATCTATCAATCTACAACTACAACTGGTATAATCCGGCTCGACTGGACCAAAATTTAATGGTGACGCCGCGGCGATGTCGACGTCACCGTGGGGTGCGCGAGGGTTTCTTTGTTAATTTTAAGTGGACTGTATTTGCGGGGGTGCTATATTTGATATTCAACTATTGCGATCAGCTACGACTAGGGAGACAAGGGTAGGAAGGAAACTTGGCACATACCTCGCGGCGATGCATCTCCACGTGGCTAGCCGGCTAGGTGATTCTCGTTTCTTTGGGTTTCCTCCCACACAACACTTATTGTTTATAATATATGTCGGCACGTATGTAGCGATGCGTATATTTCTCACTCGACCTTGCGAAAACTCAAAATGTTAGCATGCGGTGCGGACGACACAACAATCACGATGCGATAGCAAACGAACAACTGGCCGCCCCGCGTCCGTCGCGCGCGGCGCGGCCCACCACCCTGTTCGGCGCGCAAAACTACACAATGGCGGCAACAGTCGAACACTGGCGGCCGCAATCGAAACTAGCGGCGCGGGCGTCGCGATACCGAACTAGCATGTGCCAGGAAAAGGTGATTGGGCAAGGCTAGAAAGGTGGCGTGACCTGATCGCAATTAATTGGTCGGGCTTCAAAGTGGCGCGATTTAAACCATAATGCGGGAATTTTCAAAAATACATAAAGCGGCGCAACCACTGATGATATGATATTAAAATATTAATTGTGCTGTAATATAACTACTAATAACTAATAGTATATATATATTAAAAAAAATTAAGTGATAATGGCTCAGTTGGTAGCGTGTTTGGATATTGCGTTGATCGACTTACTTTTGATTCCTCGCGACTGGGTTTTTTTTATTGTAGCACGGCTACGTGACTGCACTGTGCCTAATGGTAATGGTAATCCAAAAAAAAAACGGCTACCACCGAGAGATACGCCCTCTATCCGTCGGTCGTCGTTGTCATGCCGGCCTGCGTGAATGCCTATTTACGTTACGCTTGAAGGACCCCTTCAAGTTGAAGGTTTGAGCTTTCGGCGAAGGAAAACAACGTGATGAAATCATATCATGGTAGTAGGGCTTTTTTTTAACTCGCCTGGCTAGGTAACACGCTCAAGTTGAAAGTCTATGGTCAAATGGTATAAAGTATAATATATATATATATATATATATATATATATATATTAAGAATACTTTGGCTGTGCATAGCTGAGTAATGTATTTGAAATTTCTACACTTCAGTTACGATTTAGCGAAATACAGAAAATGTCTGTTTATAATAATGCTATGATATTAGAGGCTTCTGTACTGCAAGTTTACCAAATATTTTTATTATAGCAGAAAATTATTAAATGCATCAGGCTTTTATGACAAGAAAAAGATATTTTTTTTTAATTTCTATACTTTCACTAGTACAAAGAATACGAATAATGTATTAATTGAAAAAATATGTTATAATTTTAATATACTTAATTTTTACATCATGATTTTTTTATTCAACGACGAATATTTTAATTATAATAATATAAAACATATGCTTAATTAATACAAAATGTTTTTTTTTTGGTTCAATTGTGTATTATCAAGTTTTTATAAGCTATATAGAAACTTTTTAACCGTCTTCAAAAAAGGAGGAGATTATATGTTAGGCTGTATGTATCTTTTTTATGCACCGACTATTAGTCCTTCGGTAACAGTACTTTCTGGTTGAAAAGTACATCATTTTCTGTACCAAATTTCGTGATGCTCGCTGGGATAATTAAAACATGAAAGCTTTAGGAATAAACAAACAATCTTACAATTGCATTCATAATATTAGTTAGGATTCTATACATTCACTCCTTGTCCGTATAAGTTTCCTATATTACCTTCAGGGTGAGGATAACATGGTAATTTCTATATTTTTTATTCATAACTCATCGCAGATATTACATGCAAGATTAATATATGTTTAAGCTTAATACGGATAAGGGACGATGTAGGGTACCTGGATTTACTGGATCGTTGCCTGCCTTGATTCACTTTCTTGTCTTTTATCTCACAATTTAGGTGCACTTTTTCAATACCTTTAAGGGATATTCGTGCATCGATTCGAACTATGTTTTGAAGCGCGGCAGAGTTTTTTTTTTAAAGTGAAAACTTCTATAGGCACGTTGAGCTGTTTTTGAAAGGAGATAAATTTATAATGTCGCTTTTAGGTCTGTTCCCTCGGTGTGGAGCCCTTGAGTGCGCTGCTCGCGCGATTCTGTAACACAAAATCTTACATCACTGCGACAACATTACACATATCACCTCCACACACGTGTACGCATACACGCTTACACGTGCAAGTGGAAGAGTTTAATTTTTTCCCTTATCAAACTGAAATAGTTTAGAAAATTATTCGTTACAAATTTTTTTAAGAGTTGTTGAGATATATATGCTTGGTACACATATATGTTTCAACAACTCATATATGTATGAACACGTTCATGGAAAGCTGGTCGTTTGGTCCTGCTGAAGAAGGAGGGGCGCCCAGCGGATAGTCCATCAGCATACAGGCCCATAGTGTTGCTGGATGAGGTGGCTAAGCTGTATGAGCGAATTATCGCAGACCGCCTCGTCCGGCACCTTACGAACGTTGGTCCAGGTCTGGCAGAAAACCAATTTGGTTTTCGGCAAGGGCGTTCCACTGTAGACGCAGTAATCCAAGTGAAGATCCAAGTGGAGGAAGCAATTGCTCAAGGCGAGGTTGTTTTGGCTGTGTCTCTTGACATCGCCAACGCCTTTAACACCTTGCCCTGGGCTAGCATTAGTGAGGCACTCCGATATCATGGAGTGCCACCCTACCTCCACCGCATAGTCGGGGCGTACCTCTTAGGGAGGTACGTGAGTTTCCCAGGTCAAGGAGGAACATTGGGTTGGCGAGACGTAGTGTCTGGTGTTCCACAGGGATCCGTCCTGGGCCCTCTTCTGTGGAACATCGGATACGACTGGGTGTTGCGCGGTGCACTCCTCCGGGGTGTCAGCCTTGTTTGTTACGCTGATGATACATTGGTGCTGACCCGGGGGAAGTCGCACTGTGAGGCTGTGATTCTCGCTACGGCGGGAGTCGCTCAGGTTGTTGATAGGATCCAGCGTCTGGGATTGAAGGTGGCCTTACACAAATCTGAGGCTTTGTTCTTTCATGGGCCTCGAAATGCGCCACCTCGAGGATCCCAGTTCATTGTAGGAGGCGAGTCCATCGGTATCGGGTGCAGTATGAGATATCTCGGTCTCCTCCTCGATAGTCGATGGACGTTCGAGGAACACTTCCGGCAGCTGGTCCCCCGTTTAATGGGCACAACAAACGCGCTCACCCGCCTACTGCCCAACTTGAGAGGACCTAACTCCACCTGCCGGAAGCTGTACCTGGGGATCGTGCGATCAATGGCTCTCTATGGGGCCCCTATATGGGCGCATGATCTGACGACCAATAACATCGCTCAACTACGTAAACCGCAAAGGGTGATGGCCGTCAGAGTCATACGCGGATACCGCACGATCTCTTACGAGGCGGCCTGCCTACTAGCTGGATCATCACCCTGGGACCTGGAAGCGAGAGCCCACGCGTCCCTATACCGACGACGCGTGGAGGCGCTGGAACAAGGACGGAGTCTCGCAACTCGGGAAATCGAGACACTGAGATCCCATCTCCACCAGGTCTTAGTGGTCGATGAATGGTGCCGGCGACTTGAGCGACCGAGCTCGGGTGTGGCAACGATAGAAGCCATACGGCCAGTTATGGTTGATTGGCTCACCCGGCGACACGGAACCTTAAGCTTCCGGCTGACGCAGGTGCTCTCGGGACATGGCTGTTTCGGGAGCTACCTGTATCGCATAGGCCGGGAGCAAATGGCAGAGTGCCATCACTGTGGGTGCGCTAGGGACACTGCTCAGCACACGCTTGCTGAATGTCCCGCCTGGGATAAGCCACGCCACGAGCTCATCACAGCCATTGGTTCGGATCTCTCGCTCTCAATCGTCTTTCGCAAGATGATTGAGAACGAGACCGGATGGAACTCCGTCGCTTCTTATTGTGAGAGAGTAATGCTCGCTAAGGAGGCGGCGGAGAGAGAGAGGGAACAGACCACTCTGCTCCCCTCCCGCAGTAGACGAACCACACGGCGGCGCCGTTCGGTGACGACCTCCGGCCGTCGTAGTGAGGGCCTGCTGCGGGCGATGGACACGGGCATGTTAGTCGCCCTGGCAACTCTAACACAGGCCCACGTGGTTAAGGCGCATTAGTGTTCAGTGCGCCTCCCATCAGTTCGTCAGAGAGGGTCAAGGTCTTCCCTTTCCAGACTACCAGTCGGGGCCCTGATAAGGGGTCAACACCTGCCGGGTCGGGTAGAAGTACTGCAGAGGCTTTTCCTGCCCACCCGGCTAAATGGTGCAAGAAGAACACCGAGGGGGTTTAGTCAGTAGAAATCTGGCATTCTCACCTATGCTGCCCGGCGAGGTGCAGATATCCAAGAGGATTCCCCCGCGAAAAAAAAAAAAAAAAAAGGTTAGCTCAGATAGGTCGTGAATTGCATGTATCAGGCAGCAGCCCGAGCCGAGGTGTGCCGTGCACCCTTGAGCTAGTTGTCAAATAAAATCGGCTGAGTGCCTTAAACGCTCGCCTTAGTAGTCCGGTGAAGCTGTTAAGACCTTGCTAGGTCAAAAGCGACGATATGTTATATAGGGGTCTATGTACATGTAATATTGATATTTTGCAGCTCATCATACATTTGATTGATTAATAGACTTTATAAAAATGTATATAATTATTGCTCCGAGTGCCAATAGATATGAATACCACATTAATGTTAATAATTGCTATAAACAAATTCTGAAATTTAAATATTGTCTGTCATTCACGCTGTAATTAACATGAAAATTCAAAAGAGAATACAGTTATTTCATTGGTTTGAGTTTTCAATCCTGTTGGCAAGTCCGCGTGTATCATTCGGTTATACAATTATGTTTTACTATTTAAAAATATAAGGATACGATGGAAGGGATTAAGCTTGTCCAATATAGATGTGTAGAATTCCTCTCAATAATAATTATTATGAAAGATTTATATAATAAAGTTATATTTTCTTAGATCGTAAAGTTAGACCTTTCGTCTACCCATCCTTTCCCCTATACGTATCGCAGGCCCTAGTATAATTTATCGCATTTAGCGTAGCTTTTGCGGTAATCTCCCTCCTGCGACCATGACCTTGCACAGTGACCTTCAGTCGACGTATAACTGTTAATACGTAGGCACATACCTTATTTATTCTCATTATATATATATGTGTATAGAACGTTTACGTAATAATTACTGCTTATATTGATTTCACAATGAAATCATACATGAAATCGATGGATAACCTGTACTCACAACAAATAAACCAATTGGTACAATTGTAAAGAAGTTCCATTATCACCGGCTATTGTTAAATAATTCTTTCTTTTGAATGTTCGATGGATAGTACAAGTAATTACATTTTGATGATACCTCGTTCATTTGGTTTATTCATAGGTAAACCGTCAAACAGAGATGGTAATCGGTTTTTTTCGATTACTATGTATATAATACTTTCTTAAAGTTTTGCTTTTGATTTATAATTTTTTAAACATTCTAGATATTATTTAATACGAGTTCGTGACGGCTTCATCTGCAGAGTTTATCTTAACAATATATTGAATTGAATATCGAAAAAACATTTAAAAAAAATAGAAATATAC
Organism: Antheraea yamamai; assembly: GCA_036509395.1. NCBI lineage: Eukaryota > Metazoa > Arthropoda > Insecta > Lepidoptera > Saturniidae > Antheraea > Antheraea yamamai. The sequence continues at coordinate 11,516,181 of AP028448.1, read as the reverse complement.
ATTTCTCATAAAATTTCTCTGTAAACAAAGAATTTGTAATTTCTCTGTATTTGTAACCCATTTGTTTCCGCTTTTGTACGCCATCGATATCACACCGCTTGTCCCACTTCTTCACGGCAGCACACATCGCTGACACGCACTCTCAAAACTGTAATAATTAAATTTTAAATAAAGATATAGTTCTTTAAACGTATTAAGTCTAGAAAACTTTTAATAGGAACCTGCCATACAAATTTTTAAGCATATCCGTTTAAACAGACATACAACTGATTTTATATATGTGTATATATATTCTAATACTAGGTAGTAATATTAATGCTGAATAGTTCTAGAAAAAATTGTACATTTTTTTTAAATAACGTTCAGTAGAGAAGCCATGTGGGTTACAGTGCTAACAGTAACGGGTAAAAAGGTCAAGAGTTGTCGAAGCTTTCAGTTTAATTAAAGACATGACATGTAAATCACATTACAGTAACGAAGCTAATTTAGTAAGAAAATTAATAAAGAAAAAAAATACAATACAAAAGGCATTATCCATATCTTCTATAAGATATAATAAGAATGTAAATCTAACGTGTCTGTACTTTTTCGATTTTCATGAAAAAAATTGTTGCAGGTGTCTAGGAATCAGTAATAAAATACATTTCAATCATTTTTAGAGATGTCTGTCTGTCTGCCTATATGTTTGTATGAATACGCATAACTGCTAAAGTACTGGGTTTACAATAAAACCGCAAAATCATAAAGCATATTCTCCAGATTAACTTAGTCTTTGTTTCATTAAAATCGGTCCACTATATCAAGACTTATTGTAATATGAATGACGGCTCGAGTTAAGTACGAGAGGAAAGTAGATAAGTTAATGGGCTTATTATTTGGGATTTTATTAATCACTGTTTTTTTTACGTACGAAGTTGCGGGCACAGCTAGTACTGAAATATAATTGTGGTTATAAAACAGAACAGGGCAAGAGTAACACGTATAAATATTACTGATGAGATAACACGATCACTTCATAAATAATACAGTTATATAAATGGCAACCTTTCGCGCGATTAAACATGAATACTGACATATCATGAGCCATTTAACCTAACAGGGAAAAAGCCCAAGTGTGCCTATTAAAAAGGTCCGTTTAAAACGATTTTATGCGTCGGACGTGCCCCCGGCGCCGGCGGCGAGCAAATGACCCCTGTAATACATCTTGAATATTCACTGAGGAAGCAAAGGTCCAACAGACATTAATATGTTCGATGTTCGCCACCTGCGTTACCGGAATCGTTTTCGATGAAAATAAAAATGTAGACGACGTTATGAATAGCTTGTGTTAGAAGCTTGCGCTTGCGTTAGAGTTGTCCGGTGAAGCTATTAAGGTCTTTCTAGGTCAATAGCGTAGTCAGTTCGAAAAAAACTTGCGTAAGCGGCTTGTACGTGTTTTTAAGTTACAATCTACATTTGTTTTCAATTCTTTGTATTTTCTTTTATCGCTCAGTTTCGCTAAATACTACATGTATAAGGGATGCTCGTCGAAAGAATAACTTGTCCGACATTTTTGATATCTTAAAAAAATAAGGCTTCGTTATTTTAATAGTTAGACTCAAATGTTTGAAGCTATGATGGCTTAGCGAATAGCGTGTTTGGACGCAGTCGGAGCTTCCGGTGCAGGAAAACAGCGTTATGAAATCGTAGAATGGTGGTAGGGTTTTTTCAAACTTCACCTAGCTACCACCTTCAACCTGAAAGTCTGTCGCCAAGCACCTGTTGATGTTTTCCGGTAGTTGCAGTGCATGTGGTTAGATGCCACCTCCGAGTTGAAAGTCTGTCGCCAAGCACCTGTCGATGTCTTCCATTAGTTGCACTTGTGAGTCGGTCCTCTCTAGGGTTGGCATGTTTACCATCTTACACCGCGTACTCGTTTATTATCAGATGACATTATGGTCAAATGCTAAAACCTATGAAGTATAAAAAATAAGTTAAAGTAAAAAAAGTAAAACGAAGTGTGAAAATGAGGGTAAGGCACTCTTCAATGATTTTATTATATAATGTATGTACTATAGATAAATGAGAATATAACAAATGTTTAATCAAAGTTTCGTCTCTTTTCGATAGATTTCCAATCCATAAGCAGTCGCAGGTCTCAGCACAACCTATAAGCCTTTTAGTACATGGATGTATACCGACTCGGCCCAAACGTGAAAGACGACAAGTGGGTCGTCTGTGATAGTCGTATGGTTGTGTCCATAGCATAGTAAAATATAGATTTATATTACTCCTACTATTATGCGAAATGATATAAATTGAATGGCTTTGAAACATAACGGTTATAATAACTCATGAGCTTAAAGATAGATAGAATAAAGATAGATAGATAGAGATAGATAGCAAGCTACAATTTACTGAACACAAAGATACAACAATATCTAAAGCCTGGAAAATGTGTGGATTCATTAAGCGTATGTGTAAAGATTTTCATAATATAAAAACAATAATACATTTTTATAAAACTTTGGTAAGAAGCGTTCTAGAATACGGATCAAACATTTGGAATCCTTGTTATAATATTCATGTTAATCGTATTCAACATAATTTTACTAAATTTCTTGCTCGCCGCGACCAGAGCTGTCCCTATCGTGCAAACTACAACACTCGATTAAAACACTTTAAATTAATATCGTTGGAAAGTCGTCGAAAGATCTTGGACCTTCTTTTACTGTATAAGCTTGCTAATGGAGTTATTGTGGTGCCGGACGTATTAAATGAACTAAACTTAAATGTTCCTAGAAAGGTTCCACGATACCCAATTCAGACTGTTTTTTCCAAAATGTTTTTACGAACAAACATCTGTTCGCCTCTCAATCGTATGAAACAGTTGTATAATGACATTAGTAACGATGAGATTGAAATCTTTAATTGCTCATTCAGTAAATATCGCTCAGATCTGTTTAAATTATATGCATGCTGAATTTATGTTAAATTATAATTTTCATTCTAATTATTTTGTTAAGATAGTGCTGAAATAAAATATGGTGCAATATGTGCACATCTGTAAAGATGCTTCACACTGTCCTGAACTTGTGGGTTATTAGATTTATGTAATATTTTGTGAGAGCGTCGTTGATGTACCAAAGATGTAATAAATAAATAAATAAGATAAACAATTAAAATACTAAAAGAACATTACTTTTCTACTTCTATCAATATTTAAAATTTCGAAAATGATATGTGGTGGTCCTTTTCGTTGCCAGGGATAACGTAAACTAATTGTAATATCGTACGATAATGTTTATTCGCTAACCAATGTACTTATTGGCCATATCATCGTCGTCACCAGCCTATAAGAGACTCACTGCAGGGCCATAGGCCTCTTCCCGAAGGAAGGTATGGGCGTAATCACCACGCCAGCCCACGACGTATTGGTGATTTCAAACTCAGAGAAATCCACAGTTCTATATTTTCCCACATATAGTAGTACTACAAGAACATTTCTCAGGTTCAGATTTCCTCACGATGTTTTCCTTCACCGTCAGTCGATAGTGTTACCAATTTAAATTAGTAATTGTACGCGAATTCCGAAAAATTCGTTAAAACATGCCGGGGTTCCACCGGTCAAAGCACTAGTGACATTTTGGTTAAAAGAGAATGGTGTAATTGTTAAAATAAGCAATTTATAAGATTGATATATTACGTCAAAGTGCGTGAGATAGAATAACAGTATAATGTCAGATTAATAAACTGTCAAATACATTAACAAATGTCAGTAGTGACATATAGTAGTTCTTATGATTTACTAGTGAATCTCGTTCACTTGTGAAATTGTGTTATTTATTTATTTTTTCCAAATCAATTATACCCTCGGAAATTCATAATTTATTACGAAACGTCTTTTGCCCGCAAATAGAAATACAATAAATCACAACAATAAAATAAGAACTGTCAACTTAGACAAGTGTTAGAAGATATTTACATTTAAATGATGTCCGCTGTAAACAAGGGTAAGATACTCTTTTGTAATCGAACTTTTTTAAAGCAAGTTTTTAACATGAGTTTTTGGAGGGATTTCAGTCTGTCATGTAGTGGATTTTATATTTTCTTCATAATCTTGTGTTACTTAACTCTATATTGTGTAAAATTGGTGGTGTTTTATGTAATATAGTTTGTTTATTGTCCATAAGTGAAGTGAATGGAAAATAATACCACCTAACATGATTTCTGAGATGCCACAAAAATTCTCTGGAAAGTGATTGACATTGAAATGATCGACACTAACTTGTAGTACTATTAACTATCGACAATGGCAGTAACAATCTGGAAGATTGGTTGCCAAAAATAAAGTTAAAAAAAAAAGTATTTAACACGTACGTCACTTTTTTGTAATAATATAGCAAACGTTTAAAGGAATAAAAATAAATGACAGTCGATTAACCCCGAGTACAAAACGTTAGTTTAATTCCACGTAATGCACAACTGCGGTCGTCCGAATCATACTTCACCTGCTCTTGCTAACCGACGGGTTTAAGTGGACTGTCACAGTGCTCCTCGTTCACCCCTTTGTCTAAGCCAAACTTGCGCAAAGGGGCGACTGTGCGACGATGAGCAAACTAAACTCCTCTGACATCCCTTTGAAAACAATTCTCGCTAAAATTTTGTTAGTTAAGCCGGTTTTATGTGAACGTCTTATCGTTCGTACACAAAAATTTTCTTTCAACATGCCGACTTTTATCAGTTTGCTAACGAGTTTATGATAGTGATTGTTTTGTAATAATAATATTCATTACCTTTTCGTTGATAGTGTAAAAAGATTTTTTTTGATATTATAGCGTGCACACGAACAGGCGGGTCACCTGGCGATAAGTGTTCACTGCCATCCATAGACACTAGTACCACCAGGGGAGTGGCAAGTGCGTTGCCAACCTGTGTTTGGGGAAGGGGGAGGGAGGAGGGAGGAAGGGAAGGGGGTTGGGAGGTGGTCCTCCGGCGCTCTCACTGACCGAATGAAACGCAACAATGCAAGCACTGTTACTTCACGTCGGTGTTCTATGGGTCGGGTGATAGGACTCCGGGCGAGCCGACCCATTCATGCTAAAACCAGTAATAGGCGTCTGCGTGGCTCTACCACATACAAAATTCTAAATAGAATTTAGGAGGACAGTTATCGTTGAAAATTCGAATTCAGTTTACATTTTACTCTAATATTGAGATCAAACATTTGCCGGTGTGATGGAGCTCTTTGAAATAAACTCATACCCTTTGAAGTTTGCTTCATCGCGTTTTTTTTAATATAAAAATCGTTTACACATTCGAAAATTGTTTTATGTAAAAAAAAACTGGATGATATGTGAACCGCTGCTGGTCTGACGTTATTGGCCTGATAAAGCTTCACGGGCTTTGAGGGCGTATACTTTAGGCACTCAGCTAAATGACAACTACTTTAATGGTCCCAGAGTGTATTAAATTAATGCTAGTGGCTTTTAAATTTTTATGTACTCGCTTTGGTCAACATTTTATACCAGATTATTATAACAGATATAACAGATTTATTGCATGTAGGTACTATTTTTAAATTTATATACAGTTAATAACAAATTTTCAATAAAGTTTGGATACAATTAAAATTGCATGTAACGTTAGACAACATTGTTGTTGAAATAGCAACAGTTCAATCTAGAATGAGGTATCATGATTTACGGTTGACGATCAGCTAAAGAAACATAAATATTACGTATAATAATTTTAATATTAAATAAATGGACGACACTACATTGCTTTAATCTAGTCACGAATCTACCACTATTTGATAAACAGCTACTAAATTGTGTTACTAAGTTTTACATCTCTGTATTTGATGTAGGTTCGAATACTTACGACTGAACCGCAGCTTTCGGTGAAGGAAAATATCGTCGTGAAACTGTATCATGGATATAAGGCTTCTTCTAAGTCCGCCTGGCTACATACCACCCTCGAGTTTAAAATCTGTCACCAAGCACCTGATGATGTGTTTCAGCAGATGCATTTGCGAGTTAGTATTCTTCTACGTTTACCATCTCAGAATATATCGTCGTTTAATATCAGATGAAATTAACACCGACACACAACGAAACAATGATGTCTCAGAATAATAATGAAACATGATATCTGAAGTATTAAATCAAGTTTGAATGTCGATAACTAGGAACAGGTAGAGACCTGTGCAGGAACTGTGCTAGTTACATTTAATGTCAGATATACATCAGAGTTTATTTGGTGTCTTATAAAATCTTAGAGGACAAATCTGTATTATTCAATAATTTGTAAAATCTTAAGATTTGGATAGAGGCGTGAAATAGGAACATATAATATCATCATGTGAATTCCAAGATATTCCAGTAGTAGTGTATTTGTAAGCCAACATGGCAACTATTATTAATGAATCTTCGTTTGTTACTAATGTTTTTTTTTATTTTATCTATCATCGAGTGCAGCTAAGTTTGTCATTTTGATGAATCAGTTGAGAGAAAGCTTTCGTATACAAAATTGTCATATAAAATAATTTCACTTTACGGAGCAATTACTATGCAAATTATCTTTATACCCAATTTAAGTGAATTCAGCCCAGAAAAAGACATTTTATGTAATTTAGAATATTAAGTTCACAGTCGCTTAATTTTAATTCCAGCTCTTAAAAGCAGCGAGAGGCGTAATCAGGAGAAATAAGCCGAGGGAGTGAGCCTATTTCTTACTCTAATTTCATTCGTCTGTTTTGCTTGTTAACACGCAAACTGTGAAGTGTCATTTCTAAATAAACGAAACATCTTTGCTTCTGGGTTGGGTAATGTTTTCTTAAGACTCTACCCGTATAGAGGTAAGTGTAACATTTTCCAGTAAATTGTTACACGCACGTAAGCACTTGAGCCTTCTTACTTAGAATGACACAAGGCTTGCTTCTGTTTAAGTTTTATATAATATTAACTTACATCAGCGGCTATACTTGTATCAAATTATATACCTGTGTTTGAACTACAAACCTAAAATGATTTCCATACAAATATAACATTTTAAAAAGAATAATCGCTCAAATTATAAATTCGTTTAGTCCACCATTTGATCTAATGGCAGATGTTTTGCCATGTTCCCTTCAAACATTTTTGTATATTAGCTATGTGTATACATACTACAGAACTCACGTAAAAACCTTTTTCGAGCTTTATAAGTTATGAAAATCTCTGTACCGTTTTAGTTTTATCAACAGTGATTTCGGTATTTAGAATTTCAATTCATAGTTTTTGTTGTATATGTAGTTACGGATTCGGCGATTAATCTTAATATAGACTGTTAGATTATTAGAAGATTTTTTTTTGTTTCCAGAGTTGATACTTCGAAGTCAACTGCCAACAGGAAGCTATAGTGCTGCCGCTAGTGTTGAAAAAATTATGAAATTGCCTACAGATCAACAACATTTAATATTTACTTAATCTCAACGCCCCATATAGACAAGCGAATATACCTATTATTGTTATGTTTTGTGTCTATTTTTATTTGATTACCAATTACTGCCATAGTCTCGTAGGTAATAATCCTACAAGTGCCATGCGATTATTTTAATGTTCTAACAAGATGGCGGCTCCCTTGTTAGAACTTTCCAGGGCATTTTTGTGGCATTTCAAAATTCATGCCCTATGATATTATTTCACATTCACTTCGCTTGTACACAACAACCAAACTATATCACTTAAAATGCTACCAATATTACAAAATATAGAGTCAAATAACACAATATTATGAATAAAATATAAGATCCACTACGTGACAGACTAAAAGCCTCCTAAAACTCTGTCTATTTACATATGTGTTTATTTAAGTATGTCGCCCATTGATATATAAAAACCCAAGACACACAGTCTCGAATAAAAGTAGCGCTCAAAACCGGCAGCAAAAACTCCCCAATATACATATGCGATAAAGTTATGATTTTGCAAAATCAACCTTACCTGAATGATTTAAAGTTGTTTATAAATGGACGCAAACGACGCGATAGTATAGTTATGCGATAAAGTTATGATTTTGCAAAATCAAACTTACCTGAATGATTTAAAGTTGTTTTTACAAGGACACAAGCGACGCGAGTCTATTTGAAATGACTGCATAATGCACTCATTTTTGTATGCCGGCTAGGAGACGTTGCGTGTGCATCTTGGGTTTTTGTATATCAAATATGTCGCCATACTTATTTATTTTCTCTATTTAGTATACTATTTATGTGTTTTTATTTTAGGTATAATTTAATGTTAGCTCGTTTTGTTTTTTTATTTCCTTTTTTTCACAATACAGGCATACAGGTTGAAAAGCTGAAAGAAAATGCTCGACAGTGTACGAACAAAAAAGTAAAATAAATCATTTATAGATTACAATATTACTTTAATATATATTTCAAATGAAAAAATAATACCTATTTCAAATCTAGTATCATGTTCGTCTTGTATTATTGTTTAACTGAAATATGAAATACAAAGGAACAGAGCTAACTTAATCACATTACGCAGAACGGCTGGCGAGTGTTGTACCAATGCTACCATTCGGTAACAAGCTCTGACGGGTTTATATCAAAATATTTATTTTTGCCGGTACCCGAATGTTTCTGTCTGCCGTCCAAATTTCCAACGAACACAGTTAAATTAATTTTTGTTTATTTTGTTTTAATTAGTTCGAAAACCGTCCTGTTTAATTGTTAGCTTACCTGTATCTAATTTAAAATTTGTGTTTTTTGTTTGCATAATATTCTATTTATATTGCTTTCAATACACTGGTACTACCCCTGATGTTCCTTAGAAAATATGCACCTACATTTTTTCCAGGAAAGAATACTCTAAGAAATAATGCCAGAATTAATTATAATCGGAGTATTTCAAATGTGTAACTAGGTGTTATAATTGATGACGTAACAAAAAAAAAGCTCAATCATTATCCAACAGTAGCATAACCATCCCGAAGGTTTAATTGTTGTCATCGTAATGTTGAGTTTATATATGGAATTTACATTAATTTAACAATTAAAGCTGGTCTTTTGTAACAAATTCTAACATGTTAAGAAAATCGTCATTGCACTTTACAGTATTATTAATTACATAGAATAAAAAAAGGCCTCTGCCATGTCTGTCTGTCTGATCGCGATGAACTCAAAAACTACTGAACGGATTTTCATGCGGCTTTCACCAGTAGATACAGTGATTTATTAGGAAGATTTAGGTACAAACAAATATACAGAGCGTGATCGTATCGGTACGAAAATTTTTGTTAAATAATAAGTTTGATGTAAATTGCGTAAATATTTATTAATAAAATTAATATTTTTTACAGTATTATTTTCGAACAACATGTACATAAAGTCTGCTACAAGAAGATTAAATGCAATACTCAACAATTATATTTTATTTTAATAAAGTACAAGAAATAAAATGTTTGAAACGCGTATGGAAAAATTTAAAATTGTTTGTTAAAATATCTTAATATAAAAAAGTGAGTGAGACAAACGACGCTGAGACGTACAAAAATATTGACAGATTGATGTTGTTGCCCTTTTATTTGATTACATGGTAAAGGAAAGATTTGCGTTCATTTTCTTATACTTTTTCTCTCGTATACTAAACAGCTATGCGGCTAAACCGGCAGTTAGCATCTGAATTTTAATTAAATTTATTAAACGTGAAAGAGCTACAAAAAAAAAACAATTATATTGTATAATCAAGAACAAATACTCTGTATTCATACTTTCGGGGTCACAATTGTGCATAGTTTTATGTGGTAGTTAGTCATAGAAAGCTTCTTGAAAATATAACTTAGAAAATTTGCATGTTTAGTCAATATTTCATACGGTTAGGGTTTAAATCTTAAGCTATTCAGACATATTATATATTCTAATTGTAGAAACAGTTCTCATGAAGCCTATATATTAACATATTCTTGTACAAAGTTAGCTTTTCTAAAATTTCAAACGCTTACGTATATAAACTTTAAAAACACATTGAACAAGAAGTTTTCATATTTTCGGTAATGTATCTTTAATGACAGATATAGTATTCTTACTCTATTTTCTGATGGTTAGTTATAGATAACTCTTGTTCCTTTGACAACATATCAAAAACACAATCAAAATATAGACAAGAAAGATTTGTAAGAATTATTAGTAATATTACTAAGAATTTAAAGCACATTATAATTGCTTAATTCGCGAAGAAGCCGCCTGAAAACTGAATGATCTTTCCAATCTAACACCTTTTGTTCGTTCTCATCTCATCATCATCATTAGACTGTGAGACTGCAGGACCATAGGCCTCTTTTCGAAGGAAGGTATGTATAATCACCACGCAAGCCCACGACGTATTGGCGATTTCAAACTCTGAGAAATCCACAGTTCTATGTTTTCCCACATTTCTCAGGTTAGGGTTTCTTCACGACGTTTTCATTCACTGTCAGCCGATAGTGTTACCAATTTAAATTAGTAAGTGTACGCGAATTCCGAAAAAAATGTGGGTACATGCTGGGGTTCGAACCTGCGGACATTAAAATGATATACCACCGGTCAAGCCACTAGATCACCACGACCTCCACTAGACAACCACAACCTTTCTTTCACCGTTTCACCGTGCTCACCTATGATTGTCTAAGTTAATTTTTGTCACTTATAATTTTGCAATAAATTATTTTTATAATTGTAAGGGACTATATATTTAATATGCCCGTATTAAGAAATAGTCTAGAGAAGACTATGGTATGATTATTCAAATAATATATTGTAGTTCTTCTTCTATTTTATTTTTGACAACCATTCTTCTAGTAGACTATTACTGCCATCGTCAAGTCAGTAACGATATTACAAGTTTCTTGATATAATTTCAATGAACTAACAAGACGGTGGCCATCTTGTTAGAACTTTCCTGGGTGTTTTTGTGGCAAGTCAGAATCCATGCTCCGTGGTATTATTTCCAATCCACTTCACTTGCACAATAACCAAACTATAATACGTAAAGCGCCACTAACATTACACAATACAGTGCCAAATAACACAAGATTATGGATAAAATATAAATACCACTATATGGCATTCCAAGATCCCTCTTAATATGACTTCTTTTAAACTTTATGTATGTGAACAGGGTGTAAAAAAAAGACGGTGCGAATAATCGTGAATATTTAATTCGAAATTTGAATCGAATACTATTTCTTAACTAATACTAGCTGATTCCCGCGACTTTTCTGTGTTATTTATTAACCTCCCAGACGTCTTAACTTTTCCCGACACTTTCAACATTTATCGTAATATTTCAACCAATTTACAAAAAATCTAGACAAATTATATACCTAAACTTTACTCGTGAATTACTCTATCTATTATTGAAAATCCGCTCAGTAGTTTTTGAGTTTATCGTGGACAGACAGACAGGCAGACGCGGTGGAGGACTTTGTTTTTTAATATGTAGTGATTATAAATTCGAATGCGTTTTACGAATCGTGACGAAACGAAACGACCATCGTGAATTTTTTCATACATATTGTCAGAAATACCGAAAACGACATAGTACCTCTTATTTAGAATAAAAAAACTTTTCTCGAGGGATCGGTTACATCTATACTATCGAGAGCGAAACGGCGAGCAAAATCTACTTAAAAACAAGTTATTTTCTAGTGCATACATACTATCTGGTCAAAACTTCAATTGAAAATCAATCAATCAACTAACTGGCGTGTCAGAACAATTATACTAACGATTCAGTTCCCTAGCCATGAATACCATACGGTATTTATAACCGTAAGCTTCCGTCACATCGCCCACTTACTTCATTTTGAAAATATTAAGTAGAATTGTATCAAACGCTCAAATAAGGTTCATTTAAATAGGTGGATGTCTGAAAATATGTATCTCTATGTAGAATTTATACATTCGAATAAAAACATGTTACTAGAATGAATGTTAATAATATTTACAAACTGGCGTTATTCTTTTGGGGATTTATGTTACGTATACCTTATCTATAAATGTGTTTTCTTCTTATATTCGGTAGCTGCCACCAGTCATGTCTAACACGAATATATTGTTATAACAACATTGGCAAATACGTTATACCAAGTCTCAAGAGCTCATGTCAATATAAGTAATGGTTATTAAAACAATCTATTGTTATTATTTAAGCCGAGTCTAGACATGTAAGCGTTATTCCTTAGCGACGTTTAGAAAGCTTGTAATCCAATAAAGAGGCCTAAGTAAGCAAACGGGTGGGGGAGGTAAAATACTAGTAGAAGGGGGAAACCAGGTATTTTATTACATAATACGACAACCAGCCGAGGTGTCGGGGTAGATTTCTGATGTTTCAACTTTGTAGCCCGTGATACACCAAGGAACTGACTTTGCGAGGATAGTTAGTTACCTTAAATCTAGAAAATTGTTATTGTTAAAATTTTTTTTATTCGGGCGTAACATACAATAATTATAGATATTGAATTACATTATGTAGTGATATTTAACGTGGTCAACTTCTAAGTTATTAATTTGGATTTTGACTTTTCTTTTTATGTGAAGCATCTATAGCGACGGGTCAGACCGATTGTTGGCGTTGCGACGCGTCACCAAGCTATATATTTTATTTGTATTTCATGAATATAAGTGTTACATAAACAGACATTTTATGAACATGCTATATTTATTTCCTGTCGAAAACTATCCTCTTTTGCATATCACCATTACAAAATAATTTTGATGTTTCACTTCTGCCAGGCGTTCCGCGACGGCTCATATTTTTTATATTCTACTGATTTTTGCACAGTGCGTCGCTCGTGTTCATGTAGATTTGATGTATCCTGCGAGAACAGTACATATTTTCTTAATAAAAGGTACTTACGCCATGTAATTTTTTGTACGTGTATGTATATTTTTAAAATGATCGATTAAGTAGTTAAGGCATGGAAGCGCAACAAACAAACTCATATTCGCACATATACTATTAGTAAGGACTAGCTTTCCGCACCGGCTTCACACGCAGGTACTAACGAAGTAAATAATAATAATATTTATTTTATTTATTTATTTACACATTATGCGTTAAATACGCAATGGCGGACTTAATGCCTAAGGCATTCTCTGCCAGTCAACCATTAGGTAATGCAGACATAATTCAATGTTCCAAGTCAATCTGTACATAATTAACAGTAATATTGGTATCTGCACTGGTTACAAACCGTATCGCAGATATCACAATTTCATATAATGAGAACTAAAACAGACAGTGACTTAAACATATGTAACAAATAAAAAGTTAATTTGAATTAACTAAATATGTGAGATTATTATGTAACACGGTATTCCGAGTGAGACAAGAGTGTTTTATGATAGTAATGAATGAATTGTTTTTTAAATAAAAATGTATGATTTGAACTACCGTATTTATAATTATAATTTAAATTGTGGTATTAATAATTTTTCTGTATTTGTGTAATTTTGTGAATGTAACCATTTGAAAGTGAGTTGAATGAGACCAAATATTACAGTATGGTTATGTAATTACATAAAACTGGATCAACTAAACGTTAACCCCTCGGCTGATTTTTTAAGAATCACATCTCAAAATGGCGGATCACATTATAAAATATCTGAGCAATTTTTTTACATTATAATTTTACATTACATTACTTTTTGTAGTTAAAGTTTTTCAATTTTTCTAAAATAAATACAGTATATTTTTTAAACTTATGCTGCCAACATTCTTGTTGACTAGTGCATCATAAGGTCTACAATCGTTTGTTTGTATGAAGCTTAAACCCTTACTATGGTTTTGAACAGTCCAGGATTAATCTGTCAATTCAGCCAATATTTTTGAAAACCTCCTTTCTGTCTCTTGCATCCACTCACTTTTCTATGGGGATATTTTTTAAGCCACCATTGACGATTTTTCAAAACATTTTCTTTCATACAAACATTGTACTGATAATTAATAACAAACACAACAATAAAATAATTAACCAAATAACCGTTCCGAAGAGATACGCGTATATACATTCGATAATTGATTATTATTTATTTATATATCAAATAAATATTCTCAATAACCAATTAATTGTTAAGTCGATATTTTCAAAAATACATATCAAAAATTATTCTATTATCGATTATAAAGCATATGATCATGGTACACGTAATTTGTAAGAGACAATGTAGTTAGTAAAGGTAATACTTACAATGGAAAGTGGGTCTCAATTATAACTGTTTTAATATTATGGCTAAATATTATTACTAGATTTTTATGAGAAAATCATGCTTTTCGTCATCGAAAACTGTAAGACATACTTGCTTAAATTGTAATATTAACCGCTCTATTCAAAGAAATTAACAAAGATTACTTTATATGTATATCTTCTGAAAGATGTAAAGTTAATATATATACAGTATAAAACAAAGTCCCCTACCGCGTCTGTCTGTTCGCGATGAACTCAAAAACTACCGAACGAATTTTCATGCTGTTTTCACCGGTGTATAGAGTGATTAATGAGGAACGTTTTAGTATATAATTTGTCAAGGATTTTTTCATAATCAGGGCGGGACAACGTCTGCCGGGCCTGCTAGTTAATATTATAAAGCTGGAGGGCTTGTTCGTTTGTTTGGTTGAACGCGCTAATCTCAGGAACTACTGGGTCGGTTTGAAAAATTCTTTTATTTTTATTGTTCGATAGCTCATTTGTCGAGGAAGCCTATAGTCTATATATCATCACACTAAGAGGAATAGGAACGGAGCGCCAATGAAGAATGTTTCAAAGTCGTTTTTATTTCCTTTTGAGAGCTTTCGTTGCATGTTAGCGTTAGCCCAAAATATCTATTCCACGCAGACGAAGTCGCGAGCAGAAGCTTGTAGTAAATAAACATGAAAAAGTCGCTATTCATGTTGTATCGTATCGTACAGATTGAGGAGAGATAATACTTATGAAACTTGAGATGCCGCTGCTCCGTACGAGATGCTAGTTACAGGTCAGTCAACGCTTTTTTTTGGGTCTTTATTATTTTGTTTACTTATAAGCAACGCCATCTATGTCTTCACGCTCTTTGTCTCTCACTGCCCTTTTTTATTTGCACCGCACCCTCCTGGTGGGACCTAATTACACGGTCCCACCAGCACATTCGTAGGTGATAAAAAAAACGATTATAGTTTCGGCGTCATGAAATCATGAAGCCAGAACGTAATATCTTCCTTTATCTAAGTACATAAAATTACAGGTCTGCTGTTGAGCGCGCATCACACAAAAAATATTGATTAGATTTCGGGTTAATTCTTTAAATTTTACTTGTCTGATACTCGTTCCTTGTCTAAAAGTCACGATGTTTTCATTTATACATATAATAAGTATAAATCTAACGTGTCTGTACTATTTAGTATTTGTTAAATCAATTATTGCAGGTGTCTTGGAATAAGTAATGAAATGCATTTCAATCATTTTTAGAAATGTCTATCTGTCTCTCTGTTTGTATGAACACGCATCACTGCTAAAGTATTGCGTCCACGATAAAACCTCACCAAGAAAATCATAAAGTATGTCCTAGAGTAACTTCAAATCAAGTAATTCAAATCTTGGTTACTATAACAGATTAAAGAAATTTTGTTGCAAAAGTGTATTTTTGCTTTATTTTTTTTAAATGTACTCATAATATATTGTTAGGGTAATAAACGACGACGAAGAAGTCACGGGTATTAGCTAATCTATAAATAAATTCGAAAAAAAAACTAGCAGATGCGAATAAAATTAAATAATTAAAATAAAAAACACTTATGTAAAATCATTATTTATTTGTTAAATACAAAATCGTTCCTAGATTTTTAGAGCCATAAGGAAATTAATGATTATTACACTCTTACAATCATTTGAACGTGAAATTCACAGTTTCAGTATTAAACTCTATGAAATAGAATCAACACAAAATAGAAAACATTTATCTTTTATATATTATATGTTTATTATATTATATATGAAACTGTTTCATTATTATGGTTCAAGAGAAGTAAATTGATGAATACAATTTTAAAATAATAGTACTTTTAATAGCTAAATTATTAAAGTGTACATTATTAACCATACTCAGGGGTGCCCCAAACCCCGAATAATATTTTACGGTCCTGCTGGCATTTCAACGGTTGAATCAATCACATTACACTATTCAACGCATTAGGAGAGATATAATGAGTTATGGGCTAGTATAATAATAAAAAATGAGAATTAAATTTGTTCTCAATGTTTTATTTTATTTTTCAGAATTTCAATGTTCAAATAACAAATAAAGCTGTGTACGATAAATAGTGAGTCAACCGTATTGATTCAAAGTGCTACGGTGTCTGTAACCGTGGTGTAGGTTATTTGTTTCAAAGAAGATAGTGTAGCATGCTAGGGTTACGGTCGGTACCGGTACCGGATAGCACGCAGGGAGCCCACTGCCGCATACCATGAGTACGGTGCTGTTACAGCATACATTGTCGGAGTGTGTTTACATGGGAGGGGCAGCGCCGCATTCTCACTGCAGCGGTAGGCTCGATTATGGTCGTTACCACGCTCGGCAGCGAGAGTAATTAGAATGTAGTAGCCTACTTCTGCAAGGAAGTCACGCTGTAAATGGTATCCTAACAAGATCGGAGCCCAACGGCTTTAACGCCGGGCCGACTGCTGGGACGGCACAATGAAGGCCATGCAGATGTCGTGGCGCCCCGCTACAGCGACGGATGTAAACCGTGGGGCTTTTTTTATATTATAGAGGGCAAACGAACAGGCGGGTCACCTGATGGTAAGTGATCACCGCCGTCCATAGACACTAGCAACACCAGGGGAATCGCAAGTGCGTTGCCGGCCTTGTCAGTCTTAATATTTAGTGTGTAACAGTCTCACACTACCCACTCTCTCCCCAAGGAGTGTGGTGTATCCATGAAACTTCGTTGAAACTTTTTTCAACGTGAGGAAAACCTACATCCTAAGATTAAAATATATTGATATAGGTACCTTATGTAGTTAAATAAATAAAAAATAATCATGTTTTAAAATGTAGCTAAAATCCTGCAGTTGTCCGAGCATCACTCAAAAATAGCTGGATAGATTTTGTTTTTTTTTTTTAGTTTTAGCTCTTAGACACTTGATCCTTATTTAAAAATAAATATAGAATCACGATAGATTCATTTATTATAAAGTTTTAAAAGCTGATGTTTGTTTTTCCTCTTACATAAAATATATTGTTAAGAAAATAAGCAATGCGCACGAAGTCACAAGCATTAGCTAGTATATAAATTAAATTAAATTGTCTATTGTTCGTTCGGGTTAATCTCCGGAACGGCTGAACCGATTTTGATTAGAATGAGTGAGGGATAGATTTTTTTCCAATTATTATTTAAGCTACAAATTTATTAAGCTTTTTCATAGGATCTAAGCAGTATCTCATTACTAAACAGAGGTAACTTAAAATCGGTCAGAGATATTGTAGAGGTTAACTAGTATTGACAAATTAATAATTAAAAATCAGCCTATAAATATATAACTCATTGGAATGTCGAGTATGTTAGATTAACCCTATTTTTACGAAACCACATTTGTGGGTGCAAGCTCTTTTATAATCTGTACTAATATTATAAAGAAGGTAAAGTTTCTGAGTGTGTAACGTTGTAGGGGGTAATCTTAGGAACGACTGGTCCGATTTGAAAAATTCTTTCAGTGTTATATAGCTAGACCAGCGATCGGAGCACCAATGAAGAATGTTTCAAAATCGGGGTTTTTTTTCCTCTTGAGAGCTTCCGCTGCGTGTTAGCGTTAGCCCACAGTAACTATTTCATTCGGACGAAGTCGCGGGCAGAGGCTAGTATGAAATATATGTAAAGAGCAACATATTCAGATCGCGAGAGGAATTTAAATTCAATGTACTTAATTATTCACTTCTCTTAAACCAAAAAATGGGGCGGTTTGTCTATAAAAAATCATATATTTACAATTAATTCCATTAAACATTCTCAAATAAATTAACAATAAAAGCATCTTATTTATTTAAGGTATACATACATTTATCTATTTATACATGATAGTTTTTAATTTACTATACAATTGTCAATATTTACATTCACACAACCGGTATTTATTAAATAGTACAGGAATCCCTAAAAGCCTTTTAAATAGGTATATTATAAACTTTAATCTATTCTCATACATACAGTTGAGATGAATTACAATTAAAAACAATAATTAAATTGATTAACTACTTTCTCTTTGGACGTAAATATTCTCGAAAACTGCTATCGGTTTACGTAGAACTTTATTTGGAAGGTTAGGCTAAGGATTAGTAAGTAATTGTTAATACTTATTTTTCTTATAATTTCTTATTCTTTATAAGGAATGCAGACTCACGTGAGCAAAGTTAAACAAACATACTTACATGCACTATAATGAATTGTAATTTTTGAAATATAAATAATATTCAAGTGTGTGTTGTGGATTTTGATGAGATTTTTACTGCCATTTTGACTTTCTAAGTATACAATATAGGGTATATATGTTTTTTATCCATAGGGCTAAGCAGTAATGGTAAAATTTAACAGAGGTTCTTTAAAAATGTTAAAGAATTACAGAAGTAGTGGCGAAAGAATTGCAATACAAAAATTACACAATAAATCCAATTAAAACTATTTTTAGGCGCTCGTAAATCTCAAAAGAAATGGTATGTCTATAACAAATATCGTGTATTACAAAAAATATGGTATGCAATTAAATCTTAATATTCATGTTAAAAGCTCAAACTTTGCCAGTTTTTTGACATTTTCACGGCAAGTAAAGAAAAAAAGAGGTTTTTTCGTACCTTGTATTTGTGTATCAAACGTTTCAATACACCACTGAGTATTTATCATTACATAGTATAAAACAAAGTCCTCTGCCACGTCTGTCTGTTCGCGATTAACTCAAAAACTACTAAACGGATTTTCATGTGGTCACCAGTAGCTAGAGTGATTCATGAGGAAGGTTTAGGTATATAACTTGTCAAAGTTTTTTGTTATTATAAGGGCGGGACAACATCCGCCGGGCTCGCTAGTTTATGATAATTTACAGAAACACGAATATCAGATTTATATTGAAATTACATCAATTCAACTTAAGCAACTGATACTTTTTAATATTAGAGCAAGTGTTGACCTTACTACTTAGATTTTCTGCTTTAATATTTACATTAAAATATTGTCTTTTCGTAAATAACATATCCCCAGCAACGTTTCACAAAATAATTTCTTACTTAACCTTCCTATAGCCATGTGGCAGTCTGTCGGACCGATCTGCGCCGTGTACTTAAATGTAATGTATACACGAATGGCCACGCTATACTCATTTTGAGTAGGCCATGAACCATGCAGTTAATGAGAAGCAAAAATCACCAGCATTTTGCATTAAAAAAAAAACATATAAAAATATGTCGTCGGTTTCACAGACCAACGCATAGGTATAAGAAGGTTTAATTATCTGTATAAGCTACTAACTCATCGTTAGTCGTGAAATCACTACAAAATATTTACCAATATCATTTTTCTATTTTAATAGTTAACCTGCTCTTCGTTGATAAAATTAATAAATACAGTAATCGAGAACAAAATGTTGCAAATTTACACACAACTCTCGGGCCCAGGCAAATTCTCCGCTAACACGTGTTCTCTTCTCCTAACCCCTTTTCCTTTCGTCCTATTTAAGGTTGATGTAGCTAAACTTCCAGAGCTCAAAGTCGGTCCGCTCAGAGCCAGAGTCTGACTTCCAAATGGCGAGCTTAAATTACCATTGGGACATACAAAATTTGGACTACCCAGAGTTGGACTATTCGTAACTACGTAGTTGGCCCTAAAATTTGTACCACCCATTACCGGCTGGGGTAAGTTCTGGTTGAGGACATCTTCTTTTCTGTTGGTATGCACCATGTCGCTCCCTGGTGTAAGCTAAAGAAACAAATGTCTTGTTAAATATAGTGATTATTTTAAAGAAACTTAAATAATTGTGACCTTTATGGTTAGAATAAGGTTCACCTGTTGTGGTCGCCCAGTAGAATCTAGAAGAGCCAAGTCATCGGCTGAGAATACCGCTCCTGTTTTATTCCATTCACCTAAAATTTTAATTCGGTTAACCAGGGATCAATCATTGTAAAGAATTAAACTACTACGATTGTTCCATACCTCTAACTTCTTTTATGCTTGGCCATTCGTCTCCTTCATCTACCGCAGGTGCTGTTGCTTGATTCTCAGTATCTATAACAATATATTTTTGTATAAAGGCTTTAGTTTACAATGTCATAGCTGGTGGTGATTTCTTTCGATCGGGAACCACCTGTGATGCGAATCAAAGGCGATGTCAGCGAGACATATATATAGTAGCAATTTTGTGATCACTCACCGGCTGGTGCGAGGTTCGATGCCGGTGGTCGGCGCCGATGAGTTGCGATAGTGAAAATAGGTTATTGCGACACGAGGATCGCGTGATTCCTCTAAGGCGCACGCGCTTCGCATGCGATGTGTGCGATCGAACTGGTCCGGCGCCACACGCGCCGGGAGCGATCAACTAACAAAAATGCTCCCACCCTCGCTAACACAATTTTTCCTAATTGACTATTTACGCGGACGCAACAACAGCAATGATATTATAACTAAAAAGTTGTAGAAACAAATGGCACGATAACGCACACATACGTAAAGTAATATATTAATTAATATAATATTGTAATTGTAACACCACACTGTCTTAGATAAAATGTAGAAGTGAGCTGGTATATCCTCAATATCGGTGGTGAAAAAGAAATAGTTATATATTGCTTAGATTCGGGCAAATTGACGGCCGTCAAACATATGCTAGCTAGTCAAGTTCTAACAAGGCGATATCGAAGCGCTTATAACGTATTACACGGACGTACAGCTTTTTAGTTATAATATAATTGTATCACAGTACACAAATATGATGTAGATGGTAGAGCCACGCTGAAACTATTACTGGTTTCAGCATGAATCGGTCGGCTCACCCGGGATACTACTACCCGATGCACAGAAACATCGATGTGAAGTAATAGTGCTTACGTTGTTGCGTTTCGATCGGTTAATGAGAGCGCAGTAGGCTCACCTTTTAAAAGGCCGGCAACGCACTTGTGACTCCCCTGGTGTTGCTAGTATCTATGGACGGCGGTAATCACTTACCATCAGGTGACCCGCCTGTTCGTTTGCCCCTATAATATAAAATAATAATTATAAACGATCAGTAGATTTATTTAAAGTAAAATAAAATAATTACCCGGAGCATTTAATATATCTGGCTGTGGATCTGGAGTTTTAAGCTCTGGTGAAGGTTTTATGGTATAAGCGACTACATATCTTCTGCCGCCATCGCTAAGTTCCAGCATATCTCTTGGAGGATGTTTGTGAGGTGCCTGTGTTCTACGTCTTCTTGCACAAAGAGCTGCGAGAGATATACCTCCAGCTGCGAGTGTTACCCCAAGTATTGCTGCTACCACTACACCAAGCGTTATTCCTCCCATAGTATTTTTACCTTCTGAAATTTGAGCATATCTTAATATGTTTCTGTGATAGATGTGTGACTTACTGGGCGTGTTGTTATTAAATATAATATCAATTCATTTGGAACCTAAATTTGGTTTAATTCAATTTGTTTTCTTTTTTGGGAAGTTTTGTTTTTGTATTTCTATACAAAACAAGAAGTAATATCAATACACGGCTCAATAAGATTTATACATATAATAAGAATGTAAATCTAACGTGTATGTACTTTTTCGATTATCGTGAAAAAATTTGTTGCAGGTGTCTAGGAATGAGTAAATTATTAATTATAATGTATTCTCATTTCAATTATTTTTAGAAATGTCTGTTTGTCTGTCTGTCTATCTTTCTGTTTGTATAAACACGCATCACAGCTTAAGTACTGGGTTCACTATAAAAGCTCATATAAGAAAATCATAAAGCATATCCTCGGGAGTAACTTAGTCTTTGTTTCATTAGAGTCGGTCCATCCTATCAAAAGTTATTGTAATTTTAATGGCGCCGCGACTTAAGTATGAGAGAAAAGTAGATAAGCAAATGAAGTAAATACTTTCAGATTACTTTATTAGTCATTGTTTTGTACATCAGGATCCACGTGGACGAAGTCGCGGGCACATCTAGTAATTAATATTATTTTATTAGCACTGTAAAAAAATAACAAATCTTAAAAAAATATTAACCTAAAACTAGGTAACTGATTTTATTTTGTAAATACAGTCATGCTGTATCTTTATTGTTCGGTTGTATACACCGTTTTATTAATGGCGAAGTTAGAAAAATAATTTCTATTAACTACAATTAGTTCATTTTACTCCGTGTTTATTCTAATCAGAACTCTTATAATAAATTATTAATCTAGCTTCTTTGTGCATCTATAGATAAACATCACACCGTCTAAAAGATTCAGAAGCATTAGCGTAACTATAGAGTGGCAAAATGCTAAGGGAGGTAAGGTAAGAGGCAAGGTCAGAAGTAAATACTTCAGTGGTTTATTAAAATTACATTACAACGTGACGATTTTTACTGGGGACCCATCCAATGAACTTGCCACGGGCCTCAGATGGCATAGTTACACCACTGTTCAGTTCATTTTGTACGTACGGAATGAATTTTCGATTTTCGAAAATGTGGTATATAATGATCACGATCGGAGGGCATTAGTTACTATTGAATAGGAACAAATTAGGGGAAGCGAATCAATCGTGCCGCTTGGTCGCTTATATTGTGGCTGATTCGATGACTGTGATTAGATATCACGAGGTAATGAGACCCATTTAATAGAATATAATAGGATTATTCAATTGATCATGACGAGGTAATATAAAATAATTACTTTTTTCGTTTTTCAATAAAATAGAATATTTATTGGTTCAGTTTCTTTAAATAGTATAAAATGAAGTCGCTTTCGCTGTCTGTTCCCTTAGATCTTTTAAACTATTCAACGCATTTTAATACAGTTCTCAACAATAGATAGAGTGATTCAAGAGGAAGGTTTATATGTATAACTAGCGGGCCCGGCAGATAAAATAAAAGAATTTTTCAAACCGACCCAGTAGTTCCTGAGATTAGCGCGTTCAACCAAAAAAAGAAAAAAGCCCTCAAGTTTTATAATATTAACTAGGGGCCGTTGTCCCGCCCTGATTAATGAAAAAATCCCCTGAAAAAATCCTTGACAAATTATATACGAAAACGTTTCTTATCAAACCCTTATCACAAACCCCATGAAAATCCGTTCGGTAGTTTTTGAGTTTATCGCGAACAGACAGAAAGACAGACGCAGTAGGGTACTTTGTTTTATACTATGTAATGATACATAAATATTATAGTACAGAAAAATGGCATGTCGTAACAAATATACTTTTGTGGGCTTAAACCGCAAACGCTATCTAAACCTTACGAGATAGATCAAATTCATGCACTACGGAATTGTATATCTTAAAAAGATTGATAAAAAAGTCCGCGATGGTATATATTTAACTCTAAAGGATAACCCACGGTAACCATTTTTCTTTTTAGAAAAATAATGATGTGTTATAAATATAATATATAAAATAAATATATATCTTAATATATATATTTCTTGTGTGCGTGTGTATGTGACTGAACTCCTCCTAAACGACTGGACCGATTTTGATGAAATTTTTTGTGTGTGTTCGTGGAGATTCGAGAATGGTTTAGATTGACAATTGGACTCGGTAGGTGGCGCTGCAGTTGACTTTTAGGATTTTTTTTATTATCAAGGCAGGACAACGTCCGCCCGGTCCGCTAGTAAATTATATATAAATATATAAACCAAGCTATTTTATCCAATACAGTATTTTTCTTTATCTAATTAAATACATTACATACGTTATACATGTCATGTAGATAAAAACTGCCCATAACAGTATTTCATTAAAATGGATATCTACATTGCACCCGTGCGAAGCTGAGGCGGGTCGCTAGTTAGGAATATAATTCAAATTTTATGCTTCTTTCTGTTTATTCGTGCTTATTGTAAACCAAGAAAACAAAAATATAAGTGGAAGTTATAATATGTTATTTTACCGTTATTTTGAACATTTTTGTATTATTTTAATACTTTATAGATAAACAACAATCTGATCTTATGTTAAAAGACTATGTGGTCCACAATGATAAACACCCTAAGACTGGTTCTCAAGTAAAGTTACCGAAACACACCAACAGGTGCTTGACGAGAGACTTTTAACTTGAGGGTGGTAGCTAGGTAGGCGGATGTAAAAAAAGCCTTACCACCATACCATGGTTTCATCATAATGTCTATAATCCGAAATATATGTTTGCATGTTGTTTTAATAAATTAATATATATTTTTTTTTATTATAGGAGGCAAACGAACAGACGGGTCACCCGATGGTAAGTGATCACCGCCGTCCATAGACACTAGCAACACCAGGGGAGTCACAAGTGCGTTGCCGGCCTTTTATAGAGGTATACGCTCGTTTCTTGAAGGTTTGCGTTTCATAATCGTTTGGAAATACCGCCGCTGGGAGTCGATTCATAAGCGAAAGTCCCTACTAATTACTATGTTAGCAACTTCCTATATTAGTTTTGGATGTGGTCAACAAATAATATTCAAAAATCTAATATGTATTAGAAATCGTAAATCAAAATATAGGCATTCAGTTTTTAGAAAATCTTTTAATCTTAATCTTTAAACTACGTCTAAAACAAATGAGTCGTTTTTTTATCTTTATTTTTGGCAACCAATCTTTTAGATTATTACTGCCATTGTCGAGTAGTTAATAGTATTGCAAGTCCTTCTTCTATTTTTTTTTTGGCAACCAGTCTTCTAGTAGACTATTACTGCCATCGTCAAGTGAGTATCGATATTACAAGTTTCTTGATATAATTACAATGAACTAACAAGATGGTGGCCATCTTGTTAGAACTTTCCATGGAGTTTTTGCGGCATCTCAGAATTCATGGTCCGTGGTATTATTTTCCATTCACTTCACTTATGCACAATAAACAAACTATATTACATAAAACACCACCAATTTTACACAATATAGAGTCAAGTAACACAAGATCATGAATAAAATATAAAATCCACTACATGACAGATGAAAATCCCGCCAAAAACTCAAATGAGTCGTTACATTTAAAAATGAGCTAAATCCAAGTTTAGTCGTTCATATTACATGTTTAAATTCTTTTAAGACTTCCAGTTGTTATACACCGAGAACGATGTTTAAATTTTGTCGTTCGTAAAGGTTTTAGTTTTTTTTTATGATATGCATATTTACATGTACAAAATTTAAAGATCTCGGAAAATAACGTAAATTATTACGAACGGCTAAAATTGGATTTAGTTCCATTTTAAATATAATGACTGAATCATAGAAAGTTAATATTTAAATATAACTGTAATGAATTCGTAGGACTGATGGTTGTCTAGTGGTCGAAATACGACCATATTTCCATAATTTTTGACGTTTCTATATTATTGCATTTTTTTTTTGACAAAGAATATACAAAAAAAGATAAAAAAAGTCCTCACGGTTTTGTTGTCTGGGATAAATAAAAAAGAAGGATCAGGGAGGAAAAGATAGGGAAAGGAAAATAGGAGGGGGGGGTACTATATATTAGTAGAAATTGTCTTGCCTGCAGACGTGACCTACCCAGTTCCATTTCAAATCTCTTATTCTTTTCCGTATGTCAATTTCAGGTGGAAAAAAAGGGTTACAGAGTGGGTGCCACTAGGTTACAAGAGAAAACCAGGAAGACCAAAAAAAGATGGCGGGATATTTTCCATCAAAGATGTGGAGCAAATTGGATGAGAAAGGCGAGAGCGAGGGACCTGTGGAAAAAAGTAGGGGAGGCCTACGCCGAAGAGGCGATTTCAATTTAGATAAGGAAGTGGAAATAAATTTGTACAAAAAAAAAGTAGAATAAAGGCTTTTTTATTTTATTTTATTTATATATTAGTAGAAGTAAGTGAAGTATGACGAATAGCGAATTATAAACAAAGGCATTGTTTCGCTGGTAATAAAAAAAAAGTCGAGGCGGTCATGAGGACTGTCGATAGTAGTGAAAACTCAAAATAATAAATGTGTTCTCTGTTGAATTTTCATATTAATCATAGTGTGAATGACAATATTTATATTTAAGAATTTGTTGATTGAAATTTTTAACGTTAGTGTAGTTTTTATATATATTAGCGCTCGGAGAAATCATTATATACGTTTTTATAAAGTCTATTAATCAATCAAACGTATGACGAGCTGCAAAATATCAATATTGCATGTACACAGGCTCCTATACTACAAATCGCTAGTCTGACGCAAATCGCGCAAGCGTAATACGGCTGTTCCTGCTGACGTAGCATGTCATTATAAATGTATCTATCTCCTGCCAAAAATATCGTTCAGCGCACCAAAAGTAGTTTTCACTTCAAAAACTGTTTCCATTTTTGAAATTGGAAATACTAAAGCTCGACAATGGCTACTAAACAAAAAAAAACGAAAATCGGTTGAGAAACAGAGAAAAAAAGTACACAGCTGTTTTATCTTCGCCTATTTATATATAAATTTGAAATGTTAGGATATTCCTGTTTGAGACAAAAGATCCTTTTATGATATCGCGTTTAAGCCACATGTTTCTAACAGCCATTAGCTATTCTTATTTCTCTAATAGTAATAAGTTGGTTTCGTCGTAATATTACAAATGTAGCAGATGTAGTACATTTATTTATACACAGTAATTGTAATATATCAAGATCGTAATATATATGTTATAAATATAAATATATGTTTTATACAGGATGGATTTTTTTAATGCCACCTGGAGGGAAAGTACTCTAAGTAATAGAGTTAGCAAATTTTACTCCAAAAAACATTTGATTTCATGGTTTTCCTTTCATTAAATTTACCAAGTATGTTAGAGAGATTTCATCCTTGTGATTGATCCTAACGATCGATGCAATAAAATTACAGGGTATAATTTATACAGATTTTAGTCGTATCTATTCCCGGGTGAAGCAAGATAATTTTCAAAAATCTCTGAATGCAGTTTTATTTCTTTTCAAAAATTAAGAAATGTTTCTTTGGAGTAAAATTTGCTATATCTGTTATTTAAAATACTTTCCCTACAGGTGGCATTAAAAAAATCCAGCATGTATATACCGAACTAAAATTATGTTTCTCACATATTCATAACATAACGTCATTTCGACGTATCTGTAAAAATATTATGCAGCTGGAGAGTTTGTTTGCTTGAACGCGCTAATCTCAGGCACTATTTGGTCCGATTTGAAAAATTATTTCAGTGTTAGATAGCTCATTTATCGAGGAAAGCTATATAATATATCATCACGCTAAGACCAATACGAGCGGAGGATCGATGAAGAATGTTTTAAAATTGTTTTTTTTTTCTTTTGAGAGCTTCCGCTGAGTGTTAGCGTTAGCTCAAAGTAACTATTCTACGCAGACGAAGTCGCGGGCAGAAGTTAGTTAAATATACATTCACATCTATAATAATAAGTAGAGTATATGTATGATGATATGAAGAAGAATTTTATAATTAATATTTTAAAGATTTGTATAAACAAAAATTACCTTGCGTCGATCAGTGAAAGTCGAAATAAAATTAGAGACATAAAAATTATTATTTTTTATTTGGTAGGTGGTAGAGCAGTGAATATTATGGATTCAGCACAAATGGGTCGAACCACCCTCTACAGAAAAGAGAAGTAAAGTGCTTGATTGTTGGTTTGTTGGTAGTGAGAGGCGGAGACCCACCTCCCCTCCCCTTCCACTTCCTCCTTCCCTCCCCCCCCCCCCCCCCAAAAAAGAAAAAAAAACGGGAAGAAAGAAGGGAGGGAAAAAATAAAAAGCCCTCTCCGACACAAAAAAAAATATATGGCGAGTTCGATCTATTGAAGTCTCGAATAAATAACTTTATACGATTAAATACTATGATAAAATTGTTACTTAAACTAAGAAAGTTTTCCTATAACAATATATATCAAGATTTATGAAATTTCACAAAAGTTTGTTAATTTCGTTCGTAAATTGAACTGTTCGTGGAAGAGGCAACGGAGATTGTATTACAGTATTTAAATCAAGCCGATTATTGTTAAGCGAGGAAATCTTATTGTTTCAGAGGAATAATTGTGAAATTTGTAATGAACTATGTCGGAGTACAATTTCATGAAAATGTTCTTCTTTGAAACTAGTTGTTGGACGAGATAAGTTTTTGTCTTTACATAGATATTTTATCGTCTGAAGTATTTAATGAAAACTGTATCTATGTAATGTATTACAAATGAGCGAGTACATTTTTATAATGTATGCTCATTAATCACGCTGAAATGGTTGAACGGAATCTAATGAAAAGTGACATACAAGTCGATTATGTCATGGAACGAATCACTACATATTTATTTATTACTACAACAGAGTTTTATATATTTTACAATTATATTTAACAATAAAAAAAATTTACAAAAAAAATAAACCGCCTTCGATGTGAAAAACTAATTAGGCACTAAAAAGCGAAAAATAACTGAATTATTAAATTAACCAAATTAAATAAAAAATATTGATATTCGCGCTACCATACATCTATAGATTTTTTTTTGTATATCATAGGAGGCAAACGGACAGGTGGGTCACCTGATGTTAAGTGATCACCACCGTCCATAGACACTTGTAACACCATGGAGTCGGAACTGGGTTGGGAACCTGGTGGGGGGGGGGGGGGAGAGGGGGGGGGGGGGGGGGGGGGGGGGGGGGGCCCCGGCGTCTTCAAAGACCAAAAGAAAAGCAAAAAAGGGAGGGATGGTTACTTCAGGTGGGTTTTCGGGGGGGGGGGGGGAGAAACCGGGGGGGGGGGGGCAAAAAAAGGGAAAAAAAAAAAAGGTATAAGGGGGAACTACACCAAAAAAAAGGGGGGGGGGGGTTGGCGCAAACTCTACATTATGTCTTAATAATAAGTAGTAAAATAATTGTTACAAAACAGAAAAAAGAAATTGTTATAAAACAGAGTCCTCTGCCACGTCTGTCTGTATGTCTATCTGTTCGCAATAAACTCAAAAACTACCAAACGGATTTTCATGCGGTATTGATAGAGTAGATAAAGTTATTCGTGGGGAAGGTTTAGGTATAATTTGTCAAGGTTTTTTTTTATTATCACAGCGGGGTAACGTCCGCCGGGCCCGCTTGTATCGTATACGATATTTCTCAACAGCCCAGCGAATCGAGCGGGCGTCAGCTAGTAAGATTTTTGAAGTGAAAACTCTTTTACCAGCATTGCACAATTTTTGGTAGGAGAAAAACTTATGGGTTCGCGTCACCGATGACCTCGACACGCTAGTCAAGGGTAACCGATATGACCGTGACGTATTGCAGTCGCGCCAGACTAGCGATGCATAGTATAACGGCCTGTGTACATGTAATATTGATATTTTGTATCGAGCTTCTGCAGCTCGTCATAAGTTTGATTCATCAATAAACTATATAACAAAAGTATATTATTATTTCTCGGAGTGCCAACAGATGTGAAAACTAGAGTATTGTTAAGAATTTCAATTTACAAATTAGGAAAGTTAAATAATTTAGACTGATTTAAAAATTCAAAAAGGAACACAGTTATTGCATTGTTTAGACTTTTCGCTTCTGTCGGCAGCCCTTTTGATAGCCTCGACCTTTTTTTTAACGGCATACACATAAAAAAATAATGTTATGTTAACGTTAACAATTCATAGCTTCCGTTAACTAAATATTATGTAAAAAATATTATTACATAATGAATAACGATTAGGTTTTATTAAAATTAAAAGTTTTGTATACTTTTTAAATATTCAAATAGATATTTAACCAACCTCTGCAATAAATGTTTCGTGTTGCGGTGGAGCCAGTTAACAAGCAATGTAAAATATTAAGGATGAAATAGAAAAGATTATGTATAAAATACGTAGCGATACCGTAGTCCGGTGAAGCTGTTAAGACCTTGCTAGGTCAATAGCGTAGTCAGTTCGAGAAAAAAAAATCCTAGCGATACATATACAATATACCTACATAAAGTCTAAACAGTTTTAACATTATTATGACGAAACATTTATAGCAGAAATATTAATAAACTGTGTCCGCGACTTCGTGCACGTGGAACCTGATGTACAAAACAAAACAATGACTAATACAGTCATCTGAACGTATTTAGTCCATTCGCTTATCTATTCTTCTGTCATACTTAAGTCGCGACACCATTAAAATTACAATAACTTTTGATAGAGTGAACGATCTTAATAAAACAAAGACTAATTTACTCCCGAGGATTTGCTTTATGATTTTCTGATGAGTTAGTATTGTGAGCCCAGTACTTTAGCAGTGATGCGTGTTCATACAAACAGACAGACAGACACTTCTAAAAATGATTGAAATGTATTTTATTACTTGTTCCTAGACACCTACAATTTTTTTTTACAAAAATCTAAAAAGTACAGACACGTTAGATTTACATTCTTATTATATGTATAGGTAGCAGTGTTTAGTATAGAAGGAAATATCAAAATTCGTTTCGAGTTTCCTACCTCAATAGGTTTATCAAGGCTATTTTATTACAAAAGGGTTCTTTGTGTATTGATATTATTGTCCGTCAATATTTCTAAGTTATTAATACCAGCATTGCGTGCTCAATTTTATGAAGACTTTTTTGAACGATACTCTTTAGTTCTAGTAAAATTAGACCTTTATATTAACTATTTTGGTACAATTACTACACTTTAACCCCTCGACTTTCCAAAACCATAAATGCTTAAGCACCATATACAAACGAATGTAGACCTCATGAGGCACAGGTCAACAAACTATTGGCAGCATAAGCTTAAAAAAAAAAATGATTTGTTACAAAACTTTGAAACAATGATGATGTATGATGTATGATGTATGATGTATGATGTATGATGATGATGTATGATGATGTTATATGATGATGAATGATGTATTCATCATCATATAAAAAGTATTCTTAAATTATTTCTTCATTTGTACAACCTTTTTTTACTAATCTATGTAATTTACAATTTACGATGTCGTGAAATAAAAAATAAATATAAAGACATGATCTGCCACTTTGAGATCTGGGTCTTAAAAATCAGCCGAGCGGTTAGTATAATCTGTATAAATAAGGGCCCAAAAATGAATGCAGTTAATTGCTTATTGTCAGCAATATAAAATGGAAGAAGTGACAGATACAGAAATGATGGGCATGTTTTGGTTGGTCTGTGGTATTTTTGGGTGACCGGAAATATATGTTTTCTGTTGAAACATTATTTGTGATATATTTAGAGAAATAAAGGATTTTAATCGACGCAATGTTTATTGTTATTTAGATGCATGTTAACAACGATCGATCTAATTTTCTTTATATTGTGTAGGAAGTAAATACTGACCTGTTCTTCTCGCAGCGTCGTTAAAGGCAATGTTCTCAAGAAGTGTCTTCTCTGATTCCCCTTTAAGATTTCTAGCGTAGATGAGCAAGTTGAAAGTAGTCCCTTCTCCGTCACTGGACGTAGTCAGTTGCGATAAATCTAATTTAAATGTGGCTAGACCATCTGCGTGAAAATATTTAACTTATTATGAATGGAAACGGTTACCATTTTTTTATAATGCAATATTATCTTTACTGTAAACTACGAAGTTAATTAACTTCTGAAACAAATCGATATACACTTCTTACAGGCAGAGTCCCTACGATTGGTCGCGCGTTGGGCCCACCAGACAGTAGCGCCAAACCCTTGAAGCTTTCAAAATACTTTTATGGTAATACTCATTGTTAATAAGATTCATTACTCATACATTTTTAATTTTAATAAGTGGAGTTATTTTGCAAGATAAGTTTAAAGTTAACGACGTAACAAAAATATAAGCCTGTTTATCTCTGGTAAATATAGTAATAGTTTTTTATAATTAAAAAATAGCTAAAATATAAATATATTTTCATCTTTATTTAGTACATATTATCAGATGATAAAACAACTAAATACAATAATTATTTTATTATATTATAGACAAAACCGATTTCAATTTACAAAAAATCACAAGAATGTTCAAAGCCCATTGCTAATGAAATAGATATAAGACCCGTTAAAGATATCCCCATTACAATAAAAAATTAAATTTTTATTTCAAATAAATGACTAAGTTCTGAGGTAAATGAAGAATTACAACCGAAAAGACAATCACGTCTTTTTGAAATCGGTTAAAAATTATTATTAAATTTCTAGCTAAGCCGGCCACGCGTTGCTGTGACTAAGTTATTACAACGTTGAATTGAATAAAACACGTGCACCATAAAATAAACTGGAGTCGAAAAAGAAAATCACAATTAAAACGTAGCGTTATCTATGAGATATCTGTAACGATCGGTCCTACAGTTTTCTGTCAACAAACTAATTTAAAGAGCCATCTGTTCAAGACTAATGAAACTTACAATTAATAACGATAATCAACATTCACAATAATTTCATTTAATATTAAACTAGCGGGCCCGTTAGACGTTGTCCCGCCTTGATTATAAAAAAAAATCTTGACAAATTATATACCAAAACTTTCCTCGTGAATCACTTTATCTACTGGTGAAAGCTGCATGAAAATCCGTTCAGTAGTTTTTGAGTTTATCGCGAACAGACAGACAGATAGACGCGGTAGGGGACTTTGTTTTATACTATGTAATGAAAATACTAAAACCATTAATCGGAATATACATTATCCTATCTCTCAAGTTGGAGCAAATTATACATAAATGCCAACTATCATGAAGATCGGTTGAGTAGTTTCAAAGTTCATCGTGGACAAACCTCATGACACTGGGTTATTATAAATTTTATATATTAGATAGGGACGATTTTGAAAGTTATATTCAAAAAATAAATAACGAACCTGTTTCAGTGACGGTGCTGTTAAATCTAGTTTTCCCGGAGACAGGATCTAGTGCCTCTAACATGAAGTATTGTGGCAAGCCGCCATCGTAGCCAGGAACGCATCGGACACGTAGCCAGCTAGATGCGCCTTCCGTACTGTTGTTACCAGCTTGCAATGAGCAGTTGCGTGGGGATGTTGGTTTTGCTGTTTACAGCAATATCAAATTAGTATATCTGTTGTATTTTAATTATTCATTGTGTTAGGAAAAAGAATGTTAATTTTTAACCATTTGTACTTTGTTTTATTTACATTCTCTTATTGATTAAAGACCTTCTGAATTGTATGATTTATTGGAAAGAACCGAAGCCTGGATAGTTATCATGTACACGCATTGTACTGCTGATGATTGTTTTCCTTTCAGTTATATAAAACCGAGTCTGTAATTTTTTTTCTTCACTGAAATTATTTCTAATTGTGTTTTACTGCTTGCCGTTAATCACATTTCTGTCACAAACACTTTGACTTGAAACAATTATGTTGACACTAGAAACTGCCCGCGTATTTGTTACGTTAAAAATTAATACGAGTCTAGACACGCGGTAGCGTGTATAATATTACACGAACTATTTGAAGCCATTTTTGACCCCCTCATAACTCAAAAACGTGTGTGCGTTAGAAGTTATTCTTCTTTGCCGTAACAAAATGAAAACCTTTTCAAAAATTTTATCTTTCGCCTTATTCTACGTTTGTAGAAAAACCGACACTAACAATAGAAAAAAGGTATTTAATACATTGAAAGTTTTAATACAAAGAAATACTAACAACAAATACAAAGAAACAAAATGTTGACTATAGCTAACTTCAGGGTATCGGTTTTTCGTGACGGTGTGCGCGCGCATCGTAATAACTTCAGGGTGTCGGTTTTTCGTGACAGTGCGCTTACTCTCATCATTTTTCCCTAACGCACCAAAAGAAGTATAACTTCAATAAACATGTCTAATTTGGCTCATGTATTGAGACTTGCGATTCATTCATATTGTATATTCGAACTAGCCAAATAAGACCTTAGGCTTCAATATATTATCCTAGCTTATAAGAAGAAATGATATATTAAGTTGTTATAAAATATTGTATATTGTTATAAATAAATTTCAGGACTAAACGTTAAACTTGGCAGCAATTTAGATCTCACTTCTTTTGTCGTTGAAGTCAACAACCAAGGCATATATCATAATATAATACTCTCATTTCACATTTATGTTTTGATGAGATAAAGTATAACCTATGTCACTAAAAGGAATGCAGTTTTCTTATCTATACATATAAAGTTTTTTCATAATTTTCAGCTCGTGATCGTTAACTGCTCAACGTCTCTCTTCTTTTACGCAGATCATCTTGATTCTAACTATAGCATTCACGTCTTACCCACGATTTTAGAAATATCGTCAACCCAACGAACTAGTGATAATGGGCGTCCGACACCTTATTTCCTTGTACATGGTCACAAATCAATTTTACTTATTTATTTAATCGTATGGCTAAATAGAAATTCCATCTTTTATTATCGTCTGTGTCTACGACATTTAATTTATGTGGAATAGTGCAGCGACCAAAAATTTGTTATTCTTTAGCACCGCCCGGAGAGCCCATGCAGGGTAATAAGAGGTACACTTCCTCGAGTAACACTAGCCCCCTTTTACTTCTTTATAATAATAGTGTAGATGGTAAGATAATTAAAAAAAAATGTTGAGTTGTAAATTTTAATTAGTTTTACTAGTCAAAAGTGTCATAATATCGGTTTTATGTTTACATTCCATTAGAACTTTCTATAGATTATTTTTAAATATAATCAAATGTTTGCAGTACTCTCAATTTTAGACCCTACATGTTTCCATTACCGATGCTTCCAAATGATGTAAGAAATAAACAAAATGCTTAATCGTACAAGGAAACTCTATATTGAAAATAACCACTCTGTCTATTAATGATTGTCTTTCCAAACTAGCTTATTATTTCTTTTATTATCTGCCGATATTCTATATCCTCCAATTGGATTAAGGATCTTGAATATTGAAGGTTGCTTGTACAATAAATTATTCTAATGAACCGATAGGATTATTCGATTTTCTATGAATCTAAAGTAAAGACGTGCATGAAATTTGAACTAAGTGTTTTGTTAGATTTGCTAATTTCGCTCTTACGGTATAAGTTACGTTGCAATATAATATTGTCATAATAAACTGCTCAGTTATTTATCGTAGCGCATTTAAATGCATTTAGCTAACTCGCACCGAAGTTTAGATGTGTCGACGATCACGCAATATGTAAAATTATTAAACTCAACAGTACTATAGTAGACATGAAAATATGGAATTATATTTTGGCTAAATAATGTATTAAACATATCTCATGTGGTAAAGAGGTCATTAGCGACAAAGTTACGAGACTCGTTATGCGAGAGTATAAATGAAATCTGCGAGCTATTATGAAATGCGCAGTCGGTTCACACGTTAATGATTAACATTGTATGCATGTGTTATTATTGCTTCTGTAAATTACTTACTTTGAAAATATTCCTATTATGAAAGTATAAATTACAAGTCGCATAGTTATTACTCGCTATTGTTTTGTGAGTTTAATAATAGTTTCTCTTTAATGAAATATAATTTTATAGAGTTATGCTACCTGCAAAGCTTACAAAGTAAGTTGAATGTCAACTTTGCGTATTTGGCGATAAAAATTAGATGTAAGCAAATGACAAGTAAAAATAGTCGAGGCAGTCATAAGAACTGCCGACAGAACTGAGAACTCATACGATGAAATAGATCTTTTGACTTTTTATATTAATTAATTATAGTGTGAATGAGAATATTTAAATTTTAGAATTTGTTTATTGAAATTATTAACATTAGTGTGGTTTTCATATCTATTGGCACTCGGAGCAATAATTTAATAAATAAATAAATAATTTTATAAAGTTTATAAAATCAATCAAACGTATGATTAGCTGCAAAATATCAATATTACACATACACAGGCACCCCTATACTACGCGTTGCTAGTCCGATACGACTGGTCATGGTTACGTAGCATGTCATGATGCGAAATTATAAATTTATCTCGTGTCAAAAATACCGCTCAACGCGCCTAAAGAAGTTTTCACTTTAATAAGCTAAACCTTTTTTATTTAAGCTTTTTTTTTCTAACTGACCACGTTATTGACCTAGCAAGGTCTTAATAGCTTCACCGGACTACTAAGGCGAGCGCTTAAGGCACTCAGCCGATTTTATTTGACAACTAGCTCAAAGATGCACGGGACACCTCGGCTTGGGCTGTTGCCTGATACATGCAATTCGCGACCTATCTGAGCTAAGCTAAGCTAACTATTCACACATATATGAGTTGTTGAAACATATACGTGTACCAAGCATACATACCTGAACAACTCTTATATATATTTCGTATCGGATAATTTTCTAAACTAAGGTTTTTATTTGAGCGAATAATTCCAAATCGCTGGCTATGTGAAGTTTCAGACTAATTAGTACTATTTTCAGTATACCTTAATTAGACGAGAATTTAAATGTATACAAACATCGTATGATCTACGCATGCTCCTTTATTTATTTATGTCTGTATTTTAATATATATTTATGAAATAGCACCTAACAACGCAGTTTTAGGACAATGTTTAATAACGTCGCGGCTTAAGGACGAGTCATCTCCTGTGTGTTATTATTGTATTTTTATATTACGTTTTAAAATTCACCTTTTTAACGTCCTGAATAAATCTGAGTTTTTCGGTATTTTTCAGGCGCCTAAAAAACCTAAAAATTATGATCGATTATTCATCACTACTACCTACTTAGAGTTTGGTGATTTTACTTATAGTCTCGTAAAAAAGGAATCCTAATTGCTAAGTTCTAGTCTGAATAAATCTGTTACAAAGTGACTTGGATCTAGAACGAAGAGGGCGTGCGTATTATGTGGTTTTAAATTATATATAAGTTTAGCTTAATATCTGATCATAATCTACGCTGGTATTAGATGTTGTTACAGTGTATTAAGGTGTAACGCAATATGTTTTTTAGTCCGGTGAAGCTGTTAAGACCTTGCTAGGTCAATAGCGTAGTCAGTTCGAAAAAAAAGCAATATGTTTTTATAAATTAGTATTAAGGTGCTATAAAGTAAAACGTTGCGTAGAACACAAACAAATATGACTCGGGATCAGTTGGGACACTATATAACAAGTTATTAAAATATTTTCCTATATAAATTTACGGATTAAACACGTGATATAAGACAAAATATCATTATTCGTTCTAAGTGTAATATACTCACCAGCTGGAACTATCTGGAAGACACACGGATCGAGTTGCTTGCCAACTGTATTGCTGCCTCGACAGCTGAGTGTTCCATAGTCACGTTCACTTTGTGGTTTATACGTTAATTCGCTTGTGCTGCCATTTGCTGTTCCTGTTTCCGAATATTAAATCATTGACGATGAAATATTAAAGATTAGATTAGCTACTGATTTCATCTGTGTTTAGAATTAAAATTATGATTTTCTACGTATATTTCCTTTGAGGTTTTGTCTCTTAAACTCCGAGTTATTTCGGAATTGAATAACTTTAAAAAAATTGGTTTTCTGTAATGTGTATGGGCGATAATATTACGTGGCAACGTCATAAAAAACTTATATTGAATATTATATTCAATCAATATATTGAAATATATTGAATTCTAATAATATTCACAAACCGAACGCTTAGGTCAATCGCGCTTTTCTATCGCTTGTTCCGCGCTCTCGCTTGCACGCTCGGCTCAGGCTGAACGTGACAATGACAGCCGGCGTTCATCGATTTATAAGACGTTATCACGTTAAAAAATACTAACGCAGAACTTTTTACTTATTATCGATTAAATGTCAATGAATTTACCGAATTTAAGTGGGGAGACGTCGAGGCTCTCTCCGCTGTTATTGAACTGCCAGAAGAACGTGACCTCAGGCGGATTGGCGGTCACGGAACAACGTATCCGAAGCGCTTCCTCTAATTGCGCTCCTAGTACTTGCGGCGAAGCATGTGCGCACACGGGTGCATCTGTCACAAAGATAACCACTATAACGTGCTAATAATCATTAATAACTTAATATCAGTTTCGAATGAGGGGATGGTATACGCATAACTTTAACGCAGGAGCAAATTGAATTTATAATCAACTAGTGGGCCCGGCAGACGTTGTCCCGCCAGATTTATAAAAATATCCGGGACAAATTATATACCAAAACGTTCATCGGGAATCACTTTATCCACTGGTGAAAACCGCATAAAGATCCGTTCAGTAGTTTTTGAGTTTATCGCGAACAGACAGACAGACAGACGCAGTAGGGGACTTTGTTTTATACTATGTAATGATGATATGTCTTACTAAGAACTAAGAGTACTAACCAAAATACATATCTCAGGTAGGTAGGTCTTAGGTAGAATAATGATTATGAATACTTTTTTAATTTTAGAAGTTTTATCATTTGCCCGTAGTTTGTGATGGTAAACGACTATGTGGTCTAAAATGGTAAACACGCCAAAGCCAGAAGGGGCTGCCTCTTAAGTGCAGCTGCCGGAACACACTAACAGGTACTCGGTGACAAATTTTCAACTCGAGGGTGGCAGCTAGCCAGACGGACTTAGTAAAAACCCTACGATCATGCGAAATGCTTTTGTGCATAGAAAATATTTTCATTTTTTGATACTAGAGCAATGTTCCAAACTGCTGATAGAATTGGTCTTCTACGAGTGCATTATTAACCTTAAACAGACAGACAAATAGATTAGCGTCTTATTTTCTTAGTCTAGTGTCTGAACATATTAAATTTAGTTCTAATGTTATCTATACTCGCATAGTGTTCGAAATGTTATCGTATAATTAAGTCGTTCCACAGTAACACATTTTAATACTTCAATCTATTAACTTTGTGTTATATCATAGGAGGCAAATGGACAGGTGGATTACCTGATGTTATGTGATCACCACCGTCCATAGACACTTACAACACAAGAGGAGTCGCAAGTGCGTTGCCAACCTGTCTTGGAGGAGTAAGGGAAGAGGGAAGGTGAGAGGAGGTGGGGTTAATTCTAAAAGTAATCCTACAATCACTTACGTGTTGGATATTTTTTCGTGTAACGCGTTAAGAATTAACAAGTCGATATTTGATTTTCACTTCGATTTGATTTGATTGGAATTTCATTATAGTTTCCAGGGCAATAAAAGTGTTAAGAAGAAGAAGAAGGGAAGTCGTAAAATGAAGGACAAGTCTATGAATTTTAAAAGTGCGTATACGTAATTGCCATTTCTATTACACAAACCGCTAACGA
Organism: Antheraea yamamai; assembly: GCA_036509395.1. NCBI lineage: Eukaryota > Metazoa > Arthropoda > Insecta > Lepidoptera > Saturniidae > Antheraea > Antheraea yamamai. The sequence goes on along the minus strand of AP028448.1, from coordinate 11,476,875 downwards.
ACCACATTATATAATAATAATACTGAATTGAATGCAAATTTGGTTAAACAACCAAGTTTGTTTGATAAACAAACAAGAAATTCACTGCTTACATTTTCGGCAATAAAAACATTCATTGCTTCCATTACTATACCGTTTGTTTTTCTTTTATACGTTATTACGGGATTTATTGTTAATTTAATATTACCATTATAAGAAAAAGTACCAACTATGTATACCATCCACCTCATATTAAGTTGCTAGCCGCTGCCCGCGACTTCGTCCGCGTGAAATAGTTACTTTGGGCTAACGCTAACACGCAGCGGAAGCTCTCAAGAGGAACAAAGCCCCCATTTTGAAACATTCTTCAATGGTGCTCCGCTCCTATTAGACTTAGCATGATGATATATAGCCTATATCCTTCCTCGAGAAATGAGCTATATAACACTGAAAGATTTTTTTTAAATCGGACCAGTAGTTCTTGAGATTACCCCCTACAACGTCACCAACTCACAACGTCACAAACTCACAAACTTTACCTCTTTATAATATTAGTATAGATGACGGTACTTAACACCTATGTGTAAACAACCTCAAAACGTCTGTTGTCTTTAGGCCAGTTAAAACGCAGCCCTCGTCAATCTTTTGACCAAAATCAAAAATACTATCTTCAATTTAGGCCCTAATAAGGCGCTTATGAACGTCAAAACTACCATCGGTTCGGAAAACAACCCAGTCATCGAGAAGACCCGGCAAGAAACTCTATCGAGTTTATGTTTTTAACATATATGTACGTATTTACGTACATTGTAGGTGGTAGGGCTACGCTGAAGCTATTAATGGTTTCAGCATGAATGGGCCGGCTCACCCGGGGTTATACCACCTTTTCACAGAAACCCGACGTGAAGTAGCAGTGCTTGCATTGTTGCGTTTCGTTCGCTCAGTGAGAGCGCCGGAGGACCACCCCCCCCTCCCCTTCCCATTTCCCTTGCTCCCCCTCTCCCCCAAGACAGGTTGGCAACGCACTTGCGACACCCCTGGTGTTGCTAGTGTCTATTGACGGTGGTGATCACTTAATATCAGGTGACCCACCTGTCCGTTTGCCTCCTATGATATAATAAAAAAAAAAATATATATATATATAACATAACATATACTACCGTACTGAATATAAATGCGTAGAACATAAATCTGGGTATAAATACGTATTACATAATATTTATAAGATCGAGACAACATAAGTGTAAATAAATGTCAATTTTAGATTTCTATAATAATGTTTTGACTTCGTTTTTTATTAAACACTTGATTGTATTATGCGCTTAAGGTTTTATTCAGAGCGGCCGAAAAGAATGACGATGACTATAGGTTGCTTCTCTCGAAGACTAAATTGGAACGTTTTGTGTGCTAGTGGTCAAGATCAGATCACTTACACACTTTCACATGTAGCAGCGTAAGTACTACTGCTTTGCAACAAAAATAAATCGTGTCAACAATCGCTCCTTATACAGGTTCTAGAACTTTTTACATTCATTCTTAAATATCTAAAAGTAAACAATGCTAAATAAGCTCAAATACTTATTACTTATTGTAATCATAGAATTTACGTTTCTAATCTTAAATGCTCCAATTAACACAAAGAAATGTAAGAGAGCTTAAATTCAGTTCGTTAAATCATAACAGAAGTTAGACGATATATAAATTTTATCGCCCAAGTGTTCCAACGCGAGCAGGCGCAGTCGGTGGCGGTGATTCATTTGGGTATCTACTTGCAAAACTGCTCTCCCCGGCTGCCTTAGATTTTCATTAAACTCTCAAATATTTGCTCGCGTTAAGCAGCCCTTCCACGATAGGATTACTGTAGCGGGAATATGAAAATATGTATATGGATTATTGTAAAGCGAGCGGCGATTGTGTACCGTGTGCGAATAACTTCCAAGTTTAATTTTGATTTGTTAAGGTAGGGAAAGTATCAATAAAGTGAAAATAAAATGTTAATAGTAAAGAATAGCAAACGAGTTTATGTGCGTGGCAGGCAAAGTATTACTGAACCATAAATTAAATGTTAATCTATACAAATAAAAATCGAATATATGTATGTAAGCGCATCACTTCCGTAAGGCTTCATCTATCTTGCTAATTATTCTCTGTTGTGTGTTGGTGTCAGGTCAAGGTTTGTATGGAAAAAGTAGTCCGAAGATCATATGAGAAAGTGACAAATTAGGACAGAAAAATCTTCATACAAAAAGAGAGTCAGTAAACAGTATGGAGATCTTCAAAACTACTGATAAAATTGAGTCGTTACATTTAAAAATTAGCTAATTCCACTTTGAATCTTTCATATACCATGTTTAATTTTTTTAAGATTTCCTGTTTTTATATACCATGAACGAAGTTCAAATTGTGACGCGTATAAGGTTTTTAGTTTTTTTATTATCTTCATATTTTACATGTACAGAATTTGAAGATCTTGGAAAATAACGTAACATATTAAGAATGGCTAAAATTGGATTTAGTTTCTTTTGAAATATAATAGCTAAATTGAGAGATTTACGTCCAGATGTCCAAGTCCAATTGTATTTCATTAAATTATTTTACTGTAAAAGGAAGATTTGGTCTCATATTTTTGTTAGAAGCTTTTTTTAGAAGATTTTGTTGAAGCCGAAGCGGGTAGCTAGTAGCAAAAATTGACAAACGAGTTTGTGTATGGACACGAGTACATTTGTCGCGGGCTGGTCGATCGCAATGACGACGTAAATCACCAAGGCAGTCGCTTTGCGATGATTGATGCTTGTTCAGTAGCTCTATGTGTACTTGTAGAAAGTATACTCGAGTCTTTCAACTTTCTCTAACATAAGTTCGTTTGTTCTATGTTGTTGTTTGCTAAATTAATTCCCCTCGGATAATGGTACTTTAGTTCTGATGTGATTGATGTATTTTCGAGGCTTTATTAATGTTTGGTAAATAATTATTAGTGCGTTATCATAATTATAATAAATAATTGTGATTATTGATGTTTTGTTGTTACCTACTGACTTAAAGAATTTATACATTGTCAACACAATACCAAGGTTTAGTAATTTTTACATTTTTTTTAGCAACGGCTTTCAGTTTAAGCCCTATGATGCTGTCATTTTGTAATATATATTTATTTGTAGTTTGGGTAGGTAATGAATCTATCTGTTCCTTTTATTATACGAATTTTCTATTGATGTGTACATTTACTAATAATGGATTATGTAATTTTCTTCTTATTTTCGTCTCTATCTCAAGGTCAGCGGTTTGTTTTTTGTATCCTTTTCTATCTCAAATAGATTTGGATAGATGCTGCCATATATTACGATGTAACTGACATTATCTATTTATGTAATTAAAATAGGTACCCTGCTGTTGAGTGTAGACCTTCTTTTTAAAGTAACTATATGTAATCTTGCACAATCTAATCATCAGACGTTGTTGTATCTCCTGCAAGCATTTGTCCTATCTTAGGCATTATTTACATACTATTATAGATTTATTGTCTTGCGAACTATAACCTCGTAATTATAACACCAATATCTTGTACTTTTGTACACGACTAACGAGACACAATTCATAGGGTGTGTCACCTAGCAAATAGACCGTAGTGATAGTCTTTTTAGTAAAGGTCATCTGATTGCTTTTTCTTTGAAAATTAAATTGGAGATCATTTCTTTTTAAGTAAATAATTTATTTTTATGATTTTTAGATATGATAAGTACTAACCAAATAAAAAAATACTTTTAAAGTAAGAGTTTTGGTTTAATATATTCTGATATAATAAGAGCTAATTCACGTAATGGCATAACTAAAAGTGTTTTGTGTAAAAGTTGTTCATACTAGACAGCCTGATTAGAACGAGAATTCATTATCCAGACGACGTGAAATCCTGCTACATACATTTATCACCAGGCCTCTTTGAACTTACGTTCAGTGTTGATGGTTGTTTATTGTTCGCGAATAACGTAATATAGAATTATTCTGCGCCAATTTTACGTCGCAATCCGTTAACTGTAACAAATCTTTGTTAAGGTCTTAGTATGAAATGATTGATACAGCAGTCAGCAAACGGAGAAAAGCCCCTCGCGAAATGAAAATGTAATTTATTAGCACTCTGCTTATAATGGGAAACAATAGACTCTCAAATTTGAAGACGGGAAAGTTATCATCGTTTTCATTTGTTTATTGCAGCATCTTATTTTTAAACTAGTTGTTACCCCTGGCTTCGTTCACGAGAAAATGGTTTTGTTTCAAATAGGAAATATGTAATCTATCTAGACTAATTGAAGGCTGTCATTCATTTGTCTCATTATATTTATCTTGCTATGTTATAATAATGTTTGTTTAACCATTACCATCTGATTATAGATTTTAAATTATTTGTCTTTCTCTTTTCATAATATTATATGGAATCCTCTATCTGCCAGCAAGTTACATGGAAATTGGTTTAAATGTATTGAAAATATGATTGAGGAAAACTAAAGAAACTACAAAACTATAAGAAAAGATACTACACTATACTAGATTACTACAGTTTGATCAGTTTGTTCAAATGGTACACTTTTAATTATAGGAATAGATTTAGAAAGCTGTGGGTCACACTTTAAGATACTATCATTAAAAATTTATGAAGATGAGAATAGCTAATTATATAAAAAAAACAGTGCTCTACATCAACAATTTAACAACATTATGAGAAAAGGAGAACGTTTTCACCAAGAGAGGATTTAAGAATAAGAGAAAGAGAATAAGGAGATAATTAAAAGAAAGAAAAAAAGAAAAGAAAAAATGAATAGAGATTACAATAAAAGAAAAAAATAAAAAAAAAAATAAAAAAGTGGGTGTAGGAAAAATATAAAATATAATTTTGGAAAATTGAAAAATTGTTTGTTTAAAAAAAGAAATTTAAGGAAAAAAAATCTAGGGAAACAAAATTTAATATGTAGAAGTTAGACCCAAAAATCGTGTTGACCGGTGTTATTAATGAGGATGCGAATAGCTAATTATATAAAAAAAACAGTGCGTGGTGTCCCTCCGCGCGGAAGAAGTGAAACTTCGTAATGCGGAAATGAAAATAGGAAGGGGTAGAAATTGATTTTTAGTGAAATCATATTGTTTCTTTAAGACAAACTTTATTAACATTGCTTACAATTCACAATTGATCGCACCTTTTAATTATGATTTTTGAGTGGAGAAATATCCAAATCTATAACATTTACAATGGGATTATGATAACTAAAGTAAGATACGAAATGTTTGATTATTTTTCTCGCTCTATCTCTTTCTATTCCCCCTCCCCAGGAGCGTTGAACGTTTTACGCAACAGTGCTTTCATACCCACTCCATGGTAGCGTTAAACGTTTAACGCAACCTTGATGGAAGTCGCATTAGAAGTTTCACTTCAAAAAATTTTTATTGTTATAGATATATTAAGTGTAATAGATACTCCAATCAGAATAATATCGCTAAAGCATAATTTGAGCTTCAACTTGAGAATTAGTTAATCAAAGTTCAATTCAAATTATCATTACTCAGATTGATTGATTTTTGTTATAGAAAAGAACTATTCACATCTATGTGCGCAACATATTAATACGTTTTGCGAGAAATTAAAAAAAAAATGGTACCTACTCATATTAATTACATATTGATTGATTTATTAAAGATAAATATTATAAAAAGAAATCGTGTTTCATATCTGTCTGTGTATTCCTTATTTTATACTATGCAACAGATTGCGATAGGGTTTTCACTGTAAATAATTATTTTCCAGAACATTTATATGTATATTATATTTGTGTAAAGTGGTAAATCAATGTATTGTAAGTAAAAAAAAATCGGATGTTTTGTTGATAACGCTGGCTAAACCTTATTAGATATATCAAAATAATGTACCACAGAATTGTACATTTTAAAAACGCCCACAGAAAAGTCTACCACAGTATAGCTTTATCACCTAAGGATAACATATAATAATAATTTTTATATTAGAAAGTAATTGGTTATATGCGATTTCAATCTTTTCAACACTTATGACATCACACTAATATTGAACATTGTACCCATATGAAGCCTGGCGGGTCGTTAGGACCATAATGGGATATAATAACGTATACACATATAACTATAATAAAATTCATAGTTAATGTACAGTGCAACTCACATTGTATGCTTAGGTGCGTAGCCTGGCTGGCCGTCTCACCAAGTGCGTTAGTAGCACGGCAGGAATAATCGCCACCGAGATCTCTTGTTACCTTCTGTAGCACTAAGGATTTCGTGCTCACAATTATACCCGACACCACGTTGTGGAAAACTTGCTTGTCCTGTACAATAAGTTATTAAGAAATAATATCATTTATATAAATTAATCTTTCATGATTAAAAATAATTGAAAAATAAATTCAGGTATGTTTAGAATATATCTCAAAAGTATATAAATAGAGTATACAGAAATGTATTAAATAATACGAATAATCTACATATAAATGGGAAGTGGGTAAACAGTTAAGAGCATTTCCCTCCTTTGTTTCTCAGCCGATTTTCTTCATTCCTTTTTTCTTTAATAGCTATTTAGAGTCGTTTTCAATTAAAAAAATCTTTTTTTTTCTCTATGATCGAAGTTCAACTACTGTAAAATCATGATATCTTCATTTCATATAATGTTGTGAAAATCCAAGAAATTAAGAATTTTATAACCACTACCCGTTCAGCGTTTTGTTTTCTTGCCAATGAAAAACAGAGTGGTATGTGCGTACGACAACCCAGATGAGATCACAGGTATTAGCTAGTCTACATTCAAAATAATCATCATATGAAAATAAACCCTATGTTATAAATAGATAAGTTCATTTTCAGGTGCGATAAAAGACGTGAAAGAAAATATTCATTTTTGTGTCGTACGACGTTGAGATATTCAGACGACGAGAAATTATGTGCAAAATATTTTAATATGTATAAAGATGGGAAGCATTGCAAATTTTATAGCTTTTGATCACAATCTCATGTAATCTTTAAGACGATGCCATATCTAAGAGGTAACACGCTAAATAAACGAGTACAAGGACTCTCTCGAATACAGTTGCCGTAACAGATCTTCACATGCCTGGTAACAAATCTGCATTTTGGCCAGCCATTAAAACTCACTACCATGCTATGCTTTCGTCACGATGTCTTCCTCTATTAAAAGCTACGAGTTGTTGCAAGTTTGAAGATAAATCAATCGGTACATCATTCCTTTTTTTATATCAGAGGAGGCAAACGAACAGGTGGGTCACCTGTTTTTAAGTGATCACCGCCGTTCATGGACACTAGCAACACCAGGGGAGTCGCAAGTGCATTGCCAGCCTGTGTTTGGTAGGAGGGTAAGGGGAGGTATGCCTCTGACGCTCTCACTGATCGAACGAAACGCAATAATCAAAAAATCTAAATCAATAACACTTTATTCAATTTAGGCCCTAAGAAGGGACTTATGAACGTCAAAACTACCGGCAAGAAACTCGATCTGGTTTATTTTTTTTTTTTTTTTTTTTTTTATTGTAGCTTGGCAAAGTGACTGTACTGTGCCTGATGGTAAGCACAGTACAATCCAAAAACAATGGCGACCACCGAAAGACATACTATCTATCGCCGATCGCCGCTGTCATGCCGGCCTGAAAGCGACCCAGCCAGGGACAGCCCCCCCCCCCCCCTGGTTGCTGGATATACACCGGCTGATCCCGGAACGCGACACGCCCAAACGTGTCACTATGGCGGGTGTTCCACCTGGTGTACGGTGGTCGCGATCCAGTCGGGTACAGACACCCTACCACCCTTTATTGAAGTTATACTTCTTTTGGCGCGTTAGGGAAAAATGATGGGAGTAAAATTTTTTCGATGCGCGCGCACACCGTCACGACATACCGACACCCTGAAGTTAGCTATAGTCAACATTTTGTTTCTTTGTATTTGTTGTTTGTATTTCTTTGTATTAAAACTTTCAATGTATTAAATACCTTTTTTCTATTGTTAGTGTCGTTTTTTCTACAAACTTAGAATAAGGCGAAAGATAAAATTTTTGAAAAGATTTTTATCTTGTTACGCCAAAGAAGTATAACTTCTAACGCGTGTACATAAGTACACACACAGTTTTTTTTTCTTTTTAACAAATATATATAATATTTAGAATATATTAGGTAAACGTCACAGACGTTTTTAATAGATGCATACTATAGATGAGTCAATTCCAGACATCACCATCGTTCACATATTGATCCACTCTATAATAGCCTTTTGACACCAAAACCCGCTTGACACGGCGCTTAAATTCGCAATCCGGCAAACCGGTAATATCCTTTGGGACTTTGTTGTAAAATCTAACACTATTTCCCAAAAAAACTGTTACTGGTTTTACTAAGTCTAAAACATGGGACAACCAGTTTGTCACAGTTTTTAGTATGTGCCGGGATATTATATTATGCCTTAATGCAAGCACTATTACATCACGTCGGTTTTCTGTGAGAGGATAGTACTACCCTGGCTGAGCCGAGCCATTCATGCTGAAACCAGTTATAGATTTAGCGTGGCTTTACCACCAACAAATTTTTATAACTTAGCTTTATCGCAATTTGTCACAAACACAGAAAATTCTGAATTTTTTGTTATTTTACTTGTATCTCTTTGCGTTTACTTTATATATTTTACATATGTACTTAGTAACTGTAATTACGTCTATTACAAATATATGTGTTTTCTTTCTTTCTTTCTTAAAAACAACTGTAAATAAAACAAAGGATAAGAGCACCGACGTTTACGATTTAACAATCTAGTTTATTATTCCTATTCAAAACATTTATCGATTAAGAGTAGCGTGTGGGTGAAATAGCTTTCAAGTAAATCCCATGATATAGGTCACGAGTTCGTGTTTTGATTACAATAGACGTTGTTCCATACAATATAATATGTATATGTGCGTGGAATAATAACTATTGTAATAGTATATGTCATGATTTATAGTTTATAGTATTACAAATAGTGAAAAGTTTGGAGATTAACTTTGTATGTGTTAGAACATGAAGTAGTTGACGTACTTTATAGGATTCAATTTATGACATAATTTTGAAGATATTATATTTTATTTTTACGTTCGTCAAGACGACTGCCGATTTCAGACTTCTCCTAATACTAAATAAGCAAGGCGTTATGTCAAAAATGGTAAAGACATCTATATCTTCCTCTATATATAATTTTCTTCTATATCTATGTCTTCTATACATATAATCATTACATAGTATAAAACAAAGTCCCCTACCGCGTCTGTCTGTCTGTCTGTTCGCGATAAATTCAAAAACTACTGAACGGATCTTTATGCGGTTTTCACCAGTGGATAAAGTGATTCACGAGGAACGTTTTGGTGTATAATTTGTTCAGGATTTTTTTATAATCAGGGCGGGACATCGTCTGCCGGGGCCGCTAGTAAGAATATAAATGTAACGTGTACGTACTTTTAGATTTTTGTGACAAAAAAAACTGTGTGTGTACTTATGTACACGCGTTAGAAGTTATACTTCTTTGGCGTAACAAGATAAAAATCTTTTCAAAAATTTTATCTTTCGCCTTATTCTACGTTTGTAGAAAAAACGACACTAGCAATAGAAAAAAGGTATTTAATACATTGAAAATTTTAATACAAAGAAATACAAACAAAAAATACAAAGAAACAAAACGTTGACTATAGCTAACTTCAGTGTGTCGGTTTTTCGTGACGGTGTGCGCGCGCATCGTAATAACTTCAGGATGTCGGTTTTTCGTGACGGTGTGCGCGCGCATAGTAATAACTTCAGTGTGTCGGTTTTTCGTGACGGTGTGCGCGCGCATAGTAATAACTTCAGTAAAAATTTACTCTCATCATTTTTCCCCAACGCGCCAAAAGAAGTATAACTTCAAAAATTTGCAGTTGTCTTGAATACATTTCAATCATTTTTAGAAATCTATCTACAATATATCTGTTTGTTTGAACACGTATCGTTACTAAAGTACTGCGTTCACGATAAAGAAAATCATAAAGCGTATCCTTGAGTAACATTTAGTCTCGGTTTCATTAAAATCGGTTCACTCTATCAAGAGTTATTGTAATTTTAATGACGACGCGACTTAAGAACGAGAGAAGAGCAGATAAATAAATGGACTTAATACATTCAGATGATTTTATCGGTCACTAAATTTTTACATTCGTTTTCAGGCGGACGGAGTCGCGGGCACAGCTAGTTAAATATATATAAATAACGGCTTCAGACGGATGTACTAATGAAGGAAACGAAATCTTCCCTTTATAGTAAGGTACGACTATGTAACAAATTAAAATGGCAACTGAACAATTGAACGTCAATCTGTCAATTCTGTCAACATTTTGAAGATATTCCAATTGTTATTTATGTCACTCACTTTTTTTTATCGAGATCTTTTAACCGTGATTTATCACTTTTCTGTAGGATCTCTTAAATATTTTCTTTTTACAAACCTTGCCTTGACATTTATAAACAGAACAAAAAAGGAACTACACGATGATAGCGTGTTCGGACACCGTGTCGATGGACGTAGGTTCGAGTACTAGCAACTGTGTCGGAACATTCGGTGAAGGAAAACATGGTGAAGAAACAATAGAATGGTGGTAGGGCTTTTTCTAACTCCGTCTGGCTAGCTACCATCTTACAACCTACAATCATACTTACCACCTCCCCACCCCTTCCACTTTCCCCTTCCTCTTTCCTCCCTCCCCGCCCCGCACAAAGGTTGGCAACGCACTTGCGACTCCCCTGGTGTTGCAAGTGTCTATAGACGGTGATCATTAACATTTAATACTAGTTGTGCACGCAAGACATGGTATTCTTTACAATAACGCTTTTTAAACATAATCCGTGCTATTACAAAAATGTTAAATACGTATTGAATACTTGCTTTAAAAAAGTTTGGAGACTTATGTATTAAATGCACCGCGCTCGCCGAACGTTCGACATCTCGCTCTTCTATCTCTGTTTGGTTAGGTTAGACTTGCGAAAAAGGTTGCGGTGGTTTAGGGTAAAGGTAAAGGGTGTGGTGCATTTAACACGTAAGTATCCAAACTTTTTTAAAGCGAGTATTCAATACGTATTTAACTTTTTTGTAATAACTCGGATGAAGTTAAAAGAAAGGTTTAACTGTTGTGATGTGAGGTTGATGATGAGGTTCTGATGTTCTGATGATGTGTGATGTAAATTGAGTTATACACTTTTGAAGTATTTTATATAAAAAAGGACCATTGTTTAAGAATTGAGCTTACTAAGCAATGGTAGACAGTCTATTTATACAAAACTAAAATCTCCAAGCTACACAAAGTTAGATCTAATTTAAAATTTGACCAGCCTTACAGGAGCAATGTAGTTTTTACCATTCCCACAGAAGAATGTAAAAAGACTTAGTGGTGCTATTGACAATAGTATGTGTTTATTTATGAGTAAATTTTGATTAAATTATAACCTCCATATACCAGGGCATGATATCGAGAGCTGGCGATTGATTTTCGACCTCTTGTTAGCTGCCGTAGTTTTTTTAATGATATTGTCGAAAAAGTAAAAGTAAAAGGTCGAGTATCGTGCTATGTCTGTGAATGATCGACCCATAACACAATCCTTCCACAAAGGTAACTGACTATAAGTTTATTGCAAATAGTGTGGTATTGTTATAAACTACTAGCTTTTGTTCGCGGCTACACTCGCGTTAATTTAGAATTGACTTATCGTTCGGGACCATACGGTTTTTAATTAAAGGTACGCTATGTCATTTTCTATATCCCTGACAAAATGAACACAAATTGTCATGAGAGTTGAGTAATTAAGGCGTGAAATCGTAACAATAGAACAAACAAACAAGCTCACATTCGCATCTACTTCTTCTATTATATTTTTACAACCAGTCTTCTAGTGGACTATTATTGCCATTGTCAAGTGAGTAACGATATTACAAGTTTCTTAATATAATTTCAATGAACTAACAAGATGGTGGCCATCTTGTTAGAACTTTCCTGGGAGTTTTTGTGGCAAGTCACAATCCATGCTCCGTGGTATTATATCCGATCCAATTCACTTGTGCGCAATAACCAAACTATATTACGTAAAGCATCACCAACATTACAAAATATAGAGCCAAATAACACAAGATTATGGATAAAATATAAAGACCAAAAACTCCCCATTCGCATCTATAACATTAGTTAGAATCACGACTGATAAAATTTGTTTATAATATAAAAGTTGGAATAATCTAATACTGCGAAGAACATCTAAATAAACTCCATTTATGAGTTCATTAATTCAATATTGGTTTTCGGGCATCAATAAAGAATGGGTTCCCTTCATTTATTCGAGCGATTCATCAAGCACGTCACCTTATTCAGGATAATCAATCCATCATCCACTTATTTCTCGCCTGTTATATTGAAGTCTATCTATATTCAAATATTTTTTTGGGTTTTATTCAGCAGTTTATTGACGAATAATGAAGACCTGATTGGAAATACGATTTTGAAGGCACTTTTTTTTATCAAATCTTTTGTTATAATTTAACGTGTTCATTGGAGAATGATATTGAGTTTGAATTTGCTCGTAATTGAAGTTATGATAAGGTTATATTTCAAGAGTCAATGATTGAGCAATGGTACTGGGACTTACTGAAAAAGTTAGTGTTGGTTTTAGTTATACTAAGCTGATTCGTCTGCTTTGCTTATTATTGTAACAATAACATGCGTGTGTGTACAGATGAGAAAATATCATCATTGTCTTCTTACCCTAATCTCACCTAAGTAGGGTCGGCACAACATGTTTTTCTTTTCCACTCTTCCCTATATATGTCATCTCAGTATTCACACCTTTTACACATATATCATTTTTCACGCAATCCATTCATACCTTTTTCAGTCTTTCTTTACTCTTATATACATCCACCATCATACTCAAAACTTTTCTTGTTGCATGGTTTTATCTCTCCTCATGACATGCCTATACGATGCTAACCTATTACTCCTAAACTTCTCCGTCACTGGTGCTATTTTCGAACCTCCTCTGATATACTCATTCTTAATCTTATCCATTCTAGTTACACCACACATCCATTTTAACATTCGCATCCCTGCCACGTGTAGTTTTCTCTCATCCGTCTCATTCGTAGCCCAGAACTCAGATGAGAAAAAAAATTAATATAAAAATATACTTTGCTTACAATATTTCTTCGTAAAGAATGTTGTATGTATGCTTACCCTATCCTGCGCGTGCACACCACACCGCTCGCACCATTTTTTTACGGCAAGAAAACGCACATCGCTGAACACGTAGTGCTTATAAAAATCCTAGATTCTATATTTTTTTAGATAAGAACTAAGTGTTTAAGAAGTAAAGCTAAAAAAAAATTGAAGTGCCTGGATGTAATATTAAAATAACAACTTTTTACTGATTGGATATAAAAGTATACACGCTACTGATAACAAAACAATCCGAAGTACATCCAGTAGTTTTTGGGTGATGCACGCACAACGGGAGATCTTCTCATTTTGTATATTTTTTAAAATCCTTTGTAGGCCACATTCTCATCTGATCTTAAACGACGATATGGTCTAAGAGGGCAAACACGCCAAACCTAGAAGGAGCTTGGCTCCCAAGAGCATCTGCCGGAATACACCGATTGGTGTTTGGCGACAGATTGTGAACTTGAGGGTGGTAGGTAACTAGCTAGGCGGAATTAGAAGACCAGAAGACCAGACCATGCGAAATACATTACAATATATTCATTATCATATAGTTTACAAGTAAATAAACGTTACAAACAAGAGTTATGATTACTTACATTATGATACCAAGATATGCGATGTTCTTTTGGATTGGCACGTACTGAACATTCGAAGTAAACATCGTCACCTTCCTTTATGTCGTTAGGGTTTAATGTGCTACCCAAAGACAGCGACACCACCGGCGGATCTAAAACAATATGTTACCTTTTATCTTCTATACATCTTCTTCTATCTATAAATCCAATAAGAATGTAAATCTAACGTGTCTGTACTTTTTCGATTTTCGTGAAAAAAATTGTTGCAGGTGTCTAGGAATCGTTAATAAAATACATTTTAATCAATTTTAGAAATGTCTGTCTGTCTGTTTGTATGAACACGCATCTCTGCTAAAGTACTGGGTCCGCGATAAAACCACACAAATAAAATCATAAAGCATATCCTCGAGAATAACTTAGTCTTTATTTCACTAAAATCGGTTCACTCTATCGAAAGTTATTGTAATTTTTAATGACGACGCGACTTAAGTACGAGAGAAAAGTAGATAAGTAAATGGATTTAATACATTCAGAAGATTTTAGTAGTCACTGGTTTTTTTTACAGTAGGTTCCACGCGGACGGAGTCGCAGGCACAGCTGGTTTAAATAATATTCAAGTTTTTCTTGAGATAGTTCTCGAGTTTTGAAGTGATAACGGGTTATTTGTCAGTGTTAGAACACTGCTTCAATTAACGAAGGCTTCCTTATTTCTTCGAGTTTAAAATCCGTCGCCAAGCGCCTAGGTATGTGAGTGACACGTGAGTGTCAATCCCCATTGGAGGATTAAAGTGCTACCATCTTATCTCCCAATTCTTATCGTCATTTTCAATCAGGTGAAATTGTAGTCAAATACACTTAAGTGTACAATTTTGTAATTTTCTTTCAAAATCAAAATATCCTTTATTCAGTTTAGTGCCTGAAAAGCCGCTTATGAACGTCAAAGCTACCACCGGTTCGGAAAACAACCCAGTCATCGAGAAGAACCGGTAAGAAACTCGATCTGGTTTATTTTTCATGTTATATATTTTTACAATAACATAAATATCTACATTCGTTATTAGTGGATGCACAGAGAGGGGCGTCATTTCCAGACGTTACAATCGTTCACATATTGATTCACCCTTTAATAAGGCTTTAGGTATTAAAACCCGTTTGATATGGTTCTTGAACTCACTTTGCGTTTACTTTGCTTTGTTTGGGCTTTGTCTTATGTTGTTCATTTTATGATGTGAAACATCTATAGTGGCGGGTCAGACCGACTGGCATGGCGCTGCGTCGCCACAGTGTGCATCGCCACGGTATGGGTCGCCACGCTATATGATTTAAAATTTTGTATTTTTGTATTTAATGAATATAAATGTTTATTAGATAAACAGTCATTATTTTCTTCAAAAACTTTTTAATATTTATTTTATCTTTTATCTTTGATTGTACCATATTTATTTTCTTTCGTAAATTATCCTTTTATGCATATTAGTTACTTATACAAAATAACTTCGATGTTTCATAACTGTTAGGCGTCTTGCGATGGCCCACAATTTTACTTTAAATACTATATAAATTTTATCCTTTGACCACAATCTCACATGATTTGACATAACAATATAGGTTAAGATGGTAAACACGCTAAACCTGGAGACTGGATCTCAAGTGTAGCTGCTGGAATACACATATAGATGCTTGGCCCTACAACCATAATATAGTCTCATCACGACGTTCTCTTTCACGTAAAACTACGGTTAATTCGCAAAGATTACGTCTACTGCGTGTATCGACACTGTGTCCGAAAACGCTAACCACCGAATCATCATTGCTTCAAGCTATAGTTATATTAAATCACTAGCTGTGCCCGCGACTTCGTCCACGTGGAACCTGATGTACAAAACAATGACTAATAAAGTCATCTGAACGTATTTAGTCCATTCGCTCATCTACTTTTCTCTCATATTTAAGCCACGGCGCCATTAAAATTACAATAACTTTTGATAGAGTGGACTGATTTTAATAAAACAATAACTAAGTTATTCCCGGGAATATGCTTTATGATTGTCTTATATGAGGTTTATTGTGAACCCAGTACTTTAACAGTGATGCGTGTTCATATAAACAGACAGACAGACAGACATATCTAAAAATGATTGCAAAGTATTCTATTACTTATTCGTAGACAGCGTGCAACAATTTTTTTCACGAAAATCGAAAAAGTACAGACACATTGATTTACATACTTATTATATGTATAGATAGTTAAATGAAAATTCAAAATGTTTTTTTTTTATACCGACTTATTCTCTGTAATATGTATGATTTATTAATTTTGATTACTGTGTATTGAACCGTTTGAATATAAACCCTATCAAGAAAGATAATATGGTAAGTAGTGAGTAAATTGCACTTATAACGTTGGCGTAATTTTCACTAAGTTGCTTTCGAAAAGCACTAAGCGTTGACACTTCATTGGACATTAAACACCTATAACGGTATAGTCAGAGCCCGGAGCGAGTCTGAACTCGAAATAAACATTTACGACGGGAACTGTTTAAATTGTTGCCAAAACGATTCACACCGTAGCGATGTATTTCTTCGTAGTTTGAAATTGCACCGATTCGCTGACTAGACGCAAATTGAATTTATTTATATCTGTTAATAAATTACCTATTATAACATTCATGTCGCTTGTTCGGTAGCAATCTGAAAACCGATATCGCAAATAGATTCAACCAACCAGTATGAGCTAAATTGAACTAGACTAACAACTCCTTTGAATGAATATTCAAAATATCTAAAGACATTTTTGCGCAATAAATTATTATTTGGGATTCATTAATTAATACATTTTATACACCTACTAACTAATTAAAAATTATACATTTCTTGTTCATATGTAACTCTACATATTTTAAATAACTTAATAATAAACTCAGATGTAATAGTATAAATAATAAAAATCAGATGAACATAGACTTATGTGTGAGGATACTATAGCAAGCTCTCGTTTCTAAAGTAGGTATCATTAGAGGTGCACAACGCAGCTTCTCCGATGACTAAACAAAGGTTGATTTAAACGACAGTATTACCAAGATAATGCTATGTTTACGCATAAAAAGAGGTATCATATGTAATATGTATGTAGTCTATCGCAATCTGCCAAAGAACGTCAAGGTTTTTCTTTTTGAAATTGAAGTATTTTGGCGCGTTAGGGAAAAATGATGAGAGTCAATTTTTCCGATGCGCGCGCACACCGTCACGAAAAACCTACACCCTGAAGTTAGTTATAGTCAACATTTTGTTTCTTTGTATTAAAACTTTCAATGTATTAAATACCTTTTTTCTATTGCTAGTGTTGTTTTTTCTACAAACGTAGAATTTATATTTAAATTAATAAAATTTTTGAAAAGATTTTTATCTTGTTACGCCAAAGAAGTATAACTTCTAAGGCGGGTACATAAATAAGTACACACACACATTTTTTTTTAATTTTAATAATTACTTATGTTTTTAAGATCCGAACGTATTGAAATGTATAGAACGGTGGTAATTGGCAGTTCATTGAATATTAAAAACTTATTAAGAAGTTGCCCTACGATGCGTTACGGCCCATTCACCAAATAAACAGTTACGACGGAACCGTTTAAATTGTTGCCGAAACAATTGACGCGCAAAGCGGCAAGACTCTCCCTGCTCTAAATGCGTTACGGTTCGCCGAGCAGAAATAAATATAATACATTTATATTTGAGAATTAATTCCCACTGTTCTAATGAAGTCAGTGCTTGTCTTTGAAAAGCGCGCTGTAAGGAAGCTTCTAGGAAATGACTTCTAGAGCTTCTGAGCTTCTAGAGAATGAGACTAAACTGTTTAATATAATAATAAAATAAATAAATAAAAAAGCCTTTATTCTACTTTTTTTGTACAAATTTATTTTCACTTCCTTATTTAAATTGTAGTCGCCTCGTCGGCGTAGGCCACCCCTAGTTTTTTCCACATGTCCCTCTCCCTTGCCTTTCTCATCCAATCTGCTCCACATCTTTGATGGAAAGTATCCCGCCATCTTTTTTTGGTCTTCCTGGTTTTCTCTTGTAACCTAGTGGCACCCACTCTGTTACCCTTTTTGTCCACCTGAAATTGTCTTGCCTGCAGATGTGACCTGCCCAGTTCCATTTCAAATGTCTTATACTTTCCGTATGTCTGTTACTTTCGTTCTTTTCCTTATACTTTCATTATCTATTCTATCTGAAATCTTTGTGCTTAGGATGCTTCTCTCCATTTTTCTTTGGCACACTGTTTTTTTATTTTATTTAATAATCTTGAACGCTTTAATTATTGATAGGTATTTAGCTTTATTCGAATTGAGACTGAGAAATCGAACAAAGCAAGTTTAATATAATAGCGTAGCTTAAATGACTTATTAACAAATGTTTGACCTAGTCGCAAAAAAATCGAACCTACGTCGATCGATGCAATATCCGAACACGCCATGAACTTAGCCATTATCACTATATAATATTTAGTTAATGAAGCTAAATACCTATCAATAATTAAAGCGTTCAACATTATTAAATAATATAAAAAAACTGTTATCGGGAGTGAGATTGAACTCAACTGCGAGGAAGTAAGAGTTATATCGCCTATAAGTCAGAGAAGATAACTATGAAAGACATTTCTATAGACATGCGCATGGAAATTTACCATTGTAACAAGAATCTCCCAAAGTCGTAAAGACCCCTTGTAGCAGCCGTGTAAAACAACAACAACACCAAAATGTAAACGTGCCTATTGCTAAGCCCCGTTTAATCCCTCGAAGCGGTTTGCGAACCCGGAACTAGAGGACGAAGCGGGAGCTCCCGCTAGTGAATTAGTTTTTGGCCTAACCAGGCGGATGTTTGGGAGTTGATGTTGTGTGGACTCCCGCATCTAACGAGGATTTAATTATGGTTCAGTTCACACATACAACGCAGACTTTTTAAGTTTCACACAATATTATATGAATAATATTGAATTATATGGAAATCTATACTAATATTATAAAGTTTGTTTGCTTGAACGCGCTAATCTCAGAAACTACTGGTGCGATTTGAAAAATTCTTTCAGCGTTAGATAACTCATTTATCGATCGGCTATATATCACCAATAGGAGCGAAGCACCAATGAATAATGTTTAATAATCGGGTTTTCCCCCTTTAGAGAGCTTTCGCAGCGTTTGGTGCACAAGCAAGTATTCCACGCGGACGAAATCGCGGCCAGAAGCTAGTTGTTATATAAACGTACAGTAAAAGTTAATATACTCGTACAGTTATAATGTAATTAGAGAAACGTAATTAATCGACATGTTTACACGTACTCAACCTATAGTTAGTTAGATCAATTTAATAGGTAATTTTGACACAGCCTGTTAAAATGTTCCATGTAAGAATGTGAAAAAATATAGGCTTCAACTATCGATTTTAAAACTTCATAGTAGGATGTTTATGTATGTTATATTTTCGTACACGTTACATAATAAATATGACCCTACATATGGTAGATAATTTTATATATGTTCTGTCTTTTGGAGGCTATTTGTTAAACTGTAAATAGTATTACTAAGTTACATACATACATATATTTTATTCGTAACATTGTTGTGCTACTGTTAGTATCTGTGACGTAAATAACTGCAGTACTTAGACTTTTAATAAGGCTCCCACCCAGTAATACTATATGATTTAGAAACAACTTAAGAAATGTGTATACAATGAAAATATAGTTCCAAAATTGCTGAATTTATCGGCATATGGATATAAAGATTCAATGCGGAAATTTCCATAGGTCGTTTTAGGATACTTATTTTTTTTTAATTCTATTTAAACTCAGCCTTTTTTTACTTTTATATACATTTGTTGGTGCTAACAAAAAAAGGTGTATATGTACTATATAATATAGGTAATATTCTAAAAACGAAAGCTAAAAACTAGAAAAAACGAGAAAAGTACATGTGGCAAAGATGCGAATGCTAAGGTGGATGTGAGATGTAACTAGCATGGATAAGATTAAGAATGAGTATATCAAAGGAAATCTGAAAATGGCACCAGTGACGGAGAAGTTGAATAATAATATGATATTATGGTATGGGTATGTCACGAGGAGCGATGAAGACCATGTAACTAGAAAAGCATTTTGAGTATGATGGTCGATGGATAAAGAAGTAGAGGAAGACCGAAAAAGTTATGGATGGATTGTGTGAAAAATGATATATGTGCACAAAGTGTGAATACTGAGATGACATCGAATAGGGGAGAGTGGAAAAATAGTGCGTGGAGTCCCTCCGCGCAGATTAAGTGAAACTTCGTAATGTGGAAATGAAAATAGGAAGGGGTAGAAATTGATTTTTCATGAAATCATATTGTTTCTTTAAGACAAACTTTATTAACATTGCTTACAATTCACAATTGATCGCATCTTTTAATTATCATTTTCGAGTGGAGAAATATCCAAATCTATAACATTTACAATGTGATTATGATAACTAAAGTAAGATACGAAATGTTTGATTATTTTCTCGCTCTGTCTCTTTCTATTCCCCCTCTACAGGAGCGTTGAACGTTTAACGCAACAGTGCTTTCGTACCCCCTCCATGGTAGCGTTAAACGTTTAACGCAACCTTGTTGGAAGTCGCATTAGAAGCTTCACTTCAAAAACACTTGTGTCAACCCTACTTAGGTGGGATGAGGGTAAGAAGATGATGAGGCACTAAACATATTCTACATATCTTGGTTAATCGTGAAATCAGGAAGATGAGCGTGGCGTTTGTAAGACCTAGTTTGTTACTCTCTGCACTAAATGGAATTAGTTCAGAACAAGATCCTTGTAGTGGGTAAACTGGCGACGAGGAAAGTTTTGGTAACGCATAGTTCGTGTATAATTTGGCAAGCGACGCTTCACTGTGGGCTTTGTTTAGTCACGGTATTGCATCCTAACAGACATGTAACATACTCGTATATACGTGAATAATTAACTCGATAATTAAATTTATTTAGCGTACTATTTTGCATCAAATATTTGTTAGAAACATGGAGAGATAATCTCTGATAATCTAATTAGAACTTCTGGATACATAATAGCCAATTTTGTGATGGAGTAAGATAAAGTATATACATGTGGTTTATATAGTGTATTACCGTTGCCATTAACATCAATATTTGTGAAATACTAGCGGGCCAGGCGGAAGTTGTCGCCCGCCCAGTCAATAAAAAAAAACCTTTGACAAATTATATACCTAAACCTTACTCATGAATCACTTTATCTGCTGGTGAAAACCGCATGAAGATCCGTTCAGTAGTTTTTGAGTTTATCGCGAACAGACAGACAGACAGACGCGGTAGGGGACTTTGTTTTATACTATGTAAATGATATAATACCTGAAGTAAAATATTATATGGGTGTATTTGTTAATTTCTGTTAATCACATGATACGTCGTCACAAAATAATACATCATATCCCGTATGGCGCAAAAGTCTATTATAAAATACTAGCGGGCCCGGCGGACATTGTCCAGCCTTGATAATAAAAATCCTAAAAGTCAACCACAGCGTCACCTACCGCGTCTAATAGTGAATCTAAACCATTCTTGGATGCACTGGAACACACGCACACAAGATTTCATCAAAATCTGTCCAGCCGTTTAGGAGGAGTTCAATGACATAGACACGTACAGAAGAAATTTATATATAAAGATATTTTTTTTTCGAACTGACTACGCTATTGACCTAGCAAGGTCTTAACAGCTTCACCGGACTACTAAGGCGAGCGCGTAAGGCACTCAGCCGAGTATATAAAGATATACAATATCCAAATATCTTTACTATATTCTATCTCAATGTTCTTACAAAGTTTTTAATTCTAACACGAAAATACAAATTTAAACATTTAATACTTAACAACTTTACATTTAAAATGTTTCAATATTTATTAAAATTATATATTCAAAATATACAATGACCTTTTATATAAATACCACTTTTCACATAATCCATCCATACGTTTTCCAGTCTTCCTCTACTTCCTATATCCGTTGCCATTCATAATCAAAACTTTGCTAGTTATATGACTTTCATCTCTTCCCATAATATGCTCCGATCATGTTAACCTATTACTTCTCAACTCCTCTGTCACATTTACATATATAACATACTAATTCCTAATCTTATCCGTTCTAGTTACGCCACACATTCATTTTAACATTCGCATCTCTGCCACATGAAATCTTTCCTGAACCATCTCTTTCGTAGGGCAGCACTCGGATCCATATAACACGACTGCTCTTATTATAGTTTCATACATTTTTCCTTGAGTTTCAAGGGTATTCGTGGATCACAAACTACTCCAGATATCTTTCGCCCTTTCATACTGTACTAAAAATCATTATAATCACATCATTATCTTTATTATTATTACATAGTATAAAACAAAGTCCCCTACCGCGTCTGTCTGTCTGTCTGTTCGCGATAAACTCAAAAACTACTGAACGGATTTTTATGTGGTTTTCACCAGTGGATAAAGTGATTCATGAGGAACGTTTTGGTATATAATTTGTGAAGGATTTTCTTATAGTCAGGGCAATGAGGGCGGGACAACGTCTCCCGGGCTTGCTAGTATAACATATAAATCACATATATTGAGAGAAGAATAAAATGTGAGTAAAAAACATTCCAATACAGAACAAAATAACTACATTAACCATACGTAACAGCGAACAGCCAAGTGTATTGCGACGAACGAAACACATTTTAATTATAAAACGGTGACGAGTATTTTAATTGTAGGCACTTTAATTAAGAATGCTCAAAGCGCTTTCGCTTATGGTCTCACATAATAACGTAACTCATTTTGCGAGACACTCGGCAATGCGAATACTCGATGAAGTAAAACCGTTTATCTAAACACAAACGAACGAACGAACGTGTTTTGGTTCTGGCATGATTATTGTTATAATTTTACACAATTTTTATAATAGACGGTTTATTTATCACAGTTATTGCTAAATAAGATGTATTGTGAATGAATATACTAGGAGTATCCCGGGGGTTTTACTGGCATTTAATTCTAAATATGATTGTCAACGCGATTAGTTAAGTTTAAAAAGAATTCTTATACACATAGATAGTCACGTGAGCGATCATGACATAGGTATTCACAGTTCGGATTTTCTCGGTAATGCTTGTCTCTAATTGGACAAGCTTTCCGCCATGGGTCTCCGGTACCCCGCGTCGCGCCAAACGGCCCTCAAGTATTATTATCCTTTGGTTCTCGTTTATCATAGCGGCTAATTGGCATTTCGTATTGTAACTTATTACCATAAATATATAAATTACCAATCCTAACTAATCCCAATTAATCCTAACTAATATTATAAATGCGATAAATGAGTTTGTTACGCTTTTGTTTATCTACCTACTAAGTCGATCATTTTGAAATTTAAAAAATTAAAAAAATGCATTTTTCCCAAGCGTTAGCTCAAATCTATATTAACGCGAGTGAAGCCGCGAGGAAAAGCAAGTAAGCTGCAAAATGAAAAAAAAAATATCTTCTCAGATCTATCTGATAGTTCCAAAGATTAATGAGTTCGAATATACAAAAAGACAAATAAACATACAGAAGCCTGTTTCATCTTACCTAGATAACGGTTGTTGAAAAGTTACGTAGGTTAATAGAACATGTGTTATTATAACTTACAACTAGAACACTAACAGAGAATGCTTTTTAGTCTTAACTCCTACACAGATATTTTAATCGCTGATAGGTTACCGGTACCTTTTAGGATTTCAGTAGTACTGGTGTTTAATAAGTTTATATTCGATTGCTTGTCTTACAATTACTTATAATCCGTTATTTTTTTAACAATATAAAATTTGGGAAAAACGCATAAAAAAGATAAAAATCTTAATCTTCCTAATGGCTGTCCGGTGAAACTGTAAAGGCCCGGACAGGCGAATAGCATAGTCAGTTCGGAAAACAAAAAAAGAATCGTCACAATTAATAAAAGTTAAGACTCTTATAAATAAAATGACACATGAGTTTTACTTCTTAGACACGTGGTCCTTATCTAAAAAAATATCATGATGTCTTCAGTAAATAAAATTTTAAGAGGCTACGATTTTCTTAGTCTGAATTGGGTCTAACTGTGTGGAGCGCAAGCTTAGGAGAGAAGAAGTAAACAGATTAAGTAAAATTTCTTTACACAGAAATGCTATAAGGAAAGCATATTTCTGCTTTTGATTTTTTATGCTTTTTCCTCTTTACATACGATTTATTGTAATAAACGCAAGCGCAGTCGTAAGTATTAGGTAAGTTATGTAATGGAGGTCTGAAAAGTGAATAGCAAGTTCTTAGAGATTTCTATTTAGAAATACTTATATGAGACATGAAACGTATAAAACGAAGAGATGTTTCGAACGGACTGACAGGCGTCTAATGATTTTAATTTTAATTTATTTTATAAGTCCCATTTCAATTTCAAAACTACTCCATTCACAGACTTGTTCTCAGCAGTGTCATGAGATAATTTAGTAAGTAATATACCAAATATTGAAAACATCTAGCTATCTGTCTAGTGTATCTAGTAATGAAGTTATTTAATTTAATAAAGAATTTATTCCGAATAAATTACCTTTGTGGCACTACTAGCTATAACTGGTGCCATAATGTGCCATGTTATTTACTAAATTTAATATTTGAAGTGAAACTTTTTATGGCACGGTAGGGGAAAAAATTCATTACGCCTCAAACGTAAGCTTAGTTTGTGTGTATGTGTAAATATGGTGCCTGTTTGGGTCTAGTAGTACATAAAAATAAGTAAATGTATAGTTAAGTATTTATACTATGCGACTTCATATGGTATATAATTTATAAGCATTTTCATATATATAAAAATTAATACATATAAGCAAAAGAAGTTTCCTTCCTCCACGTGTACGCACTGATACACGCTATGTTTTTTTTTTGTTTAATGGAACAAATAGTCAAAACGAATATATATGTGTCTATACGCCTACTAGATCGAATAGTATACTTCGAATGGGGCAGTCGAAACAAAAGAACCCAACCGTGTGTTCGGTTTACGATACCTTTTACGTTTGGCACACTGTACCCGTGTTCAAAGGATACATATACCCATTAACCTGAAACGTATAATATTATCTAAGAATTCATTCACTCCTTATTTTCGGGGCTTATTTATGGAATATCAAAGCAATGTTGTGATCTTTTCACTGTCAATTTCCTAGCAACCGATAACGATGGCTTTTATAAAAAAAAAAAACAAAATTTCTCGTGACTATTGTGTGCAATTCAATGGTTCATTGGAATTCAATATCTAGAAAATAGGAATCTATACTATAATAAAACTGTAGCAAGGTCAAATCTGTACATTAAATATTTTTTGAAAATTTTGATCGGGTTAGACTTTGTTATCGATATAGAAGCCAAAAATAATCTTTTTCCAATTTTTGTCT
>AP028448.1:11344677-11429564 GCA_036509395.1 Antheraea yamamai | reverse complement strand
CCAATTTTTAGATATGCGGCTGCTAATTACTCTGGTATATCAAATATCGACATTTTAATTAGTAGCCTATATATAGTTTTGTATCGCCGTGCCTATTCCAATGATTTATAACGAAGGTGTAAATACGCTACCTACGTGATATTTTGACAAAACAAATGGCACGATAACGCACACATACGTAAACTGTCTAAGATAAAATGTGAAAGTAAGACGGTATATTCCCAGTATCGGTGGTGAAATTGAAATAGTTATATGTTGCTTTGATACAGGCAGATTGAAGGCGGGGCAGCCGTTAAAAAGAAGCTAGCTAGCCAAGTCTTAACAAGGCGCTGTCGAAGTGCTTATGACGTATCTATAGTTAATATTATTGATCTATTCTTGTCGCAATACAACGGTATCATCCTGTTATGTAGGGCGGTTTTACTTAATGATGGTTATAGGTAGTTATAGGATGTAATGACAGATTAAATTTCTCTTACAATTTGTTTTATATAATACCCTACATTGTTTATCAAATACGAAATTGTCTACAACTAAATATATAATTAGACTAGCAGGCTTGGACTTTTTTCCGCCCTCATACTAATAAAAAAAAATCACAAATTAATTACCAAAACCTTCCTCACTTTATCTTCTGGTGTAAACCGCATGAAAATATGTTCAGTAATTTTTGAGTTTATCGCGAATAGACAGACAGACGTGGCAGAGGACTTTGTTTTATACTATGTGTTGCGAACTAGGTTTTTATGAAAGAAAATATTTAAAAAATCGCACGGAAAAGCGATAATATTGGGTTAAAAAATCTCCGTATATACTCGTAAAGTGAGGTAGACAGAAGACAATCGATTGACTTTCAATTGCCATATTATTTCAGTAGCTCACATTTCCAGTAATAGTTACTTTTGTTTATATATCATACGAACAGGCGGGTCACCTGATGTTAAGTGATCACCGCCGTCCATAGACACTAGCAACACCAGGGGAGTCGCAAGTGCTTTGTCAACCTGTGTTTAGGGGAAGGGGGTAGGGGGAGTGGAGAGGGGGAGAGAAGAGGGAAGGGGTGGTGGGCATCCGGCGCTCTCACTGACCGAATGAAACGCAACATTGCAAGCACTGTTACTTCACGTTGGTGCTTCTGTGGGTCAGTTGGTAATGTTCCGGGCGAGCCGACACATTCATACTGAAACCAGTAATAGCTTCAGCGTGGCTCTACCACATACTTTGGGCTAACGTTAAGAAACCCCGATTTTGAGACATTCTTCATTGGTGCCCTGCTCATATTAGTCTTGGCCTATAGCCATATTATATATCTACTATAGCCTTCCTCGATAAACGAACTATATAACAGTGAAATAATGTTGCAATAGTGCGTTCAAGCAAATAAATTCTTCAGGTTTATAATATTAGTATAAATGGTCGTAATGTAGAGAAAAGATTTGGTCTCATTATCTTAGTTATTACCCCCATGCGAAGTCGGGGCAGGCAGCTAGTTTGATAATAAATTCTCAACTAAGAATAATTAAGCAGACTCAGACACCTATCAAACGCCAAGCATAGCGACACAAGCGACGTATTTTACATAAACCCACGGTACCCCTAGTCCCATTAAGAAACGTTTATGGCGGATCCCCTATCACTTGTAAATGCTTTGTATAACACACCATGTCGAGACCGTAGCCCCTAAAATATACTATCGTGTAGGAAACTGAATAATAATAACGGCACATGTCAACGATAGTGGCAACCCTAACGTTTTTGTTTAAATAGGATTGTTCGGACGTCGATAAAAGTATGTATGTGTTTAGGTATGATTTATATTGAATGTCGATAATGATTTATCGACAGATATTTGGAAATTAAAGTTATTTGTAACTGTTGAAGCATTTTCCCGAAGTCGATTTCCTACAGGAAAAAAATCGTACATTTAATGTTGCCATGTAGGTGGTCGAGCCACGCTGAAGCTATTATTACTGATTTTAGCGTGAATGGGTCGTCTCGCCCGGGGTAGTACCACCCTCTCACAGAAAACCGACGTGAAGTAACAGTGCTTGCAATGTTGCGTTTAGTTTGGTCAGTGAGAACGCCGGAGGTCCACCTCCCCCTTCCCCTCTCCTCTCCCCCCCTCTTCCCACCCCCTTCCTCCCAATATAGTCTGGCAATGCACTTGCGACTCCCCTGGCGTTGTTAGTCTCTATGGACGGTGGTGATCACTTAATCACGTTTGCCATCTATGACATAAAAAAAAGTTAATGGTATTTTGTCTTTTAGATCTAAAAATACTCCTTTTATATTTGATGCCAAAGTTCTTTACGATAATAACTACCACTTCTATATATTTTTTACAATTTTAAATAATATACTATAATACAATACTCTTTTGTCTATCGCTTTCGCGGTGCCAAGACCCGCTTTTCGACTACGTTTATTTTACTTTGCCTGGTCTTCGGCATCCTTTTGCATGAGGTCGTTCTTCTTCATATTCGCTTTTACAACGCCCAGTTAGCGTTTCTTAGGCCTGCCGCGAGATCTTGGCCTTTGTAGGGGGAAGTTGAGATGTCTATTTTCCGATGTAGTCTGGATGCCATCTACTTATATGACCAACCAGCAAACACGAGTTTGCCACGACTGTGTTATTGTTTCAATTTTTAATAACATATATGATAGAAAATGTATTTTTCTTGATGGTGGTATGAGAGAGTTAAGATCTATGCAAAGTTCGAGTACAGGAGTACCACTTTTATATCTACACTCATCAAAAAAGTCTAAGCAACATGTACTAATTTAAATTTTAGGATGGTTCTTCACATTATAACGTTGTATTTTATTTTTAAAATAATATGTTTAGTGTTCTATGATGTAAAAATAACAGCTGTTGTCTTTATAAGTTCTTTTAATAACAGAAATGAACAATATTAGAATATACTGTAGAAACTAAGATACATAAGAAACTAAACTTTTTTCTTACAAAATGAAATTTCTAAAGAAAATATATTTATTGTGAAAGAATAGAACAATTTAATACAAAGTATGGGCTCCTCTGCTATTCAGAACTTGTCGGCAATGATTATTCATTGAATGAATGAGACTGTTTATGTCATCTTGCGGTATTCGCTCCCAATGGAATTGTAGCAAATCCTTCAGCTTTTGGGTTGTTGTCGCTCCGTCCAAGTCCTTCAAAACACGTCTCTGGAGCATGTCCCATGCGTGCTCGATGGGGTTGAGATCTGGCGATTGTGCAGGCCAGGGCAATACCCGGATGTTCTCCGTTGCAAAGTATTCACTGGTTCGCCGAGCTGTATGTGAACGCGCATTGTGATGCATTAACCTAAAATCGGAGCCAAAGGTTTGTGCAAATGGGTAGACATAAGGTCTGAGAATATCCTCAATGTAATTTTTAGCATTCATGTTTCCATTTACAAAAACGAGCTCAGTTCGCCTGTTCTTCATAATACCCGCCCATAACATAACTGTTGAGCCGCTGTATGGATGAACTTCCTGAACGCACCTGAGCCTTTCAGTATTTCCGGGCCGACGATACACTCGCACCCTTCTTGTATCAGGCTTAAACCCGAATCGCGACTCATCGGAAAACATAATTTTATCCCATTGTTCCTGGGTCCATGTTATGCGTTCTCTACACCATTCATATCGACGAGCGCGATTCCCGTGACGTATCGGTGGACACCTGATTGGGTGTCGAGCTCGTAGGCCGTACTCATGCAGTCGATTTCGCACAGTTTGAGAACTTACATCAACACCAGTTGAAATTTGTAGCCTCAAACTTATCTCTCGAGAGGTTAACATCGGCTGGCGTCTTGCAGTCAGTTGTATGTACCGGTCTTGCCGAGTGGTTGTACTCCTTTTACGGCCTGGATGCTGTTCAGCGGGTTCTCCTGTATTATTGTAGCGCTGCCAAAGACGACAAATAACACTTCTATGAATGCCAAAATGTCGAGATACCTGAGATTGATTACTTCCCGCTTGCAACATCCCTACAGCTCTTTGCATTTCATCTGGCATCAAATGACGTCGCTTCATGACGTAAAGAATATCTAACAATTCAATTTTGTCGCTAACTTTATTTAAATGGTTGGTAAAATTATAAAATCAAGACTAAACGTAGCAAATAAAACGCACTTAAATTCAAACAAATTCGCAGTCATTTGAATTTTATGAAAAAACAAAACATAATCAAATTTTTTTTTTACAACCAGCCAGTATGTCATCAATAACAAAAAAGTTTACTTACCTACGCACTTTGTTTGAGTAAATACTTAGAAATTAATTAATATAAATGGTAAAATTTGTAATATCACGCATGTTGCTTAGACTTTTTTGATGTGTGTATTTCTACCCCAAAGCACTAATGTTCATATTGCTATGTTCCATTTTGAAGGTTGTGTTTGATTATATATACTGGCATACAACGGGTTTCATACTAGTTCTCAAGTGAAGCGATATTTTCACTTGCCTCAGAAAACCGATCTATTCCAGGCTGGTTGTACATAATCATAAGCTATAGTAGACTGTATATATATTATCCACATCCCAAAGTAAAGATGGTATCGTTAACATAAATATATGAAATTAAGCCGAGTAAAAATGGTTTAGATTTATTATAACACGGTTAATTACTGGACTGATAATGTTTAAATAAATGACAAACTTAATAGCTTTTGAAAGAGGAGTACGTAAAAGTGAACGATTCAAGAACTCTAGAATAATTTGACAAACGGCACTAATTACGGTTGTACGAACAAACAATAGTTTTGGAGCACGCACCGAGAGAACCGCAAAACCGAATTACGCGAAACCC
This sequence comes from Antheraea yamamai, assembly GCA_036509395.1. NCBI lineage: Eukaryota > Metazoa > Arthropoda > Insecta > Lepidoptera > Saturniidae > Antheraea > Antheraea yamamai. Next base: position 11,424,748 of record AP028448.1, on the reverse strand, counting down.
TTTTGTATTGGTAGAAAGTAACCCCTGGAGGACGGAATCGTTCGAACCGACACCCGAAACCGCCGGGCTAGTTAGTAGTCATTACGAGGGCCGACGTTCGCCAAGTTAGTCCTCGATAGCGGAATCGGTGGGCGACACAACAACATCCAATTTAAACAGAATTTCATAGTCGACAACCCCAATTAAACAGCTTTCAGCAGCGATATGACGTTTATTTTGTGTCCGTAAACTGCGCTAGTCAATTTGCGTTTTACTCATTGCTGGCGATGGTAATTACCTATTGTTAGACGTTACTTATTATTTTCACAGCCTTTATATATAGAACTATTGACTTATAATAGTTTAAGATTGTTCTAATTTATTTTATTTGTTCGTAAAATGTATTTTAAAGATGACAAAAATGTTAAACACACCACATAAACAGACACCACAATAGGACAATAGTAAGGACGTATCTTCAGTTCTTTAGTAGTCACTTTTGCTGTGGGCACTAATTTTCACGTACTGTGAGAGATACTTTTGTGTAGAAGGTGGTAGAGCCACACTGTAGCTATTACTAGTTTCAGCATGAATGGGTCAGCTCGTCCGGGGTAGTACCACCCTCTCACAGAACACCGACGTGAAGTAACAGTGCTTGCATTGTTGCGTTTCGTTCGGTCAGTGAGAGCGCAGGAAGCCCACCTCCTTTCCCCCTTCCCCTTCCCCTCTCTCCTTGCCCTACCCCTCCCCCGTACATAGGCTGGCAACGCATTTGCGACTCCTCTGGTGTTGCTAGTGTCTATGGACGGTGGTGATCGCTTAACATCAGATGACCCACCTGCTCATTTGCCTCCTTTTGACATAAAAAAAACTCATCAAAAAATTGTTTAAATATTCCATCTATACGTACATATAATAAGAATTTAAATCTAACGTGTTTGTCCTTTTTAGTTTTTTATGAAAAAAAAATGTTTATTGTTATAAGTTGTATATTTGTCGCATTGTATAAAACCCGGTAGTATTTTCGCAAAGGAATCAAAAATAATAGTAACTTCAGAATAGGATATGGAAATAGACGTTATTGTCAATTTACAAGGCTTCCGTTAAAAGATAACCTGTTTTAGTACTGCGATGAATGGTATCGCGAAGACTACAAGAGAAATTATAGCTTCTGAATTATGCATTAACCGCTACACGACAGAGGTTGTAAAATTGAGTTTGGTTGAGTATCGGATAATATTAATAGATACTGAGATGGCTTTCGATATTGTTTGCATCATAAAATACATTTGTAGTCCGATTTTCGATTCAAATTGATTGATTTATGAAAATTCCTAACTGCATTTTAAATAAATTCTACTATATTTAATTAATTTTAAAGACAATTTCTTTAGGATAATTTAAATTACCTAACGAATGATATACGTATATATTTTATTAAAATTATTTTTCTTGTTTTTTACTCCTTGTAAAAGCTGTATTATTGTGATATTAAATGTTGCAGAGCAAATTAAAGCTCAAACTAGAAACGCAGTAGCTGTAACTTTTTGGTACAGTAATCTTAGAACTAAAACCTTTGAAGAAAAAGAGTATATCGTACATATAAACTTAGCTATATTTATCTTTCATTATTTATCCACCTTCTGTGGTACTTTTTACAAGATTTTGTACTTTCTGCAAAAATGTATCAGCACTTTAGGGGAATACTATTATAATACTCGTTAGAGGTAATGACTTTTGTTGCGAGCCCTGGGAATCTGCGAAAAAACATCTCACGATGAGTTTCGCTCCTGAGCAAATATTTTCTGGTTATAATAGGATCGAACTTTCTCGATGAAAAAATACCGTCGTATCAAGTTTACGAGAAGCCATTTATATTGCAGTAAATTATCATTCTAAGAAATTCAATTCAAATTATATTCTAAAAAAAACTATAATCACATTACCATATGTGTACAGGGCGAGAATTTTCGAAGATCACTTTTGTGATGTAATTTTTGGCTTTAATTTTTAGCGTTACATCGACCTATTTTTTCCCCGTATTGTATTTAAAACAACTACTAAACAAGTTGTATATCGGAATAGCTTCAACCTTGATAAACTTTGACAATATACAATGGAAAGAAATGGACTTTGGCAATATAGCATTTAAAACATTCTGATCTCTAAGCATTGAAACCAAATGAGCTCATAAGATTATTTCTTTCTGATGTAAGAATTATCATTATTAAAATATGTTCCCAAGATATCGATAGATCGTACTTTAAAGGAAAATAAGTATAATTATTATACATAATTTTTTCCTTTTGACTTCACTTCATTTTCGATAAATATTGTGGAAGCATGTGTTGTATGTTCCACGTAATATTATCATTTCAAAAACCGTTATTACGATTGATTATTCCTGAATATACTTGACGTCCTGGATAATCATTCTCGATATGAAATTTATGGACTAAGCAATATTTTTATAATTATATCAATTGTACTCTTTTTAAATACTGCTTGTAGCGACATAAGAAGAGAAGAAGATTTTAAAAACAGAACAGAACTCCTTCTATGCAATAATACATACTAGCTGATACTCACAACTTCGTATGCGTCCTTTTTTATCTAGTCAATGTATTGTATGTAAAGAGGAAGAAACATAAGCACCATACCGCATCGCAAGTATGGCACCACTTCTCCAATCGTAGTTTCTGTAAAACTCTAATAACTTAATATTTTAATACATGAGAATTTATCTTGATAATTTCAAATACCAAGTCTCTAAGTCTCTAAGAGGTAAAACTAAATAAAGTTGATTGAAATTTATCCAGTAGTTTTTGAGTGGTGTAGTGGTGTACGCGCAATGATTGATCTCTGTAATTTTATCTATACTTATCTATACTAATATTATAAAGAGGTAAAGTTTGTGAGTTTGTGACGTTGTGGCGTTGTGAGGGGTAATCTCAGGAACTACTGGTCCGATTTGAATAATTCTTTCAGTGTTATATAGCTCATTCATCGAGAATGGTTATAGGCTATATATCATCACGCTAAGGTCAATAGGAGCGGAGCACAGATGAAAAATGTTTCAAAATCGAAATGTTTTTTCGTTTTGAGAGCTTCTGCTGCGTGTCAGCGTTAGCCCAGAGTAGTAACTATTACTACGCGGACGAAGTCGCGGGCTGGGTCTAGTCTTTATATATAATTCTTCTGTACGTGTGTATGTGACTGAACTCGTTCTAAAAGATTGGATAAAAGAAGATTGTGATAATTTTTTGCGTGTTTAACCCACCAGGGGTTAAATGGTTAGGTTAGTTTGTTTCTAGGATTTATTTGTATTATCAAGACAATATCCACCGGGTCCACTAGTTTATACATAAGAAGATAGCAGTTTATAATTGGCATTGCTGGATAATTCAGCGCTATTGCAATTTACTATTTACTCTGAGCTAGAGTCGCTTTCGGTGTTGAATGACCTCATCACCACTTTTTTGGTAATATCCAAATGCTATAAATGTATTTAATACTCTACTCTGGTTATAGTTTTCATGTGTAATTTGATCCGTGTTTAACACAGAATCAATGTTCTTTCCTCCTTCGAATAAAGATATATATAGATAGATATACCTTACATGTATAAACCGTATTCCGCACTGGTTATTCTTATAAGTGTTCGATCGATACACACTCAGCTGCTCAGAAACTTGTTTCATTAAATTCAAATTTCGTGTTTCACTTATTAATTCAGGCGAACGCTTGCGGCGCACGTCGGGCTGCGACTACGGTTTTTCTATATTCCGGTCGTTTCTGCAGCGGACGGCGGAAGTTTTCGGCTTACCCGTAGTGCTAGAAAAGGTTTTCGGCAGATCGCGATAATTGGCAAGTTTTGAGCTGTTTCAGTTTCGCTGATTCGGAGTTCACTCGACGGAATTACAATTGTTGAGAGCGGTTACGTCTGGATTCGAGTTTCATTCTCGTTATCTCTGTGAATTCTGATTTGTTTTAGCTTGTATTCCATTACGTATATTAATGTGATAACATTTCGTTTTCGACGCGGTTTTGTATTCTGATGTTCGGTATGACGTTATTTTCCATTTTTTTTAAATGTTCTGTTGAGAAAAATATTTATCTATACTAATATTATAAAGAGGTAACGTTTGTGAGTTCGTGAGGTTGTAAGGGGTATATCTGGATATACTAAACCGATTTTGAAAATTCTTTCACTGTTAGATAGCTCAATTATCGAGGAAGGCTGTAGGCTATATCATCACGCCAAAACCAATAGGAACGGAGCACCAATTAACAATGTTTCAGAATAGTTTTTTTTTCCTTTTGAGTGCTTCCGCTGTGTGTTAGCGTTATTCCACGTGAACGAAGTCGCGAGCATAAACTAGTGTTATATAATTTGTAAAAACACCGTGAGGAAACCTGAACCTGAAAAATGTTGTATTACAATGGTGTGAGGGAAAATATAGAACTATTGTTTTATAGGTGCTTGAAATATATTGACATATGTCGTGAGCTGGCGTATGTGCCCATACATTCCTTCAGGAAGAGGCCTATAGTCATGCGGTGGGTCTCTTACAAGCTGATGTAAGTTTTGAAGGTGGTAGAACCACGCTGTAGCTATTACTAGTTTCAGCATGAATAGGTCCGCTCGCCCGGGGTACTACCACCCGACACACAGAACACCGACGTGAAGTAACAGTGCTTGCATTGTTGCGTTTCGTTCGGTGAATGAGAGCGTCGGAGGCCCACCTCCTTTCCCTCTTTCCCTTACAATTTCTTCTTTCCCTACCCCTCCATCATACATAGGCTGGCAACGCACTTACGACTACCCAGGTGTTGCTAGTGTCTATGGACGGTCGTGATCACTTAACAGCAGGTGACCCAGCTGTTCGTTTGCCTCCTTTTGAGATAAAAAAATGTAGTAAAGTGATGATCTAGATAGTATTATCACATTATTGCCAGTTCTTTTTTCAAAGGCTAGTGTGACTGGCACCAAATATCGGAATAGGTTAGACAAAAAGATTGTGTAAACGTATATAACATACATGTCATATATATAAATATTTGATGTTTATATAGTAGTTTATTACTTTTACGACCATAAATGGTTAGAAGAAGATACTAGAAACTTCGTTGGTTAGACGATATCGTATGTTGTTAGTTTTTTAACCGACTTCGAAAAAGGAGGAGGTTACTACGTTTGGTTGTATGTATTTTTTTTTATGTATGTTAATCGATATCTCCGTCAATTATTAACCGATTTTAATGATTCTTTTTTTGTTTGAATTGGTTATATTCAGAGGTGGTCCCATATAAATTTGAAGAAAATATTCAACCCCTAAGGGGGTGAAAAATCGTTTATTTGATTTTCACCCACTTCGTCTCTACGTATTTCCGTGAAATTGGAACCGATTTATTATACCCATTAGAAATCAGATATATTTATGCACACTAAAAATGGAAAAGTAAAAAATTTTTACAAAAAAAATAAACCGCCTTCGATGTGAAAAACTACACAATATTAACTATTAAACTACTACTACAAAACTACTACAATATTTTTTATTTAATTTAATAATTCAGCTATTTTTCGCTTTGTAGTGCTTTATTAGTTTTTCACATCGAAGGCGGTTTATTTTTTTTGTAAAAATTTTTTATTAAACCTCGACTCTCTATTTGATATATATACCTCATGTGTTAATGCATGTTTCACTTCACACTTTACACTAATATAAAACAATCTGGTAATAATTACTTTATGTCAAACGAAAGAATATTTAACAATTCTCTTAAGTATAATAATTTATGTCACATTATTTTATTATACAAAAACAAAGTTAATAGATTTATATTTTAACAATCAAACTTTGTAAGTTCGTGTAAAACGTTTCGCTGGAAGTTCGCTACATGTAATCACGTTTCTCCAAGTAGAAACTTGAGTGTTCGCAACAGGAGGAAGCATCTCAAGAATAATTATGAACGAAACAGACACGCCGACAAAACGAATTGCGGTTCTGTTTAATAGTTGATCTTTGGTATATATTTAATGTCTTTCTTAATTATATATTTAGTGAGTTGATAGAAATGAACGCTTGACTTTGGTATCGAAAGTCTTTTGGGTTACATGAGAGTTAAGTTAAATCTAAACACGGTTCTAAAATATATTTTACAAAGTTTATAGTCATTGTGTGTGCAATTTATGTATTATTTGTTTAAATTGATTAGGTATATAACACTTCTAGTTTCAGTTAGATAAAAATTTAAGCAAGCTCAATTTACTATACGGTCTTTCATATACTTTTTTAACTAGCTTTTCCCGCCGCTTCACACTCGTTAACTACAAGCTTACTGTTTAAGATTTCTTAAAGTTTTTTTAATGTCTTTTATACTTAAGTATTTCGTGTAGAGGCTCTGTGTGTGCTATATATATTCTATATAAAGAGACCAAATCTGATGACGTAAAGGAAAATGAACATATAAATTTCATTATGATAACGATATTATGTATGGTAGTAATAATGTAAATAATTGCTAATTACATTGTATTGGCTAGGAATTATATTATAACACACTAATAATACATTATTTTTACAACAGAAATAACTGAAAACATCAATACTGCCACACTTGAAATTCCAAATAATGAAATTCTTTATTAGCGATTATTTGTTATATTTCGAATGTGATAAAATATATACTAAAACCTGGTCAACATTCGTGACTCTAAGAAGAATCGTGCGAGTCTGTTCCGAGGTTCACCGATCACTACATATTATAAAACAAAGTCCTGAGCCACGTCTTTCTGTCTGTCTGTTCGTGATAAACTTAAAAACTACTGAACGGAATTTCATGGGGTTTTCAACAGAACGTTATACACATTGGTTATATATAATCCGATAATTAAAATGCAACACAAAGAAACTACTAGTTATTGGAGATTATATTATTCATATATAAGTAAGTATAATGCATAATATAGCCACTCCATAAATTATTTCAACGATAAACATAAATAACTAAAGCTCATATGCAAATTTGTCAGAATTACTAAGCGGCTTTACAATTATTTTTTTCAAATACACCTCCTTGGTTATTTGGAAGTTCTATGTATAAAATAAGTTCAGTCAGTATTCCTTTAACTATCAGAAATGAGTTTGAAACAATATTCATACATATTATTTTTTTATAATGAACTATTACAGATATTTTAAATACTTATTATACTACATTAATTATACCGCGAAAAATAACTCTCGAATTCGTCTTCGTTGATTAGTAACTTAAATTATCTTTTCTGTACATAGAAAAAAAAATATTGAATACAAAAATATAATTTACTCATACAATTTCTTTACATATTTTACTTCCCGTCTTATGCGCATGTGTACCACACCGCTTGCCCCATTTCACACGTTACTGAGCGCGTAATGCTTATAGAAATCTAGTTTCTTAAAACTTCAATAGCCTTATATAATATGACAACGTCATAATAACTGTATTTTAGATAAGAAAAAAGTATCTAAGAAATAAAACTAAAAAAAATTGATCGAAATCTATCCATACCTCTTTCATTTTATTTATATACGAAACTAGCGGGCCTTGATAATAACAAAAAAATCCTAAAAGTCAACCGTAGCGCCACCTACCGGGTCCAATTGTGAATCTAAACCATTCTCGGATCTTCATCGAAATTAGTCCAGCCGTTTAGGAGGAGTTCAGTGACATACACACGTACAGAAGAAATTTATATATAAAAAGAAGATTATACAGGAGATAGTTAATGGCTTTTGTATTGTAAAATGCTGTAAAAAGAAGCGATCAAGTTCTCTATGTAACATAACATCGATGTTTACAAGTTGTTCATGTTTGTAGTGTCTACTCGCGAGGAGCATGTTTAAACAATGTGATATATTGGCTTGTTGTGCAACTACTTGGCGTGCTGTTGTGGGTGAGCCGATGACTTACGGTTACGGGGCCGCTGCAACCCCCACTTAACCGTTACATATTGCTTCACTTAACTCAAAAACCCGAGAAAGGATACTTGTTATCGTAAATACATGCCGTGGACGTATACGAACAAACAATAAACTCTCGAGTTTCTAGGTAATTGCGGTGTTTTCTAAAACAAGTTAAAGAATTTATATGGACAGGTTACCGGAATATGTCATACTGAGTTCGCATATGTACAAGGCTTGAATACCCATCAAATATTTAAAAAAAAACAGGATATGTCGTAAAGATACAAGATAGAAATGAAAATTTGGTAACACTGGGAAATATTTCAATTTAAAAAATACAACAAAAAGCCATTACTTCACACGGTTTTTCAGGCGGTCACCCATCCAAATACTGACCGCGCCCGACGTTGCTTAACTTTAATGGTCGAATGAGAACCGATGTTTTGAATACTCTACCCGACACAGTGACCACTGTTCGTCATACAAAAAAGTTGACGATCGCAATTTCAAAGCCCTCCCATACGAAATTCATTTTAAAAAAAGGTTTTGTATTTTATGGCATATTTAATGAGGAAAGATATAAACCATATACACGCTACAACCCTAGGAGGAGTGGAGCAATTACCATACAAAGTATATGCTACAGAGTACGCTAAGTGAGGACGAAATAATAGGGCGAATGGGCTACGTAACACGGAGCATTAGGGATAGAAGGTGGATTGACCGCGAGGCCGTAATTGTAATGCCTGTGTCAGCAGCATTACATACAAAAGGTTTTATGTCAACAGGGAAGAAAGTTGCAGGCGATTGTTAGTATATCTCTATTACAATAAGTGAATAATCCTTGGAAATTAATTTCATTTCTAAGCATAGAGTGATTCAATCTTTGATCCGATCATAATTCAACGTCAAGTATGATTGTTGTTAAACGCTAGAATGTAAAACTAAAAATAGGAAGTTGTTATGTAGACACTAAGTATTCTGACTTGAACTCTTTATATATAAATAGGCTATCATATATAAGTTTAGTACATTTTTGGCCTCTGGTTTTCATGTGATTTTCTTTTTCTTTTGTTTAGTAGCTTTGACAAGCTTTGGCGTTATCAATAAAAAAATGAAAATATTTTTTTTACACTATCGACGAATCAAAGCACTCATTCAGAAGTCTCTATCGCCATAATTCACGATTCTTTGTTGATTTGTAAGTGGTAGAGCCACGCTGAAGCTATTACTGGTTTCAGCATGAATGGGTCGGCTTGCCCGGGGTAGTACCACCCTCTCACAGAAAATCAACGTGAAGTAACAGTGCTTACATTGTTGCGTTTCGTTCAGTCAGCGAAAGCGCCGGAGGCCCACCTCCCCTCTCCCCCCTCTCTCCCCTCCTCACTCATTCCCCCCCAAACAGCTGGCAACGCACTTGCGACTCCCCTGGTGTTGCTGGTGTCTATGGACGGCGGTGATCACTTAACATCAGGTGTCACAGCATTTGCCTCCTATGATATAACATAAATAAAAATAAATATAATAAATCTTATACTAAGTTATTTATAAAACGTTTGGATCTTTTATTAAGGTCGAATTTCGACCGCTAATTAAAGTGAATGAGTATTCATACCTTTTCAATTATTTACAGCCAAGTTTTGAATATTCTACATATGTTAATTTAATTTATAAATTCTATGTCTAATAAACATTTTATGTACATGGGCGTCTGGAAAATTATGCGTTTTTCCGACGAAACGTACCGTTTATTTATGCGGAAACTGAACTGGTATTTTCAAGTGGGGCTCGTTTACAATTTAAAATTTCGCGATAAACATATGTAGATAAGTTGGGGCATAATAAATTCTCGAGCTAGGTGGTGCCTGTCGAGGCACTGGGGCGGCGTTAATACAATCACTTTGTTGGTGAATTCAACGTTTCTCTTACCTAAATATACGATTTTATGAGTTGCAAGTTAAGCATTTCTCATTAATTTATTATTCACCACTCCGATACTCGGGAGAGGGAATAAATTAAATTACTTAAGGCATTACGTATATATATTCTTGTGTATGTATCATTACATATTATATTTATAATTGTATAATTATAATCCTAAATCTATACTAATACTAGCGGGCCCGACGGACGTTGTCCTGTCTTGATAATAAAAAAAAAATCCTAAAAGTCCACCGCAGCGCCACCTACCGGGTTCAATTGTAACTCTAAACCGTTCTCTGATCCACTGGAACATGCACACAAAATTTCATCAAAATCGGTCCAGCCGTTTAGGAGGAGTTTAGTGACATACACACGTACAGAAGAAATTTATATATAAAGAAGATTATAAAGAGGTAAAGTTTGTGAGTTTGTAAGAGGAAATATCTGGAACTACTGTCCCGATTTGAAAAATTTTTTCTGTGTTATATAGCTCATTTATAGAGGAAGGCTATAGGCTATATATCATCGCGCTAAGACCAATAGGAGCGGAGCACCAATGAAGAATGTTTCAAAATCGGGGTATTTTTCCTCTTGAGTGCTTCCGCTGCGCGTTAGGGTTAGCCCAAAGTAACTATACCACGCGGACGAAGTCGCGGGCAGAAGTTAGTGATATTATAAATGTGAAAGTGTGTTTATTTGTTTGTTACGCTTTCACGGAGTAACTACTTAATCGATCACAGTGAAATACATACACGTTGTCAGGGGTACAGAAAAGGACACAGTGTACATCTCATTCGAAAAAACGTAGTATTCCCGTGACATAGGTCAAATTTACATTAATACGGACGAAGACGCGAGCAAAAGTTAATATATCATAGGGTTTTTATATATCAATGATAATAAAGCCAATATTTCTCTGTCTGTCTGTTAGCTTGCTTGTAAGTCAAAAATCACCGAACCGATGATTGATGATATAATTTTTTAAACCATAGATTTAGTTTTTGGTCATGTTTAGTACGTTTTGTTACGTTATATGGAATATATGAAATCTGTACTAATATTATAAATAAGCTGAAGACTTTATTTGCGTTAATCTCAGAAACTACTGATCGCATATGAAAAATTCTTTGAGTGTTAGATAGCTAATTTATTGAGGAAGGCTGTATACCATCACGCTAAGACCAATACGAGCGGAGCACCAAAGAAGAATCTTTCAAAATCGGGTTTAACGTACGTATTATTTAAAAATATTTTTACCTTCTACGTAAACGAAGCCGCGAGTTATAAAGTTAGTGTTAGCCCAAGGTAACTATTCCACGCGGAAGAAGTCGCGGGCAAAACCTAGTAAATTATAAGGTTTTAAACGAAGTATATACGAAATAAGTACCAGTATATTATGTTGATATACTTTATCTAAAATAATAAATATCAGCGAATATAATGCAGTAAGTAAACGATTGTTAAGAACACTTAAAACTATATATTGAAATCAGATCACACTTTACGTAACAAAGCAAACTGAAAATGTTAGACGTGTCAATTAAATAATTAATCTTAATTGAATTAAACAATTTCGTCAATGTAATTAATTATATTACTCATTTATGGCATCTAATTTGGACCCATTGTTTAGATATGTGCATTGTGTACAAAAAGGTTCTGCGTTAAAAATTTATATATAAAATAAATCATGGAATATTTAAAAGCTTAATTAGGGATTTAAAAACCTTAGCTTTTTGTAGACCACGTGATTGGAAATGGAGGCACAGTTGGTATTACAGTACGGTTGGTAGTACAGAATATGCTTGAGGCAAGAAAATTTCTAACGTGATTTTTTAATAATGAACGCTTCCTTATAAAAAGAGACTATCTGATACCCACTAACTTTGCTGTGCATTAAGTAAACTTTTAATTTTTTTAAATAGGCAAAGGGTCAATAGAATTATAAAAAAATAGTATCCTGGAACCCTCTACGAAAAATTTCGCATCCAATGGTCATAGTCATATGAGAGAGACGAACTTCTTAGCCTTCCATGGATTCACCGTGCGGGTGCCGGATCCATCGTGTGGCAGAGGGTGAAACTCAGAGCAGTTCCCAGGACTTGCGACCCAGGTGTAGGTTTAAGGAGGCCCCCTTTGAGATGCGCATCAACGTTCACCTTCACTGCTCGAGTTTCCCGCCCTGCCTAGCCAAATTTGGTAGGAACCTGTTAGTGCAGCCTTTGATATTCGTTCTAAAATAGAACGATAAGTTCAATAATTTTGACGTAATTGAGGGTCAAATAAACTACATTTTCATTATAATCTATACTAATATTATAAAGCTGGAGGGTTTGTTTGTATGTGTTCACACTAATCTCAGGAACTACTGGTCCGATTTGAAAAAATATTTCAATGTTAAATAGCTCATTTATCGAGGAAGGCTATATTTCATCATGGGAAGAGCAATAGGAGCGAAGCACCAATGAAGAATGTTTCAAAATGGTTTTTTTTTCTTTTAAGAGCTTCCGCTGCGTGTTAGTGTTAGCTCAAAGTGACTATTCCACGCGGAAGAAGTCGTTGGCAGAACCTAGTAATAGATATATAACAATAGGTTTTCAAAGTAAGAGAGAATTTACAAATTATCAACGTAATAGTTCGCCACCGAGTCCATTGCCGCTTCCTCTAGCGATTTGAAAGCGGCACCAGCAGTACACTCCAAACTTGATATCGCAGTACATTATTGTAATAACAGTACTCAGCGGCTTCTTTGACGGTGTAGGGGTCGTGTGTAACCTCTCATTTTCCTTACCGAAATTCAAAGGAGCTCTAACAAAGCTTTGTTTTGCATCGCTCGCTCGACGAAAGCCGCTGAAAGGCTGGCTTTTTAGATAAGGTTCTCTTATAAATTTTCAGCATAGAACAGAAATTTCGCGCACAAGTTTTTCAACGTGGGAATGCGAACATCTGCCGTGATTCTCGTTCATATTATGGGGGTAGACGTTTCACGGCGCACAAGTTGATGACGAAACAGTCTTTTTTTGGTAATGAAGTTGAATAACTGATATGTACTACAACAAAATTAAGTTTACCATTATTTTGTCACAACTTTTAAAAGTAGTGCTCGCCTAGTGGTCAAAATTCGATCATAATTCATTTTGACATTCAATAACACCAAAGAGAATAATAATTATTTCAGTGGTTTCATAAACTTATTAAAGATTGATAAATAATATAAGTATTTATTAATGTATGTTATGAATTTACATATATGATTATAAAATTAACTACAGTTTGGACAGTTAATTTTAAAGGGCCTGTAAGATATGGAACGTAAGAGTGAATGGGAAGACAATAGAATAGCACGATGAGAGTGAAAGAATAAATAGACAAGGAATGAAATAGCGTGAAAGAGAGTATTATTGTTATTAAAGTAAAGGGAGACGAAAAAAATAAAGAAAAAGGAAGAATGGCTTTTCTTTATTTTCGATCTGACAATGACCTAGCAATTCTTAATAGCTTCATCGGACTACAGGAAGAATGGCGAAACGACTCTTACATTTACATGTTTGCATATGTTTTGTGTTATTCAATCAGTAGTGTGTGTAATGTTTATTTTAATTGATTTAATGTATTTCTAATGCATTTTACATAAACAATAGCTTTATACACTTCAGTGCCAAATTTCACGTTCATCCGTTCGCGCAATTAGCTTAAAAAGGTGTACAAAGTTTTCGCTTCACTTATTAATCTATAGATTATTTGGGTTTTATTTTTAATTTCAAAACTGTGTTGTCTACATCCTTGGTTACTAATTCTAGGAACGGGTTTTTTTACTCAAAACAATTGTTTCTTAAAGAAAATAAGCCGTAAGACGGTTTAATTTACTTTTTCTATTTATAAATGTTGAAATGTTTGTTAAATACAAACTATATGTAGGTTGCTATGAACGGGTTGTAGGCTTATTTTAAAAGATTTCTCACATACCATCTGGGTATATGTTTGAGTGAGTCCCTTGATAGTTTGGATTCACAATTGGAAACCGATGGTGTGGCTGCAATAAGGTTTTAGGTATATTAAAATTTTTCTCGTTTAAAAATACAATTGACACCTGTGATAACCGATTTGGTGCAGACGAAGTTGCACGGGTCAGCTAGTAATATATATAATATTACAAGAATGAAAGATGAATAGAAAAAATAACATCATCTAAATATTTTTACAAAATGAATTATGTATATACTGTTTAATTATAGTTGTGTTATTATTCAATTTCACAGAAATAATAGTATGTATTATTTCGAGTGTAATAAAATGTTCGTATAATTATATATTTGCTACTTTCTGTCGGCTCAATGCGACGACCCGACGGTTGAATGGATTTCTACAAAAGGAAGTGTCCTTAGATTCTTCTTAATTGTGGGAGTAACACGGGCTATACATTTATTTAACACTAGCCTCTGCCCGCGACTTCGTCCGCGTGGAATAGTTACTTTGGGCTAACACTAACACGCAGCGGAAACTCTCAAGAGGAAAAACACCCTGATTTTGGAACATTCTTCATTGGTGTTCCACTCCTATTGGTCTTAGCGTGAAGATATTATAGCCTATAACCTTCCTCGATAGGAAATATATATAAGAAGAAAAAGGATAAGACTTAAGATAATATATAAGATAAATAATAATATATAAGAATAATAAGATAAGATATAAGACTGAAAGAATTTTTCAAATCGGACCAGTAGTTCCTTAGATTAAACCCTACAACGTCACAACGTCACAAACTTTACCGCTTTATAATATTAGTATATATTAGACTATAAATTTAATAATAGTATTTAATTATGATATATTAACTCTTGCTCGCGGTTTCGCTCGCCTTAATGTAGATTTGGGCTTTCACTAGGGAATTGTAATTTTTTCTATATATTCTCTTCTTCTGTTCTCTTCCTTGTATCTCTGACAACGTGTACAAAAAATATCACGATGTTCGGTTGAGAATTTAAGGTACAGTATGAAAGCTTAACAAACAAGTAAGCTCACATTCGCATTTATAATATTAGTTCGTACGTGAATATAAAAAGAGAGGTGAGCTAAAAGAAAGTATTTTTACATACCGGAACCGAACCGACTCAATAACTCTTCCGCTAATATAATTAAAAAATCTTTACGTCTTTGCAGACCGCTTTTCTATTCTTCTTTATTAGTAATTCTTTTAGTTTTATTAATATATCTAGTAAGAAACATTTTGGACGAAGGCGATAACGAATAATAAAAACAAACGAAAACTGCTGAAACACAATTATCAATTTATTTAATTCTCATAAACTAAAATCTTCTATAGACAACTTTTAACATCTATGTTAATTTAGCCGAAATTAGGTTATACTGTTGTTGTTACGTATGCAGCTTTAGGAATTACTTTAGGAGACGAATCCAGCATAGATTCTCGATTCCTTTAAAAAAATATAATGTTAACGAATGTAATCTACACTTACCTATAACAGACAGCTTTATTTGAAAGTTGCGTGTAGGAGAGTTCTTGAAGTCGACTCTACAGCGGTACACTCCTTCGTCGTCCAACTGTACGGTATCCAGGGTGAGGGCGGCAGGCCGCGCCACCGTGGCGAAGTATGCTCTTGGACCGAACGCGTTCGGGTCCGACCATTGCAGGGCCTTATTGAAGGATCGCCCGCGGACGTCGAAGCTGAAAGAATAACTTATGTTAACAGGTTATCTATATCACATTCTTTATACTTCTTGGATTTTAGCATTTGACCACAATCTGTTGTCAAGTGACGTTGCGGTCTAAGTTGATAATACGTTAAATCTAGCGGGGATCTGACTCTCAAGTGCAGCTGCCGCGTGGACGGAAGGAACACACCAATCGGTGCTTGGCGACAGATATTCTTCTTTAGGGTGGTAGCTAGCCAGGCGGACTTGAGACAGCCCTATGCTACTATGCTATGGTTTCTAGAAAGCATTATGTTATGGTTTCATGTCGATGGTTCCTTTCACTGAGAGCTCTGACTCAGCTGCAAGGTATCGAACCTATGTCCATCGACGCAGTGTCTGATACGCTATCAACTAAGCCATAGCATCAACTGATTCTTTTTTTCTATATATATAAAAGAATAACTATTTGACTGACATATCAACACACAGCCCAAACTAGTGACGCTAGAACCGTGCTTGTAGATTCCTTTTACGCTGTAGGTGAGCACTAGTGAATGATTTTTGCAAATTCAGTGCCTGACGTAGCAAAAACGGGATGAAATTTTATATGAATATCTATCGTTTTTGAACGTAGATCTATGAAGATTGGTATCTAGAGACTCAGTTACAAAATAAAAAAATGAAATATAAAACTATACGGTCCTTTATAAAGTTACAAACGCAGAAGAATTGGATTTATATAAACCGAGTTATGCAGCAGCAGTAACTAATTATAGGGTGAGTACGTCTCCAACTGGCTTGATCGTGTGCGTGATCCAGTGCCGACCCTAGGTAAGTTTATAAATGGAGCGAGATCCGATTATGGTGCTGCCTTTGCTTGTGAAATATAACTCTAAAGACGTTCACATACTAGCTAGCTATACGCTCGCGATAAAGGGAACAAAAAGTTTTTTATTTTTCTTTATCACTTAAGCGTCCACTATGACTTGACACCTGGAACGACTGCTTCATTCATACTATGGTGTGACATACTCCTCTGATGTAATTGATATGCGGCTACAGATATATCAATACTATTCTAAAAAAGTAATAAGTCACTATTACCATGGAATTTTCAAATGAAATTGATAACCGTAATTATCAACGTATTTATTTACTTACATACAGTTATTTTGGCAATAAAAAATAGATACTAACCTATGCTAAAATAGCTTAGTGGTAGTATTTTGCTATTATGTATAGAGACTTTGTTTCGAAGCCCATAATGAAACGGAGCTTCTTGTGAAGGAAAAAATGTGATGGATACATGATGTAGTGGTAGGGCATTTTCTAATTCCCACTTGGTTACCTACAACAGTCAAGTTGAGAAACTGTCTCTAAGCATCTATAGGTCTGCTCTATAGCTGCACTCGAAAATGCTTGTGTCAACCTTCGCCTGGATATTCTCTTAATAACAGGTATGGTTGTTGTTATGATTCAGAAACGCTACAAAGGTATACAAAATTCAGGCGTATACTAGAAACAGGCTAGCGTGAAGAATATAGAACGTAGCTTTTTTCTACCTAGCTTAGTAAGCGATTTCATTAATAACTATTATGAAGGTCATTTCCCTGCCATATATTATACGAGTTTAATAATTCAGTTTAGAACTCCAACGGGCACCATATACTTTAAGAAATTGCGCGGTTAATTGCACTTTTATAGTTTCTCATTTAAAACCGGAAGATGTATGTATAGTTGTTTTTATATTTAAGTACTATAAAGCTTCCATTTTGTAACTACCTGATACACGCGACTTCATCTGCTTTGTTTATCGTCTTGACAATATCTATCTTCTGTATATCTATACATATAATAAGAATGTAAATCTAACGTGTCTGTACTTTTTAGATTTTTGTGAGAAAAAATTGTTGCAGGTGTCTTGGATTAAGTAATATAATGCTTTACAATCATTTTTAGAAATGTCTGTCTGTCTATCTGTTTGTTTGAACACGCACCACTGTTAAAGTACTAAGTTCACTATAAAATCATAAAGCATATCCTCGAGTAACATTTAGTCTTGGTTTCATTAAAATCGGATCACTCTATCAAAAGTTATTGTAATTTTAATGACGACGCGACTTAAGTACGAGAGAAAAGTAGATAAGTAAATGGAATTAATACATTCAGATGATTTTGTTAGTCACTTTTTTTACATTAGGTTCCACGCGGACGGAGTCGGCAAAGCTAGTATTTTATAAGAATATAACTATCACACTGCTTTCCCCAATTCTCCACGGTGAGACCATACATCGCTGAATGCGTAATACTTATAAAAAAGGACTTTCTTAAAACTTTATATGAAATGAAGCTATCTTGAGAACTTTTGGTATGTCTGAGAAGTAAAACAAACACAACGGCAGATATAATTTTATTTAATAGATATAAGATAGAATAGATCTATTAATTTAAAATATAAGGTATTATTATTATAAAGTAATTTGGTAAATCTAGAGGAGCTAATTTTCTGGAAATTAAGAAAGAAAACACATTTATTTGTAACACACACGTGAATATAATTGTTCATTACAGACTTTACATACAGAATAGAATAGAATACAAACACAAATAGATACAGACAAACGTTAGTAACTTCTTGCGTTTTGAGAATGGTTAAAAAATGTATTGATCTTGTTGTAAATTTTATTTAATCTATATCGTAGATTTAGGAAATATTGTAATGTCAAGTTGGCCATCGTGAATAAATGCAAAAAAACATTTATTCTTAATATAAAAATCGATAACAAATTAAAAAAATATCAATACAAGAACATATTTTGTACAGTCGCAATAAGCTCGATTTTGCTAGCTTAACCAACTTTAAGATATTTGATATTGGAATAAGGTACAATCAGAAGAACTCCGTAATAAAAATATCGCGTCTTTTCTTCAATGATTGCGTACTCTTCTGATTTATTATTTATTACAATATCTTTTGGGTTTCTTTAATAATACCTGTATTTACAATACCTAATAATATATTGCATTTTTGCTATACACTGAGTGACAAATGATTGAAGACATCATTACTTCGTTAGTGACTATTCGTTTTCCGTTATATTTCCGTTTCGCTCGGTGTTATCGTAGCATGTGAACAAACAACAATTATGCAATAACCAAGAGGTGTAAAAGAAACAGCACTTCACAATATTCACACTTAAAGTCACGATATGAACAACGAATATTATTTTTAGTATCCTGCATTGCCACAAATTGAAATATGATACAAGATGACATATTACTCAACAATTAAATAACTGACAACAGTTGTACATGACATGAATAGTTGTAAAATAATATAAATATTGTAATTCAGTATATATATTATATATAATGAAAATAGAGTTTATTTGAGGCTTAATCACAACGAAAATACTAAATGTATTGGGATAAGACCGATCATTCGATGGGGAATTTTACGTAGATGGTTCTAGAATTCTTATCTTTCATTCTTATTTGTTAATATTAATATACCATGTGAATGTTTAAAGTTTAACAGCCTTCAATCGTAGGGTGGTTCATGGTCACATTTAACATATAAAATAATAATATCAAAACAAATACTAATAAACAACAAAAAGGACCTTAGTTAAAATTTGTTCTAAAACTTTTAAAAGTATGAGAACGATACTTTTAACCGTAAAAAAATCAAACTTAGCTTCAATGAACAAAATTTAAGGGGCGCTTTTCAAGGTAAATCATTACGTAATCGCTTATCATGGGAACGCCGCATGGAACGTGCAGCAGTGCACGGGTCGAGGTGCGGGAGGCGGGCCGGACTGTGTGGCAGGGTGTGATTCATTTATTAAACCAGTTCGTTTTTGCATAAATCAGCTGATGTTGAGTGCATATCAGTTTTGCTTTTCTCGAGATAATTAGGCCAAATATTAAGCACTTATTGTTTTAATTAATTTAGAACGAGAAGCAAGCAATGAGTAATCTGTGAGAGTATTGCAACTATATAACCAGTCTACTGCCATTTGTACATATATATGTATAGGTATAATTTGAAATACATTAGGTTTTCAAATTATATTCATAAATTCAAGAGAAGCTATTCCGAAACTTATATAAGATTTGTTCTGAAATCAACTTTTATAAAAACGGCTTTGAATATTATTTTGTTTGTGAACTCGTTACATTCTCTCATTAAATTTAAAGTTTTGCATAGAATTGAAGATACTGAATGATGACCTTTATGACACAGACAAAGAAGAAAGTTTGAAGTCTTTAAGTTATGTCAAATTAAAAGTAATTATCGTACTTTACATTTTTTTTATTCATGCCTTTTGTACACATTACTGAAATGTATAATTTTATAAGTCTAAAACGTATTTTCGCTTATTTTAAATGCTCGACGTTTCGGCCTCGTTTTATGTTTATGACGACGATATATTTGACGATTAAATATATTATATAATTAACATATATATAAATATCTGACCCTTGTCATCACTAATAACAGAGAATGTATACTGTATACATAATACAAAATTATGAGTAATCCTTACCAATATACTAATCAATATATACGTAATATCTCCAAGTTCAAAGAAAAATTGTGTAACCCTGATTCCAAACGATTCTGTATGTACAATTATACCACAGCGACGCGACGTGTCCACATTTGCATGTGTTGTGTAACGGACCAAAAATGTTATATAACATAAAATAACGTTAGGAAATCTGGATGATTGATACAATAATGCTCAAATAATAACTCTCTAATGATACCTCCAAGTCATTGTTATTTTAGGCTTTAGCATTTGACTGCAATCTAATCTAATGTTAAATGGCAATGTAGTCTATAATGGGAAACTAAGTAAACCTTGAGGAGGCTGGCTCTCAAGTAAAGCTGTCTGAACATACCCCAACAGGTGCTTGGCGACAGATTTTCCATTTGAGGGTGGTAGCTGTCCAGGCGGACTTAGAAAAATCTCAAGCACCATGCTATGGTTTCCTTAACCGAAAGCTCCAACTCAACTAGGACTCGAATCTACAACCATCGACGCGTTGTCCGAACACGCTATCAAATACGCCGTCATAGCTTCAATGGTTATCCAGTGGTAAATCGCAAGTACCTATTAATTCTTAGGAAATCCCACATTATTAATTTAAATTTGCTAACACTACTGACTGATGGTAAAGGAAAACATAGTGCCGAAACTTGAATCTGTGAAAAGTTCTTGTAGTACCATCGTATGTGGGGTAATATATAACTGTGGATTTCTTAGGGTTTGAAATCGCTAGTATATCGTGGGCTGGCGTGCTGATTATGCCTATACCTTCCTTCGAGAAGAGACCTACGGCCCTGTAGTGGGTATATTAAAGGTTGATGTGATGAATTAATGAATGGAACTTGAATACATTTCTAAAGTCATGAGATAAACAATCTCCTGGCCAGTGTGTTTCCTCTTTCCTATAATATGGGGTCCTTCAAGCGTAATGTGAAGAGACATTTATGCAAGCCGGCATGACAGCGGCGACCGGTGAGGGATGAGGGATAGCGTGTCTCTCGGTAGTCGCCGTTGTTTTTGGATTATATTGTGCTCACCATCAGGCACAGTACAGTCACTTTGGTGAGCTACGTTAAAAAAAAAAGATAACTATATAATCCCGTATTTTTTTTAGGATATATAATTTGCCTGGTAATTGTAGATTTTATAATTATTTTTGAAATCTTATCATAAATAAAATCTAGTGTAAACTACAATAAGTTTAGGGAAAATAATTGCTGACTTGTGTTTGAGAACCCCAAATTTGGTTTATAAATTAAGGCATTGTTAATATTTATAACTCCCCACGAGCGTGTTAGGTAAGCAGGGTTGTAAATTGTTGATGCAAGGGACTATGTTTCATGCGAAGTTATCTCTTTAATCAGGTGATATTAAAGTTAGTCCGTAAACTATTAACTAATGGTTAGGGATTCGAGAGCTTTTGCATGGAGATATTATGTGATAGTTCAGGGTATTATATAGTTTTGCAAATTACTGGGTCATATCTATTAATTCGTTTAGATAGTACATTGTAATTCGATTTTTGATTATAATTTTAATAAATTAGCTGCCCATCTCGGCTTCACACGGATGCACTAACAAAGAAAATGAGGTACCTAATTTTCCCTTTACAGTAAGGCTCAGGTAAAGAAATGAAATGACAATAGAATAAGAGAATGTTTAATTGTTAATTCTGTCAATATTTTTTAGTAGTAATTAATGTTATAGATGCTAACGTGAGGTTGTTTCTTTGTTTGTTTGATACGCTTTCACGCCTTCACTAGTCGGTCTATCATCACAAAATTTTGCATACAGATTGTCAGGGATACAGTAGGAGAAATATAAACTTATTATTAAAAAAAGATGTGCTTTTGCCGAAAGGACACATCAAATCTAGTCATCATAATCTAGCAAAGTCGTGAGCAAAATTACAATAATAATATACAGCGCGACTGGTTGGTCGCCAGCAATATTTTGATATTATTATCTTATATGTTAAATGTAACCGTAAACTACCGCACGATAGAACGGTGTTAAACTTTAAACATTCACCTGATATAAAAACATAGACGAAGTGTACGTTATATTAAAGCGATAAATAATATTCATTTACTGTAGTTCAATACGAAACATATTCATATTATTTATTAAAAACATCTATTCGACACACGTTAAACATTCAAATAATAAAGTAGTCAATTTTAAAATATACTGTCGCATTTATAAAGTGACATACTGAAAGGTAAAAAATTAGCTAGTTATAAAGGTGACACGAACAGATGATCAAATCAGTGTGTTTCTATAAAATGTAGGTACATACCCATGGGTACGGGTAACAAATTGTTCAATCCATTTAAATGGGAATCGTTCAACGCGATCACACAATACGATTGGGAATGGTTCAATCTGTGGTGTAGTTATCGCCTTCACGCTAGCGGTTTATAGCTTCGAACGTAGATTTCCAAAGTTTTCTTTGAAACATTTCAAACTCACCCGTATCTATATTACTAATTACGTAACATAAAGTGGTCCTCGCGACTTCGTT
Organism: Antheraea yamamai; assembly: GCA_036509395.1. NCBI lineage: Eukaryota > Metazoa > Arthropoda > Insecta > Lepidoptera > Saturniidae > Antheraea > Antheraea yamamai. Next base: position 11,402,156 of record AP028448.1, on the reverse strand, counting down.
TTCATTAAAATGGTTTTGTTATTTAATATTTAGAGACCCACTACAGGCCTCTTCCCGACTGAAGGTATGGGTGTAATCACCAAACCAGCCCACGACCAATTGGCGATAACAAACTGTGAGAAATACGCATTTCTTTACTTTCTCATATACTATAGAACTTAAGAACGTTTCGCAGATTCAGATTTCCTCGCGATGTTTTCCTTTACCGTCAGCCGATAGTGCTACCAATTTAAAGTAGTAAATGTACGTGACATCTTAAAAATTCGTTGGTATATGCCAATGTTTGGCCGTACGTACATCGAATTGATATTCCACCGGACAACCATTCGGCCACCATGACTTAGTATCTTATTCATTTTATCGAGATACTAGTTTCTGTCTACGAATATACCCTTCCTCGATACATGAGCTGTCTAACACTGCAAGAATTTTTCAAATCGAACTAGTAGTTCCTAAGATTAGCGCGTTCAACCAAGCAAATCCTCCAGCTTTATAATATTAGTATAGATAAGTGATATTTTATTAACAGCAACTTTGTAAAATTGTCACTTAACCCTTACAAACCTCTTATCTGATTTAAGTTACCTTAGTTACAAAAACGTAATGATGTGGCTTAGATAATGCGTTGAAAAAATCCCTAGCTGTTAGTACAAATTTCGTAAAAGTCAGTTCAGTCGTTTCAGAATTTAATTTATCTGCAAACAACCTGTACTTCAATTTTATTTATTTGTATAAATAACAAACGTAGCTCTACCATGTTTATTATATCTAACAGATTAATGATTCACGTAAAATTTGGTATGTATATTGTGAGACTGTGTATAGTGTCGCGTGCAGTGCATATCTCCAACTCAAGAATGCGTGATATAGAACCCAACCAGCATATGCAAGTCAAAGACACTACGGCGTTCACTTAATACTTGGGTACTTTGTTTGTAGTTGTTGGACCTATAATTAATGTTTGAATTCCATATTCACACGGTAGAGTATGGGCAAGAGGTTTGATTCTTTGTTCATATAATACCACCGTGTGGATAACTACGTCCAATAGTCCAAGTAGTCTTACAGTGGGAGGAAGATAATGATTTAAGGTTAAAAACCATAGTTTGTAAAAGTATACACGTTTAGATTTTTCCCGCAAGCTAGTAAGAATAATAATTATAAATATGAATCCAAGTCATAGGGCTATAACTAGTATAATAACTAGTTATATTCGTGTAGGAACGATGTGTAGGCAGTTACATGATTTTAATTACACTGCCGCTGTAAGGAAAAAGACCCACTGAACGAAAACATAAATCGTAGAAAAGTAAGAGTCTGTTACCTGCGTTTTATTATACTTACAAAAATACTATTACAGGGTTGTTTTTTCCTGATTTCGAATATATAGAAAACTACTTGGCTAAGACGACAACAGATATGTCTAAAAATACTCAATTAATGGAGTAACTGATAAGATCAGAAAGGTTTTGTTATATAAATGTAACTGATACCCGCCACTCTGTCAGCGATGCTTATTATGTGAACAATATCTAATATATAAAAATCCTGGGTCACAGTGTTTGTGGTCGAACTCCTCCGAAACGGCTGGACCGATATTTGCTGTGAAACATTTATGGGCGCGGGTAAACCTGATTTTGGATTGGCGCGACGTGGCGACACAAAACACGAACTTTGCACTATTAACGAAATACTCAAAACATTTGCAACCCTATCTGTATAAACATAAGATTCAAATTGTTTTGTCGGCCACTCGATCTACTAGTATTATGCGGCACGCACCGACGACCTAGCGACCTTTGATAAATACCGCCAAACACACCGCGCCTGTGCCTAGCGGTGATTTCTTTGTTTTTTTGTATTTAATAAAAATGAATATTTCTGTAATAAAATAAATAAACAGTCATTATTTTATGGAATAAATTTGTTATGCTTTATCTTTTTATTATGCCATAGCTGATTCCTGTCGTAATATGTTCTTTTAGGCATATAACTTATACAAAACAATTTTGATGTTTCACATCTGTCAGGCGTCCCGTGACGGCTCGATTCTTTATGAAATTTTAAATTTTTAAAAATTGTAATTAAACTTTTTACAGCATGTTAATTGATGAAGTTGGTCCGAAGATAATATGAAATAAAAAAGGGCGGAAAAATATTGAGTTTACGTTGCCACTGGCCCTGTAAGAATAGTAAACTTTCTGGATGAACTTTTTTCTATGTCCTTTTCTGTACCACTTACAACTTGTATGTTAAATTTCATGATAAGCGGTTATAAATATGTAAGAAAACTCATTATTTGATTATAACACTTTTAGAACCTTAGACGGCTGGTATAGATATTTAAAAGCGGTTGGTAGTTACCCTAATAACAGGCTAAACGACGTCCAGTGATTAATGATCATGACGGCTATTTACTAGGGGCGTCTGTTTTTATACATATACTAATTAGGACCACTAATATGTGTCTAGCTAATGTGTTAGTACTGGCTATGATTATGTGTCAACCTAGTAATGAAACTGGCGTGTTATTATTGTTTTAAAATACATGGATAATATATAAATTGTTTGTTGTTTTATGTAATTAGTACTATTTTAGTGATTTGAATTCTCTCGTTCTTTGTCCCACACATCTCGTAGCCAGTGTAGCCACTTTCATAGAGGAAAAAGGAATTCTCATTTGTAAATCCTAATTTCCTTTTTAATGTTATAAATGTGAGTTTCCTTGTTTGTTTATCATGCATTCATGCCTTAACTAATTAAGTGCTCATTATGGAAATATGCATATACGTTGCCAGAGGTACAAGGAAAAGAATATAGTACCTTCCATCGAGAAAACGAAACAGTTACCGAAGGATAATTCAAATGTACATTAAAACGAGCGAAGCCGCGAGCATGATGTAGCATAAAAATAATTTTGATTATTTATTTACCCACTGAGTATAATTATATGCAATTAATTTAATTTTTAAGTGTTAGAATTTTATCGTTAAGCATCTAAAGGACCAATATTTTCCTTTCAAATACATTAGCGTGGTCGAATATGAAATCGATTGGTTATACTGCTACGTAACCATCAGATTTCTTTTAAACGCCATCTATCCGATTTCATTATCGTACGACATTGTCAGCTGTAGACTTCTTAATGGTTGAATACATTTATGTCATTAGCAGATTTATTTTAATCATCATTTATCTCTACATTCTTATTTTTTTTTAACTTAAAATTTTATTTCTTACTAGCGGGCCCGGCATACGTTGTCTCGCCCTGATTATAAAAAAACACTTGACAAACTATATACCAAAACGTTCCTTATGAATCACTTTATTCACTGGCGAAAACCGCATTAAAATCCGTTCAGTAGTTTTTGAGTTTATCGCGCACAGACAGACAGACAGACGCGGTAGGGGACTTTGTTTTATACTATGTAATGATGAGGATCTAATAGCATAACTGTTACTCTTCTAGCAGTTGTAAATCAATTAGCTAACGTAACATAATTTGTAGGCACGAAATTGACAATTACTATGTACGTAGCAGGTCTAATTAATAAAACAAAAAATTAAAATTGCTATTTTATTTCTTCAAGCATGTTTTAGTAGCAATCAATTTCAAAGTTTCAATAAATGAAGAAGACATGGCCAAGTTAATGGTCATTTCACAAATATTAATTTGACACGTTAATGTATCAAATAGGTTGAAATCTGTCAACTTTAACAAATACATATGCTGACACAATTTCAGATACGGAAACTTAATTCCAAACTAAACACAGCTTGTAATACAGTAACAAATTGCTGATATCCTTGCGAATATTACTAATGCGTATTTTAGTTTGTTTGTTTGTTACGTTTTTATAAATTAATCATTTATCCGATCATCGTGGAGATTTTCATATACATTGTGAAGGTTACAGAAAAGGGCGTAGGGTAAAAAAAAGTTTCCGAGTGATAGGTAGGTCAAATTTATATCAACACGAGCTAAGCCGCGAACAAAACCTAGTATAGTATTTTCAATAATATTTCTTAAACTATCTTTGCTATAGAATTCCCATAAAACAATTGGCAAATAAATATTTTGATAATGACCAAATATGCTACATATAATAAATTGATATTATTTTTTACGAAACAAATAGCGAGCAATCTATAACCAATTATATATATAAAATTTTAGTTTAGACTGCAGACAGAGTCGCTGGTATTTACTACTATTCTATATACGTAGTTATAAGTATTAATATCTATATCACGTAATACAATATTCAGGTTAAGTCTAATAAACATTTCCGATATGCACAAGAACACTTATAGAGTATGAAAAATGCTCTCTGTAAATTAATTTTATGATCCGATTCAATACTTCAATCTACTTTACTTGTCTAAAAGTCATAATGAACTCGAATTTATACTCAGTATGGTTCATTTTCAATTGGCGGTGTTTTCAATCTTCCCAGTAGGTCAGTCATATAGCGCATCTACGGAGATAAAATAATAATGGCGTGCCAAGTTTTTAAGAAAACATTTCTGTTGTAAATTAATAAGATCAAAACAAAACACATTTAAACAATTATTCAGAGAAAAACTAATACATTTATTTTAGAAATAAATTATTTTTCATGATGTGGTAAAATTTTGTTGCGAAAAAAAATTTTAAAAAAATTAACCGACTTCAAAAAAAACTAACTTTAAAAAATAGGCCAGAACGTCTTTGATCTTAGACAGATACCTACCTAGTCTTGGATTGTCATAACCATACCAATACCTCAATCTCTACACACTTCCCATTCGATTTATAGTTCCCTGGTATATTTTCGAAATTCAAGATCCAATTGTAATAAAATTAAAATCGGATCCTTTTCAAAATGTCTCCTTTACAATAAAATATAATTTTCCAAATCGATTTATAAATGAAGAAGTTCTGTTTTAACTTCCTCTTTTTTTAAATCTTCTAAAAATATATACTTTTGTATCGAAACATTTCAACATTTCAACATTTCAACCATTAAATGTGACGCCTTTAGAATTCATTGTAAATTCTGTTTTTTTTTTTAAGTCAAAACTTCCATAGGCGCTCTGATCAGTTTTTTTTTTGGCTAGAACAAACTTATGGTTTTGCGTCAGCGACATGCTAATAAGCGTGACACACCGTATTACGTTTGCGTCAACTAGCGACTATTGATATTTTGCAGCTCATCATATGTGTAAATGATTAATAAACTTTATAAAAATAATATATATTTATTGCTCTGAATGCCAATAGATGTAAAAACTAAATTAAATGTTGATAATTTCAATATAAAAATTATGAAACTTCAATAATTAATACTCTAATTAATTAAAAAATGCAAAATGTAGCACTGTTTTTTTTATATCATAGGAGGCAAGCGAACTGGTGGGTCACCTGATGTTAAGTGATCACCTCCGTCCATAGACACTAGCAAACACCAGGGCTGTCGCAAGTGCCTTGCCAGCCTGTGTTTGGGAGGAGGGGGGAAAAGGAAGATTGGGAAGGGGAGGTGGGGCTCCGGCGCTCTCACTGACCGAACGAAACGCAACAATGCAAGCACTGTTACTTCACGTCAGTTTTCTGTGGGTCGGGTGGTACTACCCCGGGCGAGCCGACCCATTCATGCTGAAACCAATAATAGCTTCAGCATGCCTCTACTACTTACACCTACCTATTCCATTGGTTTGAGTGTTAATTTCTGTCGAGTCTTTATGACTTTTTTTTATACCTTATATTTTTAGCATTCTGGCCATAATCTCACATGACGAATGATATATTTTTCATAATATCACATGAATTGACGATATAGTCTAAAAAAAATTACAATAATCATTCATATACAGTTAGTGTAGTTAATAATATTTCAATGCATTTTTAGTTCCAATTCATTGCATTTGTCATTTTTGAAGTGAAACTTCTTTATCGACGTAGGGAGGAATTTTAGAGCATGTAAAAACGTATGTAATGTTTTTCGGTTACACGCCATCTTAATTTCTGTACATTTTTTCGTTACGCGCCATGTTTATTTCTAAAGGTGCGCTCACAATGATCAGATTGGGTTTTTTTTCCTAAAGGTGCGCTCACAATGATCAGATTCCGTTTTTCTTTATGATCTTCATATTTTACATGCACAAAGATGAAGATCTTGAAAAATAACGTAAAATGTTAGGAACGGATAAAATTAGATTTAGTTCATTTTGAAATGTAACGACTGATATATTAAAATATTACAAAATAATTCTGAAAACTAATGTTTACCACCTCCATAGTGGTCCACTTAATCTCTTAAAAATTATTCAGAATACTGTCTCATTTCTACCGCGTGAGAACTGAACGTTTTTTGTATCCATGTTTATAATAATAAAAGCCTTTTGCTTAAACTTTATCTAATTTAGCTTTATGTAACCAATTTCTGTAAAGTTGTAAATATAGTAGATCATTTTTCCAAAAAACGATGTCATTAAGAAGTTTCACTTCTTACGCGTGTACACTGATACACGCACGTATTTTTTTTTTTAATTAAAGGTCCTAGTTTTCCTTTTATCTTTAATCAAACATTTTAAATTTTTAATCTACTGTTATTTTCAGTGTCATATGATATTCTATCATATTAGTTTTGAGACATAATATAGCATGTAGTGCAGTTACTTCTGTATTTATTTGTTGATGGGTTTTTCTGATTCTATTTGATCTGATCTATTAAGAGAAAAAGTGTGTGTGTACTTATGTACACGCGTTAGAACTTATACTTCTTAGGCGTAACAAGATAGAAATCTTTTCAAAATTTTTATCTTTCGCCTTATTCAACGTTTGTAGAAAAAACGACACTAACAATAGAAAAAAGGTATTTAATACATTGAAAGTATTAATACAAAGAAATACAAACAATAAATACAAAGAAACAAAATGTTGACTATAGCTAACTTCAGGATGTTGGTTTTTCGTGACGGTGTGCGCGCGCATCGTAAAAATTTACTCTCATCATTTTTCCCTAACGCGCCAAAAGAAGTATAACTTCAATAATTTGTTACATTTCAGTTGTTTTGTAATTGTGTGTAATGTCTCTAATATCTAATCAGCTTAAAAATAGACAATGTACTATGTATATATTCTTTTCAAGAATATTATCACCTTTATCTAATATATTAATACACGATGTCAAAACTTTTTACCCCTTTTCAAGGGAATTGCGCGAATGGATGAACGTGAAATTTGGCATAGTTAAAGTTTATATGGAGGAGAAGTGCAGAAAGCTATTTTTTTTATATAAAATTAATTAGAAATACATTAAATTAATTAAAATATGCATTACTCACACTACTGCTTGAATTCTACACAACATATACACACATGTAAATGAATGACTTATTGACATCCGTCATATTAGTTTTACGTTCCAATTACCTTTTCAATATTTTTAACATGACTGACGTTGCATGCCTCACATGGCCTTTGAAATCAACTGGTTAAACTGTAGGTTAATTTTATAATAATATAATATATGTAAATTCATAATATACATTAATAAATAATTTATCTTTAGTAAATTTATGGAACCACCGAAATAATTATTATTCTCTTTGGTCTTATTGAATGTCAAATTTTTTAGGTGACAGAACTGCTTTCACGTCTTGTTGTCATAAGAGAAAAGCAATATTACCAAAGTCAATGTCAATATTTTAATGTTTAGTATTTTTATATGGTGAACTCACTTCAAATGATGATTCAATAAAAAATGAGCTAAAAAATACTATATAAAATCAAAATAAGAAAATTTGTTTGTTCATGAAAGTAATCTATGGCTTAGATCTCCGCAGTTACAATGATGCAGTTCAACCTGATGTAGCAATTATATTTAGTACAGTTGATGATGAATTTTGAACAAAAATGAATTCATTTTCAAAAGTTAATGGTAGTATTAAAACATCTTTGTTTTGGATTCATCATTTGATTCTATTGTGTAACCATTACTTTTCCAAACGATGATACCGAGCATGTACCTATTCCTCATAATCTACAGACTACATTTAATTCAATATCATCTAGAAATACCACCAACCCACCCATGGTGTCGTGTAAAATTAATTGAAAACTGTGTCGTAACTTGCGATAAAATTCTTTATTTTCGTAAAGTTATATTTACTTACTGTTTTTTATTTCAAATTTAATTATTCATTTAGTTCATTTGATTCATTCATTATCATTTAGTTTAATATTTATATAATTAAAAAAAAAGTGGCAAATAACTGAGTAGTCATGGTGAAAACCTTTGATTATAGATAATTGACAAAAGAACCCCGATAAAGTTCAAATTAAAAAAAAATCAATGAACTATGGTCGAATGTCGACCACTGAGCGCCCACTAGTCTACGCATCTACTCAAATAGACGAAATAAATCATACTCCCTTTTCTGGTCCGAAATAAGTAATCCACAAAAACCTTACAAATTAGAAAGGGGTTTACTAAACACAGATATATAATATTATGATAATAAACAGTATTATTATTTCCTCCTGTAATATACATTCTCATAATCAATGTCCCTTCTATCCAATATTTACCCTTATTGCTACGGGCTGCCTGTAATACGGAAGTCCCAACATCCGGTGATCCGACCACCATTGGCTTCGGTGAATCAATCCACAATTTTTATCCACCGACGCTACCTTACGTCTGTTATTTACTCCGGAATTAGTGTTTATTTATTATAATAACTCTATATATCATAAAATAATAAAGGGAAAGTTTCTGTATTCTTTCACTGAAGAAGGAAAGCTTTATGTATATAAGCTATAGAAATTAAGTTAAGTTATACTAAGAAAAACGCATACGATTAAGGGCTAATAAGAATTGGAGTGGTCATGTTTTAGTGATAACAAACTTCGATATCACGTCTAAGAATTTTTGTAATGGTCATACAACGAGCTTAGGCTTCCGGTGAAAAAAAATTGAATCATACATTGAAGAATCATACATTAGAGTTAGAAAATGATCCATTACGTGTTTGACCAGCACCGCCCTTGCATTGAAATTTTGCCACTAAGCTTCTATTGCAATATTTTTGTAAGTTTGTTTTCCTTGTAAGTCTAGAAAGTTCGAAGTGTTTTGACATTGTTTCGCATGCTATTTTGATGATATCATTTACAGTTTTCATGAAGAAACATTTCAATAAATGTTACTACGCCCATTGGCTACATACAATGATATTATAACTAAAAAGCTGTAGATACGTCATAAGCGCTTCGACAGCGGCTTGTTAAAACTTGGCTAACTAGCTTATTTTTGACGACTGCCTCGTCAATCCGCCCGTATCTAAGCAACATATTACTGTTTGTTTTTCACCATCGATATTGGGAATATGCCTTCTTACTTCCACATTTTATCTAAGACAGTGTGGCGTTACAATATTACTCAGGTCTTCTGAAAATTTCTAGAATTAATCACGGTAAAGGCGTTAAGCTAAATTTTCCGTTATTATTCACGTGTATCTCGTATTGGAATCACATAAATTTGTCAAGAATGATTGATACCCTAGCTCGGTTACGTTTATCTCTTACTGTCATTCGGTACTTCAATAAATTGCTTACAGATGAGTTGAGACGTAAGGATTGAAACTTGTCATGAAAACTTATGAATCATCAACGTATTTATTTTCATCTGTTAAATTTTATTGTAGGATATTTCATTGCCTTTGCCGTTGCAAATCAATATATATTTTATTTTACTTACTAGCAACTCGGCCCGGCTTAATATGCAGGCCCGGTGCAATATGTAGAGCAACATAAGTGTGTAAACCATTCATATCGATTACTGGGCGTTTCGATATTCTACACTTTATCAAAATCATAGAAGCTACGTAACAATATATTCACACATTTTTTTCGTTACGCGTTATTTTTAATCTGAGTTAATTAATAATTTATAGCACTTTTTACTTAGTACGCTGGCAAGATAATGCAATAAGGTATTTTCTTGGAGCTAAATAGCGTTATTCTTAACTGTGATATATTGTATTTTGTTTATTGAAATTATATGCTATAAAGGGCAGTTTTAATCCAAGTTAAATGTACAACGTTACTAATGTATTTTATTGGATAGTAAGTGATATTATATTGGTGAAAATGATGTTGCAAATAACCAATTCTTTTTTAATTATATAGATAAGTAAAAATGATTAGGTATTATGAATTATCTTTAGGAGATCGCGGGCTCTTTGTAGGTATGGTAAAGATGTGTAATACCGTAGTATAATATATTGGTGTATCTTATAAGGTTTAGCCCAGAGTTTCAAATGTAAGCAGCGAAAACTATTTCTTATGGCGTCAATAGAATAACACCGACTTTTATCAACTTTATATAAATTTAATATACACGTATCATACATATAAACGTTTTGGAGGAAATTTTCTAAATGTCAGTGAAAACAGTAATAGAATTCGTCGCGTAGCTTAGAATGTCTACGGTAACACACGGACAGACACTAAGAGTGACATAGTTCTATAATATTTTATTATACATAGTATAAAACAAAGTCCTCTGCCGCGTCTGTCTGCCTGTTCGCAATAAACTCAATAATTACTGAACGGATTTTCCTACGGTTTTCTCCAGTATGAGTGATTCATTACGAATATTTAGGTATATAATTTGTCTACATATTTTTAATTATCAGGGCGGAACAACGTCCGCCGGGCCCGCTAGTATACTATAAGATTAGGCAGTCCAAGTAAATCACTGAGTAATAAGTTATCGGTAATAGTGTAGCTCCTGCAATATTCTCTAAGCATATTATCGATTCACCGGATAATGATATGACGTATAGTCTATAGCTAGTTTTATTGGCTGACGTATATTCACATAGGGAGGATCATTGTATGAATGTTAGTTATGTCTGGAAGAAAATTACATTCTAAGCATTAAAACTTGTAATACACGTGTATGTAAACAGTATTTGTATAATTGTAACAAAATATAATAATAAAGATAAATCCGCTTCAGATTATGGGTGAATATTTTCGATATTTTATATGTTGTTCGAACCGGCGGTGTTTCAACGCTTAGAATGCCTTCTTAGGACCTAGATTCAATAAAGCATTTTTGATTATCTCTTATTTGTTCAATCTGTTAAGAATTTCGTAAACCATTATGAATGTGATAATACCAAATGGTATTTCGTTTTTGTATTTCTTTTACTAAACAATAGCGTACGAAGACCTAAGTAAATATTGTAAAAGTGGCCAATACAATAACCTGATATTGGCTGATATATTTGTTATTATATGTCCAACGTAACGAAGGCCTAACTAAACAGAATAAAATGTTTAAAATAATAGAAATTGTTTTTTAATTATTTTTGTATAACGAAGCAATATTAATGTGGTATATATTGTCGAATAATGTAATGTAGAATGTTTGGATTTATTAAATACTAGCTTGTGCCGGCGACTTCCTCCGCGTGGAATAGTTACTTTGGGCTAACGCTAACACGCAGCGAAAGCTTTCAAAAGGAAAAAAAGACCCGATAATAAAACATTCTTCATTGGTGCTCCGCTTCTATTGGTCTTAGCGTGATGATATTATATATAGCCTATAGCCTTCTTCGAAAAATGACTTTTCTAACACTGAAATAATTTTTAAAATCGGAACAGTGGTTTCTGAGATTACCGTGTTCAACCAAACAATCCTCCACCTTTATAATATTAAGTATAGATTACTACTCTTCTCTCGTACTTAACTCGAGCCGTCATTCAAATTAGAATAACTTTTGATAGAGTGGACCGATTTAATGAAACAAAGACTAAGTTACACCCGAGAATATAGTTTATGATTTTCTCAGTAAGGCTTTATTGTGAACCCAGTACTTCAGTATTGTTGCCTGTTCATACAAACCTACAGACAGACAGACATTTCTAAAAATGATTGATATGTATTCTATTACTTATTCCTAGACACCGCCAACAATTTTTTTCACAATAATCGAAAAAGTACAGGCACTTTAGATTTACATTCTTATTATACATATGTATTGATACTTATATAGCAATTCAGTTTCCTGTATGAAAATATTGATATTGAAAATAATAGTTGATATTATATAATAGTCAAAATAGATATTGAATCTCAATATGTCACAATGAATTAATATCCCACAAATATTGAATACTAATAATGGAAAGGTATTTATTACTTGATCCTAATATTTAATATATTATATTACAAAACTAAGAGATATACCTGTAAATAGGTTTTCCTCCGGTAGCTTTCCCAGCTCTGAACCACAGGACCATGTAAACGCGATCTTCAATGGCGTCGGGTGCGACGTCACATGGCAGTGAAGCGGTGCGTCCTAATACTGCGTCTACATCTACTGTCGACACTGGAACAATAAAAAAATGTAATTTAATAAACAGTTAACTGGACAATAGATATGGTCTATTTGTTAAAGTATTCTAGATATTCATAAGTTTGTGTAACTTATAGCTGTTTTATAACTATATTTTTTGAAGAAATGAGATAATAAAATAATGGTAATTTAATTTGCAATTGAAACCGTCTGACCACAATTCCACTTAATATATACTACACAAACGAAAATACGGGCCGACTAAATATCTTTGCGGTAACATCAAACCAACCAAACTAATACAACGTTTAATATATGCAAAAACAACAAAATTTACATTTTAGGCCTTAGAAGTTGATGTAAATTTTATAAACAAAACCGGTGTTATTACAAAAAAGTTAAATACGTATTGAATACTTGCTTTAAAAAGGTTTCCAGTTAAATGCACCGCGCTCGCCCGAGGCAAGTTTGCGTTATCCTTTTTCGCATGTCTAACCTAACGTAGCCAAAGCGAGACAAAAGAGCAAGATGGAGAACATTCAGCAACCGCGGTGCATTGAATTCGAATTTTTAAAGCAAGTATTCAATAAGTATTTAACTTTTTTGTAATAACACCGAACAGGTTTAATGAAAATTTAAAAAATATATCCCAAAATCGGTGTCTTATATTAGTAACGAATATGTTCTGCTTTTTTATAGATGCACTCCTTCCAGTGCATGTTTTCAATCAAATTCCTAAAATTTTCGGGTGGGATCACTCCTAAGGCATTTTTAAAGTATTAATCAACTACTGTTGGTTGTAAAATTATTGTTTACTCTCTCTCTAAATTTTCGTGTCAATTAATCATTAGTTGTATTAAATACTAGCTTCTGCCCGCGACTTTATCCGCGTGGAATAGTTACTTTGGGCTAACGCTAACACGCAGCAGAAGCTCCTGAAAGGAAAAAGGACCCCGATTTTTAAACGTTCTGCATGATGATATACCTAGTCTTGCCATAAATACTGAAACAAAGAAAAAAATATTTTCTATTGCAAGATAGACCGAGCTTTATGACCCGGCGCCAAGTTTTGCTAGAAGAACCGATCTTGGTTATTGAACATGGTGTTGTTAAGGGGCTTCACTACTTTCTCAAGAATGGTATCTTGATACACTTGTACCGATGTTTTGATACCTTTCTCACAAAAGCATGGCTCAGTCACTCCTTCATAGCTAACACCCCACCAAACCATCACTGAAGTCGGACAGTTCCACCGTTGCATTCTGTAGACTAATTGGGAAGCTTCCTTAAAGTTTTGAGCATAAATACGGATATTTTGTTTGTTAAAATGTTGCTCAATTGTAAAAAATGTCTCATCCCTAAACAAAATTTTTCTGTGACCTCCCTTTGCGTACCGCTTCAGTAGTAGTTTCGATTTTACCACCCTATTTTTTTTTAAATTATCAGTTAAGAAATGACCAGTACGTCTCTTATAGGCTGCAAGTACTAAGTTATCTTTTAAAATACGCAACATGGTTCTAGGTGCTATCTTCATCTCCCGAGACAAAATCTTTTGCTTTCGGATAGGATTTCTTCGAATTCTTCCCTTACTGCTTTGACCACCTTTTTCGTACGAACAATACGTGGACCGCCAGATCTTTTTCTATCACAAACAGAGGAGATCTCATTGTACCTATTAATAGCCCGGTACACAAACATTTTATTAATACTAAGCATATGGAGAGTTTTAAATATTGCATTTGGCTCCATACCTACTTTGTGTAATGCAATCACAGCGATTCGGTTCTCTTTATCACCCCACTCCATTTTAATATCGCAAAATATTGCACAATGTATTGGCGCCAAAATGAGAAAACTCAATGAATAATCATATAAAAATGACAGATTCCACATTGAAATGTAATATTTTGTTTATTTTTAATTGTAACAGTATTTATGGTCAGACTAAGTATATAGTTTATAACCTTCCTCGATAAATGGAGCTATCAAATACTGAAAAAAATTTTCAAATTGGACCAGTAGTTCCTCAGATTAAGGCCTTCATCCAAACAAACAAACTATTCAGCTTTATGATATTAGTATAGATAAGTCAGGACTGTTAACTTAAACATTAGTCGCTCGAGCCGTGCGTGCCATTTATCAAACCCAATACCAGTTGGCTTTGCCAATCACCTGGAGGCCTGGTGACGTTTTAAAAGTAAAGTTGTATATTTATAGTATGGTCATTTTTATATTGTTTGTAGGTTATATTTAATGACCATAGTCTACCTTGATGTTAAGGAATGGCGAGGTAGCATGTTAAGCCGTGAAGAAACTGGCTATCAAATGCATCTGCTAGACGATATTTGACTCATTGACTCAGCGACACAATATTTGGTCTTGAGCCAGACGGGCTAGTAATTCTAAAAAGGCTTTATTATCATTCTATGGTTTCGTCACGATGATTCCTTTCACCAAAATCTCAAATTCATTTTATGGATTCGTCGACGGACCCTGTGTCCATACGCGCTATCACTACACCAACACTGTTTAGTTTGGTGGTCTCAGTTTTTCTGTGTAAGCTTTCTAATGTAATCGTTTTTCGTATTGGGTACACCGAACTAGACGATTTCGTAAATACAGGTTTCTAAAAACAGCTAACCTTCATAATTTAATACACCGATCATCACTAAAAAAGCGACTCTGCATTCTTCTGCGAAAAGCACCAGACCATCGTGATTTATTTGTGGGGAACCCTAAACGATTTACACGTTATTACAGACTCGATATAGGAATTCGAGCGACTCGTCACTTTGACGTATGCTGGTCTACGTGCAATCGATTACGGACCGTCTAAACATTGTCGACTGTAGGCGATTTTGTAACTTACGAACAGTCACTGTGTGTTCTTGACGGGCATTTAACCTGATGAATCAATAATCATAAACAGTACTAATGCGAGCTCTAATAGAACTAAGTCTTCTTGCATCACTGCTGGTTACTCGAAAGCAATTTAATTTGAAAGCAGTTTAGTATTTTTTTTTTATCGTAGCTCAGCAAAGTGACTGTACTGTGCCTGATGGTGAGCACAGTATAATCCAAAAACAACGGCGACTACCGAGAGACACGCTATCCCTCATCCCTCACCGGTCGCCGCTATCATGCCGGCTTGCATAAATGTTTCTTCAGGCTAACTGGGAATATTATCGAAAAGAAAATATTAGTGAAGGTAATACATACGTGAAGTTAAAAAGTACTGAAGTATAAATTTATGATACAGTTCTAATATATAATTACATTAGTAGCGTACTGTAATTTACTAGAATGAATGTGACGAATCTGCTTGCAGTAATCTTGTCCGTATATTTTCGTGTTCGGGGCATTAGAAGCGTGGGGTATTAATTAAATAATCTGACAAAAAATGGTATTTTGCTTAATAATAATGCTAAAATGAAACTCAATTAAGAAGTGCTTACGTAAACCAAAACAAATTTTAGTTTACTCCTGATTAATTCTGGAAACGCTCACCACTCTCACAGAACACCGACGTGAAGTAACAGTGCTTGCATTGTTGCGTTTCGTTTGATCAGTCAGGGCGCCGGATACCCAACTCCCCTCCCCTCCCCTCTTCCCCACTCCCCCTTCTCCCAAATACAGGCTGGCAACGCACTTGCGACTCCTCTGGTGTTGCAAGTGTCTATGGACGGTGGTGATCACTTAACATCAGGTGACCTACCTGTTCGTTTGCTTCCTATGATTTAAAAAAAAGTAGATTTTATTAATATTCTACTCAGGTCATATTAACATTGACATGTGTAACAAAGAGTTTGTAAACCTATATTTTTCCAATTATCAAGTACTTTCTATTGATAAATTACGGAAAAATATAAACGAATAAAACTCCTTATTTTCTTTTGAATAACATATAATCATTATTAGGACGTTTCTTTGTATAACGTTATTATGAAAGAATAACATAATAATTTACTTATTTAATTCATCGAATTCTGAGTAATGAAATAAAATTCATTCTGAACGACCGACTTCAACCCACATTACCTTTGCCCTTAAGAATTATGTATTATATATAATTCAGTATACAAGTACGTTGCCGGCAAGACCAAGAGCTTACAAATAGCCTCGAGCCATTCGATCATTCACTAACTTCATTTATAACTTTCGACCTAGCAAGGCCACGGTATTACCGGCAGTATTATAATAACAATTTCTTGTGTAATAAGAATTCTATTCACATGAGAATAGCACGTTAGCTGAAAATAGGTATACAATCCGGATTAGAACAATATAAAAGTCGTTAATTCTATTTTCGCTTTAAGCAATTAAGCATTTATTTAATCGTTTACAGGTCTTATGCCGAAAATGTATAAAAACACGTATAAAATTGGTTAATTTAGAGCCCATATTTTCTTATTATGAAAAGAAATCTGAAGGGATAAAGCTTCAATAATGAGAACTTAAGAGTGTGGTAGAGTCACTCTGAAGCTATTACGGCCATGGTTTCAGCATGAATGGGTCGGCTCGTCCGGGGTACTACCACCCGACCCATAGAAACATCGACGTGAAGTAACAGTGCTTGCATTGTTGCATTTCGTTCGGTCAGTGAGAGCGCCGGTGACCCACCTCCCCTCCCCTCTCCTCTCCTACCCCCTGCCCCTTCCCCAATTCCCCCCAACGCACTTGCTACTCCCCTGGTGTTGCTAGTGTCTATTGACGGCGGTGGTCACTTAACATCAGGTGATCCGCCTGTTCGTTTGCCTCTTATGAATTAAAAAAAATATTAGTGTTTAAAATCTTGCTTCTTGGTATATTTATACTTTGCAGATAAAACTTTTAGATAACCGACTAGTAAACGATATTTGTCATATAGATTACAGGTTCGGATAATAAATAACAAGATGGACTTCCTTTGTTATTAATGGCAAGATATTTCAAAAAGCAAAATGCAGAACAAGTACTTTTGAAACATAAGGAAGAACAACGAATATAAAAATATTTTGTACTTTACTGAAATATTCACGAGAATAACGGTGGTCTGTGTTTTAAAATTTTCGGTTTCACCTTATCTGAAGGCATGTCAGGCTTTTCGGTACACAACGTATAATTTTATATAACATGCGAATACTAAACGCGTTGTATAAAGTAAGTAAAAGCCGCCAAGTAGACACGAAATTTTACAAGAGAAATTCTATGTAAAATTTTGTACATCGCTCTTCTATATTTAAAGGGAAATAACACGATTCCTAAGGATTATATCAACGAGATTAGGTTACACGCTAGCAGATATATTACGATATTCATCGGATTAAAATAACCAATTCTGTATCGCGCAGATAAAAGCTAATTTCGGTATACTAAATGTCGTCGGCACAAAACATTCATGCACCCCAAGCTACGGGTTAACAAGGCCCGCACAATCGCAGAAAAAAGAATATCTAAGTGAATATCACTGTTATGTTGTACTTACATCGTTATGATTCCTCGCTTCCCTTTCTCGAGACGATAAAGAGACCATGAATATAAATAGACGTAATATTAAAACGCTCCGTTTCCACACCGCATGAAATAATCCTCTTTTCTTTAAGGAAAACTGTCATCGTGTTGGGGGCAAGTAATGTATACCATCAGTCATACTTAGAAGGAATTTTCAATTTACTTGGTGTGAAGACCACCCTAATAAAGATGGATTACTTGGTCTCGCGGTTCTAGCCGTGTATCAATTTAGTTCCAGGCCCTGAAGGTATTGTGTGGATGTTATTATGTAAGATATTTTATGTCCTGGACAAATTATGGACAATGGCCTAAGGAGTTTGACCTCGAAAGTTCGGAATTTCGTAGCACATTACCGAATCGCAATGTGCGAAAAACGTAATTTGCCTTTTATCACAACAATCTTTTATAATTTTGTAGCTTAGTATAATTTCAATTTATATACTAAAATGGATACAATTTTGGGTTAAAAGCTATCATAAGTTTATATTGTCCTTATATAACCATATATTTCATAGTTTCAAAGAGGAATATTTACCAATTATGGAAAATTATATAAATTCGTAGGAGGACGTCGAGTAGTTAAAATGTATTTTCAGTCCGCTCTATTGAAAAATTATAAAACAAAATGTACTAAACAAATAGATTCCATTTTGAATACATTTTTAAACCCCGCATGTCGAATACAATTTCCTAATTAGAAATGTTGATTTTGTTAATATGTAAGGACTTTTTTTATCTTGATCATACTAATTACCCGATAAGAGGGTTCTGTTTTAATTGTAAAGCTTCAACCTTAAATACTTAGAAAGAGTGATTTACATATTTTTCATATAAAGACAAGAGTTATTTTTATATATATCCAACTAACGACTAGTACCGGTTTCGCACGGAAGCAATATACTGTGTTGTCCTAAGAGTTCAAGCGATTTCAGTAATGTATGTAGTATGCGATCAATTCTTTGGTGCTTTGATACATCTCGTCAAAATTTTGAAGTCTCATCAATAATTTTTTACTTGCATATAATTTAAATGTCTTAGTGTAAGTCATCTTCTATAATAAAAATCATGTGCTTTAATCGACGATCTTAATCTACATTATACTTCGAAAATAAATAACATTTATAATTAGATAAGTATTATATTGCTCGAAATAGGCTCCGAAATAACCCATTATGTTTAATAATGTCCAAATATAAAAATAGTTACTATGGATTATTATTAGCAAGTAAGCTTAAAACTTTTATGTAGGAAATATACCATCTATGTAGGCATTTTAAGGTATACAATTCAGTTGTACGTCCTACAGCTTAAGTTAGATAGCAGACTAAGTGCCCGAACTAAAATATTTATTACAATTTACTTAAAAAATCTATGGCTGACCTTTCTCTACTTTCTAGAAACATAATAAGACTGTATCTATATTAATAAACCTATAGTTCTGTGTGTACATTTAATTTTCTCCAATTTTTGTTCTGTATATAAGACCGCTGATTACAAATATGGCGTTACAATTTTTGTCTATGTGTCGAAGAAATTATCTACATGTAACCCTAATAAATCTCGTTGCATAATTTAGAAGGATTAAGCTTACATACAAATAGACATACATAGTGATATGTACTCCTTCAAATATGATTTATGCTTTAAAAGAATGTTCTGTATGTATCCGATAATCCCCTTTTTTGTCATAAAATATATTTTACAATAAAGCTGTTTTGAAAGACTGCGTCATCAAATGTCGTGCATAATATATCGGAAATACAAATTATATTAGATTGGGGGGTTAGCATACATAATAAGTGGGTACGACGCGCCCGCTCTGCAAGATGGTGTCGTGTTGGAGGGCACTAAAGTATTGCGTCGCTCATTATAGCGGTGCCGAATGTGGTTTCGTGAATGGTGGGACTGTGTCACGGAATACGCTTGTCTGAAGTTTGACGAATAATTACAGGTGATTATATCATTCGATCTTTTGGGCGTGGAAGTGTACCTATATAAATCTGTGATATATATTTACTATGATAAAACCTTTTAATTAGGGCGAACGAAACGTATCTTAAATATTCGGGTGACAATTATTTGTTCCTAATTAATCTTTTTCCTTCGATAAATTCCCTGTAGTAAAAGATTTCCAAACAAAAAAAATACACTTAAGAAAATCATCACTATACAAAATATTGATTTTTTTAAAATAATTAACAATAAGTAACTCGTGAAAGAAAAAAAAATCAAAATTGATTAAATGTCTAACTTTAACCTTTAATAACTTTTGTGGGGAATTCAATTTCCCATAAAAATATAAGTTGGGTTTTCAAAACTAAAATCCGAAGCCGAGTTAAAAAATTCCAAAGTAAAAAAAATAATTCGTGTATTTATTAAATGAGAAATGAAAAGAATCGACTCGCAACCTCTAAAAATCAATATTAAGGGCTCGGATTTTGACAAAGCCTTTGTTTTAATATTCCCTGATAACATTTTACGATCATTTGAACAAATAAAAAAGTCGATTATGCCGGTACACCGTTATATATGCATATTATATTATTTCGATTAAATTACTATACTATATCACATAAGCGAGTTGCATAATACAAACTAAATACATTACTGAAGATTGTTCTCCAGATTGTGGTTAAACACTGAGTACTGTAAATATTATACTTTGTGTGAAACTTACAGTGTTTAGTTTATTGTTTACATACATCAGATAATAATTATTATAGTTGATATTGGAAAAGTTGAAATATTTACTATAAATATCATAACTGAAGTATTTGATTAAAGAAGGGTTACTTTGTGGAAATCCATCATAAAATATTATATTATAGTGGTGGTAGCGGCCAATCAATTCCAGGCGGAAGTGCAAGCTAACGTCCACTACAATATTTGATTACTTAAGTATCTTAACTTATATTGTAAATGCAAATATAAGTTCGTTTGTTTGTTTGTTACGCTTTAACTTCTTAAATACAAAAGGAAAAAGATATATGGTCCTTTTTATCCATGATAAAGCACTGTTACCGCGGGATACGTCAAATACACATTAACGCAAACGAAGCCGCAGACGAAAGCTAGTATTATTACAAGTGTAAACCTCTGAATCGATTCCATGTTTTGACATAGACGTGTTCTTATAGCTATAGAATGGACATAGATTACACCGGTCAACACGATTTTTGGGTCTAACTTCTACATGTTAAATTTTGGTTTCTCCTACGACAAAAATAAGGAAAAAAGTTTTTTTTTCCGATTATTGTTTGCTTTTGTAGAAACTAGAACAATTTTTCAATTATTCGGCAAAAATTATTGATTTTTATATTTTTTCTACACTTCCACTGAATTATAATTAGAAAACATTTTTTTAGATACAAGAGTATTTTTTATTCAAGATTTGTGATAAACAATAACATAAATGTAAAATAACAAGAAACTAATGTCTAAAAGTGAATATTTTTCGTATTTCTTTTATGCTCGTATGAGCTCTCTCGTATTAAACCCCAAATGTAATCTCCCATCATATTCTCGTTGTACTGCCCTTGATATCGCCGTTCAAAGTCCATCACATCTTGGTGAAAACGTTCTCCTTGTTCCTCGGAGTAGGCCGCCATGTTGTCTTTAAATTCGTTCAGATGTAGTAGTAATGTTTTGTTTATGAAATAAATTAAATCATACTTATCGTCGTAAATCAGACCAAAGCAAACTTTATAAACTAAATATGAATATTTAAGTGTTTTTCAATGTCTAGAATCAGAATTTAAGCAAGAGAACGGAAACCCAAAAAAAAAATTTTTTTTGTTGACCTGTGTTACTTTTTATCCCGGATATATTAAAGAACATACAGCTGAAGCCGCGGGAAAATTTAGGTATAGGTATATATTTTAGTTTCGAAAATTTCACTAACATATTACAGTTTTATTTTTCGACGTAGTAAACCCTTATTTTATAAAGGTCTAAATGAAAATTTAAAAAACGAGTGTGAGTTCACACGTGGTAGAAGTGAAACTTAGTATTCTGATTAATTTCTCAGAGAATGAGATAAACATACTATGAAGGTGGTATTTATTTATTAGCTTTCGGCATTATTTAGTAATATTTTAATATATATAAATAATACACAAGACAGAATATATTTCAAAAGTGCGCGATAGTCCCCACGATCCAACAGAAAATAATGTGCTATAGATTTCAACGTTTCTCTCACCCTCTCTTTGTATTTCGAGTATCTTAAAAATATACTATCTCATTCTCTCACAGCCTAAAACCCATATCCACATTTATAGCCATTAACATATAAAAACTCAAGACACACAGTCTCGAATAAAAGTAGCGCACAAAACCGTCCCGCAAAACTCTTCAATATACGTACGTGGTTATAGTTATGCGATAAACTTATGATTTTGCAAATTCAACCTTACCTGAATGATTTAAAGTTGGACAAGGTTACAAAGTTACAAGGACACAAGCTACGCGAGTCTATTTGAAATGAATGTGTAGGAGCTTCGGACTCACTACTATAAGATTGTAGACTGACACGGACAGCGTAATAATAATACTCGGAGTGCGTGAAATATACTGTTTATTAATATGACCATATAAGGTATTTATAGAGACGCGATCGTTCATTTGTTTGAGCGACGTTCTATTTATAATATATAAGTATAGTATAGTATAAAAGTTGTCTGCCAAAGAGGACGACATACTCGGTAGCTACAAGTGCATAATCTATTATGCACTCATTTCAAACACCTATAGCCGAGGGTAAACCTGATTGTTGGTGTGGCGAAACGTGGCGACGCAATCCCATGCGCAAGCGACTGTGCGCAATCTCTTTTGTCGCAATGAGCTCGCATATCTATAGTGTATACAGTGTTGTTTACTACGTTACACATGTGTTTCACATCTGCTAGACGTCCCGTTACGGCTCAATTTTTTTTTGTATATCATTATTTATAGCCCTCTTTTTCGTTACACATTTTTATTTCATACAATTCAATTTACACCATCCTAAATGAAGTTTCTCTTCAAAAATATTCATATATGTATTTACATTTATGTTCGTTATAGTACAAGACTGTTAAACCTTTGCGATATGCCAATTAACCCTACTTTGTTTTCACACACCAACTGAATGACAAACTAAATCAGAAAGAAAACAAATATTTACGCTAAGACAAAACAAAATTGTTGTATGCTTATATAATAAGCAGGATTATGTTCTGTATAAGAATCACGGGTCAAGCTCAAGTCCCGTGACGTGTCCCGACAATAATTTTATTAATATTACCCTCGGAAGGCTGTCACGCGCGGGACCGACCGTACATCTCATGCTCAGGGAAAAAATATGATATATTAGGTATACGAAAGACATACGAGCATTCCTCACCCTCTTCTCCCAGTTATATAGTCTTTGTATAGGTATATAGTAGATATTACATTGGACGTTACTTTGCACTTCCGCCTGGAATTGTTTGGTTGCTACCACGTCTCATTGTAGAAAAAAACGTTTGATTTTATTGACGCTAGATGAACCTGGAAAAGTGAAATCTTTATTTACTATTCGTTTCGTTTTAGCTATTTCTATTACTAATTTCAGATTTACCTTTTTCAGGTACACCTCGTGCAAATAAAAGTTTTTTGCTGCAAAGCGACGTGGTAGCGGCTAATCAATTCCAGGCGGAAGTGCAAAGTAACGTCCACTATAATACTAATGATGGATTTCCGCAAAGTAACGTTTTCTTCAATCAAATACCTTTGATTTATTACACAATTGCTTTTGTTTCCGGCTTCGCTTCCTCGTAAACAGTGCGTCTGTCTGTCTGTACATCTGTTGAGTAGTTACAATAAAAAAAACCTGTTTCGCATTTATAATATTAATTAGGATTTGATGAGAGCATAATTAACTATTTTTCGCCAGTGTTTTCACTCGTGTTAAAGTAGATTCAACCTATCCCTCGGGAAAGTTACCTATTTTTGTGGATTAAAGTACTCTGTCCTTTTCTGTACTCACGACATGTGTGTAAAATTGTGTGATGGTCGGTTAAGGAGATAAGGCGCGAAAGCGTAACAAAGAAACGAATTTACTTAGACGTTTTCTTATAGTAAGGATCAAACATGTGTCAAATATTGTAAAGAAGCAAGAATCCAACTAGGTTGCCGGGCTCCGTTCGTATGAAGCTTCAATAACATTCAGTGTGTGTTTAAATGATACAAAAGCTAGATTTGTGATACCCATTATCTTTTATAGTAATTTATATTTTAAACGATAACTTCATACTTTACTAATTTTTCATGATTAGGTTCTATATTCTAATTTATTTAGGTGTATCTAGTAACGTATAATCTTCAACGATATAAAAGCATATTATAACCCGAAGAATGTTTTTTTTACATCTCCTTTCTTACGCTATGCACGAAATTGAATAAATAAAATGAGTAATATCATAGCGGCTACATACTTTTATGATGCTTTTCATATTAGAAAATGACATCGATACAATTAATATCTAATATATATTGTTCTTGATATTAATATAATATAAAAAAATATTATAGAATTTTAAATAACGTTATATAATTGTGATTGTGACTTAAAATTGTCATATACAGTTTCCACAAGATTCTCAAAACGTGTTTCGTAATAAGTATTTTTATAACCCCTTCTATAACACAAAACACTGACAAAGGGAAAAATCGTTAAGTGTTCAGTTAAGTAGTTTCTAGTAAATACCTATAATATTGCATTATAACTTGACTGAACTAACTTGTATCTACTTAAGTTGCGGCCAACTACTTATCAAGTTACAACTTGATAACCATTTAACGAAGTCTCAAAGTCTGTGTTCAAAGTAAACTTGTTTATTTTAAGGATTACGGCTCTCGCAAGAAAAAATTGTGGATTTTTTTTTGGATGCTTATTGCAAATTTTGCATTCTCTGTTAAATATATATTATAACATGGAATTATTGAAGGTAAGAAGTAACCGAGTTTTGTGGACAAAAAGTCAATCCCAAGTTACTTTTCTATCTTAATCTTATGATTGTAAACGAACAATTCACATACATATATTTATTTTGTGTAACAGCTCTAACGATATGGATCATATTTTGTATTTAGATAAGGCTTTTCTATTTAAGTTTATCTATATAAGTACCTTCGCTGAAGAAACGCGATCTTATAAAAAAAAAAAAATTTATAACGAATATTCAATGTCACATAATGGCAATGGCGCCACCTCGTAAATCTTCTGGGTAATCGCATTGTTGACAATAAATGATAAACTGGACTGATGCCTCAAAATTTTCTGAGATAGCACTTTATTACATTATCAGAAAACGAATATGTGGCTTGCTATGTGCACCAACCGAGCGAATCCCTGTCATCCAGGTAACATTGAACGACGAATATAAATAAATTTACGTTTAAATCGTTAAATTAAGCTGAGACAAATAAAACCATTGAAATGACTAGCAATCTTTAAAATTCGGTTTTATTCAGGTTTTATTTTTATCCGCATTTTGTGTCCAAACTCTGTGCCCCGTCACACACACACGTCTTGCCCGCATTTTTACTTTATTCTTGCTGACTTTCTGATCAACCATCTGATCTAAAGGGCCCCAGCATAACATAGCTTATCAAAAAAATCAATCAAAATGTTTTATTGCAGACAAAAAAGTCCATTTGGTTAGTATACACACAACTTAGAAAATATTGTTAGTACTTACATCTATAATGCATATGGAATAATAATTTATTATAACGCCACAGTGTGTAGGCGTACCCAATGTCCCAGTATGAGGCTGTCCCACCTGTCTGCTACAGTATTCAGGATACTGTTGGTGCTGGCACGTACCCTACGCATCATTGAGGCAGATCGCTTGCGCATGATGGCGTGAAAGCCATCAATTCTCGCAAGCCCATCAGCACCCTGAATGCGTTATTATATTGTACGCGCAAAGCGTTGTATGCCCTCTGCGTATAGTTGATCCACAGACTGCATGTATAAAATGACTGGCAGTACGCTGTAAACAGCGTAGCCTTCACTTCAGTCGAGCATTTAGCAAATCTGCGAGCCAACATGTTACAGCGGACAGCCAACGTCCTGCGCTCACGCTCAAAGTCCATGCTATCTTTCAAATCATCGGATACCCAGTGACCCAGATACTTGAAATCAGTAACTTGCTTTAAGGGGCATCCGCACAGTTTCAACTGATGTGTAATTGGATAGGTCTTAGTGCCTGCCTTAAAGACTAGTACCTCACTCTTCTTAACATTATATTTGAGTCCATGTGCCTCCGCGTATCTTTCACAAATTGTGAGTAGGCTCAACATAGCATTGATCGAAGGACTCATCAACACCATATCATCAGCATAACTAATATTATTAACGCATACCTCGTCTATATAACAACCTGGCGCGGAGAAGTCAGGCCACCCTGCCTCACTCCGCACTCCAGCTTATAATTATTCGATAATGATCCTGCCCATCTAACACTGTTGGTCTGATTGCTATACCAATACTGTAGTATTGATATAACTTCCATATCCACTGAGGTATCTTTTATCAATTTCTGCCACAATAAATCGTATGACACGAGGTCAAACGCTTTGGAAAGGTCTAAGAAACACGCGATAACGGGTGTTTTCCTAGACGTATAATACTGAGCAGTATGCTTGAGAGATAATATAGCACTTTCGGTGGAGAGACCCGGTCTGAACCCAAACGGCGCATCATGTAATTGGATGCGGGTCGCCATATGCCTGTCAAGCAAACCATCCAGCACCTTAGCAATGACAGTAGCAAGGAACATGGGCCTGTAGTTCGAAAGATCTGATGTGTCCCCAGTCTTGTCTTTTACAACAGGCACAACCACCGTTTTCATCAGATCACTAGGCAAATGACCATGACTCAGGCAGAGCGAGTAAAACATCGCCAACACCCTAGGCAAGTGAACTCCTGCATGCTGCAAGTGCTCGACACTGAGGTAGTCATGCCCCGGCGATTTACCCTTAACCATACTTTTTATAACATTAGTTATCTGTTTTGCCGAGAACCTGACGTTTAACTCCGTCCTACAATCCTTAATATCAACCACCTGGGATGGTAAACCAAGAAGGGACTCTACTTTAAAATGTTTTACGAACAAGTTAGCTATAGCAGTAGGCTCATGTTGACCTGCTACGTTCACGGGGATGCCCGACTTCGGATTTAATTTATTAGTATTTTTCCAGAACCTTGAAAAATCTTTACATTTATGATTTTCAGCTATTATATCCATTTTTATTTGCTTTTGATTATTCTGACACCATCGTAATTTTGATTTAAAAGCTTTTCTCGTTAAGTACATATGTTCATACACAGAACCAGCAGTCGGTTTACCAGATATACTCCAGATTTGAAATGCAAGTCGGGCGTCCGCATGAGCCTGCTTAACATGCCTATTCCACCCGATAACCTTTTTACTCCTTCTACCCAATTCCGCAGTCGCTTTACTGGAACATTGGGCTGCCTCTTTAAGAATACATACAATGCTTTTATACATCTTGTCTAATACTAGTTTGTGATTAACATCTCTACAACAGCCTCTTGCGATTCTGTAAATTCAGTAGGGAAATCAATTTCCCTTAACTTAGCGTGACATCTTTCTTTGTATTTACTTATTTGACTAGCGTCCCGTTCACCCCATATTACAACATTTCTCCTCAGATTGCAAGTTACAATTATAGGTCTTATCATATTAAAATTACACTGTAACTGTATAGGCATGTGATCAGACCAATACGTATCATACAATACAGTTATACTAACAAGCAGACGCCTCGCGGCCTCTGTCACTACACAATGATCAAGCCAGCGGCGGCTACCATGTGCGTCACTCACGAAAGTGTACGTATCTTGCGGAAGTAAGTCCAAGTCGGCACAGGTCCAACACTGATCTGCACAAAAACTCAATAGTTCACTCCCGAATAACTCACCCGGATGCGCGTTAAAATCGCCGAGTATGATCACTGATAGCACATTATGGCTTTCTATTATCGCACTAATTTCACTAAGGCAATCTGTAAACACAGTTACATTATCATTCGAATCCGTAGGCATATACACCGAGAAAATTAGTACGGAGCGATCCTCCGACACTATCTTGATAGCTACAAGGCGTACGTTGTTACAATTAATTACCGTGACAGATGGAAATAAGTTCTTCCTCCATAATAAAGCCACCCCTCCATAAGGCCTTCCACGTAGTATACCCTCTGAAGTGTCAACTGCTGTATTGCCAGTAAAGGCGAAGTCATCATCGATTTGTCCTAGAAAGGCGACGTCATGCGGTAAAAGCCAAGTTTCTTGCAGTGCGATAACGTCGGCCGCTACACACAGACGCCTCACACACTCAACAGATCTTTTTATACATTTACAATTGAAACTTATTAAGGTCGTATTATCCATTTAAATCTTGGCTAATATTCTTTCTCAGAGTAATTTCCCTGTCTGTTTTCTTTTTAGAAAAGTCTATAAATTTACGATAAGATATACCTTCAGGCCAAAAGTCATCCCTCATGAATATGTCACATTTGTGTTTTGGAACCGAAATCTTATATGCATCGTAACTTTTAGGTATCTTCATTATCATTTTCTGTATATCCACATGTATTTTGGCTTTTTCCTCAACATACTCTGTGATGTCGTTCTGATTCACCTGTTTATCAACATTATAAATATATAAAACGATTTTTTCATCTACAGCTTTAAATTTACTTTTTGTTTCCATAACAGCTTTTCCTATATTTCCCACAAAACGATTTCTCGATTTCTTCTTCTGTTTCTGACCAAGGTCCACTCACCTTCATTTACAATTTGAGCCATCGTTTTAGGTTGTGGTTCCGAAGTCGGTTCGACAAACGCTGCGGCCGTGTGACCCACGCACCTTACAATGATGTTATTATCACATTTCTGCGCCGCGCTCGCGGTCGCTTGCCCCGTCCACGGCTCGGTACTGTTGTCGATGCATAACTGTGAAGCTAATTCTGTTTCGCATTCATTCCGTCTACACTCATTCAGAATCTTTTTGTTCTTTACGTTATGATCAGCTGACATAGATGAGTTGTGGGTAGGTGGAGATACAGTTTCACTTTGTATTGTTAAACTCTGATCCGATGTATTTTTGTTTGTAATAGGAACGTGTTGCAACCCCATCGGCCCGCTATCATAATCACACATGTCTATCATATGCGTTCCTCCTCCTCGTTCTGAGTTTACGTACGAATAACATGTACTTTTAGTGTTCGTCATTTTTTTCAATTCTGTTATGTCACGCTTGATTGGTTCAAGTTGATCAGCAGACGCATATTGTGATTTTATTATATCAATGTCACTTTTCATCTTTGTTAAATCTTTAAGCAGTTTTGTCACATCTACATGATCAAATAGTACTGGCGGTAGTTTATGCAAATCTTTTGCAACAAAAACTGGCCGGTCGTCAGGATGGGTTACTTGCAATAAGCTAATAATATCCTCTATCTCACGTACTTTTTTCCCATCTTTCCTTCTTATAATCTTTCGTTTCAAAGTTGTTGTTATATAGCTTATAATATTGCTCATAGATTAACGTATTCAAGCAAAAAAACCAAATTGTCTTGATAATTTGTTTCCTCCCAATTTATTTCAAACATCATCCGAAATTACATTTGGTACATTATTATTTACTTTAATTATGTTGTCTTTTGGACAGTCATACTCTGGTCAATAATCCTCTTAGGGGTTAAATGTTTAATTTTGTTTTATGAGAAACCTTAACGACTTAGTGTTGTGGTAAGAAAACACGGTCACTAAATTTCAGGCTAAGATTAGTATTTTGATGTTTAACATAAACTAACTAAATTCACTAAACTTTACGCAAATGTCTGGTCTCAATGTTAGTCAATATGTTTGTTATTCTTGTGTTTTACCAAATTAGCTAATTATAAAACTAATGTTTGAAAAAAAGATATAGATAAATAAATTCAAATGAATGTTCTGGATTTCTCTTATTTTATTATATACGTGTAAAATAAATAACTTTTGTTTAATTTTTATTACTAATATTAACGTGTTTAATAAACAAAAAAACAAAGAAATTAGTTACGTATCTAGGAATTATAATGTATGCAAAAATGAAAAAGTGAAAACCACACAGGAATTTGAAAAGATAGATGAATTTTATCAAAAAGTTAAACCTTTTCTGTATCATTATGTTCTGAATATGAAAACCTGTTTTGGCATGTTAGTAAGTGAGTAATATACGAATTACGAATTTCAGGTATACTAATTTTGTAGTATTGTAAATATGCATTATGTGCAAAGTCTTAAGTTAACATCCAGAACGATGATTAAGAACAAAATAATATTCTTACACAATTTTAATTATGGCATATAAGAGATTTCCTCACAAGCGGCAACAAACTAAAACACAACCTTAGAAGAAATAGGTTAAGTAATGTAGAGGAATGTGAAAAGTTATTAATGAAACCTGCACTGGAAGTTGCAATGAACCGGCCAAGAAGTTCTTATACGTGAGTACGTACTCGTGAACGTGACGTGTACAAATAATTTGTACCAACATTAACAAGAACGGAAGTTCCTTGACTTCAACTCTATTCCGACATGATTTATAAACTGTGAGTTATTTATTTCTTCAATTACCGGGTTTTGTACATGGAAATGATAGTACTGAGACTTAAAATATTCTATTGTAATGCTATTATAGAACTTAAGATATTGTTTGTTTGAACGGGTTAATTTGTGTTCAGATGCAATTGTATTTTTTGTATTTTATAGCCTATTTATTGAAGAAGATTATGGTAAATAGGCTATATAACGTCACGCTGAGATTTTTAGGAACATAGCAAGTCTCTTAAAAAGTCTAGATCATAACGTAAAAAGATCGATACTAGATCGTAACGCGAAAAAAAATTAACATACGTGGGGTCGTCGCGCAGCGTATTTATCGTGGGCTGATGACGTATCATGGATTGGCCGCTTGACGAGAATTGATCATCACCGAAAAAGGCCGAATTGTGAATGCTTACGTCGCATGTTTGATTCCTTAAGCAACAGCTGCCATTTATACTGAATTTATTTAAGGATTGTATGGCTGTGATGTTAAAGTAATATAATTTTGTCAGATTTTTTTTTATTAACTAATCATACTCCGAAGAAATAGGAAGATAAAATAAATACTTAAACAGTGCCTTCAAGCGAGTAGAATCAATAATAATATATTAGTAAATCATTACAAATGAAATTCCCGTTTGTCGAACTGGCCACTTTTATTTGAAATAGTCTTCATAGGTTAGGCGTTTGGTTAGGAATTTCAAATCCAAATTTATTTCAAATTTAGGCTTCCATATTTGCATTTCGAATTTAGCGATTCGTTTGTTTTTGCACCATTTGATTTTTCTTTGACATTTTTCTTTTCACAAAATGGAAAACTTAAAATACCCCGTTATCTACGAATACTAGTTCCACCGCGGCATCAGCGATGCGGAATAAGCTGGAAGGATTAATGTGTGTGGATTAATATGTATGTATAATGGGGATGCTGCTGTAAAAGAGAGCGCGGCACGTTTTTGGTTCCGATGTTTTCATTTTGCAAATTTAGACCTACGGAACTAACTCCGTCTACTAAACAGTCTGAGACTCTAGTTGATAATGAAGATTTAAGCTGATCTGATCATGGAAGCGGATCCATCGCAAACGGTTGCTAAATTAAAGGAACAGCGGTTAGAATGTCTCCGACACTCACCATACTCCCAGGACCTTGCTCCAAGAGATAACCACTATAATATAATATAAACCGCTTTCAAAGATTTTTGACTCTCGCTTCCACAATTACGTATAACATCGTGAAAGTGCATAAATAATGATGTTACATCCTTCGATTTATTAAATATATAATTTCATTTATATTCGTTTTATTCTTTCATATAGTTATAAAGATCTAATATTTGGATTAAGCCGTGAGAAACAGTTTTCGGGCGCTTACATTGAAAACGCTATCTAACCCATATTAGCTGAATAAAAAATTGAATGAATGTGCATCTTAAAAGTAATACAATGTTCTTGATGGTCTATTTATTGAGAATAAACTTCAGAAGTTATTTTTATTCCCTACATTTGCGAAGCCAGGGCGCTTCTTTACTTCTATACATATAACAGGAATCAAAATCTAATGTGTCTATAGTTTTTAGATTTTTGTAAAAAAAATGTTCCCGGGGTCTAGGAATAGGTAATAAAATGCTTTTCAATCAATTTTAGAAATGTGTGTCTGTTTGTATGCACACGCGTCACTGCGTTAATGATAAAACCTCTTCAAGAAATCATAAAGCATATCTTTGAGTAACATTTAGTCTTTATTTCATTAAAATCGGTTCGAACTATCAAAAGTTATTGTACTTTTAATGCCGATTTTAAATACGAGAGCAAAGTAGATGGACTGTAAATGGACTTTATACATTCAGATGACTTTATTAGTCACTGTTTTTTACGTAAGGTTGCACGCGGCTTTTACAGACCCTCCCGATGAAATAACGGCGGTGAACGATCAGTACCAGCCTGTCTCTCCAAACAGAGCGTGTTCACGCCCACGCCCGCGTATCCACAGATCACGCCGCAGTGGTCTGAGGTCAATTTCGCTCCCGCACACCAGATTAGGCCCCCCTCGGTAACGGCTCAAGCCTAGGTCCGTTCCCTCGGTGTGGAGCCCTTGAGTGCGCTGCTCGCGCGATACAGTGACACAAAATCTTACATCACTGCGACAACATTACACATGTCACCTCCACACATGTGCACACATACACGCTTACACATGCAAGTGGAAGAGTTTTTTTTATCACGCTTTTATTAGCTTCACCTGTATGTATGTATGTTTGTAACCGACCCCTTTGAGCTCGATTTTGTCCTACTTTGAACGATCAGATTTAATTCAAACTTTGCACACCTGTCAAAGGTCGATGACAATGCAATAATCCGAAAAAAAAGTTAAAAAAAATTAACTAAAAAATGAAAAAAATTATAAAAATACTGATATCTGGAGGTGCTGATATTAACAGTATTTTTATAATTTTTTTGTCACTTTACAAAAATATACATTTATTTCTAATTTACACTATTCTTAATCCAAATTTATTAAATTTTATTTTCTGTTTTTTAGTTGGATTTTTTATGAAAGCGTGTTTTTTTTAGTTTTTTTAAACTATTATTTCTTTCCTTATCACATGAAATAATTTAGAAAATTATCCAATGCGAAATGTATATAAGAGTTGTTGAGGTATGTATGCTTGGTACACATATATGTTTCAACAACTCATATATGTATGAATAGTTCGCTTAGCTTAGGTTAGTTCTTTTCGCCCGGCCCTGACGGGGTTCCGGGCCAGGTGCTGGCCATGGCGCTGGGCCATTTAGGGGGGTGGCTTCGGGAGCTGTTTGACCCCTGTCTTGCGGTTGGGCAGTTCCCGAAGCCCTGGAAGATGGGGCGGCTTTGCCTCATGGCGAAGGAAGGCCGCCCCCCGGATTGCGCGTCCGCGTATCGTCCCCTCGTGTTGTTGGACGACACCGGGAAGGCGCTCGAGAGGATCGTTGCCTCCCGGGTCGTCCGGCATCTTGAGGAAGTGGGGCCGAACGTGTCGGACGCGCAGTTTGGCTTCCGGTCAGGGCATTCCACGTTGGACGCCCTGACCCTCCTAAAACAGGTCTCCACGGAGGCGACCTCTCAGGGCGAAAGAGTATTGGCGGTGTCCTTGGACATCGCCAACGCCTTCAACAGTCTGCCGCATGGTGTCATACGGGAGGCTTCTTCGGAGTGCCCCCGTACCTGCGGCGGCTGTTGGAGGCGTACCTGGACGGGAGAGAGGTCGCTTTCGTGGACGCTAGAGGGCAGATGGTCCGGCGCCATACGGCTTGCGAGGTTCCACAGGGGTCGGTCTTGGGCCCACTCCTGTGGAACATGGGCTACGACTGGGTGCTCCGCGGCGTGCTCCCATACGGAGCACGCCTCATCTATTACGCGGACGACACCCTGGTCGTAGCCCGAGGGGGGGGGGGGGGGGAATGAAGGAAGTGGAGCGCCTGGCCACGATGGCCACAACCCTCGTGGTCAGGCGCATAAGGAGGTTGGGTCTCAGAGTGGCCCTCGAGAAGACCGAGGCCCTACTTTTTCATGGGCCTCGGCGGGGGCCACCTCCTGGGGCCCACATGTATGTGGAGGGCGTCCGGGTCAGGCTGGGGACCCAGATGAAGTATCTGGGTCTCACCCTGGACGGACGCTGGCGGTTCGAGCCCCACTTTAGGGGGCTCGGACCGCGCATAGTTGGGGCGGCAGCAGCGCTCGGACGACTCCTCCCCAATACGGGGGGGGGGGGGGGGCGGGCGCCGCCTGCCGCCGCCTTTACATGGGGGTGGTGCGGTTCATAGCCGCCTACGGGGCACCGTTATGGGTGGATGCCCTCAGCGCCACCAATATTCGCACGCTGCGTGCTGCGCAGCGTACTGTGGCGTTGAGGGTGATACGAGGCTATCGGACGGTGTCCTCGGTGGCGGCCATGATGCTCACCGGTTTCCTTCCCTGGGAGCTAGAGGGGGAGGTGCTTGCCGCCGTATAATTATACGGCGGTTAAGAAACTGATGGGGGAGCCTCTGGCTCCCGGCGAAATACAGGAGAAGAGAAAGAGAGAGAGGGAAGATAGGATGGAGAGGTGGAGGCAAGACCTGGCGGACGCGCGTTACGGTCGATACACGATTGACGCCGTCCGTCCGGTCCTGCCGGATTGGTGTAAACGGAAGTGTGGCTCCCTGAGGTTCCGTCTGGTGCAGGTGCTGACCGGGCACGGGTGCTTCGGTTGGTACCTGCACCGGATAGCGCGCAAGGAGCCGACCACCGTATGTCACGAGTGCGGCGTTGAACCGGACACCGCGCAGCACACACTTTCGGAGAGTGCTGCGTGGGAGGAGCAACATCGCACTCTGGCTGCGGCGGTAGGACAGGAGCTCTCGCTGCCGAGCGTGGTTGTGGCCATGCTCGGTAGCGAGGATGCGTGGAACGCAACGGCCTCCTTCTGCGAGGAAGTCGTCTCGCAGAAGGAGGCGGCGGGGAGGGTCCGGGAGGAGGACCCTCAAAGTGACCCTCTCCGCCAACGGAGGACAGGCAGGAGGAGGCGGCAGTTTGACCGCCGCCTCCTCCCACCGTAACCGGACCTAGGGAGGATGGGTCGGGGTGCACATCTTCCCATTGCACAGGTCCGGCGGACGGAGGAGACGACCATCGTGTACACGGTCGTCTCCTAACAAGACGGGGCCCGGCGGCGGCACGATGAAATCTATAGATATCTCGTGTCGCCCCAACTATAGCGGTAGACGTACACCGTGGGGTTTTAGTCCGTGCGAGTCGGACATAACCCACTCTCTCCCCCGAGAGTGTTGGTATCCATAAGGGATTTCCCCACGTAAAAAAAAAAGAAAAAGATAGGTCGCGAATTGCATGTATCAGATAACAGTCCAAGCCGAGGTGTGCCCTGCACCCTTGAGCTAGTTGTCAAATAAAATCGGCGGAGTGACTTAAGCGCTCGCCTTAGTAGTCCGGTGAAGCTGTTAAGACCTTGCTAGGTCAATAGCGTAGTCAATTTGAAAAAAAAAAAGTTCCACGTGGACGAATTCGCGGGCACAATCATTACATAGTATAAAACAAAGTCCCCTACCGCGTCTGTCTTGTCTGTCTGTTCGCGATAAACTCAAAAACTACTGAACGGATTTTCAAGCGGTTTTCGCCAGTGTATAAGGTGATTCATGGGAAACGTTTTGGTATATAATTTGTCAAGGATTTTTTTATAATCAGGGCGGGACAACGTCTGCCGGGCCCGCTAGTCTTATATAAATAAATAAAAAGTTTCAGTATTGATGATGGATATGCCAAATACTGCAAATTTTTCTGCATTGTAAAAATAAATAAACAAATTAGGACTTTAATTTCGTTGTTAACGGCGGTAGTTCTTTTAAGAAGGTTGCGAAAATACCTATTATCATAATGTTTATTGGGCATTTTTTTCCTATGCAACTTAAAAAGTTCACTAAAGTTCACTAAATAATGAAAAAAACGACACTATTTTAAAATGTATATAAAGGAATGAAAAGTGTACCAAAGTAATTAAACAGTGGAAAAAAATTAATTATTTATTTAATAAACGCTGTCGTATACTTAGAACAATTCTTAAAAAAAGAGTATTTTTTTATCAGATTTTTTTGTATGTAATTGAAAAGAACAGTACCTACGACTAAATAAAATATGTAGATTAAAGTAAGGTTCCTTATGGTAAGTCTCAACTGCGCTGTGATTTATTACCTACGAGTTGTTTACTTGTTCGTAATTAGATTACTTGTAATTGTGCTAATATTTTATGACCACGTTGTTTGCTAAAGTTATTACCATATAAAATAAGAAATTATACTGTTATTCTGCATATACTTTAGTTAAAGTTACCAAAGAAAGTTACCAGTTTAGTTAGAAAAAATGGTGTGTGGCTGTGTCATGGACACAGCCGTTTCTTGTACGTGAATGTCTTTAATTACATGGGCATACTGTAAAAGGAAGGTTTGGTATCATTTTCTTCGCTGTGTGAAGTGGGAATAAACAGCTAGTAGCTAAATAAGCCAGAATATTTTTATTTCTCACCTCAACAAAATATCACTTATGACGTGAATCAATTCAATTTTTATTAAAAACAAATCTTTATATCTACCATTGGATGGTACCACGTAATAAATTGGTTATTTATAATTTATTATTTTTCGAATATACCGAAACGTTCTGACATAACCGCTTTCCAATTACATAAAAAAATTCAATTCATTTATCATTGCCATAATAACGAGCGAACACTTTTTGCGTACCCTTTGATTAGATTCCAAACAACCCATTCGCCGCGTACTGACAAAAGGTCGATGAAACCAACCACCTACACGGACTCTCTCGTTTTCCATTCGTTCCGCTGTCCAGAAATTTTCGCAGTAAAATTAATTGTTCCAATAAAATTGAAGCCGAATAGAGTCGCCCATGCATGAACACTTTTTAATTGGGTCGCTTTTTTCTGCTTTAGTAAGCATTCAGAAGAGAAATCGAACTTGGAATTCCCTCCGTTTACTTTTAAATGTGTCTCACCGATTAGGAGAGTTTTTGAAGATTTCGTACTTTTGAAACTTTCGTTCAAGTTTTCACAGACACTCGAAGAATTAACGATGTCGTAGTTTTTTATTAAAACAATTTTAAGTAAACATCTTTGATTTCTGTAACAACTGGCTAATTTTTACTTTTATCATATAGAATGACTTTTTTGTATTGTAAACTCTTTAGATTTTAATGACTTATTTCAAGTGTAGCGATTTTGAATGAAAATTCTTGTGCCACTTTATAAATATATTCCCAAAGTTAATACACAGTTTAGTTAAATAATAATGATAATAATAATAATAATGCCCAGTAAAAGATTGTGTACGCGCTCGCCCAAGGACATTCTAAAACACACTGACGTAACGCTTGGGAGGACGCCGCGCTCGCGCAGGGCGCTGAAGAGATGAGGTAAGAGGGGAGTTGTTCCTTACTTCGCGCGCTCGTGCTATACAAGTCTGATTAAATACCTAATTATTTTAACAATAGACAGCTAATAATTTTTTAAATTTGTTGTTATGTTGTACTGAAGCTAAGATTTATATTATATCTAAACAGTATATAAGCTATGATATACATTAAACATAAATTAGGTATGTTCTTATTGAAATGTAATGAACCTCAAAAGTAAAATTAAATACGGAGCGAACAATCAAAATGAACAATCTGATGCACACAAACGCACCTCCCGATGGATTGCATCGAAATCAGAATAAAAAACATGGATTAACGATCTCTCGAACAAACGAAAATATATTTCCCTATTTTCATTTTGGACAAGCAATCGTGTTTAATGGGTTGAGCGCGATTCCCACTTGAGTTTGTTCGATTTTGTTTCATTTGATCGCTTCAGCGATTCATTGTGTGGTATGACGTCGGAGGATGCTAATAAATATGTCGTTTATATTATTGATCCATTTATACAAATGAACTTTTCTATCACAAAAACATTTAAATTGTTTAATTTTTAAAGTGTTAACTCGCTTTTGCATGCGCTTTCAACCGCGTGAATAGAGATTTGGCTTATCCTTTCGGAACAGTACTTTTTCTGTAGGTACCTCTGAAAACGGGTATGGAAAATTCCCTTATGTTCGGTTGGATAGTTAAGGTACGAAAATGTAAGAAACTATCAAACTGACATTCGCTTTTATAATATTGTAGCATTTATTTATATAAGGCCGGCAACGCACTTGCGACTCCCCTGGTGTTGTTAGTGTCTATGGACGGCGGTGACCACCTACCATCAGGTGGCCCACCAGTTCGTTTGCCCCCTATAGTATATAAAAAAAGTAAAGTGAATGTGGTGGCCGGGTGTCGACGGCTATATCAAACGATAGATCGGGTCTTGCGGATACAGACACGGTGTGCGATCTCTCGTGGCAGAGCGTACGTACACATCGACTACGTGGCTGTTGGGTAGGGGTTACATTTCGTCATAGCCGATTCATTTAACAAATGGTTTCAGTGTTTACTTATTCCTAACGATGCATCGACTAAAATTTTAATTATGACATTAAACCCATTTATACTGAACGTTGTATCATATGATAACTACTATAACGTAATCCTAACTAATATTATACATGCAAAACTGGGCTTGCTTTTTTGTTACGTCTTCGTTCCTTAACTACTGAACGCATCATGATGAAATTTTGCATACACTTTGTCAGGGGTATAAGAAAGGACATGCCGTATCGTTCACCTAATAAATGTACTGTTCCTGAGGAATAGATAAAATCTCCATGGACGCGAGCGAAGTCGCAAGCAAAAGATATTGGTATTTAAAATTTAATTTCAACAAAATGTAGTTCACGCATTGGTGTCACCATTTTCATATACCATCCTTACGGTAATGACCAAACTGACCAAACTGGGAATTTTACAAACTTGTAAAATGATGCTTAATCTATACTTCTATACCAGTATTATAGAGCTGAAGAGTTCGTTTGCTCGAATGCGCTAATCTCAGGTATTAATGGTCCGATTTGAAAATTATTTCAGTGGTAGATAGTTTATTTATCGAAGGAGGCCTATATATCATCACGCTAAGACCAATAGGAGCGGATCACCAATAAATAATGTTTCAACCTCGGGGTTGACACACGTATTATTTAAAAATATTTTCACCTTCTACGTAAACGAAGTCGCGAGTTAAAATTAGCGTTAGCCTAAAGTAACTATTCCACGCGGACGAAGTCGCGGGCAGAAACTAGTTATATTATAGAACTAGCCGACCCGTGCCCACTTCGTTGGGCGGTAATAGGCATTATCAAGCTACAACTTTTCTCTAGAACTCAATCATATATATCTCATAATTAAGACAGCGTTCGTAAGAAACGTTTTCGTTCGACAATTTTTCTCCGACTCCCCAGATATTACCCCCTACAACTAAAATATTAGTATAGATAATATAATTAGTTAATAGCTTCTGCCCGGGACTTCGTACGCGTGGAATAGTTATTTTGGGCTAAGACGCAGCGGAAGCTCTCAAAAGGAAAAAAAGTTCCGATTTTAAAACATTTTTCATTGTTGCTCCGCTCCTATTGTCCTTAGCGTGATGATATATAACCTATGACACTCACAAATAACGTGGCTTTCTATTAGTAAAAGAAGTTTCAAAATCGGTTTAGTAATTCCTGAGATTACCCCCTACAACGTCACAAACTCACAAACTTTACCTCTTTATAATATTCATATATAGATTATAGCCCCTGCTCGCGACTTCGTCCGCGCAGTAATAGTTACTACTCTGGGCTAACGCTGAAAAACAGCAGAAGCTCTCAAAAAGAAAAAACATCTCGATTTTGAAACATTTTTCATCTGTGCTCCGCTCCTATTGGCCTTAGCGTGATGATATATAGCCTATAACCATTCTCGATGAATGAGATATATAACACTGAAATAATTATTCAAATCGGACCAGTAGTTCCTGAGATTACCCCTTACAACGCCACAACGTCACACACTCACAAACTTTACCTCTTTATAATATTAGTATAGGTATAACGTATCGGTACCTCAAACGAATGAGTTGTTGCTTGGTTACTTACAAATAAGAACACCGCGCACTGTACTAAGTGCGAAACACCCGCTAAGTTAACGTTCGGTAGAAACCTCCAGTCTCGGCTTGACCTAATTATTCCAACCAACGGTACTAAATTAAATTTACCTTTAGCATCCAGAAATAGTGTTTAAAATAGGCGACATTGTTTAATATCGATGCTACAGCACACGAGGAAAAAAATTGCAGTTACTATTTAGGTAATAATAAAAAAACAGTTAGTAAGGTACATGAAATATTATTTAAGAAATGTCATATTTAAGACATGTATAAAATATTTGGATCATTTCATGAAAGAATATAATTTAACGATAGAGCGTCATGTGGGTTTCATTTGTCATCAGCGCTTTTTTTTTTATTGTAACACGGCAAAGTGTCTGCAATATACTTAATGTTAAGCACAGTACAATCCAGAACCCAACTAAAAGATATTCAAACTGAGAGATAAACTATCCGACACACTGGGCGGAAGGTTCTTCGACAGCATTGCGGTATGGCCAATATAAGACGTTGCGAACACTTTAGTTTGTGTCCAAATAGTATCTACCATAAAACTGTGGCCCCGAAGCCCAGCCCGTGTGGTTCGGTTGCGGAAAAGAGAAGATGGGATTCAAAGAAATAGTTCTTCAGAACACTTTATAAATAGCTGATACCCGTGACTTCATCTGCATTGTTAATTACCTTAGCAATATATTGTACGTACAGAAGAAAACATTAGATTAGAGAATAAAATATAAATATATCAAATTAAAGTCCATTTGCTGATTAAATGACTATTAATTATTACTATTATTATTTAGATTATGTGAGGTTTTAAGAATTTAGTAATTTTTGTTTATCTTGAATTTCCTAATAGATAATTTAATTTCTGATGCAAAGCTTCAGGTTATCGAAGGTGATGAGACGAACTGCCCAAACTAAAGCAACGTTAAAGTTAAAACTAAATTTCTTTCAATAAGTTTCACTTGTAACAACAACCCAGTTTCGAAACTAGTCAATTAAATTTATATGTGATAAGAGTTGATCAAAGGCCCACATATGTACCATCGCGGTTAGTAACAAAGGTTCAGCGTCACGCGGTATTTTTGTACCTCAAAGATAAGCGGCCCAGTAGCGGCTTTTGTCTAAGAAAATTAGACTTAGGTACAATCATTTTTTTTTATAAATATTCTACTCCATATTTGATTCTTACCTATTAAGAATTCATTAGGTACACGGACAAATTTATAAACATACTCAAATAATGAAATTTTCTACAGCGAATACAGAAAGTGGTCATAAGTGGTCATATTTTACCCAAAAATACTGAAATCGCAAATAAAAAGACTTTATTGTATACCAACATCTAGTCATCAATGCTTACATTTAACTATACATATATCTGTCTATATAAATAAAAATTAGTTGCCGTACGTCTGTAAGCGCATTAGTCCAAAACGACTGCACCTACTTAACTAATTATTTTGTTGTTGTTTGTAATTATCTTGACACGGTTTGTATAAAGGAAATGTTAAGGAAATCGTATCGAGCAGTGAAAAATGTGGGTTAAAAAATCTCAAAAAAAAAAATGAGTTACTGAGACACAGAATGGAGGTTTACATTCAGTTGTCATTTTATTGAATTACACGGTCGTGAGTGAAGATTTTATGTTATTTTCTGCGTTAGTAACTCTATGGTAAATCGGAACTGGTACCTAGTTTTAAATAAATATAATTCACTGCAATGATGAGGTCGAAAATTTCAAACTTTGACGGTAAGCATTAATTAAAATGTCCCTATATAACTAATATTGTGAAACGTATACCACCTTGACTATAATTCGAACTTCAATTAATTGCTAACCGCAACTAATCTAATCTATCAAAGTCAAAACATGTATATTTAGTGGCTCTTAATGAGGTTAGTGCCTAACTTATTAATAGTCGTATGATGTTTAATATACTCTCGTAGTATATTTTGTATAATATAGTAGAAGATTAATGAATGATATTGATAGTCTTTGAGAACGATGATACTGTAGTATATAGTAATTCTATTTTGATATTGTTTTGGAC
Source organism: Antheraea yamamai (assembly GCA_036509395.1). Lineage (NCBI taxonomy): Eukaryota > Metazoa > Arthropoda > Insecta > Lepidoptera > Saturniidae > Antheraea > Antheraea yamamai. Next base: position 11,360,010 of record AP028448.1, on the reverse strand, counting down.
AATATCGGTCGCATTACAAAAACAAAGACGAACACGGGTATAACATGAATTTTACTAAGCAAAATTTTAAATTTAGTTGAAGTCATGTTTAAAATATTTTACTACAAACGCTTGTCCAAGCAATCGCTAGCTAAATAAACATTTAATTTGTTTATGCAAGTAACTCTGCATTCGTTAATTTCGATCTCATCATTCCACAACGTTCCATTACATACAGATATTTTGCAAACAATTTCAATTTATGAATAATATTTTTGTTCAGATCGTCATTAAGAAGATTTACTTATTATACGCTAAATTGGTTATCATTATTGTGATATTTTAGTTAAAAGAAAACGATGTATAAAATAAATAAAATAAGCAATTTATAAGATTTATATATTACGTTAAAGTGCGTAAGGTGGAACAACAGTATAATGACAGATTAAATACACTGTCAGATGTCAATAGTGTCATATAGTAGTAGTTATAATTAATTGTGAATCTCTAAAATTGTTTAATATATTTATTTCTTCCAAATTAATATTACCAATGAAATGTCTTTTTCCGGCTAATAGAAAAATCAACTTAGACAAGTGTTACAAAATATTTCAATTTAAATAATGCCCGTGTGTAAACAATGGTAAGACACTCTTTTGTGGTCAATTTTTTTAAAAGTAAGAGTTGATTGCGTTTTAACCTTTTTTGTAATAATTGGTATGTGTTCCAAGTATATATAAAGTTTGATACGTGGTAAGATAAGAACGTTAACTCAACCTCTCGGGGTCGTTGCACATTGACAACAGCTTACGTATATTAGTTACATATCAATTTAACTATACCTCGCCACTACGTAACGCTGCACAATATTAGCTTCTACACAGATTAGCCGATTGCCATAAAAATGGGTAAATAGTGGTGGAACATGGAAAATATATACACAATTTATTTTTTCGTGTCTTGCTGACGCTTCCCACATGATGTAATTTATAGTTTGTATAAACTCACCTACTTATTACAACAATTAATAATAGTAACAAAAAAGAAATCGTGTGAAACCATGGGCACAGATAGCAAAATAATAAAACTAAATTTATGTGTTTATTTGCTAAACAAAAAATAATTAGGGGTCCGTTCTGGGACGGCTGTTAGATATGAAACGTCGAAATTGCATGTAAAATGTTTAAATCAATAACATTAAAATATAATGATATTTTTTTGAATTAATGCAAATTTATATGCATTTTATAATTGTTAATTTCAAGTCTACAAGTGAAATTACGTGGCGAATTACTTTTGAACGCGAGCGATACTCTGGCGTCGTTGAAAAATCCTAAGAATGAACAAAAAATATTCTAATAGTGATAATGTATATGGCGATAAACATAAATTAGCTGACAACATTAAAAATATGATATATTTATCAACACAATATACTATACAAAATCTATATTAATATTAAAAAGCTGGAGGGTTTGTTTGTTTGGTTGAACGCGCTAATCTCAGGTACTACTTGGCCCGATTTGAAAAAATCTTTCAGTGTTAAATATGTCATTTATCGAGGAAGGCTTTATTTAGCCTATATGTCATCACGCTAAGACCAATAGGAGCAGAGCACCAGTGAAAAACGTTTCAAAATTTGATGTTAATATTAGCCCAAAGTAACTATTCCCCGCGGACGAAATCGCGGGCAAAAGCTAGTGATTTGATAAACGGCGTTACAACACACTTTTATTTTCATTATTGAGTTTTCTAAATATATGTATGTTTTATAAGCATATTTAAAATACCTATATTTGCTTAGAAAGTTTTATTGACATTATTATTATTTGACTATTGTAGGTCCTTCAATAATACATACATTAGTCCATTAAGTACGTAGGTACTTCTAATATTTGAGTTGAAAGCGTAAAAAATGTTGCATTGGAAAATCAGGAGCATCGTTGTGTATTATCAAGATTTTGGCACCGTGCCTGTATTCTATCAGGCGCCATTAATGAGCTGCTGATTTGAATTGTAACTGCCGCTTGTGGTGGTTGCCTAGAGCGACAATTATTATCATTAACTACATAATGGTCGTGAATGTTACTGGAACAATGTTTACGGAAGATAGGATTTACACACGTAGTTATGTAGTATGTGTCCATACGCTTCAGAAATTATTTTTATTTAATAAAATTAAATGTAATATTATAGAGCATTTCAGAGCATTTTTAGTTCTTAGTTAAATCTTTTCAGAATTAAAATAGTTTGGCTTAAAACTTTTTTGGAAAAGTTACATCAGTATTTTTGACGTGATAATGTCTTATATCGTTGAACGCTGGCTGCACGCACGCACGAAAAAGCATGATTCATTGTCACGTTCCTTCTGAGACGAGAGTGTAAGCGGGAGCGCAGAACAAGCGATAGAGGGGCGCGATCGGCCAAAGCGTTTGGTTTGTATAGCATCTATCTCTCTTCCACTCCATCGGCCAATGCATCCGACTCGTTATCACCTTAAATTATCGTCTGAAAACCGACTTTGCAGACAACCAATTTTTTTATTTTATAGATAATTTTACTTGACATTATGGCTCAATGTTGCCTACCATCCTCTTCTCATACGATATGTTCCGCTTTTTAGGAATTCCTAGAGTACCCTGGACAGTTTAAAATATCATTGTGATATTTTTAAAACGTCCTTATAAAGATCTATCTTTAATAATCTATCTAGTAATTTTTGGTGATTCGTGCCGTTGTAGACTTTCTATCTTTTTACCTATTTCATTGTTGTTGCTCTGGTATAATTTTAAATGAGAAGAACTTACCTAAGTCTTCAGCATCTTCACTCCATTCACCTTCCTGGGCCCAGCACGCGGACAGCATCACCAATAACTGGATCCACTTTACCGAGCACATTATAACAAAATTCCGTATTTACATTGTCATTGAGTAAACACTTGAACAATTTATTATCCACTTATATTTTTACACTCGTTCACGCCATTTCACGTCACTGTTGTCATATATTTTATCATATTTCGTTTTTAATAAAGCCCAGGACTGAGTCATTTCTTTCAGCTAAAATTCCGTCGCGTTCGTGCGCTTACCGTTTTCGGGTTGACGACAATACTTTATACTTGTATTATTTTTATGAGAATGTTTCTGTGTTTCAAAGGATTTTATGACGAAAATTCTTTTTAGATGTTAACATTTATCATTTTTTTTTATATTTAATAACAATTTTATTGTTCTCTCAATATAGAATGTTTCATAAAGACATAGGTGTAATTTGGGAAAATACTTCAATAAAAAGAAATATTTTAATATATACGAAGGAATAAGAATACACGAATAGTAATTTAATAATAAGGATAGTGGCATAGCAATATTTTCAAATGTTGTATTACAAAATATATTCCAAGTAAGATGTTATTAGAATGATGTTTAATTGAAAAAATTGAGCCGTCACGGGACGCCTGGTGGATGTGAAATAAGGAAATTGTTTTGTATAAGTTACATATATGCCTAAAAGAACAGATTACGACAGGAATCAGCTATGACATAATGGAAAGGTAAAGCATTACATATTTGTTCCATAAAAAATTACTGTTTATTTATTTTGTTACATAAATATACATTTTTATTAAATACAAAAATTCAACTAGGCGCAGGCGCGGTGTTTTTGGCGGCATTTATCAAAGGGCGTTAGGTCGTCGCCGCGTATCGCGTAACACTAGTATAACGAGTGGCCGACAAAACAATTTGAATCATATGTTTATACCGACAGGGTTGTAAATGTTTTTGAGTATTTCATCAATAATGCAAACTTCGTGTTTTGCGTCGTCACATCGTGTGAAGCCAAAATTAGGTTTACCCACGTCTATAGATCTTTCACAACAAAAGCTGTAGATACGATAATGCACACATACGTAAAGTATTATTGTAACGCCACATTTTCTTATATAAAATGTGGAAGTAAGATGGCATATTCTCAATATCGGGGGTGAATACGGGCGGATTTTTGGGGCAACGGTTAAAAATAAGCTAACTAGCCAAATTTTAACAAAGCGCCGTATTTTATGACGTATGACGTATCTACAACTTTTTAGTTGTATTATTATTGCGTTATTGCAAGTAATTTTTTATACAGATCCCTATATCATCTAATTTCTATATAACCTCATTCCAACGCGTAAATTACATATAATTAGACGTCGCCTAATGAGACGCATATAGTAATACAAGAAAAAAATAGGTTGTCTTGTGAAAACACACGATAGAAGTGAAACTTTTGTATTATAGAGAAACATTTTAACTATTCATCAATCACTTTTGAATAGCGTAGATCGTGTTCAGTGATTGCCACGCCGCCTGAACGCAGTACACGCAACAACGGACAACGAGAAGGAAAGATAGCGAGTAGAGCGTATGTCTGACAGTTATCCAATACCCGAAGGAAAGCGGGACACTGCTTCCACTCTATCTGATACAGAGTTTACCCCCGCCAATTTTCGTCACACAAAAAGTTTGCCAATCAGAATTTTAAAGACCTCCCATACGAAGTTACTTCAGAACTTTTACAACTCATAGAAATACCTCATTTAACAAAACTAATAAGTTCATTTCTCATAACATCAAACTTATATAAAGAGAAGAGTATCAATTAATTAAAGTTGATTGACGAGCCTCAAAGAGAATTGCCCCATTCATAATTATATTGATATATTGCCAGAACTCATACCTAAAAATCACCTTTCAAGCCCCTGTCAGGAATACAAAACTTTGACGTCAACGTATAACACCACACATGGGGTAAATAATGTCTTTTAATCTCCACACAAGCGTCTGACCCTTCTCCTGGGGAAGAAAAACTTTGAAAAAAGGTCAAAAACAGTAAGCGAAATTTGTTTTCCGATTATGTTGTATGATATTCGGTCGAATGGAAAGAGAAATTGTTAGGTAATAAAGTTGAATTTGAATGATAAAGAGTTTTGCTGCCTCGTTGTCTATTTGCTTTATGACGTAATATAAGCACAACCAAATATAGTTTACTAGCTTTTGCTTGCAGTTTAGCTCGCGTTTATGTAGATTTGACTTATCAATAAGGAATTTGTTCCCATTTTTTTCCATATGTAATTAACTATGTCCTTTTCTATATCCGCAACAAGGTGTATTTAAAATTTCGGGGTGATCGGTTAAATAATTAATTAAGGCGTGAAAGCGTAATAAAGAAACAATCTCGCACTCGTATTTATAACGTTAGTAAGAAAGTAATCTATAGTTTGAAAACAAAAAGTGAATTCTTGTAAGCTGTATTTTTAATCACTAATCTTGTTATAAGATCTACACGTTTATGTAGGACTAGCTCCTGCCCGCGACTTCGTCCGCGTAGTAATAGTCACTACTCTGGGCTAACGCTGACACGCAGCAGAAGCTCTCAATAAGAAAAAAACATCTCGATTTTGAAACATTTTTCATCTGTGCTCCGCTCCTATTGGCCTTAGCGTGATGATATATAGCCTATAACCATTCTCGATGAATGAGCTATATAACACTGGACGAATTATTCAAATCGGACCAGTAGTTTCTGAGATTACCCCTTACAACGCCACAACGTCACAAACTCACAAACTTTACCTCTTTATAATATTAGTATAGATATAGATGTAAAATAATAGTGTGCCTTTTTCTCAGATCAATTTTAAAAGGGTTTAAATGAGATATACTTTTATTGTGGTTCGATATGTATATTGAACACATGTACAAAGAATATTCTATACGAAGATATTTATTTATACAAAAGAAGTGTATTCATGTACGTAATTAGAATAAAAAGCGTGGAACTGTCTCATCGCTATGTTCTAACAAATGTTGGTTGATAATATACAGTGTCGATCCCCTTTATTTATGTACCCTTCTAGCATCTATAAATATAATAAGAATGTAAATCTAACGTATCTGTAGTTTTTAGATTTCTATAAAAAAAATTGTTGCAGGTGTCTTGGAATGGTAACAAAATAATTTTCAATCATTTTTAGAGATGTCTGTCTCTCTATCCGTCTGTTTGTTTGAACACGCATCACTACTAAAGTACTACGTTCCTGATAAAATCTCACCAAGAAAATCATAAAGTATATTCTCGAGTAACACTTAGTCTTGGTTTCATTAAAATCGGTTCATTCTATAGAAAGTTATTGTAATTTTAATGATGACATGAATTAATTCGACAGAAAAGTAGATATGTAAATGAACTTATTAAATTCAGATGATTTTATTAGTCACTGGTTTTTTTTTTACATTAGGTTCCATGCGGACGGCGTCGCGGACACAGCTAGTTCATAATAAATCTTCATTCAAAATTTTTGTTTTTCCACCTGAATATACGTTGTTAGCCTGATAGGCCTTATAATTTCACTGCGCATTTTGGACGAGCGCATTACGGCGCAAATTAAGGCTTTGAAATCTGTGGCAATGATGACGTTGCAAAAATGCATACATGTATTTTGACTCTGAGCATTTTGGTGAAGGCTAACTAACAAAAAAAGTAAAAACCTATCCACAACATGTGTACCTAAATGTGGTGTGATCTGTGGTGTGTGTGGTGAGGTAGAGAACGCAGAGTCGCTGTCTGCTAGCAACGTGCTAGAAGGTTCCACCCCAAGGATGGAACTTAACATTTAAAGTACTAAGTATAAAAGCTCTTTATATGAAAATCGCATATAAACTTTGTAAAATTTCATCACATAACAAATGAAAGACTTGTTTGTTATTCGTAAATCTAACATGTGACTGTATCGTAAGACAATTTAGTTTATCTCATTTTTTATTGAATATAAAATGGCTGAGCGCGTACCTTTCTTATCCGATAGGGTTATTTATTGCACAAGTTTGTTTTTGACCGCCCCACGTACTTTATAGGTTGAACCTTTCCTATCCCGAATTGGCAATTGCTATTTGATATATACTCTATGCTGTAATTTTTCGATCTTATATTTCTTTGATTTTTTTTTTGTTTATTTTCTTCTTTTGAAATAATATCCTGTATATCTTAGATAATCGATTAAATACCTCGACGAATATTTATTTGATAAAACCTATTTGATATTTCTAAAAGATTAAAGAATTACATAGAGTTATGTTAAGTTTCATCAAAATACTATGGATTTTAACAGCTGATATTAGATTGCTCATTATAATGAAATCATATGAATGCTAATAACATGTTAAATACTAGGTTTTAGAATTAAGGTATGATCTTTACAATCGACGTTGATTTGTGTTACTTGTTGGCGTTACGGATGTGAACTTGATAACTATAAACTATAACACTATTTGAAAGTTGGCACACCTAAGTGTCTTATCGTGGTGAAGTTCAAAGCAAGAGCAAACGTTAGTGTAATATATATTTTAATAACTGGGAATGCTTTATCTGTTGTTATGTTAAGTTCGACGATGGTAACAAAATGAAAAATTATACATGTCTAGTACTAGAAAATTTTGCTATATAAAACTTATCCTAGCTTGGATATCGGTATAGTGCATTCATTTGAAGATAAGTAAAGAAGACCCGAAAACCAGCGGCAGCTGATGAAAGTAATGTACGCAGAAGATTTATTTTGTTTGGTTCTTAACAATGCAAACGGTACTTACAATCTAGTCAACTTAGAGTTAAAAGAAAGAAATAACATCTATTGATCCAACACAAAAATCGCACACATATTAATAGCTATAAAATATATAGACATGAAAATGTGCAACAATTGCGAACCTTATTCTGCAAGATGCTGTAATATTAAAATAGTCGGGTAATAAGCCTATCGACGGTAGAAAGCGAATATGTCGTAACTTGCATTTTTGGCTAAATCACTTTTTACCATATTCTTGTATAAAAAAATACCACTTCGAATGGTGTGGGGCTCGTTTTCCTACGACTAAATTTTCCATCGGTTATGACCTTAGTTTTTTGTCTAGTTTTAGCACTATACATAAAAAATGTAATTTTTGAAATAATTTTTTGGCTCTGTTGTAAAGTTGGATTTTTAAGTTACGACAATTCCGCTTTCTTCCGTCGATATGTAAGATTTCTTTACTTATCTTGTAACCGTGATGTGTTCCGTCAATAAAAACTTTTTCTTTCTTCTTTTATCTAGTACTAGCGGGCCCGGCAGACGTTGTCTCGTCCTGATTATAAAAATATCCTTGACAAATTATATACTAAAACCTTGCTCATGAGTCACATTATCCACTGGTAAAAACCGCATGAAAATCCGTGCAGTAGTTTTTGAGTTTATCGCGAACAGACAGACAGACAGACGCGATAGAGGACTTTGTTTTATATTATGTAATGATAGAGCAATACTCACCACTCTTCTCCTGCTAGGTATTTATTCCTTGATGAAAGGAAGTGAGGTTAGCTAGAGTATTCCGTTTTTAGAAATTCCTTATACTACACCCATTTCACACATTTATAAAAGCAAGTAAGTATAAACAACTTACGGTTCACGATGTTACCTGCTACGTAATCGTAAACCATACACTGTGATAATGACATACTAAGGCTCAGTATGACCTCAAAAACAGTGCAAATGGGCGCCAATGCTTCGAAAGGACCCTCTCTCGGACAAACGACAATGCTGAATCTTTTATTAGTTTCGTGAATAGAGGGCCAGTTGACATAAACGTCGCCGACATATGTTGTGATATTACGCCATCTTTCCCAGGGCTCCATCGAAACCCGGCCCGGAGGCGAATCGACTATTTTTGTGCACGTGGAATATCTGATAGGACCGAATTGAATTCGGCTGAATACGTGTAGGCGCCGTGTACGATGGAAAATTGCTGGACTGGGCAAATGCTACGAATACACTGTGTCATCAGTTTTCTTTTTGTAATGGTTTGTTAACATGTTATTTTTGAAGTTACTTTGGTAAGCTTAACACGAACTAAGCAAAATGTACTCACTTGTGTATATTAATCATAAGTGTACAAAAACATATAACTAAATATGCAAGTATGTGTGTATTTTATGAAATAAATTATGAAATATAAGTAACAGAAATGACGCCATCTTTCATTTTGATAATATAGTGGACCTATAATTTATAATTATCTAACTTCCTGTTACATACAATTGATTAAGTTTGATTGTTTGGGGCAGGTAATTTGGTAGATCCGATACAAAAAATATTTTTTTGACAAATCTCGTGGAGCAAGCTCCATTATTGAGCCTACATTTTGAGAGTTCTATCCACGCCCATAACTTACTTTTATATAATCGGTATAACTGTTAGTTCTATGTCTACGTATGCATATCAGCTATTTAGTTATCATAATACAAGCGATGCTTCGTTTGGATTAAATGGCCATATGTGAAACTACGCTCTAATGTCTATAATAATAATTATTATTAAGTTTTATTTGTAACCAATGCTTTCGTAATCGCAGGTAGCTAGCTAGTAATATATAGGTGGTAGAGCCACGATGAAGCTATTACCGGTTTCGGCATGAATGGGCCGGCTCGTCCGGGGTAGTACCACCCTCTCACAGAAACATCGACGTGAAGTAACAGTGCCCCCATTGTTGCGTTTCGTTCGGTCAGTGAGAGCGCTGGAGGCCTACCTCCTCTCCTTCCTCACCATACCTCATTGCCCCCTTCCCCCAAACACAGGTTGGCAACGTACTTGTGAACCTGGTGTTGCTAGTGTTTATGGACGGCGGTGATTACTTAACGTCAAATGACCCACTTGTTCCTTTGCCTCCTATGATATAAAAAAAATGGATATTTTGGTAAATATTGCAACGATACATTACATAATAAGACTTTCATGTGGATATTGTTATAGAAATAAAAGCAATAAATTACATCTATACATATATTTCCTGTTCTTATTCCGTTTCTGTTTATTAAGTTTCCCTTGTATGATCGACCTAATCTCCGAAACAGCTGATGAGATTTTACTGACATATATATGTAAAATCCCTTGCAATTAAGTACGTAACTACCAGCATTATAAATTGTATGATATATATTATACAAACTACATACCCTATATATTTTCAATTGTTTTTTTTTAATCCATATTAGTACTTAAATTGACAAGGCTATCGAAGATACAGCGATGTCTTGTGAAGTGCATAGGAAAGGGTTTTTGCGATTTCTGACCTCTATACTACTTTGACCTGGAAAGTTCACTATAGTGTTCTGTTTCTTATAAAAAAACGAGATTGCTCGGCACAGAAAAAAGCTTCTGTATAAACTGCTCACTATGACAGTGACTACATGTTTTAAAATCTGTAAATCCAGATGAAAGTCTTTAAATAATGTATGCATTGTATTCGCGAAGTGTTTTCTTGGGTCTATAACAGTAAATCAATTTATCACTTCAAAAATCCGCACTATATAATATAACTATGTATTCAGTTACATTTATATTTTTTTGTATTTATTTATATTATGGAACTGTTACTGGCAACAGATTTCCTAGAAATATTTTTCAAGTTAAACAGAAACTGGACGCTCACTGCGTAACTATATTCGTGCTCGTCGTTTAGTATTTTTTATTTGTTTGTTAAAAACTCGCTAAACGACAGTTCAGATATAACTGTAAATTAAACAAGCGTCCCAAAGGTCGTCGAAGCCGGCGTTTCCTATTCCGTACATTACAGTTGAGTTTTTCCCCAAAAGACCAATTAGAATAAAAGAGTGTTAAAGTTTCGCTAACTAAAGGACGGTTCGGTCTACACTTTTCCTACGTTTGTTCCCTATGGAGAGTCCCTTTGTGAGATTTTAGTAACGAAATTAATATTCAATTGTTATTTATTTTTATATATAACTAACTAATACCCGCGACGTTTTTTTGTGAAAATTATTTAGTCTTGTCGTTGGCACTGGTTGTGAATTATATATTGATTGAATTTTTTTTCTAGTGAAAACTTCTTAAAGTAAATGGAATAGTGAAAGAAGATGAACTGTCACGTTCGGGTCGGTGAAGTTGAGTCGGGTTTACTCGGCACAACTCGTCATCAACTACGTTTTATAGTCTGACAAGAAGTGTATCCTTCCAATAGTAATAGTTTTATCGTTACGTATTATAATAATAAAATAATAATACGTATGTTTTTGAAGTTATACTTCTTTTGGCGCGTTAGGGAAAAATGATGAGAGTAAATTTTTACGATGCGCGCGCACACCGTCACGAAAAACCGACACCCCGAAGTTAGCCATAGTCAACATTTTGTTTGTTTGTATTTCTTTGTATTAAAACTTTCAATGTATTAAATACATTTTTTCTATTGTTAGTGTCGTTTATTCTACAAACGTAGAGTAGGGCGAAAGAAAAAATTTTTGAAAAGATTTTTATCTTATTACGCCAAAGAAGTATAAATTGTAACGCGTGTACATAAGTACACACGCACTTTTTTATATAATCAGTGTATTATTTTAAGTATAAAGCTATATTACGCGTATTTCAATATCACAATAGTTTTTACATATAAATATTAACAAATCTGTATAAACTATATTGTGCATGTAATTATTTATAAGTTTTTACTTCTATTATGTGGTCACAGACCTTGACACCTTTCTATTGGAACATATATTTTTATTATAACTATATTTTCTTATGTTACCTTTAATTAATTCCGTGGTTTAGTCATAAGTATAATTTGAATATTTGTTGTCTAAATTCAAACAAACTTATTAAGAAAAGTAACATTTATTTCTAAAAAGTTATGGTAGGAAAATGCAGATAACCGTTTACGCAAAAAGCTTACATTAAAAAGACCAAGTAACCCTTCTTATTTTCATAAATCTTGAATTCTTAAATCTTAGAGTAAGTCACAGAGCAAATCTGTCATGACGTCATTAAACCTCTGGCCACGAGGATTATTTTTATTTCTTCGGCAAGATTTATTCTCCTTAGATTAGCATTGCTCTTATTTATGCTAATGTAATTTTAATGGCGCCGCCTTTTTCGGCTAATTTCATTTTAGGAAAAACTCGCTGGATTTGTTTTAAAACCTCGGCTTAATAAGGGCGTTTGGTGACGATTTCACTTTAATAAAATTTAATTTATCGGTCTAATTAAAGAATAGATAACAGATTTTCCTTATTAATTAAGTTTTGCGAAAATACCTTTATAAAATTAGCTATTTTGGTATGAATTGTATTATTTAGTTTGGTTTTTTTATCACTATCGTTGTAGATATTGTGTAATGTACCATACATTACATTCATGTATAATTTGTATGTTATAAAGCTGAAAGGTTTGTGAGGTTGAACGTACTAATCTCAGGAACTACTGGTCCGATATGAAAAATTATTTCAGTGTTAGATAGCTCATTTATCGAGGAAGGCTATATATTACGAGCTATATATTTATTTCTATATAGCGAGATATATATTAAGACCAATAGGAGCACCAATGAAGAATATTTCAAAATTATTTTTTTCTCTTTTTAAGAGCTTCCGATGCGTGTTAGCTTTAGCCCAAAGTAACTATTCCACGCGGATGAAGTCGCGAGCAGAAGCTAGTTTTTAAATACATTAACTGAATACATGAGTAGATAAAGGTGACATGTCACAAATTTGTAATTTGACAAAACTGCGCTACAAAGTTTGATTAACCAGTTTGCAACGAGTGTGCCAAGGTTGACGACATCCATATTTTGTTGATAGAATGTAACAAAAACCATATTCATAGGATGCGGTTTGTTAAGGAATTTAATATCAACATCGGGAATGTGGGTGTTTATCACAGCGTTCGGGAAAAACCGACATCAGACTGCTCCAAAAGGCTGTGTTGTTTATTTAAGTTTTCTAATTAGTCAATTTGTTACTTTTTTGAATCTAAGCGTCAAAGGACTGTCATATCAGAAATTATAAAAGTCTATAAATGAAATAAAGAAAAAAATTGATTATACTACGTACTAGCCTTTTCTGTACATCTGACGATGTGGACGCATCTCACTTTCGCATTTATAGTATCAACTGGCTTCTGCCCGCGACTTCGTCCACGTGGAATAGTTAGTTTGGGATAACGCTAACACGCAGCGGAGGCTCTCAAGAGGAAAAAAAGTAAATTTTCAAAAAAAAGTATTAACCGACTTCAATATCAATCAAAAACCCATAAGACACTAAAAAGCGGAAAATAAATAGTTTATCAAATTAACCAAATTAAATAAAACATATGAATATGTGTGCTACCTAGAGATGTATTGGAAGTCGGTGCGAAAAATAGCACCACACGGGAAGTACCAGCTTTCAAATAAAAAAGAATAATCAAAATCGGTTCACCCAGTCCAAAGTTATGAGGTAACAAACATTAAAAAAAAGACAGTCGAATTGAGAATCTCCTCCTTTTTTTGAAGTCGGTTAAAAAACGATTTTGAAACATTCTTCATTGGTCTTAGCGTGATGATATAGCCTATAATCATCCTCGATTAATAAGCGTTATATACGCTGAAAGAATTTTTCAAATCGGACCAGTAGTTTCTGAGATTACCCCCTACGACGTCACAAGCTCGCAAACTTTACCTCGTTATAATATTAGTATAGATAAATGGTTTGGGTACTTTGGTTATTTTATGTTCTTTTCCAAGGCTATTTGCGCTAATTTTGTAAGAACAAAATACGTATACGGACATAACACTGTCATTTAGGCCATCAAATCAAAAATTAAATTAATCTTGTATATCACTTTCGTCCATTAACGTCTTCATTTGATTTTCAATACAGTTTCCACTTTCATATTATTATTTTTTATAATACGAAAGTCGAATGATCTAGTGAAACAAATAAAACAGTTGTCTGTCTTAAATTGTCAACATGAGGTACATTGAAACAGGCAATAAGTCAACACGCTACCAGACGTCGAGCTAGTCACGAGCCGAGTATCGGGAAATTCGAATTGAAAGAAATTCTCTAGCGTGCACCGTGTACGTCCAACGCGAACAAACAGCGGTGTGTCCAGGACGAGACCTAATTGTTCATTCTTCTCCAACATGACAACCCTAAACAACAACGTGTACACCATTACGCTCCTATCTATATCTATACATACTAGTGGGCGCCCAGTGGTCGACATTCGACCATAGTTCATTGAATTTTTAAAGTTTGAACTTTATTAGGGTTCTTTTATCAAAGGGTATTATAACCTCTATAATCAAAGGCTTTCATCATGCCTACTCAGTTATTTGCCGATTTTTTTCAATTATATAAACATAAAAAAATCGATGTCTAAATGAAAATTGAAATTAATTATAAATTTGAAACAAAAAACAGGCGGTTACATAAGGTGGTAAGGCTCTTAAATACTAAGTAAACATAACTTTACGAAAATAAAAAAAAAAATTATCGGACCCCCTGATGACACAATTTTAAATTAATTTTACACGAAACCATGAGCGCGTGGTATTTCTGGGTGATATTGAATTAAATATAGTCTATACATTATGAGGAATAGTGATATGCCCAGTATCATCATTTGGAAAAGTAATGGATACGCAACAGAATCAAATTATGAATCCAAAACAAAGATGTTTATAATACTACCATTAACTTTTGAAAATGAATTTTGATTTTACAAAGTATTTTTCGCTCATTTTTTATTGAATCATCATTTGAGTACACCATAAAGAAATACTAAACATTAAAATATTGACATTGACTTTGGAAATATTGCTTTACTCTTATGGCAACATGAAGCAAAGTGACATGAAGTGAAAGCAGTCTGTCAAATAAAAAATTTGACATTCAATAAAACCAAAGAGAATAATAATTATTTCAGTAGTTCCATAAATTTACTAAAGATAAATTATTTATCAAGTAATATTATGTATATTATGAATTTACATATTATATTATTCTAAAATTAAGCTACAATTTGACCAGTTGATTTCAAAGGGCATATTGTAAGGCATGCAACGTCAGTCATGTTATAAATATTTAAAAGGTAATTGGAACGTAAGAAGGATGAAGGATGTTTGAAACATCTTTTTCATTTAATGTGTGTATATATACATACACAACATATATGTTGTGTAAAATTCAAGCAGTAGTGTGAGTAATGTATATTTTAATTAATTTAATATGATTGTAATGCATTTTATATAAACAAAATAGCTTTGTGCACTTCTCTGCCATATAAACTTTAACTATGCCAAATTTCCAGTTCATCCGTTCGCGCAATTCGCTTAACAAGGGTGCAAAGTTTTGCAAACTTCACGTATTAATATATAAGATATGTTATAATATCATTATTGAATGTAGAATAAAAAAGGGTAATTGGAACGTAAGAGTAAAAAAATACACACAGTCGAGCATAGCAACCTCCTTCGCAACCTTTTTTGAAGTTTGGCAGTATGGATCAA
>AP028448.1:11236721-11344177 GCA_036509395.1 Antheraea yamamai | reverse complement strand
GCTACTAGTACTTTTTGTTATGAAAGGTATCGTATGTCCTTCTTGTACTTCTGACAATGTGCGTGCAAAAATTCACGATTATTAGTTGAGTAGCTAAGGCTTGAAAGTGTAACAAACAAACAAATTCATTTTTATGTTTATAATATTAGTTAAGGTGGATAGCATCAAAAACTTCTTCATGAAGCAGCACTTAAAATTGCAAAACTTTTATGGTAATTTGTCATACGGTGATCATCACACCCAGATACGAGTATACAAGTGACTTGTTAAACAGCAGCAATATTTTCAGGGGTTACTCAGTAGTCATTTTCTAGTAGTCAATGGGACCAAAAAAACCTAAGTTATTTAGAGAAAAACAAAACTGATATACACTAAACATCAGATGATTTACACAAAAATGAACTGGTATAATATTGATAAGGAAAGCAATGAATCCCACCGTGCCACGCAGTCTCGCCCGTGACCCGCACCCCGACCCGCGCCTCGCTTTGTTCGAAAGTGCGGCGTTCCAACGATAAGCAGTTACGAAATGATTAACCTTGAAAATCGCCCCTTTAATGTTGTTCATTGAACCTAGGCGTGATTTTTTTACGTTTAAAAGTATTGTTCCCACACTTTAAAGAGTTTTAGAACAAACTATAGCTAAGGTTCTGTTTGTTGTTTATTAGTATGTGTTTTGATATTATATAAATGAACTGTCAAAGGATTGAAGGGTGTTAAACTTTATACAGTCACCTGGTATACCAATATTTATTTATGTAAGTAGATTTATAATAATAGTCAGGATAAACAAGGATGTCGGACGGTAATTTGAGAGGCAAGGTCAAAACAGGGTCCGCTTAACATACTCTCGGTATTACCGCAAGCATTGATACATACGGTAAGCTACAAAGTTCCAAGGTCTACGGGTTTACGGTACCAGAAGCTTTTCGTGTTCAGGGAAAGGGTTCGTTAATGACTGCCTACAATAACACCTACATAGGTTATATAACACCATCAGTTACGCTTTATTATTATCATGTAGCCTATATGGGGAGAGCGAACCGGCTTGTGTAATGAATCGCAACAGTGTTTTGGATCGTTATGTTGTCCTATAGAGTTTTCGTAGTTCTAGTCATATATAGGTATGACGTCATAATACACGTAGGAGACAGAGCCGCGCTGAAACTATTACTGGTTTCAGAATGAATGGGTCGGCTCGTCTGGGGTAGTATCACCCTCTCATAGAAAACCGAGGTGAAGTAACGGTGCTTGCATTGTTGCGTTTCATTCGATCAGTGAGAGCGCCGGAGAGTAGAGTGAACCGATTTTAATGAAACCAAGACTAAATATTACTCGAGGATATGCTTTATGATTTTCTGATTATCATGAATACAGTCATTTAGCAGGAATGCCTGCTCAAACAAATAGACAGACAGGCATTATGTTACTGTACAATATATGCTACAACATATATTCCACAGATATAATCCAATACTATATAAGAGGGATCATTCAATTAAGTACGCGATCACCCAAAACTCACCCAGGTGATTAAGTGTTATTTGGATTTAATTATAACTGACAAATACATGATTTGGCAAACTGTTAATATTTTGGCTTTGTCTATTACTTTATTATTCAGCTAGCCCGATTCTAGTCTTTCTGTTATTTTATTAGCCCAGTAATTATTTAATTTTTATCGTCTGTTCATTTCTATCTCTAATTCTTTTTTATATATGCTGTATGTCTGTATATCATGTATGTATATGTCTGTTCAATTCATATAAACAGGTTTTCGTAAACTAGCTATCAAACCGTATACAAGACGACACAATCGGAATCAAACTTTCATTTTACATACAAAATTATCTGAAAGTAGCAATATGGTTGTTATATAGCTATATTCTTATTACTTAATTATTATGTAATAGGCAAATATCTACATAAATCCTAATTCATTAAAACCTGATATACTGTTCGTATAATATCGAGATAAGATTAATAAACGTAAATGTTAAATTCCTATATTTTGAATTGTTTTGTATTTACCTCTTGACTGTACTATGCGCAAGACCGAACTTAAAGCTGTATTCAGAGCGGCCAAAACGTTTGATGCGGTCTATAGTTTTTTGAATTCCTATATCAGTTATAGTCTGAATTATTTAAATATCATAATTTTTTAATTTGAAATTATTAATATTAGTCTAGTTTTCTAATCTATGAGCGATAATTCTGTGCATTTTATACTGAATATTAACTGATCAAAAATATGATGAGCCGCAAAAGCTTAAAACAAAATATCAATATAATTTGTCCACAGACGGTTATACTATGTTACGAGCATGTTGACGTCATCTGTGACGGTCGGTAATGCGAAATCACAAGTGTTTACTCATCCAAAAATTAAAAAACGCATATAATATAGTCGAGTATATACAATGTCTGGCATAACCACAATAGGTCACGAGCATGTCGAAGTCATCGGTGACGTTTCCCTAGCATTTCAAAGGCGTCAGTGACTGCGAATCCATAAACTAACCCATAACCCACAACCCCAACCAATTTCAATTTTACCTATAAAATCGCTCAACGCGGCTAAAGAACTTTTCACTTCAACAATTATGTAATTTTAGCTATTCAATAGGTATATCGTATATGTACAGACTGAAAAATGACATTGAAGTGTCTATCAACCGTAAAATTGCGTGTCAACTTCTGCATAATAACCCTCATAATTTTATTATAGTAATCATTTTAGCAGGGAAAGCATTTGTATATTTTATGGGCTGGCCTATAGTTAAGTTCATTAAAACTTGGTCATACTATTCGTTCAATACAATTTTTACATGTGAGATATGCGTATATAGCTTTAGATAGATGTTCTTGTGTAATTTGATAGCTTGCAATAAATATATATTGTAATGTTGAATCATTTTCACATGTGTAAAGTTTTCGAGATTTCCAATTCATTTAATGCTAGTTGTACACGCAAGACAAGGTATTCTTTACAATAACGCTTTTTAAACATAATCCATGCTATTACAAAAATGTTAAATACGTATTGAATACTTGCTTTAAAAGAGTTTGAGTACTTTCTTATTAAATGCACCGCGCTCGCCGAACGTTCGACATCTTATTCTTTTATGCTTGCTCGATATCACACTAAGACCAATGTGACCCGAGTACCATTGAAGAACGTTTCAAAATCGGGGTTAACGCGTGTATTATTTAGAAATATTGTCACCTTCTACGTAAACGAATTGGCGAGTTAAAGTTAACATTAGCCCAAAGTAACTATTCCACGCGGTCGAAGTCGACATCTTGCTCTTTTATGCTTGCTCAAACGTTCGGCGAGTGCGGTGCATTTAATACGAAAGTACCCAAACTTTTTTAAAGCAAGTGTTCAATACGTATTTAACTTTTTTGTAATAACACGTTATATGATCTATTTTATATCTAAATACTAGCTTTTGCCCGCGACTTCGACCGCGTGGAATAGTTACTTTGGGCTAATGTTAACTTTAACTCGCGACTTCGTTTACGTCGAAGGTGAAAATATTTTTAAGTAATACGTAAGTTAACCCCGATTTTGAAACTTTCTTCATTGGTGCTCCAATTGGTCAAATCTCACATTGGTCTCACTGTGATGATGTGTAGGCTTCCTTGACGTATGAACTATCTAACACTGAAAGAATTTTACAAATCGGACCACTAGTTCCTGAGATTAGTGCGTTCAAAGCAAATAAACACTTCTACTTTATAATATTTGTACCTATTGATAATATAAAATTATAGATTCGTTATAGGGCCTTTGCACACAATATTTATTATCTAACCAATGGGACCAAATTGAATGGCGTAAATAACATATATATATAATATAATGTTTGACTGTGTCTATAACACGTTTAATGTTTTACACCGACGTGAAGTAACGGTGTTTGCATTGTTGCGTTTTGTTCGGTCAGTGAGAGCGCCGGTTACCCACCTACCCTCCCCCCCTCCCCTCCTCATATATCACTCCCCTTCCGCCAAACAGGCTGGTAACGCACTTGCGACTCCCTTGGTGTTGCAAGTGTCTATGGACGGTGGTGATCACTTAACATCAGGTGACCCACCTGTTCGTTTGCCTCCAATGATATAAAAAAAAAAACTCATTTGTCCCGTAAAAACTTTCATTGTGATGTCTCTACGATGATCTAAGTATAAAAACTTAGATTTATGATACGACGAGATTTTTTTTAAATTTTCTCTATATACTTACGATATACCCTATATGTACTCTATCTTTGACTTGTTCCATATATACATTATCAAATGTACCAAACATTTATACTAAAATATGCACAGAATATATAATTTTGTAAATTATATTAAATATTATTTAATTATAATAAAAAAAATATTGTCAGTGATTTTCGAGTTACAAGCACACTAACAGGCAGACAGACAGGAAGACGTTACGTTTTATAATGTGTAAGGACTATTAAATAATTTAAAAAATACGCTTATGAAATACTAGTTTTCGATCGCGGTTTTGCTCGCGTTGCTCTAGATTTGACTTATTGCTCGGGAACAGAACTTTTTTGCTAGATGAATTGTAACTCCATGTAGTTTTTAGTCCAGACAACGTGTATGCAAAATGTCACGATTATTGATTGATTAGGGCTTTAAAGTGTAATAAACGAGTAAACAAAGTAGAACACAAGATTTTATTTTTATATTTATATTTTTCATTTGAAAACGACGGTGAACTACGAGGGCGTTTTAAAAAATTGTCGGATTCGATTAATTGTAAATTCGATTGACACGGTGATTGAACATACATTTGAACCTTCATTATTTTATTCCTATGCAGAATAATAATCAATTAATGGCTCGGTTTCATTTAAGCGAAATGTTCAAGACCCATTAGTGTGCTGTTGTATATTAAATATTGCTTAAAATAGGTAACTGGAACAGTTAGGAGAGTAAGTTGCGCGTCTTGGGCGAGGCTCCGGTAGTAATTACGTTATCGCGGTGCGGCGGCCGACTCGGGGCCCCGGCACTATTGATCATTCCACGTCACTTATTTTAAACTTACTAACTTGTCCTTACCATGTAAGTTTTAGTTTACTGTTAAATATACTGGTACACGTTATATAATTTTCTCATTTTTGTTTTATATACTATATCCGCAAAATTGCTGCACAATACCTGATAGGAAGTAAAGTCCTCGTCAAACTTATTGACCGCTCTGAAGATAGTTGCGCAGAACACAAATATAAGGTATAACGAGGAGTTATATTACATGTATAAACCACATTTATTTATCTATTGACTACCGAGCCCGGCGGACGTTGTCCCGCCCTGATAATAAAAAAAAACTTGACAAATTATATACCTAAACCTTCCTCATGAATCTCTTTATCTAATGATGACAACCGCATGAAAATCCGTTCAATAGTTTTTGAGTTTACCGCGAACAGAAAAACAGACAGACTGACGTGGCAGAGAATTTTACTTTTTAATATATAGCGATTACTTTATCAATACACTTACACAAAATATTATATAAATCTAATAACCTACAAATTCAGGACAGTGTGAAGTGTTAAATACTAGCTTTTGCCCGCGACTTTGCTCACTTTTACGTAGATTTGGCTTGTCTCTCGGGAATAGTCCATTCTTCTGGACAAAAAGTAGTCTGTCCTTTGTTGTACACATGAGAACGAGCATGCAAAATTTTATGATGATTGCTTGAATAGTTAAGGCATGAAATCGTAACAAACAAACTCATATACACATTTATAATATTAGTTAGGATAGGATATGATGTTACAAACGTATGTAACAATAATGGAAATATAAAGGAGTTCGAATATAAATTCGTCTGTTAAAATGAATGTGCTGGTTTTAACTGACGGCATTATTAATCGGGTTTTAAATAAATACTACAACTTAAAATATATTTCAATTATTTAATAACCTGCTTTCTGTACTCCGTAAAGGCTATTTATTAATAACTAATGCTATGTTAATTATTTAACGTTTATTACATATTATGTTAAGATTTAAGTCGTAATTCACAATGTTTAGAAGTCAAACTGAAAACAGAATTGCTAACGTGAGTACATTATCTATTTATTTTGAATTAGAATTGAAGATCACCTTGTTATGAGTAAAATCATACGCCTATAACATAATGTATAAAATAGCTCAGGCAGATATCAGTTGATTTTCATTAATTTTAGGCTGTATTTCTTTCTATCCAGGCATCCGAGGTACGGAGAATCTTAATTTGACGGTTACGGGCATAAAAACATATAGTATTTTTAGCAACAATAATTAAATATATATGTAAAATGTATATTAAAATATAAAATAAAATTTATTCAACTTACAAATACATCTATACATATAATAAGAATGTAAATTTAACGTGTCTGTACTTTTTCCAGTTTCGAGAAAAAAAATTGTTGCAGCTGTCGAGGAATAAGTAATAGAATACATTTCAATCATTTTTAGAAATATCTGCCTGTCTGTCTATCTGTCTGTCTATCTGTCTGTCTGTTTGTTTGTATGAACACGCATCACTGCTAAAGTACTGGGTTCAGAATAAACCCTCAGCAAGAAAATTATAAAGCATATCCTCGGAAGTAACTTAGTGTTTATTTCATTAAAATCGGTCCACTCTATCAAAAGTTATTGTAGTTTTAATGACGACGCGGCGTAAGTACGAGAGAAAAGTAGACAAGTAAATGGACTTAATATATTCAGATGACTTTATTAATCACTGTTTTTTACATAAGCTCCCACGCAGACAAAGTCGCGGGCATAGCTAGTTGTAAACAAGAATGTGACTTTGTTTGTTAAACTCTCAGGCCTTAATTATTCAAACGATGATCATGAAAATTAGCACGCACGTTCTCAGGAGTACAGAATAGGACATAGAGTACCTTTTATCCTGAAAAAAAAAATGTGCCCGAGGGATAGGCTAAAACTACATTACCGCGATCGAAGCAAATGCTAGTTTTATTATAAGTAACGGGTATTACCTTTTATATGTGTCATAGGGAGTTTTCGGCGGGATCGCAGTCTGTCATGTAGTGGCTTTTATATTTTATTCATAATCTTATGTTACTTGACTCGTATATTTTTTCAATATTGCTAGCATTTTAAGTAATATAGGTTGGTTATTGCACACAAGTGAAGTGGGTGGAAAATAATACCACGGAGTATGTATTCCGACTTGCTACAAAAACTCTTTCGAAAGTTCTAACAAGCGGGAAACCATCTTGTTAGTATATTGAAATGTTCGTAAGAAACTTATAAAATCATTACCTGCTCGACAATGACAGTATTAATGTAGGGGAATGTTGGTTGCCAAAAAAACTGTCATAGAGGAATTATTTCATCTGCTACATATATAAAAATATAATCCTAAAAGTCGACCGCAGCTTCACCTACCGGGTCCAATTGTGAATCTAAACTATTCTCGGATCTACTGGAACACGCACAGAAAATTTCATCAAAATCGGTCCAGCCGTTTAGGGGGAGTTCAGTGACATACATACGTACAGAAGAAATTTATACATAAAGAGAGATATATATATGCATAATATATACATGTATATACATATACTAAGTTTCTACAAATATTTAAATTTATTTCTCTCTTTCTATCTTCACTAACTTATATCTCCCTCTCAACTTCCATTCGTCTCGTCCGATCACACTTTTTTATATCATAGGAGGCAAATGAACAGGTGGGTCACCTGATGTTGTTATCACCACCGTCCATAGATACTTGCAACACCAGGGGAGTCGCAAGCGCGTTGCCAGCCTGTGTTTGGGGAAGGGGTGAGCGGGGGAGTGGGGACGGGAAGGGTAGGTGGGCTTCCGGCACTCTCACTGACCGAACGAAACGCAGCAATGCAAGCACTGTTACTTCACGTCAGTGTTGCCGTGAGAGGGTGGTACTACACCGAGCGAGCCGACCCATTCATGCTGAAACCATTAATAGCTTCAGCGTGGCTCTACCACCTACAAAAATATATACACTTTTCGTAACGCTCTCGTCACGTATTCACCAGCTTACTTCCCGAGTCAAGCGTGCCTAAACGAATTTTACTTCAATAAATACTTTCTCACAAATTAAATACAATTTGTTCTGACCATTGTTATTCATAGTATAAAACAGTGAACGAAAGAAAATGAATTCGATTAATATACAAATAGATATGACGTCTATGACGAAAGGTTTCCATTTTAGGCATTTGTTGGTACGTTCGACCATGAAAAGTCATTCTCGGGAAACACGGGACGACAACTCCGCTGATCCTTTGGGTTATGCATAATTCCAACTCGAAACATTAACCGCTTCGAAGGATTATCCACGGTTTACACAGGGTTTTCAACTTCCCATCATATTATACGGAACACCGCTCACCGAAATACAATATTCATTAAGTTGTGTTCCGTATCGAAGAGTCGTATATTAAAATTCCATTCCTTAAATTAGAAGTTTATCTTTCTAATCGACTGCGAAAAGGGTGATTGCTTTTTTTGTAAGTGTGTATATTATTGCGTGTGCATATTTTTTTGCACACTCTGTAGTTTGAACACCTTACCGGATTTCAAAGTATGATATGATATTACATATCGTCGCTTAGCAAACAACACCGCGCGAGTCAATACGACTAATTTCACATGGGAAAGAGAAAACTGTTTTTTTATTGATTATAAGAATCTTCATGCAGTAATTAGTGATTTGAATTGAATTGTGGGTCTTTATTGTTTGAAATGTTCTTTTTCTTTAATTTATCGCGCCGTGTGTAAGCAATACACAATTCCGCCAATGTCATGTAGGTACAGAGTGTGCGCTGTCTGTGGCAGATAGTGTCATAAACGAAGTAGACCGATTAAAAAATGTAATTCGAAAACAAAGATAATAAATTTGTGTTCAGACAGAGTTATTGTATGTTTCTCATGAATATACATATAGGCAAACTTAGGTACATATCGATTTCGAAATAGAAAGGTTTAAAATGTGATATGTAGTTTGATGTGTCATGAGAATATTTATCCAATGACATTTAAAAGTAAAAACCGACAATTTTTGCTTAGGCGGTATTATTTGTTAAACGACGATATATTTTAATTGTGTCTGTGATATAGGTTTTTATATAATACTAGTTTTTGCTCGCGGCTTCGATCGCATTATTATAGACCAGCTGTTCTCGCGACTTCATCCGCGTGGTGTACTTACTTTGAGCTAACACTAATAAGCAGGGAAAGCTCTCAAAAGGAAAAAACATGATTTTGGAATATTCGTCATAGGTGTTCCGCTCGTATTGGTCTAACTTAGCGTTATGTTATATAGCCTATAATATTCCTCAATAAATGAGCTATCTAACACTGAAATAATTTTTCAAATCGGACCAGTAGTTCCCGAGATTAGCGCGTTCAACCAAACAAACAAACTCTTCAGCTTTATATATTAGTATAGATTTGGCTTATTCCTCGGGAACAGTATTTTTTATTGGATGAAACTGGATACGCTATATTCTTTTCTGTACCTTAGCAATGTGTATGCAAAATTTAATCATGATCGGTTAAGTAATTTAGGTATAAAACCGTGACAAACTCGCATTATATATTAGTTAGAGTGCGAAAATAACTCTATTTGTTTCTTATCTTTTCACGACTAAATTACTAAACCGCTTGTAATGAAATTTCGTTTAATCGTCGTTGAGATCTGAAAAAGGACATAATATACAGTTATATGTAACTACTAGTGATCGTTTAGTGGTGGAAATTCGATACTAATTCATAAATTTTTGATGTGAAGAAAAAAGAGACCTTTTTTTTTCAAAATAATTTATTGATAATAATAAGGCTTGTTAATATCTAATAAAGAAAAAAAGGAAAAGTCAACAAAACCAGGCCGCATACTTAACTGTTTTTACTGCGTATTTATATATAAATTACGAAGATCATTAATTAGGTAATTAATACGAAAAATACGTAGACGAAGTCACGAGATATAGTTTGCATATAATAAAATAGTCAAACTTTTTAAAAGGAAACTTTTATGCTCATAAAATTTGAATTAAATCGTTTAAATAATGGTTTACAGAAAAACCAGCTTGTTATCATTTACACCCCACAAATACAACAAAAAAAAATCATAAAAAACTGTAATAAAAAAACATGTAAATGTTCTTAGTAGGGCGGCAAATTTTGTGTTTGCGTCTTGTGGCGGCTTTCTCTAGCGGTATCTCGAGGCGATGGATAACTTTACACGGGGTGCCATTTGGCGGCGATCTCTCAGACTGAGTTATCGGTAACTTTAACAGCGATATATCAATGTAATCGCTTTAATTTCTCATCTCCCACTTGGGAGTGAACTTGTGCTTATTTTGTGTTGATACTGTCGTTATTCGTGGTGAGTTATGTCGGGATTCGTATCATTTTACTGGCTATAGACAATATACTTGATAATAAATCTTTAATCACCTGTGCTCTTATCTGTTTCCTATTAAATACTACGAAACTATGGTCGTAAAGATCAAATGAATGGCATAAAGACATTTCGGGGTGTATTTTCATCAATAAATAGTGATATACACGTCTGTTTGTGTGTGTTTTTAGCTCTTATAAATTATCAGCGGACCCGGCAGACGTTGTCCCGCCCTGATTATAAAAAAAACCTTGACAAATTATATACTAAAACCTTCCTCATGAATCACTTTATCCACTGGTGAAAACTGCAAGAAAATCCGTTCAGTAGTTTTTGAGTTTATCGCGAACAGACAGACAGACAGACGCGGTAGGGAACTTGGTTTTATACTATGTAATGATAATGTCACAGATTTTGATACGAGTATCAATATCAATTAAAGAATTTCTCAAATCATGTCAAGACGATTGGGCGTATCGATATAAGACTGACCATTCGCTGCAGAATTTTCCGTAGATGGTTCGATTGACCCTTTATAATTTTTTTATGTCCAACGAAGCGGGCGGGAACCGACTTGTTATATATAAACTTATTATTATACCATTCCACTTACCTCCTCTAACTTCACAGACGAGAACTAATTCGTTACCCTCTTCCAGAGGTCCGACGACTCCTGAGACATCTTTTCCTGATTTATCATAGAGAATTAGCTGATGAGGTGGAACTGCAACAATGAAAGTTTTCAAGATTAAAATTAAATTGTAATTTTTAGTCAATACAGTTTTTTTTATAAAGTTTTAAGAAAAAAAATTACATAATGTTTTAACAAAATATATAACATAACATTGATTCAGTAATTAAAATTTGTAATTTTATTCAATTAGTATTTTAATGAAGATCTTGGATTGAACAAGTTTATTATTTTTTGTCTTACTAGTGGTCGTCCAGTGGTCGAAACTCGACCATAATTTATTTTTCTTAATGTTTAATATTGTTGAGATTTTGTGCCAAAGAGTGCACAAATGTTATACATTAGTAGATGCAACGAGCACGGAAGGAGCATGAAGTACATTAAAGCTCTTCAATAGCTACTAAAGAAAATCGGCTGAGAAACATTGAATCACATTATTTTATCTTTGCAAAATAGTGCAAAATACAATATATAAATTTTTACCAAGCTCATGGGTACGTATAAATCCTTTTATAACATTTTGCCACTCGTTAAAACTATGTCGAATATGCTTTCACCCTTTATTCCAATGTCATGAATTGCCGTTTTATAAAAAAAAGTGTGTGTGTACTTATGTACACGCGGTAGAAGTTATACTTCTTTGGCGTAACAAGATAAAAATCTTTTCAAAAAATTTATCTTTCGCCTTATTCTACGTCTGTAGAAAAACGGCACTAACAATGGAAAAAAGTTATTTTATACATTGAAAGTTTTAATACAAAGAACAACAAATATAAAGAAACAAAATGTTGACTATAGCTAACTTCAGGGTGTCGGTTTTTAGTGATGATGTGCGCGCGCATCGTAAAAATTTACTCTCATCATTTTTCCCCAACGCGCCAAAAGAAGTATAACCTCAAAAAGCAGTATTGTCATCCATGAATTATTGACGAAAATAAAACCACTGCGAAGAAAATACTCAGAGTTTTTATTACATTGCATATACATAAAATTTAATAATATTTAAACCTCGTTATCTGTACAAGATATATATATTGGTATGATTATTGAATCCATGCTATTGACCGGGCGATCTTCCTGATTGTTAATCGTTTGTCCTAATGACTTACTGTTGTACTATTAACTAGTTATTATTCGTTTGTTGGCCTGTAGTAATTACTGAATACTGAGTTATCGTTGACTATATACTATAGATCGGATGCCTTAAAAAGCACCCGACAACTAGGCGCGATATATTCTCCTTTGGATTTTCAGACAGTTTACGTTTTTTTGTTTCGAACTGACTAACACTATTGACCGTTCCTTTATTCACTTTATGTTTTTGTATCTATTATTTAAGTATCTCTTATTATTATTAATCTTAGTTGATTGAATAATTAAATAACAAAGATGGCCTCATTTGTGATGACGGCATTCTTACAATATTTTCCTAGACATAAATACAATAACAAAAATGATTTGTCTTGGCGTACTTAAATAACTTACTACAATATTTGTCGTAGCTGCATTAATGTACTTGCGTTGCGTTTGCGGGGTGGTAGGGTGTCTGTACCCGACTGGATCGCGACCACCGTACACCAGGTGGAACATCCGCTATAGTGGCACGTTTGGGCGTGTTGCGTTCCGGGATCAGCCGGTGTATATCCAGCAACGGAGGGGGGGGGGGGCAGTTTCAGGCCGGCATGACAGCGGCGACCAGCGATGGATAGTATGTCTTTCGTTGGTCGCCATTGTTTCTGGATTGTACTGTGCTTACCATCAGGCACAGTACAGTCACTTTGCCGAGCTACAATAAAAAAAAAAAAAAAATAGATTTCGTTAAAATTTTGTCTAACAAGGGATTTTACCTTTACTTATAACTGACTTTTGCTCGCATCTTCACTCGCGTTAATGTAGATTTGTTATATTCCTTGGGAATGGTACATTTTTCTGAATAAGAGGTACCTTCCGCCCTTTACTGTACCTTTGGCAAAATGTAAAATTGCCTAATGATTGGTTGAGTAATTGAAGAGTGAAAGCGTAATCAACAAACAAACCTACTGTCGCATTTATTATATCTATAGTAATATTATAAAGCTGAAGAATTTGTTTGCTTGAACGTGCTAATCTCAAGAACTACTGGGCCGATTTGTAAAATTCTTTCAGTGTTATATAGCTCATTTATCGAGGAAGGCTATATCACGCGTAGACCAAGAGGCGCGGAGCACCGATGAAGAATGTTTCAAAATTGGGATTTTTCCCTTTTGAGAGCTTCCGTCGCATGCGCTGCGTAAACGGTAACTATTCCACGCGGACGAAGTCGCGGGCAGAAGCTAGTTAATCATAATTATAGCCCCGTTGTCAAACCTTTAACCCGTTGTTTAACATCTAATCCAAAAGTAATATATAAATAAATAGGATAGGGTTGTTCTTTATAAACTTTATTTTACCGGTTCACCACTCTCATTTGATGTTAAATAACCACATTGTCTAAGATAGTAAATACGTTAAACCCAGACGGCTACTGGCTCTCAAGTACAGCTGTCGGAATACACATATAATTGGTGACGGATTTTTATCTTGGGGATGATAGCTAGTTAGACAGGCTTGGAAAAATCCCTTCCATTATTCTATGGTTTCATGATGTTTTCAGTTCAGTTCAGTTCAGTTCAGTGTTTCAGTTAATAGGTATAAAAAATTAAATTGATTTCATAATAGTTACATATAATACGAATCCAATTTTTAGATATGCGGCTGCTAATTACTCGTATATCAAATATCGACATTTTAATTAATAGCCTATATATAGTTTTGTATCGCCGTGCCTATTCCAATGATTTATAACGAAAAAGGTGTAAATACGCTACCTACGTGATATTTTGACAAAACAAATGGCACGATAACGCACACATACGTAAACTGTCTTAGATAAAATGTGAAAGTAAGACGGTATATTCCCAGTATCGGTGGTGAAATTGAAATAGTTATATGTTGCTTTGATACAGGCAGATTGAAGGCGGGGCAGCCGTTAAAAAGAAGCTAGCTAGCCAAGTCTTAACAAGGCGCTGTCGAAGCGCTTATGACGTATCTATAGTTAATATTATTGATCTATTCTTGTCGCAATACAACGGTATCATCCTGTTATGTAGGGCGGTTTTACTTAATGATGGTTATAGGTAGTTATAGGATGTAATGACAGATTAAATTTCTCTTACAATTTGTTTTATATAATACCCTACATTGTTTATCAAATACGAAATTGTCTACAACTAAATATATAATTAGACTAGCAGGCTTGGACTTTGTTCCGCCCTCATACTAATAAAAAAAAATGACAAATTAATTACCAAAACCTTCCTCACTTTATCTTCTGGTGTAAACCGCATGAAAATATGTTCAGTAATTTTTGAGTTTATCGCGAATAGACAGACAGACGTGGCAGAGGACTTTGTTTTATACTATGTGTTGCGAACTAGGTTTTTATGAAAGAAAATATTTAAAAAATCGCACGGAAAAGCGATAATATTGGGTTAAAAAATCTCCGTATATACTCGTAAAGTGAGGTAGACAGAAGACAATAGATTGACTTTCAATTGCCATATTATTTCAGTAGCTCACATTTCCAGTAATAGTTACTTTTGTTTATATATCATACGAACAGGCGGGTCACCTGATGTTAAGTGATCACCGCCGTCCATAGACACTAGCAACACCAGGGGAGTCGCAAGTGCTTTGTCAACCTGTGTTTAGGGGAAGGGGGTAGGGGGAGTGGAGAGGGGAGAGAAGAGGGAAGGGGTGGTGGGCATCCGGCGCTCTCACTGACCGAATGAAACGCAACATTGCAAGCACTGTTACTTCACGTTGGTGCTTCTGTGGGTCAGTTGGTAATGTTCCGGGCGAGCCGACACATTCATACTGAAACCAGTAATAGCTTCAGCGTGGCTCTACCACATACTTTGGGCTAACGTTAAGAAACCCCGATTTTGAGACATTCTTCATTGGTGCCCTGCTCATATTAGTCTTGGCCTATAGCCATATTATATATCTACTATAGCCTTCCTCGATAAACGAACTATATAACAGTGAAATAATGTTGCAATAGTGCGTTCAAGCAAATAAATTCTTCAGGTTTATAATATTAGTATAAATGGTCGTAATGTAGAGAAAAGATTTGGTCTCATTATCTTAGTTATTACCCCCATGCGAAGTCGGGGCAGGCAGCTAGTTTGATAATAAATTCTCAACTAAGAATAATTAAGCAGACTCAGACACCTATCAAACGCCAAGCATAGCGACACAAGCGACGTATTTTACATAAACCCACGGTACCCCTAGTCCCATTAAGAAACGTTTATGGCGGATCCCCTATCACTTGTAAATGCTTTGTATAACACACCATGTCGAGACCGTAGCCCCTAAAATATACTATCGTGTAGGAAACTGAATAATAATAACGGCACATGTCAACGATAGTGGCAACCCTAACGTTTTTGTTTAAATAGGATTGTTCGGACGTCGATAAAAGTATGTATGTGTTTAGGTATGATTTATATTGAATGTCGATAATGATTTATCGACAGATATTTGGAAATTAAAGTTATTTGTAACTGTTGAAGCATTTTCCCGAAGTCGATTTCCTACAGGAAAAAAATCGTACATTTAATGTTGCCATGTAGGTGGTCGAGCCACGCTGAAGCTATTATTACTGATTTTAGCGTGAATGGGTCGTCTCGCCCGGGGTAGTACCACCCTCTCACAGAAAACCGACGTGAAGTAACAGTGCTTGCAATGTTGCGTTTAGTTTGGTCAGTGAGAACGCCGGAGGTCCACCTCCCCCTTCCCCTCTCCTCTCCCCCCTCTTCCCACCCCCTTCCTCCCAATATAGTCTGGCAATGCACTTGCGACTCCCCTGGCGTTGTTAGTCTCTATGGACGGTGGTGATCACTTAATCACGTTTGCCATCTATGACATAAAAAAAAGTTAATGGTATTTTGTCTTTTAGATCTAAAAATACTCCTTTTATATTTGATGCCAAAGTTCTTTACGATAATAACTACCACTTCTATATATTTTTTACAATTTTAAATAATATACTATAATACAATACTCTTTTGTCTATCGCTTTCGCGGTGCCAAGACCCGCTTTTCGACTACGTTTATTTTACTTTGCCTGGTCTTCGGCATCCTTTTGCATGAGGTCGTTCTTCTTCATATTCGCTTTTACAACGCCCAGTTAGCGTTTCTTAGGCCTGCCGCGAGATCTTGGCCTTTGTAGGGGGAAGTTGAGATGTCTATTTTCCGATGTAGTCTGGATGCCATCTACTTATATGACCAACCAGCAAACACGAGTTTGCCACGACTGTGTTATTGTTTCAATTTTTAATAACATATATGATAGAAAATGTATTTTTCTTGATGGTGGTATGAGAGAGTTAAGATCTATGCAAAGTTCGAGTACAGGAGTACCACTTTTATATCTACACTCATCAAAAAAGTCTAAGCAACATGTACTAATTTAAATTTTAGGATGGTTCTTCACATTATAACGTTGTATTTTATTTTTAAAATAATATGTTTAGTGTTCTATGATGTAAAAATAACAGCTGTTGTCTTTATAAGTTCTTTTAATAACAGAAATGAACAATATTAGAATATACTGTAGAAACTAAGATACATAAGAAACTAAACTTTTTTCTTACAAAATGAAATTTCTAAAGAAAATATATTTATTGTGAAAGAATAGAACAATTTAATACAAAGTATGGGCTCCTCTGCTATTCAGAACTTGTCGGCAATGATTATTCATTGAATGAATGAGACTGTTTATGTCATCTTGCGGTATTCGCTCCCAATGGAATTGTAGCAAATCCTTCAGCTTTTGGGTTGTTGTCGCTCCGTCCAAGTCCTTCAAAACACGTCTCTGGAGCATGTCCCATGCGTGCTCGATGGGGTTGAGATCTGGCGATTGTGCAGGCCAGGGCAATACCCGGATGTTCTCCGTTGCAAAGTATTCACTGGTTCGCCGAGCTGTATGTGAACGCGCATTGTGATGCATTAACCTAAAATCGGAGCCAAAGGTTTGTGCAAATGGGTAGACATAAGGTCTGAGAATATCCTCAATGTAATTTTTAGCATTCATGTTTCCATTTACAAAAACGAGCTCAGTTCGCCTGTTCTTCATAATACCCGCCCATAACATAACTGTTGAGCCGCTGTATGGATGAACTTCCTGAACGCACCTGAGCCTTTCAGTATTTCCGGGCCGACGATACACTCGCACCCTTCTTGTATCAGGCTTAAACCCGAATCGCGACTCATCGGAAAACATAATTTTATCCCATTGTTCCTGGGTCCATGTTATGCGTTCTCTACACCATTCATATCGACGAGCGCGATTCCCGTGACGTATCGGTGGACACCTGATTGGGTGTCGAGCTCGTAGGCCGTACTCATGCAGTCGATTTCGCACAGTTTGAGAACTTACATCAACACCAGTTGAAATTTGTAGCCTCAAACTTATCTCTCGAGAGGTTAACATCGGCTGGCGTCTTGCAGTCAGTTGTATGTACCGGTCTTGCCGAGTGGTTGTACTCCTTTTACGGCCTGGATGCTGTTCAGCGGGTTCTCCTGTATTATTGTAGCGCTGCCAAAGACGACAAATAACACTTCTATGAATGCCAAAATGTCGAGATACCTGAGATTGATTACTTCCCGCTTGCAACATCCCTACAGCTCTTTGCATTTCATCTGGCATCAAATGACGTCGCTTCATGACGTAAAGAATATCTAACAATTCAATTTTGTCGCTAACTTTATTTAAATGGTTGGTAAAATTATAAAATCAAGACTAAACGTAGCAAATAAAACGCACTTAAATTCAAACAAATTCGCAGTCATTTGAATTTTATGAAAAAACAAAACATAATCAAATTTTTTTTTTTACAACCAGCCAGTATGTCATCAATAACAAAAAAGTTTACTTACCTACGCACTTTGTTTGAGTAAATACTTAGAAATTAATTAATATAAATGGTAAAATTTGTAATATCACGCATGTTGCTTAGACTTTTTTGATGTGTGTATTTCTACCCCAAAGCACTAATGTTCATATTGCTATGTTCCATTTTGAAGGTTGTGTTTGATTATATATACTGGCATACAACGGGTTTCATACTAGTTCTCAAGTGAAGCGATATTTTCACTTGCCTCAGAAAACCGATCTATTCCAGGCTGGTTGTACATAATCATAAGCTATAGTAGACTGTATATATATTATCCACATCCCAAAGTAAAGATGGTATCGTTAACATAAATATATGAAATTAAGCCGAGTAAAAATGGTTTAGATTTATTATAACACGGTTAATTACTGGACTGATAATGTTTAAATAAATGACAAACTTAATAGCTTTTGAAAGAGGAGTACGTAAAAGTGAACGATTCAAGAACTCTAGAATAATTTGACAAACGGCACTAATTACGGTTGTACGAACAAACAATAGTTTTGGAGCACGCACCGAGAGAACCGCAAAACCGAATTACGCGAAACCCTTTTGTATTGGTAGAAAGTAACCCCTGGAGGACGGAATCGTTCGAACCGACACCCGAAACCGCCGGGCTAGTTAGTAGTCATTACGAGGGCCGACGTTCGCCAAGTTAGTCCTCGATAGCGGAATCGGTGGGCGACACAACAACATCCAATTTAAACAGAATTTCATAGTCGACAACCCCAATTAAACAGCTTTCAGCAGCGATATGACGTTTATTTTGTGTCCGTAAACTGCGCTAGTCAATTTGCGTTTTACTCATTGCTGGCGATGGTAATTACCTATTGTTAGACGTTACTTATTATTTTCACAGCCTTTATATATAGAACTATTGACTTATAATAGTTTAAGATTGTTCTAATTTATTTTATTTGTTCGTAAAATGTATTTTAAAGATGACAAAAATGTTAAACACACCACATAAACAGACACCACAATAGGACAATAGTAAGGACGTATCTTCAGTTCTTTAGTAGTCACTTTTGCTGTGGGCACTAATTTTCACGTACTGTGAGAGATACTTTTGTGTAGAAGGTGGTAGAGCCACACTGTAGCTATTACTAGTTTCAGCATGAATGGGTCAGCTCGTCCGGGGTAGTACCACCCTCTCACAGAACACCGACGTGAAGTAACAGTGCTTGCATTGTTGCGTTTCGTTCGGTCAGTGAGAGCGCAGGAAGCCCACCTCCTTTCCCCCTTCCCCTTCCCCTCTCTCCTTGCCCTACCCCTCCCCCGTACATAGGCTGGCAACGCATTTGCGACTCCTCTGGTGTTGCTAGTGTCTATGGACGGTGGTGATCGCTTAACATCAGATGACCCACCTGCTCATTTGCCTCCTTTTGACATAAAAAAAACTCATCAAAAAATTGTTTAAATATTCCATCTATACGTACATATAATAAGAATTTAAATCTAACGTGTTTGTCCTTTTTAGTTTTTTATGAAAAAAAAATGTTTATTGTTATAAGTTGTATATTTGTCGCATTGTATAAAACCCGGTAGTATTTTCGCAAAGGAATCAAAAATAATAGTAACTTCAGAATAGGATATGGAAATAGACGTTATTGTCAATTTACAAGGCTTCCGTTAAAAGATAACCTGTTTTAGTACTGCGATGAATGGTATCGCGAAGACTACAAGAGAAATTATAGCTTCTGAATTATGCATTAACCGCTACACGACAGAGGTTGTAAAATTGAGTTTGGTTGAGTATCGGATAATATTAATAGATACTGAGATGGCTTTCGATATTGTTTGCATCATAAAATACATTTGTAGTCCGATTTTCGATTCAAATTGATTGATTTATGAAAATTCCTAACTGCATTTTAAATAAATTCTACTATATTTAATTAATTTTAAAGACAATTTCTTTAGGATAATTTAAATTACCTAACGAATGATATACGTATATATTTTATTAAAATTATTTTTCTTGTTTTTTACTCCTTGTAAAAGCTGTATTATTGTGATATTAAATGTTGCAGAGCAAATTAAAGCTCAAACTAGAAACGCAGTAGCTGTAACTTTTTGGTACAGTAATCTTAGAACTAAAACCTTTGAAGAAAAAGAGTATATCGTACATATAAACTTAGCTATATTTATCTTTCATTATTTATCCACCTTCTGTGGTACTTTTTACAAGATTTTGTACTTTCTGCAAAAATGTATCAGCACTTTAGGGGAATACTATTATAATACTCGTTAGAGGTAATGACTTTTGTTGCGAGCCCTGGGAATCTGCGAAAAAACATCTCACGATGAGTTTCGCTCCTGAGCAAATATTTTCTGGTTATAATAGGATCGAACTTTCTCGATGAAAAAATACCGTCGTATCAAGTTTACGAGAAGCCATTTATATTGCAGTAAATTATCATTCTAAGAAATTCAATTCAAATTATATTCTAAAAAAAACTATAATCACATTACCATATGTGTACAGGGCGAGAATTTTCGAAGATCACTTTTGTGATGTAATTTTTGGCTTTAATTTTTAGCGTTACATCGACCTATTTTTTCCCCGTATTGTATTTAAAACAACTACTAAACAAGTTGTATATCGGAATAGCTTCAACCTTGATAAACTTTGACAATATACAATGGAAAGAAATGGACTTTGGCAATATAGCATTTAAAACATTCTGATCTCTAAGCATTGAAACCAAATGAGCTCATAAGATTATTTCTTTCTGATGTAAGAATTATCATTATTAAAATATGTTCCCAAGATATAGATAGATCGTAATTTAAAGGAAAATAAGTATAATTATTATACATAGTTTTTTTCTTTTGACTTCACTTCATTTTCGATAAATATTGTGGAAGCATGTGTTGTATGTTCCACGTAATATTATCATTTCAAAAACCGTTATTACGATTGATTATTCCTGAATATACTCGACGTCCTGGATAATCATTCTCGATACCAAATTTATGGACTAAGCAATATTTTTATAATTATATCAATTGTACTCTTTTTAAATACTGCTTGTAGCGACATAAGAAGAGAAGATTTTAAAAACAGAACAGAACTCCTTCTATGCAATAATACATACTAGCTGATACTCACAACTTCGTATGCGTCCTTTTTTATCTAGTATTGTATTGTATTGTATTGTAGTAATGTATTGTATGTAAAGAGGAAGAAACATAAGCACCATACCGCATCGCAAGTATGGCACCACTTCTCCAATCGTAGTTTCTGTTAAACTCTAATAACTTAATATTTTAATACATGAGAATTTATCTTGATAATTTCAAATACCAAGTCTCTAAGAGGTAAAACTAAATAAAGTTGATTGAAATTTATCCAGTAGTTTTTGAGTGGTGTAGTGGTGTACGCGCAATGATTGATCTCTGTAATTTTATCTATGCTTATCTATACTAATATTATAAAGAGGTAAAGTTTGTGAGTTTGTGACGTTGTGGCGTTGTAAGGGGTAATCTCAGGAACTACTGGTCCGATTTGAATAATTCTTTCAGTGTTAAATAGCTCATTCATCGAGAATGGTTATAGGCTATACATCATCACGCTAAGGTAAATAGGAGCGGAGCACAGATGAAAAATGTTTCAAAATCGAGATGTTTTTTTTGAGCTTCTGCTGTGTGTCAGCATTAGCCCAGAGTAATAACTATTACTACGCGGACGAAGTCGCAGGCTGGGGCTAGTCTTTATATATAATTCTTCTGTACGTGTGTATGTAACTGAACTCGTTCTAAAAGATTGGATGAAAGAAGATTGTGATAATTTTTAGTGTGTTTAACCCACCAGGGGTTAAATGGTTAGATTTACAATGTGGAGGTTGCGGTCTGTTTCTAGGATTTATTTGTACACTCATCAAAAAAGTCTAAGCAACATGTACTAATTTAAATTTTAGGATGGTTCTTCACATTATAACGTTGTATTTTATTTTTAAAATAATATCTTTAGGGTATCTATGATGTAAAAATAACAGCTGTTGTCTTTATAAGTTCTTTTAATAACAGAAATGAACAATATTAGAATATACTGTAGAAACTAAGATACATAAGAAACTAAACTTTTTTCTTACAAAATGAAATTTCTAAAGAAAATGTATTTATTGTGAAAGAATAGAACAATTTTATACAAAGTATGGTCTCCTCTGCTATTCAGAACTTGTCGGCAACAATTATTCATTGAATTAATGAGACTGTTTACGTCATCTTGCGGTATTCGCTCCCAATGGAATTGTAGCAAATCCTTCAGCTGTTGGGTTGTTGTCGCTCCGTCCAAGTCCTTCAAAACACGTCTCTGGAGCATGTCCCATACGTGCTCGATGGGGTTGAGATCTGGCGATTGTGCAGGCCAGGGCAATACCCGGATGTTCTCCGTTGCAAAGTATTCACTGGTTCGCCGAGCTATATGTGAACGCGTATTGTCATGCATTAACCTAAAATCGGAGCCAAAGGTTTGTGCAAATGGGTAGACCTAAGGTCTGAGAATATCCTCAATGTAATTTTCAGCATTCATGTTTCCATTTACAAAAACGAGCTCAGTTCGCCTGTTCTTCATAATACCCGCCCATAACATAACTGTTGAGCAGCTGTATGGATGAACTTCCTGAACGCATCTGAGCCTTTCAGTATTTCCGGGCCGACGATACACTCGCACCCTTCTTGTATCAGGCTTAAACCCGAATCGCGACTCATCGGAAAACATAATTTTATCCCATTGTTCCTGGGTCCATGTTATGCGTTCTCTACACCATTCATATCGACGAGTGCGATTCTCGTGACGTATCGGTGGGCACCTGATTGGGCGTCGAGCTCGTAGGCCGTACTCATGCAGTCGATTTCGCACAGTTTGAGGACTTACATCAACACCACTTGAAATTTGTAGCCTCAAACTTATCTCTCGAGCGGTTAACATCGGCTGGCGTCTTGCAGTCAGTTGTATGTACCGGTCTTGCCGAGTGGTTGTACTCCTTTTACGGCCTGGATGCTGTTCAGCGGGTTCTCCTATATTATTGTAGCGCTGCCAAAGACGAAGTCTATGAATGCCAAAATGTCGAGATACCTGAGATTGATTACTTCCCGCTTGCAACATCCCTACAGCTCTTTGCATTTCATTTGCCATCAAATGACGTCGCTTCATGACGTAAAGAATATCTAACAATTCAATTTTGTCGCTAACTTAATTTAAATGGTTGGTAAAATTATAAAATCAAGACTAAACGTAGCAATTAAAACGCACTTAAATTCAAACAAATTCGCAGTCATTTGAATTTTATGAAAAAACAAAACATAATCAAATTTTTTTTTTACAACCAGCCAGTATGTCATCAATAACAAAAAAGTTTACTTACCTACGCACTTTGTTTGAGTAAATACTTACAAAATTAATTAATATAAATGGTAAAATTTGTAATATCACGCATGTTGCTTAGACTTTTTTGATGTGTGTATTATCAAGACAATATCCACCGGGTCCACTAGTTTATACATAAGAAGATAGCAGTTTATAATTGGCATTGCTGGATAATTCAGCGCTATTGCAATTTACTATTTACTCTGAGCTAGAGTCGCTTTCGGTGTTGAATGACCTCATCACCACTTTTTTGGTAATATCCAAATGCTATAAATGTATTTAATACTCTACTCTGGTTATAGTTTTCATGTGTAATTTGATCCGTGTTTAACACAGAATCAATGTTCTTTCCTCCTTCGAATAAAGATATATAGAGATATACCTTACATGTATAAACCGTATTCCGCACTGGTTATTCTTATAAGTGTTCGATCGATACACACTCAGCTGCTCGGAAACTTGTTTCATTAAATTCAAATTTCGTGTTTCACTTATTAATTCAGGCGAACGCTTGCGGCGCACGTCGGGCTGCGACTACGGTTTTTCTATATTCCGGTCGTTTCTGCAGCGGACGGCGGAAGTTTTCGGCTTAACCGTAGTGCTAGAAAAGGTTTTCGGCAGATCGCGATAATTGGCAAGTTTTGAGCTGTTTCAGTTTCGCTGATTCGGAGTTCACTCGACGGAATTACAATTGTTGAGAGCAGTTACGTCTGGATTCGAGTTTCATTCTCGTTATCTCTGTGAATTCTAATTTGTTTTAGCTTGTATTCCATTACGTATATTAATGTGATAACATTTCGTTTTCGACGCGGTTTTGTATTCTGATGTTCGGTATGACGTTATTTTCAATTTTTTTTAAATGTTCTGTTGAGAAAAATATTTATCTATACTAATATTATAAAGAGGTAACGTTTGTGAGTTCGTGAGGTTGTAAGGGGTATATCAGGATATACTAAACCAATTTTGAAAATTCTTTCACTGTTAGATAGCTCAATTATCGAGGAAGGCTGTAGGCTATATCATCACGCAAAAACCAATAGGAACGGAGCACCAATTAACAATGTTTCAGAATAGTTTTTTTTTCCTTTTGAGTGCTTCCGCTATGTGTTAGTGTTATTCCACGTGAACGAAGTCGCGAGCATAAACTAGTGTTGTATAATTTGTAAAAACACCGTGAAGAAACCTGAACCTGAAAAATGTTGTATTACAATGGTGTGAGGGAAAATATAAAACTATTGTTTTATAGGTGCTTGAAATATATTGACATATGCCGTGAGCTGGCGTATGTGCCCATACATTCCTTCAGGAAGAGGCCTATAGTCATGCGGTGGGTCTCTTACAAGCTAATGTAAGTTTTGAAGGTGGTAGAACCACGCTGTAGCTATTACTAGTTTCAGCATGAATAGGTCCGCTCACCCGGGGTACTACCACCCGACACACAGAACACCGACGTGAAGTAACAGTGCTTGCATTGTTGCGTTTCGTTCGGTGAATGAGAGCGTCGGAGGCCCACCTCCTTTTCCCCTTTCCCTTACAATTTCTTCTTTCCCTACCCCTCCACCATACATAGGCTGGCAACGCACTTACGACTACCCAGGTGTTGCTAGTGACTATGGACGGTGGTGATCACTTAACATCAGGTGACCCAGCTGTTCGTTTGCCTCCTTTTGAGATAAAAAAATGTAGTAAAGTGATGATCTAGATAGTATTATCACATTATTGCCAGTTCTTTTTCAAAGGCTAGTGTGACTGGCACCAAATATCGGAATAGGTTAGACAAAAAGATTGTGTAAACGTATATAACATATATGTCATATATATAAATATTTGATGTTTATATAGTAGTTTATTACTTTTACGACCATAAATGGTTAGAAGAAGATACTAGAAACTTCGTTGGTTAGACGATATCGCATGTTGTTAGTTTTTTAACCGACTTCAAAAAAGGAGGAGGTTACTACGTTTGGTTGTATGTATTTTTTTTTATGTATGTTAATCGATATCTCCGTCAATTATTAACCGATTTTAATGATTCTTTTTTTATTTGAATTGGTTATATTCAGAGGTGGTCCCATATAAATTTGAAGAAAATATTCAACCCCTAAGGGGGTGAAAAATCGTTTATTTGATTTTCACCCACTTCGTCTCTACGTATTTCCGTGAAATTGGAACCGATTTATTATACCCATTAGAAACCAGATATATTTATGCACACTAAAAATGGAAAAGTAAAAAATTTTTACAAAAAAAATTAACCGCCTTCGATGTGAAAAACTACACAATATTAACTATTAAACTACTACTACAAAACTACTACAATATTTTTTATTTAATTTAATTAATTTAATAATTCAGTTATTTTTCGCTTTTTAGTGGCCTATTAGTTTTTCACATCGAAGGCGGTTTATTTTTTTTGTAAATTTTTTTTATTAAATCTCGACTCTCTATTTGATATATATATACCTCATGTGTTAATGCATGTTTCACTTCACACTTTACACCAATATAAAACAATCTGGTAATAATTACTTTATGTCAAACGAAAGAATATTTAACAATTTTCTTAAGTATAATAATTTATGTCACATTATTTTATTATACAAAAACAAAGTTAATAGATTTATATTTTAACAATCAAACTTTGTAAGTTCGTGTAAAACGATTCGCTGGAAGTTCGCTACATGTAATCACGTTTCTCCAAGTAGAAACTTGAGTGTTCGCAACAGGAGGAAGCATCTCAAGAATAATTACGAACGAAACAGACACGCCGACAAAACGAAATTGCGGTTCTGTTTAATAGTTGATTTTTGGTATATATTTAATGTCTTTCTTAATTATATATTTAGTGAGTTGATAGAAATGAACGCTTGACTTTGGTATCAAAAGTCTTTTGGGTTACATGAGAGTTAAGTTAAATCTAAACACGGTTCTAAAATATATTTTACAAAGTTTACAGTCATTGTATGTGCAATTTATGTATTATATGTTTAAATTGATTAGGTATATAACACTTCTAGTTTCAGTTAGATAAAAATTTAAGCAAGCTCAATTTACTATACGGTCTTTCATATACTTTTTCAACTAGCTTTTCCCGCCGCTTCACTCTCTTTAACAACAACCCTACTGTTTAAGATTTCTTAAAGTTTTTTTAATGGCTTTTATGCTTAAGTATTTCGTGTAGAGGCTCTGTGTGTGCTATATATATTCTATATAAAGAGACCAAATTTGATGACGTAAAGGAAAATGAACATATAAATTTCATTATGATAACGATATTATGTATGGTAATAATGTAATTGTTTGTTATTTTAAGTGTGGTAGTATTGATTTTTTCAGTTATTTCTATTCTAAATAATTGCTAATTACATTGTATTGGCTAGGAATTATATTATTACACACTAATAATACATTATTTTTACAACAGAAATAACTGAAAACATCAATACTGCCACACTTGAAATTCCAAATAATGAAATTCTTTATTAGTGATTATTTGTTATATTTCGATTGTGATAAAGTATATACTAAAACCTGGTCAACATCCGTGACTCTAAGAAGAATCGTGCGAGTCTGTTCCGAGGTACACCGATCACTACATATTATAAAACAAAGTCCTGAGCCACGTCTTTCTGTCTGTCTGTTCGCGATAAACTTAAAAACTACTGAGCGAAATTTCATGGGGTTTTCAACAGTACGTTATACACATTGGTTATATATAATCCGATAATTGAAATGCAACACAAAGAAACTACTAGTTATTGGAGATTATATTATTCATATATAAGTAAGTATAATGCATAATATAGCCACTCCATAAATTATTTCAACGATAAACATAAATAACTAAAGCTCATATGCAAATTTGTCAGAATTACTAAGCGGCTTTACAATTATTTTTTTCAAGTACACCTCCTTGGTTATTTGGAAGTTCTATGTATAAAATAAGTTCAGTCAGTATTCCTTTAACTATCAGAAATGAGTTTGAAACAATATTCATACATATTATTTTTTTATAATGAACTATTACAGATATTTTAAATACTTATTATACTACATTAATTATACCGCGAAAAATAACTCTCGAATTCGTCTTCGTTGATTAGTAACTAAAATATCTTTTCTGTACATAGAAAAAAAAGATTAAAAAATATTGAATACAAAAATATAATTTACTCATACAATTTCTTTATATTTTTAACTTCCCCTCTTTTGCGCATGTGTATCACACCGCTTGCCCCATTTCACACGTTACTGAGCGCGTAATGCTTATAGAAATCTAGTTTCTTAAAACTTCAACAGCCTTATATAATATGACAACGTCATAATAACTGTATTTTAGATAAGAAAAAAGTATCTAAGAAATAAAACCAAAAAAAAAATTGATCGAAATCTATCCATACCTCTTTCATTTTATTTATATAAGAAACTAGCGGGCCTTGATAATAACAAAAAAATCCTAAAAGTCAACCGTAGCGCCACCTACCGGGTCCAATTGCGAATCTAAACCATTCTCGGATCTTCATCGAAATTAGTCCAGCCGGAGGAGTTCAGTGACATACACACGTACAGAAGAAATTTATATATAAAAAGAAGATTATACAGGAGATAGTTAATGGCTTTTGTATTGTAAATTGCTGTAAAAAGAAGCGATCAAGTTATCTACGAGTATGTAACATAACATCGATGTTTACAAGTTGTTCATGTTTGTAGTGTCTACTCGCGAGGAGCATGTTTAAACAATGTGATATATTGGCTTGTTGTGCAACTACTTGGCGTGCTGTTGTGGGTGAGCCGATGACTTACGGTTACGGGGCCGCTGCAACCCCCACTTAACCGTTACATATTGCTTCACTTAACTCAAAAACCCGAGAAAGGATACTTGCTATCGTAAATACATGCCGTGGACGTATACCAACAAACAATAAACTCTCGAGTTTCTAGGTAATTGCGGTGTTTTCTAAAACGAGTTAAAGAATTTATATGGACAGGTTACCGGAATATGTCATACTGAGTTCGCATATGTACAAGGCTTGAATACCCATCAAATATTTAAAAAAAAACAGGATATGTCGTAAAGATACAAGATAGAAATGAAAATTTGGTAACACAGGGAAATATTTCAATTTAAAAAATACAACAAAAATCATCACTTCACACGGTTTTTTCAGGTGGTCACCCATCCAAATACTGACCAGGCCCGACGTTGCTTAACTTTAATGGTCGGATGAAAACCGATGTTTTGAATACTCTACCCGACACAGTGACCACTGTTCGTCATACAAAAAAGTTGACGATCGCAATTTCAAAGCCCTCCCATACGAAATTTCATTTTAAAAAAAGGTTTTGCATTTTATGGCATATTTAATGAGGAAAGATATAAACCATATACACGCTACAACCCTAGGAGGAGTGG
The DNA here is from genome assembly GCA_036509395.1 of Antheraea yamamai. Lineage (NCBI taxonomy): Eukaryota > Metazoa > Arthropoda > Insecta > Lepidoptera > Saturniidae > Antheraea > Antheraea yamamai. Next base: position 11,315,293 of record AP028448.1, on the reverse strand, counting down.
AGCAATTACCATACAAAGTATATGCTACAGAGTACGCTAAGTGAGGACGAAATAATAGGGCGAATGGGCTACGTAACACGGAGCATTAGGGATAGAAGGTGGATTGACCGCGAGGCCGTAATTGTAATGCCTGTGTCAGCAGCATTACATACAAAAGGTTTTATGTCAACAAGGAAGAAAGTTGCAGGCGATTGTTAGTATATCTCTATTACAATAAGTGAAGTAATCCTTGGAAATTAGTTTCATTTCTAAGCATAGAGTGATTCAATCTTTGATCAGATCATAATTCAACGTCAAGTATGATTGTTGTTAAACGCTAGAATGTAAAACTAAAAATAGGAAGTTCTTATGAAGGCACTAGGTATTCTGACTTGAACTCTTTATATATAAACTAGCGGGCCCGGCAGACGTTGTCCCGCCCTGTTTATAAAAAAATCCTGGACAAATTATACACCAAAACGTTCCTCGTGAATCACTTTATCCACTGGTAAAAACTGCATAAAGATCCGTTCAGTAGTTTTTGAGTTTATCGCGAACAGACAGACGCGGTAGGGGACTTTGTTTTATATTATGTAATGATAGGTTATCATAAATAAGTTTAGTACATTTTTGGCCTCTGGTTTTCATGTGATTTTCTTTTTCTTTTGTTTAGTAGCTTTGACAAGCTTTGGCGTTATCAATAAAAAAAAATGAAAATAGTTTTTTTACACTATAGACGAATCAAAGCACTCATTCAAAAGTCTCTATCGCCATAATTCACGATTCTTTGTTGATTTGTAAGTGGTAGGGTAGAGCCACGCTGAAGCTATTACTGGTTTCTGCATGAATGGGTCGGCTTACCCGGGGTAGTACCACCCTCTCACAGAAAATCAACGTGAAGTAACAGTGCTTACATTGTTGCGTTTCGTTCGGTCAGCGAAAGCGCCGGAGGCCCACCTCCCCTCTCCCCCCTCTCTCCCCTCCTCACTCATTCCCCCCCCAAACAGCTGGCAACGCACTTGCGACTCCCCTGGTGTTGCTGGTGTCTATGGACGGCGGTGATCACTTAACATCAGGTGTCACAGCATTTGCCTCCTATGATATAACATAAATAAAAATAAATATAATAAATCTTATACTAAGTTATTTATAAAACGTTTGGATCTTTTATTAAGGTCGAATTTCGACCGCTAATTAAAGTGAATGAGTATTCATACATTTTCAATTATTTACAGCCAAGTTTTGAATATTCTACATATGTTAATTTAATTTATAAATTCTATGTCTAATAAACATTTTATGTACATAGGCGTCTTGTAAATTATGCGTTTTTCCGACGAAACGTACCGTTTATTTATGCGGAAACTGAACTGGTATTTTCAAGTGGGGCTCGTTTACAATTTAAAATTTCGCGATAAACATATGTAGATAAGTTGGGGCATAATAAATTCTCGAGCTAGGTGGTGCCTGTCGAGGCACTGGGGCGGCGTTAATACAATCACTTTGTTGGTGAATTCAACGTTTCTCTTACCTAAATATACGATTTTATGAGTTGCAAGTTAAGCATTTCTCATTAATTTATTATTCACCACTCCGATACTCGGGAGAGGGAATAAATTAAATTACTTAAGGCATTACGTATATATATTCTTGTGTATGTATCATTACATATTATATTTATAGTTGTATAATTATAATCCTAAATCTATACTAATACTAGCGGGCCCGACGGACGTTGTCCTGTCTTGATAATAAAAAAAAATCCTAAAAATCCACCGCAGCGCCACCGGGTTCAATTGTAACTCTAAACCATTCTCTGATCCACTCGAACATGCACACAAAATGTCATCAAAATTGGTCCAGCCGTTTAGGAAGAGTTCAGCGACATACACACGTACAGAAGAAATTTATATATAAAGAAGATTATAAAGAGGTAAAGTTTGTGAGTTTGTAAGAGGAAATATCTGGAACTACTGTCCCGATTTGAAAAATTCTTGCTGTTTTATATAGCTCATTTATAGAGGAAGGCTATAGGCTATATATAGGCTAAGACCAATATGAGCGGAGCACCAAAGATGAATGTTTCAAAAACGGGTTTAACGTACGTATTATTTAAAAATATTTTTACCTTCTACGTAAACGAATCCGCGAGTTAAAAAGTTAGCGTTAGCTCAAAGTAACTATTCCACGCGGAAGAAGTCGCGGGCAAACGCTAGTAAATTATAAGGTTTTAAACGGAGTATATACGAAATAAGTACCAGTATATTATGTTGATATACTTTATCTAAAATAATAAATATCAGCGAATATAATGCAGTAAGTAAACGATTGTTTAGAACACTTAAAACTATATATTGAAATTAGATCACACTTTACGTAACAAAGCAAACTGAAAATGTTAGACGTGTCAATTAAATAATTAATCTTAATTGAATTAAACAATTTCGTCAACGTAATTAATTATATTACTCATTTATGGCATCTAATTTGGACCCATTGTTTAGATATGTGCATTGTGTACAAAAAGGTTCTGCGTTAAGAATTTATATATAAAATAAATCATGGAATATTTAAACGCTTAATTAGGGATTTAAAAACCTTAGCTTATTGTAGACCACGTGATTGGAAATGGAGGCACAGTTGGTATTGTACAGAATATGCTTGAGGCAAGAAAATTTCTAACGTGATTTTTTAATAATGAACGCTTACTTATAAAAAGAGACTATCTGATACCCTCTAATTTTGCTGTGCATTAAGTAAACTTTTAATTTTTTTAAATAGGCAAAGGGTCAATAGAATTATAAAAAAATAGTATCCTGGAACCCTCTACGAAAAATTTCGCATCCAATGGTCATAGTCATATGAGAGAGACGAACTTCTTAGCCTTCCATGGATTCACCGTGCGGGTGCCGGGTCCATCGTGTGGCAGAGGGAGAAACTCAGAGCAGTTCCCAGGACTTGCGACCCAGGCGTAGGTTTAAGGAGGCCCCCTTTGAGATGCGCATCAACGCTCACCTTCACTGCTCGAGTTTCCCGCCCTGCCTAGCCAAATTTGGTAGGAACCTGTTAGTGCAGCCTTTGATACTCGTTCTAAAATAGAACGATAAGTTCAATAATTTTGACGTAATTGAGGGTCAAATAAACTACATTTTCATTATAATCTATACTAATATTATAAAGCTGGAGGGTTTGTCTGTATGAGTTCACACTAATCTCAGGAACTACTGGTCCGATTTGAAAAAATATTTCAATGTTAAATAGCTCATTTATCGAGGAAGGCTATATTTCATCATGGTAAGAGCAATAGGAGCGAAGCACCAATGAAGAATGTTTCAAAATCGTTTTTTTTTTCTTTTAAGAGCTTCCGCTGCGTGTTAGTGTTAGCTCAAAGTGACTATTCCACGCGGAAGAAGTCATTGGCAGAACCTAGTAATAGATATATAACAATAGGTTTTCAAAGTAAGAGAGAATTTACAAATTATCAACGTAATAGTTCGCCACCGAGTCCATTGCCGCTTCCTCTAGCGATTTGAAAGCGGCACCAGCGGTACACTCCAAACGTGATATCGCAGTACATTATTGTAATAACAGTACTCAGCGGCTTCTTTGACGGTGTAGGGGTCGTGTGTAACCTCTCATTTTCCTTACCGAAATTCAAAGGAGCTCTAACAAAGCTTTGTTTTGCATCGCTCGCTCGACGAAAGCCGCTGAAAGGCTGGCTTTTTAGATAAGGTTCTCTTATAAATTTTCAGCATAGAACAGAAATTTCGCACACAAGTTTTTCAACGTGGGAATGCGAACATCTGCCGTGATTGTCGTTCATGTTATGGGGGTAGACGTTTCACGGCGCACAAGTTGATGACGAAACAGTCTTTTTTTGGTAATGAAGTTGAATAACTGATATGTACTACAACAAAATTAAGTTTACCATTATTTTGTCACAACTTTTAAAAGTAGTGCTCGCCTAGTGGTCAAAATTCGATCATAATTCATTTTGACATTCAATAACACCAAAGAGAATAATAATTATTTCAGTGGTTTCATAAACTTATTAAAGATTGATAAATAATATAAGTATTTATTAATGTATATTATGAATTTACATATATGATTATAAAATTAACTACAGTTTGGACAGTTAATTTTAAAGGGCCTGTAAGATATGGAACGTAAGAGTGAATGGGAAGACAATAGAATAGCACGATGAAAGTGAAAGAATAAATAGACAAGGAATGAAATAGCGTGAAAGAGAGTATTATTGTTATTAAAGTAAATGGAGACGAAAAAAATAAAGAAAAAGGAAGAATGGCTTTTTTTTATTTTCGATCTGACAATGACCTAGCAATTCTTAATAGCTTCATCGGACTACAGGAAGAATGGCGAAACGACTCTTACATTTACATGTGTGCATATGTTTTGTGTTATTCAATCAGTAGTGTGTGTAATGTTTATTTTAATTGATTTAATGTATTTTTAATGCATTTTACATAAACAATAGCTTTATACACTTCAGTGGCAAATTTCACGTTCATCCGTTCGCGCAATTAGCTTAAAAAGGTGTACAAAGTTTTCGCTTCACTTATTAATCTATAGATTATTTGGGTTTTATTTTTAATTACAAAACTGTGTCGTCTACATCCTTGGTCACTAATTCTAGGAACGGGTTTTTTTACTTAAAACAATTGTTTCTTAAAGAAAATAAGCCGTAAGACGGTTTAATTTACTTTTTCTATTTATAAATGTTGAAATGTTTGTATTTCATTCCAAATATAATACTAAAAATGTTTACAAAAATAATACTTAATCTGTTGGTACTCTTAATTCATTGACTATTTAGTAAATGATATAATAATAGCAGTAAATATTAATTTGTTACTTGCAAAAATACTTGTTGAGAACGATCAAATCATGTAAACAAACCTAAATGTAATTCAGATCAAATTGAGAGGAGGTTCTTGTATATAACAAAAGCGTGTCGAGTTCTTTGCAATTCTTGGCAGATTAGGATCCTAAAGATGCTAGAAAGAACAAGATAATGATTATTCTGTTTCCCCTTATATTCCTTACAGATTTAGTGCCTTTATTTATTTCAAACTAAATGTCTATACGCTGTTAGAACTAAGTGTCCGGAAGAAGTTTTGTTTTGTATTCCTTTGTAATAACATCAATATTCAATATAACACTGGCAGAGTTATTAGTTACATAACCTATTATTTTACTGCAGCTTAGTCCGCACCTTTTTTCTTCTTTCGTTAATTTTATTAGCCTTGTCAAAAATCGTTTAAAATGTGAGCGAATATTGTTATTATTAACTATTAACTATTTTCCGTTTGTTACATAATATATTACTTTTTGTCATTGAGATTATTTCCTTTATGGCGGCTTCATTCTTATCTTTTACTAGCAGTGCCCGCGACTTTGTCCATGTGGAACCTGATGTACAAAACAATGACTAATAAAGTCATCTGAACGTATTTAGCCCATTTGCTTATCTACTTTTCTCTCATACTTAAGTCGCGGCGCCATTAAAATTAATATAACTTTTGATAGAGTGGACCGATTTTAATTAAACAAAGACTAAGTTACTCCCGAGGATATGCTTTATGATTTTCTTATATGAGGTTTTATTGAGAGCCCAGTACTTTAGCAGTGATGCGTGTTTATACAAACAGACAGACAGACAGATAGACAGACAGACATTTCTAAAAATGATTGAAATGTATTCTATTACTTATTCTTAGACACCAGCAACATTTTTTTTCACGAAAATCGAAAAAGTACAGACACGTTAGATTTACATTCTTATTATATGTATATATTACCATTTTTAAATTATAATCCAGTATATCCAGCGCCGGAGCGTCCTCGGTCCGATATACCATATAACCGGTTATAAACCCTGGCCAATTAGGCTCGGATACGACAGCCATACCAGATTTTACAAATACATAGTTGCACCAGTAAGTATAGTGGTCTAAAACAGCTTGATGATAATAGTATTATTATATAACTAATTCTTTATTGTGAATCATGTGGTTAATATGTTCGAACACCGCGTCGACCGTCGTAGGTTTGAATCATTTTAAATGAGGCAAAACTTTCGGCGAGGTAAATTATTGTAATAAACCTATAGTACGATGCTGACTGTGGTTGTGGTCAAACGCCAACACCTATACAGTATATAAAACATCGGAAAGATTAAAGGGATAAAGGGATATAAGTCTAGCAATAATTATATAACAACGTAAATTTAATATTCTTATTTAATGTTTATATAATTCAACCATAGAAAATTAAAATAAAATTATGTCGGGTCGACGCGTAGTAGCATTTTAGCTTCAGTCAATACAGTATATTTAGTATTTATGTATGAAGTGACCTTATCCATGGTATTTAAGTATTTCCATGACGTCACGCTAGTAATAATGGTAATACCGGCTTCTAAGTTTTTCACTGTGAGGTTAAAGGTTTTTTGATAGAGAAGGTTCAGGCATAATCGTTATTATAATGAGTAAATGTATACTAATTCTGAAATTATTGTTGGTTGCACCTCGTAGTCATAACATGCGTACCTATTGTTGATATTTCGTCGACCATTAACTATCAAAACATTTTTATGACCTAAAGATAAATTCGGAAATTTCGATACAAAAATAACTCGACATTCTGTAGTATATTATTCTTGAATTATATATACCTATAAGTATATTGAAAAGTTTTTGACGGGATCTTGGAGTGCCATGTAGTGGTCTTTATATTTTATCTATAATCTTGTGTTATTTAGCTCTATATTGTGTAATGTTGGTCGTGTTTTACGTAATATAGTTTAGTTATTGTGCGCGGGTGAAGTAGATCGGAAATAAAACCACGGGCATGGATTCTGACTTGCCACAAAAACTCCCAGGAAAGTTCTAACAAGATGGCCACCATCTTGTTAGTTCATTGAAATTATATCAAGAACCTTGTAATATCGTCACTCACTTGACAATGGCAGTAATAGTCTACTAGAAGACAGGTTGCCAAAAATAAAATAGAAGAAGAATAAAATAGAAAATACTGCGTTATTTTATTAAAACTTACTATATTTTTATTCAAAATGATTCGATCATACGATGTTATTTTAAGCATAAGCAAATACCTTATAACGTAATTTTGAAGTTCTACGGTGAACGAGATCTGAAAGTTAAATCAGCTTTGCTTACAAAAATATTACATTTTTACTTTGGAAATATAAAATTCTATAAAACTTCACAGATTTCAAATATTTGTACTATTTCATCGGTATACAAGTTGAAAATAGTTATCACATCATTCAGTGTTTAATTTATCATTATTCATCTATACTATAATAAAACTGTAGCAAGGTCAAATCTGTACATTAAATATTTTTTGAAAATTTTGATTGGGGTAGACTTTGTTATCGATATAGAAGCCAAAACTAATCTTTTTACAATTTTTGTCTGTCTGTCTGTCTGTCTGTCTGTCTGTCTGTCTGTCTGTCTGTCTTTCTGTCCCTGTGAACACGCATCACGCTGAAAGTACTGAACCGATTTTGACGAAACTTGGCACAGTGATAACTAATATTACGAGATTACATCTAGGATACTTTTTATCTCATAAAACGCAAGGGATTCTCCAGGATAACGGACGAAAGTCAAAAATTTGTAGTTAATGAAATTTTTGACGGATTTTGGTAAATTTTCATTGTGCTATATATAGCAGACAGATTAGCTAAAAAGATAAGCCATATTTCCCTAAGCTACTTTAAAAAAAAATACCAAAAAAAAAATCGCCGGGATTGGAACCGTCGGCTCCGGCGGACCGTATAGTGTCCAGTACGTTATAACTGAGCTACGGCTATATGACATTTCTATGCGTAATTATTGACCTCATATGAAAAAAATACGTATAAACGAAACTGTCACTTATATGTTGTTACATTTATTTTATTGTATAAAAAATGTTTGCTAAACAAAGGTGACAAGATTTTTTCCTAAAACATAAACCTAGATAATAGTTACATTGCATTGTAGAAGATGAATCTCAACTAGAGTTCTATCAGTACGTGTGTTGTTTCGATATTTGATAAAATTAGTTTTCTAAATGTTATTGAGTCTTGAAGTAGTTGGGTTCAGGTTTGTGAATCTAAGATTAAAATAAATCAGTTGAGGTGTATGCAGTTACTTTTTTTTTCTCGAACTGACCACGCTATTGACCTAGCAAGGTCTTAACAGCTTCACCGGACTACTGTTTGCAGTTACTATGTTGTATTTATACTAATATTATAATGAGTGGTAAAGTTTTGTTTTCGAGGAATGCTTGGTACATACTACTGGTCCGATTTCAAAAATTCTTTCACTGTTAGAAAGGTATATTATCCCAAGTTCAGTATCTCAGTAAAAAAGGTGGTTTGTATGTCAAAAGTAAAATAAATGTGACCAAATTAAAATTGAATGCAGATTTCACGTATACTTTACAAATTCTTATAAAACAAACAACTAAAACAAAATGGAAATTTAATGTAGATAAAGTTCAACTTTTACAGTATATTACATGATGAAGTTACAAGGGGTACTGGGAAGACATTTATCGGCAATATATGTAAGTTAGTTTTGATCTTCACTTTGATGACACTACTTTAGGTAATGCTGCGAACAGAGTCTAGGCTTATTTTAAAAGATTTCTCACATACCAACTGGGTATATGTTTGAGTGAGTCCCTGGATAGTTTGGATTCACGATTGGAAGTGCTGGATAACGCTGCAATAGGGTTTTAGGTTTTTTAAGATTATTTGCGTTTAAAAATACAATTGAAACCGGTAATAACCGATTTGGTGCAGACGAAGTTGCACGGGTCAGCTAGTTTTATAAATATATTTTATCGTTTAATTTACAATTTAACTCTATCAACTTGATATTTTATAATGTAAACTCTACTGACTGTATAGTAAACTACAAAAAAGGGAAAGGAACTTCGTTAGAAACTGGGAGGTCCATAGACCTCTAAAGCTTTTTTTCACATTATCGCCAATATATGTAGGTTGCTACGAAACGGGTTGTAGGCTTATTTTAAAAGATTTCTCACATACCATCTGGGTATATGTTTGAGTGAGTCCCTTGATAGTTTGGATTCACAATTGGAAACCGATGGTGTGGCCGCAATAAGGTTTTAGGTATATTAAAATTTTTCGCGTTTAAAAATACAATTGACACCTGTGATAACCGATTTGGTGCAGACGAAGTTGCACGGGTCAGCTAGTAATATATATAATATTACAAGAATGAAAGATGGATAGAAAAAATAACATCATCTAAATATTTTTACAAAAGGAATTATGTATATACTGTTTAATTATAGTTGTGTTATTATTCAATTTCACAGAAATAATAGTATGTATTATTTCGAGTGTAATAAAATGTTCGTATAACTATATATTTGCTACTTTCTGTCGGCTCAATGCGACGACCCGACGGTTGGATGGATTTCTACAAAAGGAAGTGTCCTTAGATTCTTCTTAATTGTGGGAGTAACACGGGCTATACATTTATTTAACACTAGCCTCTGCCCGCGACTTCGTCCGCTTGGAATAGTTACTTTGGGCTAACACTAACACGCAGCGGAAACTCTCAAGAGGAAAAACACCCTGATTTTGGAACATTCTTCATTGGTGTTCCACTCCTATTGGTCTTAGCGTGAAGATATTATAGCCTATAACCTTCCTCGATAGGAAATATATATAAGAAGAAAAAGGATATATAAGACTGAAAGAATTTTTCAAATTGGACCAGTAGTTCCTGAGATTACCCCGTACAACGTCACAACGTCACAAACTTTACCTCTTTATAATATTAGTATATATTAGACTATAAATTTAATAATAATATTTAATTATGATATATTAACTCTTGCTCGCGGTTTCGCTCGCCTTAATGTAGATTTGGGCTTTCACTAGGGAATTGTAATTTTTTTCTATATATTCTCTTCTTCTGTTCTCTTCCTTGTATCTCTGACAACGTGTACAAAAAATATCACGATGTTCGGTTGAGAATTTAAGGTACAGTATGAAAGCTTAACAAACAAGTAAGCTCACATTCGCATTTATAATATTAGTTCGTACGTGAATATAAAAAGAGAGGTGAGCTAAAAGAAAGTATTTTTACATACCGGAACCGAACCGACTCAATAACTCTTCCACGAATATAATTAAAAAATCTTTACGTCTTTGCAGACCGCTTTTCTATTCTTCTTTATTAGTAATTCTTTTAGTTTTATTAATATATCTAGTAAGAAACATTTTGGACGAAGGCGATAACGAGTAATAAAAACAAACGAAAACTGCTGAAACACAATTATCAAATTATTTAATTCTCATAAACTAAAATCTTCTATAAACAACTTTTAACATCTATGTTAATTTAGCCGAAACTAGGTTATACTGTTGTTGTTACGTATGCAGCTTTAGGAATTACTTTAGGAGACGAATCCAGCATAGATTCTTGATTCCTTTAAAAAAATATAATGTTAACGAATGTAATCTACACTTACCTATAACAGACAGCTTTATTTGAAAGTTGCGTGTAGGAGAGTTCTTGAAGTCGACTCTACAGCGGTACACTCCTTCGTCGTCCAACTGTACGGTATCCAGGGTGAGGGCGGCAGGCCGCGCCACCGTGGCGAAGTATGCTCTTGGACCGAACGCGTTCGGGTCCGACCATTGCAGGGCCTTATTGAACGATCGCCCGCGGACGTCGAAGCTGAAAGAATAACTTATGTTAACAGGTTATGAATATTACATTCTTTATACTTCTTGGATTTTAGCATTTGAACACAATCTGTTGCCAAATGACGTTGTGGTCTAAGATGATAATACGTTAAATCTAGAGGGGATCTGGCTCTCAAGTGCAGCTGCTGCGTGGATGGAAGGAACACACCAATCGGTACTTGGCGACAGATATTCTTCTTTAGGGTGGTAGCTAGCCAGGCGGACTTGAGAAAGCCCTATGCTACTATGCTATGGTTTCTAGAAACCATTATGCTATGGTTTCATTTCGATGGTTCCTTTCACTGAGAGCTCTGACTCAGCTGCAAGGTATCGAACCTACGTCCATCGACGCAGTGTCTGATACGCTATCAACTAAGCCATAGCATCAACTGATTCTTTTTTTCTATATATATAAAAGAATAACTATTTGACTGACATATCAACACACAGCCCAAACTAGTGACGCTAGAACCGTGCATGTAGATTCCTTTTACGCTGTAGGTGAGCACTAGTGAATGATTTTTGCAAATTCAGTGCCTGACGTAGCAAAAACGGGATGAAATTTTATATGAATATCTATCGTTTTTGAACGTAGATCTATGAAGATTGGTATCTAGAGATTCAGTTACAAAATAAAAAAATGAAATACAAAACTATACGGTCCTTTATGAAGTTACAAACGCAGAAGAATTGGATTTATATAAACCGAGTTATGCAGCAGCAGTAACTAATTATAGGGTGAGTACGTCTCCAACTGGCTTGATCGTGCGCGTGATCCAGTGCCGACCCTAGGTAAGTTTATAAATGGAGCGAGATCCGATTATGGTGCTGCCTTTGCTTGTGAAATATAACTCTAAAGACGTTCACATACTAGCTAGCTATACGCTCGCGATAAAGGGAACAAAAAGTTTTTTATTTTTCTTTATCACTTAAGCGTCCACTACGACTTGACACCTGGAACGACTGCTTCATTCATACTATGGTGTGACATACTCCTCTGATGTAATTGATATGGAGCTACAGATATATCAATACTATTCTAAAAAAGTAATAAGTCACTATTACCATGGAATTTTCAAATGAAATTGATAACGGTAATTATCAACGTATTTATTTACTTACATACAGTTATTTTGGAAATAAAAAATAGATACTAACCTATGCTAAAATAGCTTAGCGGTAGTATTTTGCTATTATGTATAGAGACCTTGTTTCAAAGTCCACAATGAGACTGAACTTCTTGTGAAGGAAAAAATGTGATGGATACATAATGTAGTGGTAGGGCATTTTCTAATTCCCACTTGGTTACCTACAACAGTCAAATTGAGAATCTGTCGCTAAACATAGGTCTGCTCTAAAATGCTTGTTTCAACCTTCGCCTGGATATTCTCTTAATAACAGGTATGGTTGTTGTTATGATTCAGAAACGCTACAAAGGTATACAAAATTCAGGCGTATACTAGAAACAGGCTAGCGTGAAGAATATAGAACGTAGCTTTTTTCTACCTAGCTTAGTAAGCGATTTCATTAATAACTATTATGAAGGTCATTTCCCTGCCATATATTATACGAGTTTAATAATTCATGTAGAGAACTCCAACGGGCACCATATACTTTAAGAAATTGCGCGGTTAATTGCACTTTTATAGTTTCTCATTTAAAACCGGAAGATGTATGTATAGTTGTTTTTATATTTAAGTATTATAAAGCTTCCATTTTGTAACTACCTGATACACGCAACTTCATCTGCTTTGTTTATCGTCTTGACAATATATATCTTCTGTATATCTATACATATAATAAGAATGTAAATCTAACGTGTCTGTACTTTTTAGATTTTTGTGAGAAAAAATTGTTGCAGGTGTCTTGGATTAAGTAGTATAATGCATTACAATAATTTTTAGAAATGTCTGTCTGTCTGTTTTTTGAACACACACCACTGTTAAAGTATAGGTTCTTAGGTATAGGTATAGGTATAGGTAAGTATAGTATAGGTTCACTATATAATCATACAATCCTCGTGTAACATTCAATCTTGGTTTCATGAAAATCGGTTCACTATATCAAAAGTTATTGTAATTTTAATGACGATGCGACTTAAGTACGAGAGAAAAGTAGATAAGTAAATGGAATTAATACATTCAGATGATTTTGTTAGTCACTTTTTTTACATTAGGTTCCACGCGGACGGAGTCGCGGGTAAAGCTAGTATTTTATAAGAATACAACTATCACACTGCTTGCTCCAATTCTCCACGGTGAGACCATACATCGCTGAATGCGTAATACTTATAAAAAAGGACTTTCTTAAAACTTTATATGAAATGAAGCTATCTTGAAAACTTTTGGTATGTCTGAGAAGTAAAACAAACACAACGGCAGATATAATTTTATTTAATAGATATAAGATAGAATAGATTTGTTAATTTAAAATATAAAGTATTATTATTATAAAGTAATTTGGTAAATCTAGAGGAGGTAATTTTCTGGAAATTAAGAAAGAAAACACATTTATTTGTAATACACACGTGAATATAATTGTTCATTACAGACTTTACATACAGAATAGAATAGAATACAAACACAAATAGATACAGACAAACGTTAGTAACTTCTTGCGTTTTGACAATGGTTAAAAAATGTATTGATCTTGTTGTAAATTTTATTTAATCTATCTCGTAGATTTAGGAAATATTGTAATGTCAAGTTGGCCATCGTGAATAAATGCAAACAAAACATTTATTCTTAATATAAAAATCGATAACAAATTAAAAAAATATCAATACAAGAACATATTTTGTACAGTCGCAATAAGCTCGATTTTGCTAGCTTAACCAACTTTAAGATATTTGATATTGGAATAAGGTACAATCAGAAGAACTCCGTAATAAAAATATCGCGTATTTTCTTCAATGATTGCGTACTCTTCTGATTTATTATTTATTACAATATCTTTTGGGTTTCTTTAATAATACCTATATTTACAATACCTAATAATATATTGCATTTTTGCTATACACTGAGTGACAAATGATTGAAGACATCAATACTTCGTTAGTGACTATTCGTTTTCCGTTATATTTCCGTTTCGCTCGGTGTTATCGTAGCATGTGAACAAACAACAATTATGCAATAACCAAGAGGTGTAAAAGAAACAGCACTTCACAATATTCACACTTAAAGTCACGATATGAACAACGAATATTATTTTTAGTATCCTGCATTGCCACAAATTGAAATATGATACAAGATGACATATTACTCAACAATTAAATAACTGACAACAGTTGTACATGACATGAATAGTTGTAAAATAATATAAATATTGTAATTCAGTATATATAATGAAAATAAAGTTTATTTGAGGCTTAATCACAACGAAAATACTAAATGTATTGGGATAAGACCGATCATTCGATGGGGAATTTTACGTAGATGGTTCTAGAATTCTTATCTTTTATTCTTATTTGTTAATATTAATATACCATGTGAATGTTTAAAGTTTAACAGCCTTCAATCGTAGGGTAGTTCATGGTCACATTTAACATATAAAATAATAATATCAAAACAAATACTAATAAACAACAAAAAGGACCTTAGTTAAAATTTGTTCTAAAACTTTTAAAAGTATGAGAACGATACTTTTAACCGTAAAAAAATCAAACTTAGCTTCAATGAACAAAATTTAAGGGGCGCTTTTCAAGGTAAATCATTACGTAATCGCTTATCATGGGAACGCCGCATGGTCGAAGCGGTGCACGGGTCGAGGTGCGGGAGGCGGGCCGGACTGTGTGGCAGGGTGTGATTCATTTATTAAACCAGTTCGTTTTTGCATAAATCAGCTGATGTTGAGTGCATATCAGTTTTGCTTTTCTCGAGATAATTAGGCCAAATATTAAGCACTTATTGTTTTAATTGATTTAGAACGAGAAGCAAGTAATGAGTAATCTGTGAGAGTATTGCAACTATTTAACCAGTCTACTGCCATCTGTACATATATATGTATAGGTATAATTTGAAATACATTAGGTTTTCAAATTATATTCATAAATTCAAGAGAAGCTATTCCGAAACTTATATAAGATTTGTTCTGAAATCAACTTTTATAAAAACGGCTTTGAATATTATTTTGTTTGTGAACTCGTTACATTCTCTCATTAAATTTAAAGTTTTGCATAGAATTGAAGATACTGAATGATGACCTTTATGACACAGACAAAGAAGAAAGTTTGAAGTCTTTAAGTTATGTCAAATTAAAAGTAATTATCGTACTTTACATTTTTTTTATTCGTGCCTTTTGTACACATTACTGAAATGTATAATTTTATAAGTCTAAAACGTATTTTCGCTTATTTTAAATGCTCGACGTTTCGGCCTCGTTTTATGTTTATGACGACGATATATTTGACGATTAAATATATTATATAACTAGCGGACCGGGCGGACGTTGTCCTGCCTTGAAAACAAAAAAATCCTAAAAGTCGACCGCAGCGCCACCTACCGGGTCCAATTGTGAATCTAAACCATTCTCGGATCCACTCGAACACGCACACAAAATTTCATCAAAATCGGTCCAGTCGTTTAGGAGGAGTTCAGTCACATACACACGCACACAAGAAATATATATATTAAGATTAACATATATATAAATATCTGACCCTTGTCATTACTAATAACAGAGAATTTATACTGTATACATAATACAAAAATATGAGTAATCCTTACCAATATACTAATCAATATATACGTAATATCTCCAAGTTCAAAGAAAAATTGTGTAACCCTGATTCCAAACGATTCTGTATGTACAATTATACCACAGCGACGCGACGTGTCCACATTTGCATGTGTTGTGTAACGGACCAAAAATGTTATATAACATAAAATAACGTTAGGAAATCTGGATGATTGATACAATAATGCTCAAATAATAACTCTCTAATGATACCTCCAAGTCATTGTTATTTTAGACTTTAGCATTTTACTGCAATCTAATCTAATGTTAAATGGCAATGTAGTCTATAATGGGGAACTAAGTAAACCTTGAGGAGGCTGGCTCTCAAGTAAAGCTGTCTGAACATACCCCAACAGGTGCTTGGCGACAGATTTTCCATTTGAGGGTGGTAGCTGTCCAGGCGGACTTAGAAAAATCAAACACCATGCTATGGTTTCCTTAACCGAAAGCTCCAACTCAACTAGGACTCGAATCTACAACCATCGACGCGTTGTCCGAACACGCTATCAAATACGCCGTCATAGCTTCAATGGTTATCCAGTGGTAAATCGCAAGTACCAATTAATTCTTAGGAAATCCCACATTATTAATTTAAATTGGCAACACTACCGACTGATGGTAAAGGAAAACATAGTGCCGAAACTTGAATCTGTGAAAAGTTCTTGTAGTACCACCGTATGTGGGGTAATATATAACTGTGGATTTCTTAGGGTTTGAAATCGCTAGTATATCGTGAGCTGGTGTGCTGATTATGCCTATACCTTCCTTCGAGAAGAGACCTACGGCCCTGTAGTGGGTATATTAAAGGTTGATGTGATGAATTAATGAATGGAACTTGAATACATTTCTAAAGTCATGAGATAAACAATCTCCCGGCCAGTGTGTTTCCTCTTTCCTATAATATGGGGTCCTTCAAGCGTAATGTGAAGAGACATTTATGCAAGCCGGCATGACAGCGGCGACCGGTGAGGGATGAGGGATAGCGTGTCTCTCGGTAGTCGCCGTTGTTTTTGGATTATACTGTGCTCACCATCAGGCACAGTACAGTCACTTTGCTGAGCTACGATAAAAAAAAAAAATAACTATATAATCCCGTATTTTTTTTAGGATATATAATTTGCCTGGTAATTGTAGATTTTATAATTATTTTTGAAATCTTATCATAAATAAAATCTAGTGTAAACTACAATAAGTTTAGGGAAAATAATTGCTGACTTGTGTTTGAGAACCCCAAATTTGGTTTATAAATTAAGGCATTGTTAATATTTATAACTCCCCACGAGCGTGTTAGGTAAGCAGGGTTATAAATTGTTGATGCAAGGGACTATGTTTCATGCGAAGTTATCTCTTTAATCAGGTGATATTAAAGTTAGTCCGTAAACTATTAACTAATGGTTAGGGATTCGAGAGCTTTTGCATGGAGATATTATGTGATAGTTCAGGGTATTATATAGTTTTGCAAATTACTGGGTCATATCTATTAATTCGTTTGGATAGTACATTGTAATTCGATTTTTGATTCTAATTTTAATAAATTAGCTGCCCATCCCGGCTTCGCACGGATGCACTAACAAAGAAAATGAGGTACCGAATTTTCCCTTTAGAGTAAGGCTCAGGTAAAGAAATGAAATGACAATAGAATAAGAGAATGTTTAATTGTTAATTCTGTCAATATTTTTTAGTAGTAATTAATGTTATAGATGCTAACGTGAGGTTGTTTCTTGGTTGTTTGATACGCTTTCACGCCTTCACTAGTCGGTCTATCATCACAAAATTTTGCATACAGATTGTCAGGGATACAGTAGAAGAAATATAAACTTATTATTAAAAAAGATGTGCTTTTGCCGAAAGGACACATCAAATCTAGTCATCATAATCTAGCAAAGTCGTGAGCAAAATTACAATAATAATATACAGCGCGACTGGTTGGTCGCCAGCAATATTTTGATATTATTATCATCTTATATGTTAAATGTAACCGTAAACTACCGCACGATAGAAGGGTGTTAAACTTTAAACATTCACCTGATATAAAAACATAGACGAAGTGTACGTTATATTAAAGCGATAAATAATATTCATTTACTGTACTTCAATACGAAACACATTCATATTATATATTAAAAACATCTATTCGACGCACGTTAAACATTCAAATAATAAAGTAGTCAATTTTAAAATATACTGTCGCATTTATAAAGTGACATACTGAAAGGTAAAAAATTAGCTAGTTATAAAGGTGACACGAACAGATGATCAAATCAGTGTGTTTCTATAAAATGTAGGTACATACCCATGGGTACGGGTAACAAATTGTTCAATCCATTTAAATGGGAATCGTTCAACGCGATCACACAATACGATTGGGAATGGTTCAATCTGTGGTGTAGTTATCGCCTTCACGCTAGCGGTTTATAGCTTCGAACGTAGATTTCCAAAGTTTTCTTTGAAACATTTCAAACTCACCCGTATCTATATTACTAATTACGTAACATAAAGAGGTTCCCGCGACTTCGTTTTCATTAAAATGGTTTTGTTATTTAATATTTAGAGACCCACTATAGGCCTCTTCCCGACTGAAGGTATGGGTGTAATCACCAAACCAGCCCACGACCAATTGGCGATAACAAACTGTGAGAAATGCGCATTTCTTTACTTTCTCACATACTATAGAACTTAAGAATGTTTCGCAGATTCAGATTTCCTCGCGATGTTTTCCTTTACCATCAGCCGATAGAGCTACCAATTAAAATCAGTAAATGTACGCGACATCTAAAAAATTTGTTGGTATATGCCAATACTTGGCCGTACGTACATCGAATTGATATTCCACCGGACAACCATTCGGCCACCATGACTGCCCACGAATATACCCTTCCTCGATACATGAGCTGTCTAACACTGCAAGAATTTTTCAAATCGAACTAGTAGTTCCTAAGATTAGCGCGTTCAACCAAGCAAATCCTCCAGCTTTATAATATTAGTATAGATAAGTGATATTTTATTAACAGCAACTTTGTAAAATTGCCACTTAACCCTTACAAACCTCTTATCTGATTTAAGTTACCTTAGTTACAAAAACGTAATGATGTGGCTTAGATAATGCGTTGAAAAAATCCCTAGCTTTTAGTACAAATTTCGTAAAAGTCAGTTCAGTCGTTTCAGAATTTAGTTTATCAGCAAACAACCTGTACCTACTTCAATTTTATTTATTTCTATAAATAACAAACGTAGCTCTACCGTGTTTATTATATCTAACAGATTAATGATTCACGTAAAATTTGGTATGTATATTGTGAGACTGTGTATAGTGTCGCGCGCAGTGCATACCTCCAATTCAAGAATGCGTGATATAGAACCCAACCAGCATATGCAAGTCAAAGACACTACGGCGTTCACTTAATACTTGGCTACTTTGTTTGTAGTTATTGGACCTATAATTAATGTTTGAATTCCATATTCACACGGTAGAGTATGGGCAAGAGGTTTGTTTCTTTGTTCATATAATACCACCGTGTGGATAACTACGTCCAATAGTCCAAGTAATCTTACAGTGGGAGGAAGATAATGATTTAAGGTTAAAAACCATAGTTTGTAAAAGTATACACGTTTAGATTTTTCCCGAAAGCTAGTAAGAATAATAATTATAAATATGAATCCAAGTAATAGGGCTAAACTAGTATAATAACTAGTTATATTCGTGTAGGAACGATGTGTAGGCAGTTACATGATTTTAATTACACTGCCGCTGTAAGGAAAAAGACCCACCGAACGAAAACATAAATCGTAGAAAAGTAAGAGTCTGTTACCTGCGTTTTTATTATACTTACAAAAATACTATTACAGGCTTGTTTTTTCCTGATTTCGAATATATAGAAAACTACTTGGCTAAGACGACAACAGATATGTCTAAAAATACTCAATTAATGGAGTAACTGATAAGATCAGAAAGGCTTTGTTATATAAATGTAACTGATACCCGCCACTCTGTCAGCGATGCTTATTATGTGAACAATATCTAATATATAAAAATCCTGGGTCACAGTGTTTGTGGTCGAATTCCTCCGAAACGGCTGGACCGATATTTGCTGTGAAACATTTATAGGCGCGGGTAAACCTGATTTTGGCTTGGCGCGACGTGGCGACACAAAACACGAACTTTGCACTATTAACGAAATACTCAAAAACATTTGCAACCCTATCTGTATAAAGATAAGATTCAAATTGTTTTGTCGGCCACTCGTTCTACTAGTATTATGCGGCACGCACCGACGACGTAGCGACCTTTGATAAATACCGCCAAACACACCGCGCCTGTGCCTAGCGGTGATTTCTTTGTTTTTTTGTATTTAATAAAAATGAATATTTCTGTAATAAAATAAATAAACAGTCATTATTTTATGGAATAAATTTGTTATGCTTTATCTTTTTATTATGCCATAGCTGATTCCTGTCGTAATCTGTTCTTTTAGGCATATAACTTATACAAAACAATTTTGATGTTTCACATCTGTCAGGCGTCCCGTGACGGCTCGATTCTTTATGAAATTTTAAATTTTTAAAAATTGTAATTAAACTTTTTACAGCATGTTAATTGATGAAGTTGGTCCGAAGATAATATGAAATAAAAAAGGGCGGAAAAATATAGAGTTTACGTTGCCACTGGCCCTGTAAGGATAGTAAACTTTCTGGATGAACTTTTTTCTATGTCCTTTTCTGTACCACTTACAACTTGTATGCTAAATTTCATGATAAGCGGTTGTAAATATGTAAGAAAACTCATTAATTTGATTATAACACTTTTAGAACCTTAGACGGCTGGTATAGATATTTAAAAGCGGTTGGTAGTTACCCTAATAACAGGCTAAACGACGTCCAGTGATTAATGATCACGACGGCTATTTAGTAGAGGCGTCTGTTTTTATACATATACTAATTAGGACCACTAATATGTGTCTAGCTAATGTGTTAGTACTGGCTATGATTATGTGTCAACTTAGTAATGACACTGGCGTGTTATTATTGTTTTAAAATACATGGATAATATATAAATTGTTTGTTGTTTATGTAATTAGTACTATTTCAGTGATTTGAAGTCTCTCGTTCTTTGTCCCACACATCTCGTAGCCAGTGTAGCCACTTTCATAGAGGAAAAAGGAATTCTCATTTGTAAATCCTAATTTCCTTTTTAATGTTATAAATGTGAGTTTCCTTGTTTGTTTATCATGCATTCATGCCTTAACTAATTAAGTGCTCATTATGGAAATATGCATATACGTTGCCAGAGGTACAAGGAAAAGAATATAGTACCTTCCATCGAGAAAACGAAACAGTTACCGAAGGATAATTCAAATGTACATTAAAACGAGCGAAGCCGCGAGCATGATGTAGCATAAAAATAATTTTGATTATTTATTTACCCACTGAGTATAATTATATGCAATTAATTTAATTTTTAAGTGTTAGAATTTTATCGTTAAGCATCTAAAGGACCAATATTTTCCTTTCAAATACATTAGCGTGGTCGAATATGAAATCGATTGGTTATACTGCTACGTAACCATCAGATTTGTTTTAAACGCCATCTATCCGATTTCATTATCGTACGACATTGTCAGCTGTAGACTTCTTAATGGTTGAATACATTTATGTCATTAGCAGATTTATTTTAATCATCATTTATCTCTACATTCTTATTTTTTTTTAACTTAAAATTTTATTTCTTACTAGCGGGCCCGGCATACGTTGTCTCGCCCTGATTATAAAAAAACACTTGACAAACTATATACCAAAACGTTCCTTATGAATCACTTTATTCACTGGCGAAAACCGCATTAAAATCCGTTCAGTAGTTTTTGAGTTTATCGCGCACAGACAGACAGACAGACGCGGTAGGGGACTTTGTTTTATACTATGTAATGATGAGGATCTAATAGCATAACTTTTACTCTTCTAGCAGTTGTAAATCAATTAGCTAACGTAACATAATTTGTAGGCACGAAATTGACAATTACTATGTACGTAGCAGGTCTAATTAATAAAACAAAAAATTAAAATTGCTATTTTATTTCTTCAAGCATGTTTTAGTAGCAATCAATTTCAAAGTTTCAATAAATGAAGAAGACATGGCCAAGGTAATGGTCATTTCACAAATATTAATTTGACACGTTAATGTATCAAATAGGTTGAAATCTGTCAACTTTAACAAATACATATGCTGACACAATTTCAGACACGGAAACTTAATTCCAAACTAAACACAGCTTGTAATACAGTAACAAATTGCTGATATCCTTGCGAATATTACTAATGCGTATTTTAGTTTGTTTGTTTGTTACGTTTTTATAAATTAATCATTTATCCGATCATCGTGGAGATTTTCATATACATTGTGAAGGTTACAGAAAAGGGCGTAGGGTAAAAAAAAGTTTCCGAGTGATAGGTAGGTCAAATTTATATCAACACGAGCTAAGCCGCGAACAAAAACTAGTATAGTATTTTCAATAATATTTCTTAAACTATCTTTGCTATAGAATTCCCATTAAAACAATTGGCAAATAAATATTTTGATAATGACCAAACATGCTACATATAATAAATTGATATTATTTTTTACGAAAGAAATAGCGAGCAATCTATAACCAATTATATATATAAAATTTTAGTTTAGAATGCAGACAGAGTCGCTGGTATTTACTACTATTCTATATACGTAGTTATAAATATTAATATATATATCACGTAATACAATATTCAGGTTAAGTCTAATAAACATTTCCGATATGCACAAGAACACTTATAGAGTATGAAAAATGCTCTCTGTAAATTAATTTTACGATCCGATTCAATACTTCAATCTACTTTACTTGTCTAAAAGTCATAATGAACTCGAATTTATACTCAGTATGGTTCATTTTCAATTGGCGGTGTTTTCAATCTTCCCAGTAGGTCAGTCATATAGCGCATCTACGGAGATAAAATAATAATGGCGTGCCAAGTTTTTAAGAAAACATTTCTGTTGTAAATTAATAAGATCAAAAAAAAACACATTTAAACAATTATTCAAAATTAATGTGTTAATTGATGTTAATTCAAAACTAATACATTTATTTTGGAAATAAATTATTTTTCATGATGTGGTAAAATTTTGTTGCGAAATAAATTTTATAAAAATTAACCGACTTCAAAAAAATCTAACTTTAAAAAATACACCAGAACGTCTTTGATCTTAGGCAGATACCTATCTGGTCATGGATTGTCATAAACATACCAATACCTCAATCACTACACACCTCCCATTCGATTTATAGTTCCCTGGTATATTTTCGAAATTCAAGATCCAATTGTAATAAAATTAAAATTGGATCCTTTTCAAAATGTCTCCTTTACAATAAAATATAATTTTCCAAATCGATTTATAAATGAAGAAGTTCTGTTTTAACTTCCTCTTTTTTTTAAATCTTCTAAAAATATATACTTTTGTATCGAAACATTGATACATTTCAACCATTAAATGTGACGCCTTTAGAATTCATTGTAAATTCTGTTTTTTTTAAGTCAAAACTTCCATAGGCGCTCTGATCGGTTTTTTTTTTGGCTAGAACAAACTTATGGTTTCGCGTCAGCGACATGCTAATAAGCGTGACTCACCGTATTACGTTTGCGTCAACTAGCGACTATTGATATTTTGCAGCTCATCATATGTGTAAATGATTAATAAACTTTATAAAAATAATATATATTTATTGCTCTGAATGCCAATAGATGTAAAAACTAAATTAAATGTTGATAATTTCAATATAAAAATTATGAAACTTCAATAATTAATTTAAAAATGCAAAAGGTAGCACTGTTTTTTTTTATATCATAGGAGGCAAGCGAACTGGTGGGTCACCTGATGTTAAGTGATCACCTCCGTCCATAGACACTAGCAAACACCAGGGCTGTCACAAGTGCCTTGCCAGCCTGTTTTTGGGAGGAGAGGGGAAAAGGAAGATTGGGAAGGGGAGGTGGGGCTCCGGCGCTCTCACTGACCGAACGAAACGCAACAATGCAAGCACTGTTACTTCACGTCGGTTTTCTGTGGGTCGGGTGGTACTACCCCGGGCGAGCCGACCCATTCATGCTGAAACCAATAATAGCTTCAGCGTGCCTCTACTACTTACACCTACCTATTCCATTCGTTTGAGTGTTCATTTCTGTCGAGTCTTTATGACTTTTTTTATACCTTATATTTTCAGCATTCTGGCCATAATCTCACATGACGAATGATATATTTTTCATAATATCACATGAATTGACGATATAGTCTAAAAAAATTACAATAATCATTCATATACAGTTAGTGTAGTTAACAATATTTCAATGCATTTTTAGTTCCAATTCATTGCATTTGTCATTCTTGAAGTGAAACTTCTTTATCGACGTAGGGAGGAATTTTAGAGCATGTAAAAACGTATGTTAACGTATAACGTGTATCTTAATTTCTGTACATTTTTCCGTTACGCGCTATGTTTATTTCTAAAGGTGCGCTCACAATGATCAGATTCCGTTTTTCTTTATGATCTTCATATTTTACATGCACAAAGATGAAGATCTTGAAAAATAACGTAAAATGTTAGGAACGGATAAAATTAGATTTAGTTCATTTTGAAATGTAACGAGTGATATATTAAAATATTACAAAATAATTCCGAAAACTAATGTTTACCACCTCCATAGTGTATTCATCTTAATCTCTTAAAAATTATTCAGAATACTGTCTCATTTCTACCGCGTGAGAACTGAACGTTTTTTGTATCCATGTTTATAATAATAAAAGCCTTTTGCTTAAACTTTATCTAATTTAGCTTTATGTAACCAATTTCTGTAAAGTTGTAAATATAGTAGATCATTTTTCCAAAAAATGATGTCATAAAGAAGTTTCACTTCTTACGTGTGTACACTGATACACGCACGTATTTTTTTTTTTTAATTAAAGGTTTCTAGTTTTCCTTTTATCTTTAATCAAACATTTTAAATTTTTTATCTACTGTTATTTTCAGTGTCATATGATATTCTATCATATTAGTTTTGAGATATAATATAACATGTAGTGCAGTTACTTCTGTATTTATTTGTTGATGAGTTTTTCTGATTCTATTTGATCTGATCTATTAAGAGAAAAAGTGTGTGTGTACTTATGTACACGCGTTAGAACTTATACTTCTTAGGCGTAACAAGATAGAAATCTTTTCAAAATTTTTATCTTTCGCCTTATTCTACGTTTGTAGAAAAAACGACACTAACAATAGAAAAAAGGTATTTAATACATTGAAAGTTTTAATACAAAGAAATACAAACAATAAATACAAAGAAACAAAATGTTGACTATAGCTAACTTCAGGATGTTGGTTTTTCGTGACGGTGTGCGCGCGCATCGTAAAAATTTACTCTCATCATTTTTCCCTAACGCGCCAAAAGAAGTATAACTTCAATAATTTGTTACATTTCAGTTGTTTTGTAATTGTGTGTAATGTCTCTAATATCTAATCAGCTTAAAAATAGACAATGTACTATGTATATATTCTTTTCAAGAATATTATCACCTTTATCTAATATATTAATACGCGATGTCAAAACTTTTTACCCCTTTTCAAGGGAATTGCGCGAATGGATGAACGTGAAATTTGGCATAGTTAAAGTTTATATGGAGGAGAAGTGCAGAAAGCTATTTTTTTTATATAAAATGAATTAGAAATACATTAAATTAATTAAAATATGCATTACTCACACTACTGCTTGAATTCTACACAACATATACACACATGTAAATGAATGACTTATTGACATCCGTCATATTAGTTTTACGTTCCAATTACCTTTTCAATATTTTTAACATGACTGACGTTGCATGCCTCACATGGCCTTTGAAAACAACTGGTTAAACTGTAGGTTAATTTTATAATATATGTAAATTCATAATATACATTAGTAAATAATTTATCTTTAGTAAATTTATGGAACCACTGAAATAATTATTATTCTGTTTGGTCTTATTGAATGTCAATTTTTTTAGGTGACAGGACTGGTTTCACGTCTTGTTGTCATAAGAGAAAAGCAATATTACCAAAGTCAATGTCAATATTTTAATGTTTAGTATTTTTATAAGGTGAACTCACTTCAAATGATGATTCAATAAAAAATGAGCCAAAAAATACTATGTAAAATCAAAATAAGAAAATTTGTGTGCTCATGAAAGTAATCTATGGCTTAGATCTCCGCGGTTACAATGATGCAGTTCAACCTGATGTAGCAATTATATTTAGTACAGTTGATGATGAATTTTGAACAAAAATGAATTCATTTTCAAAAGTAATGGTAGTATTAAAACATCTTTGTTTTGGGTTCATCATTTGATTCTATTGTGTAACCATTACTTTTCCAAACGATGATACCGAGCATGTACCTATTCCTCATAATCTACAGACTACATTTAATTCAATATCATCTAGAAATACCACCAACCCACCCATGGTGTCGTGTAAAATTAATTAAAAACTGTGTCGTAAGTTGCGATAAAATACTTTATTTTCGTAAAGTTATATTTACTTACTGTTTTTTATTTCAAATTTATAATTAATTTCAATTTAATTATTCATTTAGTTCATTTCATTCATTCATTATCATTTAGTTTAATATTTATATAATTAAAAAAAAAAGTGGCAAATAACTGAGTAGTCATGGTGAAAACCTTTGATTATAGATTATTGACAAAAGAACCCTGATAAAGTTCAAATTAAAAAAAAATCAATGAACTATGGTCGAATGTCGACCACTGAGCGCCCACTAGTCTACTCATCTACTCAAATAGACGAAATAAATCATACTCCCTTTTCTGGTCCGAAATAAGTAATCCACAAAAACCTTACATATTAGAAAGGGGTTTACTAAACACAGATATATAATATTATGATAATAAACAGTATTATTATTTCCTCCTGTAATATACATTCTCATAATCAATGTCCCTTCTATCCAATATTTACCCTTATTGCTACGGGCTGCCTGTAATACGGAAGTCCCAACATCCGGTGATCCGACCACCATTGGCTTCGGTGAATCAATCCACAATTTTTATCCACCGACGCTACCTTACGTCTGTTATTTACTTCGGAATTAGTGTTTATTTATTATAATAACTCTATATATCATAAAATAATAAAGGGAAAGTTTCTGTACTCTTTCACTGAAGAAGGAAAGCTTTATGTATATAAGTTATAGAAATTAAGTTAAGTTATACTAAGAAAAACGCATACGATTAAGGGCTAATAAGAATTGGAGTGGTCATGTTTTAGTGATAACAAACTTCGATATCACGTCTAAGAATTTTTGTAATGGTCATACAACGAGCTTAGGCTTCCGGTGAAAAAAAATTTAATCATACATTGAAGAATCATACATTAAAGTTAGAAAATGATCCATTACGTGTTTGACCAGCACCGCCCTTGCATTGAAATTTTGCCACTAAGCTTCTATTGCAATATTTTTGTAAGTTTGTTTTCCTTGTAAGTCTAGAAAGTTCGAAGTGTTTTGACATTGTTTCGCATGCTATTTTGATGATATCATTTACAGTTTTCATGAAGAAACATTTCAATAAATGTTACTACGCCCATTGGCAACATACAATGATATTATAACTAAAAAGCTGTAGATACGTCATAAGCGCTTCGACAGCGGCTTGTTAAAACTTGGCTAACTAGCTTATTTTTGACGACTGCCTCGTCAATCCGCCCGTATCTAAGCAACATATTACTGTTTGTTTTTCACCATCGATATTGAGAATATGCCATCTTACTTCCACATTTTATCTAAGACAGTGTGGCGTTACAATATTACTCAGGTCTTCTGAAAATTTCTAGAATTAATCACGGTAAAGGCGTTAAGTTAAATTTTCCGTTATTATTCACGTGTATCTCGTATTGGAATCACATAAATTTGTCAAGGATGATTGATGCCCTAGCTCGGTTACGTTTATCTCTTACTGTCATTCGGTACTTTAATAAATTGCTTATAGATGAGTTGAGACGTAAGGATTGAAACTTGTCATGAAAACTTATGAATCATCAACGTATTTATTTTCATCTGTTAAATTTTATTGTAGGATATTTCATTGCCTTTGCCGTGGCGAAACAATATATATTTTATTTTACTTACTAGCAACTCGGCCCGGCTTAATATGCAGGCTCGGTGCAATATGTAGAGCAACATAAGTGTGTAAACCATTCATATCGATTACTGGGCGTTTCGATATTCTATACTTTATCAAAATCATAGAAGCTAAGTAACAATATATTCACACATTTTTTTCGTCACGCGTTATTTTTTTTACCGCATAAAGATCCGTTCAGTAGTTTTTGAGTTTATCGCGAACAGACAGACAGACAGACGCGGTAGGGGACTTTGTTTTATACTATGTAATGAAGAGCAGTTTCAATCCAAATTAAATGTACAACGTTACTAATGTATTTTATTGGATAGTAAATGATATTATATTGGTGAAAATGACGTCGCAAATAACCTATTATTTTTTAATAATATAGATAAGCAAAAATTATTGGGTACTATGAATTATCCTGAGGAGATCGTCGGCTCTTTGTAGGTATGGTAAAGATGTGTAATACCGTAGTATAATATATTGGTGTATCTTATAAGGCCCAGAGTTTCAAATGCAAACACTGAAAACCACTTCTTATGGCGTCAATAGAATAACACCGACTTTTATCAACTTTGTATAAATTTAATATACACGTATCATACATATAAACGTTTAGGAGGAAATTTTCTAAATGGCAGTGAAAACAGTAACAGAATTCGTCGTGTAGCTTAGAATGTCCACGGTAACACACGGACAGACACTAAGAGTGACATAGTTCTATAATATTTTATTATACATAGTATAAAACAAAGTCCTCTGCCGCGTCTGTCTGTCTGTTCGCAATAAACTCAATAATTACTGAACGGATTTTCCTACGGTTTTCTCCAATATGAGTGATTCATTACGATTATTTAGGTATATAATTTGTCTACATATTTTTAATTATCAGGGCAGAACAACGTCCGCCGGGCCCGCTAGTATACTATAAGATTAGGCAGTCCAAGTAAATCACTGAGTAATAAGTTATCGGTAATAGTGTAGCTCCAGCAATATTCTCTAAGCATATTATCGATTCACCGGATAATGATATGACGTATAGTCTATAGCTAGTTTTATTGGCTGACGTATATTCACATAGGGTGGATCATTGTATGAATGATAGTTATGTCTGGAAGAAAATTACATTCTAAGCATTAAAACTTGTAATACACGTGTATGTAAACAGTATTTGTATAATTGTAACAAAATGTAATAATAAAGATAAATTCGCTTCAGATTATGGGTGAATATTTTCGATATTTTATATGTTGTTCGAACCGGCGGTGTTTCAACGCTTAGAATGCCTTCTTAGGACCTAGATTCAATAAAGCATTTTTGATTATCTCTTATTTGTTCAATCTGTTAAGAATTTCGTAAACCATTATGAATGTGATAATACCAAATGGTATTTCGTTTTTGTATTTATTTTACTAAACAATAGCGTACGAAGACCTAAGTAAATATTGTAAAAGTGGCCAATACAATAACCTGATATTGGCTGATATATTTGTTATTATATGTCCAACATAACGAAGGCCTAACTAAACAGAATAAAATGTTTAAAATAATAGAAATTGTTTTTTAATTATTTTTGTATAACGAAGCAATATTAATGTGGTATATATTGTCGAATAATGTAATGTAGAATGTTTGGATTTATTAAATACTAGCTTGTGCCGGCGACTTCCTCCGCGTGGAATAGTTACTTTGGGCTAACGCTAACACGCAGCGAAAGCTTTCAAGAGGAAAAAAAGACCCGATATTAAAACATTCTTCATTGGTGCTCCGCTTCTATTGGTCTTAGCGTGATGATATTATATATAGCCTATAGCCTTCTTCGAAAAATAACTTTTCTAACACTGAAATAATTTTTAAAATCGGAACAGTGGTTTCTGAGATTACCACGTTCAACCAAACAATCCTCCACCTTTATAATATTAAGTATAGATTACTACCCTTCTCTCGTACTTAACTCGAGCCGTCATTCAAATTAGAATAACTTTTGATAGAGTGGACCGATTTAATGAAACAAAGACTCAGTTACACCCGAGAATATACACACATCAAAAAAGTCTAAGCAACATGCGTGATATTACAAATTTTACCATTTATATTAATTAATTTCTAAGTATTTACTCAAACAAAGTGCGTAGGTAAGTAAACTTTTTTGTTATTGATGACATACTGGCTGGTTGTAAAAAAAATTTGATTATGTTTTGTTTTTTCATGAAATTCAAATGACTGCGAATTTGTTTGAATTTAAGTGCGTTTTAATTGCTACGTTTAGTCTTGATTTTATAATTTTACCAACCATTTAAATAAAGTTAGCGACAAAATTGAATTGTTAGATATTCTTTACGTCATGAAGCGACGTCATTTGATGGCAGATGAAATGCAAAGAGCTGTAGGCATGTTGCTAGCGGGAAGTAATCAATCTCAGGTATCTCGACATTTTGGCATTCATAGAAGTGTTATTTGTCGTCTTTGGCAGCGCTACAATAATACAGGAGAACCCGCTGAACAGCATCCAGGCCGTAAAAGGAGTACAACCACTCGGCAAGACCGGTACATACAACTGACTGCAAGACGCCAGCCGATGTTAACCGCTCGACAGATAAGTTTGAGGCTACAAATTTCAAGTGGTGTTGATGTAAGTCCTCAAACTGTGCGAAATCGACTGCATGAGTACGGCCTACGAGCTCGACGCCCAATCAGGTGCCCACCGATACGTCACGGGAATCGCGCTCGTCGATATGAATGGTGTAGAGAACGCATAACATGGACCCAGGAACAATGGGATAAAATTATGTTTTCCGATGAGTCGCGATTCGGGTTTAAGCCTGATACAAGAAGGGTGCGAGTGTATCGTCGGCCCGGAAATACTGAAAGGCTCAGGTGCGTTCAGGAAGTTTATCCATACAGCGGCTCAACAGTTATCTTATGGGCGGGTATTATGAAGAACAGGCGAACTGAGCTCATTTTTGTAAATGGAAACATGAATGCTGAAAATTACATTGAGGATATTCTCAGACCTTATGTCTACTCATTTGCACAAACCTTTGGCTCCGATTTTAGGTTAATGCATGACAATGCGCGTTCACATACAGCTCGGCAAACCAGTGAATACTTTCCAACGGAGAACATCCGGGTATTGCCCTGGCCTGCACAATCGCCAGATCTCAACCCCATCGAGCACGCATGGGACATGCTCCAGAGACGTGTTTTGAAGGACTTGGACGGAGCGACAACAACCCAACAGCTGAAGGATTTGCTACAATTCCATTGGGAGCGAATACCGCAAGATGACATAAACAGTCTCATTAATTCAATGAATAATCGTTGCCGACAAGTTCTGAATAGCAGAGGAGACCATACTTTGTATTAAATTGTTCTATTCTTTCACAATAAATACATTTTCTTTAGAAATTTCATTTTGTAAGAAAAAAGTTTAGTTTCTTATGTATCTTAGTTTCTACAGTATATTCTAATATTGTTCATTTCTGTTATTAAAAGAACTTATAAAGACAACAGCTGTTATTTTTACATCATAGAACCCTAAAGATATTATTTTAAAAATAAAATACAACGTTATAATGTGAAGAACCAACCTAAAATTTAAATTAGTACATGTTGCTTAGACTTTTTTGATGAGTGTAGTTTATGATTTTCTCAGTGAGGCTTTATTGTGAACCCAGTACTTCAGTATTGTTGCTTGTTCATACAAACCTACAGACAGACAGACATTTCTAAAAATGATTGATATGTATTCTATTACTTATTCCTAGATACCGCCAACAATTTTGTTCACAATAATCGAAAAAGTACTTTAAGCACTTTAGATTTACATTCTCAGTATATGTATTGATACTTATATAGCAATTCAGTTTCCTGTATGAAAATATTGATATTGAAAATAATAGTTGATATTATATCATAGTAAAAATAGATTTCAATATGTCACAATGAATTAATATTCCACAAATATTAAATACTAATAATGGAAAGGTATTTATTACTTGTTCCTAATATTTAATATATTATAAAACAAAGCTAAGAGATATACCTGTAAATAGGTTTTCCTCCGGTAGCTTTCCCAGCTCTGAACCACAGGACCATGTAAACGCGATCTTCAATGGCGTCGGGTGCGACGTCACATGGCAGTGAAGCGGTGCGTCCTAATACTGCGTCTACATCTACTGTCGACACTGGAACAATAAAAAATTGTAATTTAATAAACAGTTAACTGGACAATAGATATGGTCTATCTGTTAAAGTATTCTAGATATTCATAAGTTTGTGTAACTTATAGCTGTTTTATAACGATATTTTTTGAAGAAATGAGATAATAAAATAATGGTAATTTAATTTGCAATTGAAAACGTCTGACCACAATTCCACTTAATATATACTATACAAACGAAAATACGGGCCGACTAAATATCTTTGCGGTAACATCAAAACAACCGAACTAATACAACGTTTAATATATGCAAAAGCAACAAAATTTACAATTTAGGCCTAAGAAGTTGATATAAATTTTACAAACAAAACCGGTGTTATTACAAAAAAGTTAAACACGTATTGAATACTTGCTTTAAAAAGGTTTCGAATTAAATGCACCGCGCTCGCCTGAGGCAAGTTCGCGTTATCCTTTTTCGCAAGTCTAACCTAACGTAGCCAAAGCGAGACAAAAGAGCAAGATGGAGAACATTCAGCAACCGCGGTGCATTTAATTCGAAGCCTGTTTAAAGCAAGTATTCAATACGTATTTAACTTTTTTGTAATAAAAACACCGAACAGGTTTAATGAAAATTTAAAAGACATATCCCAAAATCGGTGTCTTATATTAGTAACGGATATGTTCTGCTTTTTTATAGATGCACTCCTTCCAGTGCATGTTTTCAATCAAATTCCTAAAATTTTCGGGTGGGATCACTCCTCAGGCATTTTTAAAGTATTAATCAACTACTGTTGGTTGTAAAATTATTGTTTACTCTCTCTCTAAATTTTCGTGTCAATTAATCATTAGTTGTATTAAATACTAGCTTCTGCCCGCGACTTTATCCGCGTGGAATAGTTACTTTGGGCTAACGCTAACACGCAGCAGAAGCTCTTGAAAGGAAAAATGACCCCGATTTTTAAACGTTCTGATGATGATATACCTAGTCTTGCCATAAATACTGAAACAAAGAAAAAAAAATTTTTCTATTGCAAATAACATTTATTACTTTTACAGTGTGTTAGTTTAATACATAAATATAAAACAATTAAAAATATAAAAAGCTTATTCGAAGTGGTCTCCATTGGCTGCAATACAGTCCTTTAAACGTCGAGGCCAGTTATCAATAGAAGCACGCACTTTTTCCACGGAAAAATTCTTCACTGCCAATCATACGGATTATTTTAGGGACTCCAAATTATCATGGCGTTTAGAGCAAGCCGTAATCTCTAAAACTGACCATAAATCATAATCCAGTGGATTAAGATTGGGATTAGACGACGGCCAGTCTTCAGCTCTGATGAAGTCCGAAATGTTCGTTTCCAACCAAGACTGCGTAGACCGTAGAGCTTTATGACCCGGCGCCGAGTCTTGCTGGAATGAGCATTCTTGGTTGTTGAACATGGTGTTGTTAAGGGGCTTCACTACCTTCTCAAGAATGGTATCTTGATACACTTGTGCCGATGTTTTGATACGTTTCTCACAAAAATATGGCTCAGTCACTCCTTCATAGCTAAAAATCCCTCAAACCATCACTGAAGTCGGATAGTGCCCACGTTGCACTCTGTCGACTAATTGGGAAGCTTCCTTAGAGCTTTGAGCATAAATACAGTCATTTTGTGTATTACAATGTTGCTCAATTGTAAAAATTTTTTCACCCGTAAACAAAATCTTTCTGTGACCTACCTGCCTTTGCGTACCGCTTCAGTAGTTGTTTCGATTTTACCACCTTATTCTTTTTTAAATTATCAGTTAAGAAATGACCAGTACGTCTCTTATAGGCTAAAAGTCCTAAGTTATCTTTTAAAATACGTGACATGGTTCTAGGTGCTATCTTCATCTCCCGAGATAAAATCTTTTGCTTTCGGACAGGATTTCTTCGAATTCTTTCCCTTACTGCTTTGACCACCTTTTTCG
Organism: Antheraea yamamai; assembly: GCA_036509395.1. Lineage (NCBI taxonomy): Eukaryota > Metazoa > Arthropoda > Insecta > Lepidoptera > Saturniidae > Antheraea > Antheraea yamamai. The sequence goes on along the minus strand of AP028448.1, from coordinate 11,281,507 downwards.
TACGAACAATTCGTGGACCGCCAGATCTTTTTCTATCATAAACAGAGGAGATCTCATTGTACCTATTAATAGCCCGGTACATAAACATTTTACTAATACCAAGCGTATGGTGAGTTTTAAATATTGCATTTGGTTCCATACCTACTTTGTGTAATGCAATCACAGCGATTCGGTTCTCTTTATCACCCCACTCCATTTTAATATCGCAAAATATTGCACAATGTATTGGCGCCAAAATGAGAAAACACAATGAATAATCATATAAAAATGACAGATTCCACATTCAAATGTAATATTTTGTTTATTTTTAATTGTAACAGTATTTATGGTCAGACTAAGTATATAGCCTTCCTCGATAAATGGAGCTATCTAATACTGAAAAAAAATTTCAAATTGGACCAGTAGTTCCTCAGATTAACGCCTTCATCCAAACAAACAAACTATTCAGCTTTATGATATTAGTATAGATAAGTCAGGACTGTTAACTTAAACATTAGTCGCTCGAGCCGTGCGTGCCATTTACCAAACCCAATACCAGTTGGCTTTGCTAATCACCTGGAGGCCGGGTGACGTTTTAAAAGTAAAGTTGTATATTTATAGTATGGTCATTTTTATATTGTTTGTAGGTTATATTTAATGACCATAGTCTCCCTTGATGTTAAGGAATGGCGAGGTAACATGTGGCTATCAAATGCATCTGCTGGACGATATTTGACTCATTGACTCAGCGACACAACATTTGGCCTTGAGCCAGACGGGCTAGTTATTCTAAAAAGGCTTTATTATCATTCTATGGTTTCGTCACGATGATTCCTTTCACCAAAATCTCAAATTCATTTTATGGATTCGTCGACGGACCCTGTGTCCATACGCGCTATCACTACACCAACACTGTTTAGTTTGGTGGTCTCAGTTTTTCTGTGTAAGCTTTCTAATGTAATCGTTATTCGTATTGGGTACACCGAACTAGTCGATTTCGTAAATACAGGTTTCTAAAAACAGCTAACCTTCATAATTTAATACACCGATCACCACTAAAAAAGCGACTCTGCATTCTTCTGCGAAGAGCACCAGACCATCGTGATTTATTTGTGGGGAATCCTAGACGATTTACACGTTATTACAGACTCGATATAGGAATTCGAGCGACTCGTCACTTTGACGTATGCTGGTCTACGTGCAATCGATTACGGACCGTCTGAACATTGTCGACTGTAGGCGATTTTGTAACTTACGAACAGTCACTGTGTGTTCTTGACGGGCATTTAACCTGATGAATCAATAATCATAAACAGTAGTAATGCGAGCCCTAATCGAACTAAGTCTTCTTGCATCACTGCTGGTTACTTGAAAGCAATTTAATTTGAAAGCAGTTTAGTATTTTTTTTTTTATCGTAGCTCAGCAAAGTGACTGTACTGTGCCTGATGGTGAGCACAGTATAAACCAAAAACAACGGCGACTACCGAGAGACACGCTATCCCTCATCCCTCACCGGTCGCCGCTATCATGCCGGCTTGCATAAATGTTTCTTCAGGCTAACTGGGAATATTATTGAAAAGAAAATATTAGTGAAGGTAATACATACGTGAAGTTAAAAAGTACTGAAGTATAAATTTATGATACAGTTCTAATATATAATTACATTAGTAGCGTACTGTAATTTACTAGAATGAATGTGACGAATCTGCTTGCAGTAATCTTGTCCGCATATTTTCTTGTTCGGGGCATTAGAAGCGTGGGGTATTAATTAAATAATCTGACAAAAATGGTATTTTGCTTAATAATAATGCTAAAATGAAACTCAATTAAGAAGTGCTTACTTAAACCAAAACAATTTTTATTTTACTCCTGATTAATTCTGGAAACGCTCACCACTCTCGCAGAACATCGACGTGAAGTAACAGTGCTTGCATTGTTGCGTTTCGTTTGATCAGTGAGAGCGCCGGATACCCAACTCCCCTCTTCCCCACTCCCCCTGCTCCCAAATACAGGCTGGCAACGCACTTGCGACTCCTCTGGTGTTGCAAGTGTCTATGGACGGTGGTGACCACTTAACATCAGGTGACCTACCTGTTCGTTTGCTTCCTATGATTTAAAAAAAAGTAGATTTTATTAATATTCTACTCAGGTCATATTAACATTGACATGTATAACAAAGAGTTTGTAAACCTATATTTTTCCAATTATCAAGTACTTTCTATTGATAAATTACGGAAAAATATAAACGAATATAACTCCTTATTTTCTTTTGAATAACATATAATCATTATTAGGACGTTTCTTTTTATAACGTTATTATGAAAGCATAACATAATAATTTACTTATTTAATTCATCGAATTCTGAGTAATGAAATAAAATTCATTCTGAACGACCGACTTCAACCCACATTACCTTTGCCCTTAAGAATTATGTATTATATATAATTCAGTATACAAGTACGTTGCCGGCAAGACCAAGAGCTTACAAATAGCCTCGAGCCATTCGATCATTCACTAACTTCATTTATAACTTTCGACCTAGCAAGGCCACGGTATTACCGGCAGTATTATAATAACAATTTCTTGTGTAATAAGAATTCTATTCACATGAGAATAGCACGTTAGCTGAAAATAGGTATACAATCCGGATTAGAACAATATAAAAGTCGTTAATTCTATTTTCGCTTTAAGCAATTAAGCATTTATTTAATCGTTTACAGGTCTTATGCCGAAAATGTATAAAAACACGTATAAAATTGGTTAATTTAGAGCCCATATTTTCTTATTATGAAAAGAAATCTGAAGGGATAAAGCTTCAATAATGAGAACTTAAGAGTGTGGTAGAGTCACTCTGAAGCTATTACGGCCATGGTTTCAGCATGAATGGGTCGGCTCGTCCGGGGTACTACCACCCGACCCATAGAAACATCGACGTGAAGTAACAGTGCTTGCATTGTTGCATTTCGTTCGGTCAGTGAGAGCGCCGGTGACCCACCTCCCCTCCCCTCTCCTCTCCTACCCCCTGCCCCTTCCCCAATTCCCCCCAACGCACTTGCTACTCCCCTGGTGTTGCTAGTGTCTATTGACGGCAGTGGTCACTTAACATCAGGTGATCCGCCTGTTCGTTTGCCTCTTACGATATAAAAAAAAAATTAGTGTTTAAAATCTTGCTTCTTGGTATATTTATACTTTGCAGATAAAACTTTTAGATAACCGACTAGTAAACGATATTTGTCATATAGATTACAGGTTCGGATAATAAATAACAAGATGGACTTCCTTTGTTATTAATGGCAAGATATTTCAAAAAGCAAAATGCAGAACAAATACTTTTGAAACATAAGGAAGAACAACGAATATAAAAATATTTTGTACTTTACTGAAATATTCACGAGAATAACGGTGGTCTGTGTTTTAAAATTTTCGGTTTCACCTTATCTGAAGGCATGTCAGGCTTTTCGGTACACAACGTATAATTTTATATAACATGCGAATACTAAACGCGTTGTATAAAATAAGTAAAAGCCGCCAAGTAGACACGAAATTTTACAAGAGAAATTCTATGTAAAATTTTGTACATCGCTCTTCTATATTTAGAGGGAAATAACACGATTCCTAAGGATTATATCAACGAGATTAGGTTACACGCTAGCAGATATATTACGATATTCATCGGATTAAAATAACCAATTCTGTATCGCGCAGATAAAAGCTAATTTCGGTATACCAAATGTCGTCGGCACAAAACATTCATGCACCCCAAGCTACGGGTTAACAAGGCCCGCACAATCGCAGAAAAAAGAATATCTAAGTGAATATCACTGTTATGTTGTACTTACATCGTTATGATTCCTCGCTTCCCTTTCTCGAGACGATAAAGAGACCATGAATATAAATAGACGTAATATTAAAACGCTCCGTTTCCACACCGCATGAAATAATCCTCTTTTCTTTAAGGAAAACTGTCATCGTGTTGGGGGCAAGTAATGTATACCATCAGTCATACTTAGAAGGAATTTTCAATTTACTTGGTGTGAAGACCACCCTAATAAAGATGGATTACTTGGTCTCGCGGTTCTAGCCGTGTATCAATTTAGTTCCAGGCCCTGAAGGTATTGTGTGGACGTTATTATGTAAGATATTTTATGTCCTGGACAAATTATGGACAATGGCCTAAGGAGTTTGACCTCGAAAGTTCGGAATTTCGTAGCACATTACTGGTTGTGCGAAAAACGTAATTTCCTTTTATCACAACAATCTTTTATAATTTTGTAGCTTAGTATAATTTCAATTTATATACTAAAATGAATACAATTTTGGGTTAAAAGCTATCATAAGTTTATATTGTCCCTATATAACCATATATTTCATAGTTTCAAAGAGGAATATTTACCAATTATGGAAAATTATATAAATTCGTAGGAGGACGTCGAGTAGTTAAAATGTATTTTCAGTCCGCTCTATTGAAAAATTATTAAACAAAATGTACTAAACAAATAGATTCCATTTTGAATACATTTTTAAACCCTGCATGTCGAATACAATTTTGTAATTAGAAATGTTGATTTTGTTAATATGTAAGGACTTTTTTTATCTTGATCATACTAATTACCCGATAAGAGGGTTCTGTTTTAATTGTAAAGCTTCAACCTTAAATACTTAGAAAGAGTGATTTACATATTTTTCATATAAAGACAAGAGTTATTTATATATATCCAACTAACGACTAGTACCGGTTTCGCACGGATGCAATGTACTAACGTGTTGTCCTAAGAGTTCAAGCGATTTCAGTAATGTATGTAGTATGCGATCAATTCTTTGTTGCTTTGATACATCTCATCAAAATTTTGAAGTCTCATTAATAATTTTTTACTTGCATATAATTTAAATGTCTAAGTGTAAGTCATCTTCTATAATAAAAATCATGTGCTTTAATCGACGATCTTAATCTACATTATACTTCGAAAATAAATAACATTTATAATTAGATAAGTATTATATTGCTCGAAATAGGCTCCGAAATAACCCATTATGTTTAATAATGTCCCAATATAAAAATAGTTACTATGGATTATTATTAGCAAGTAAGCTTAAAACTTTTATGTAGGAAATATACCATCTATGTAGGCATTTTAAGGTATACAATTCAGTTGTACGTCCTACAGCTTAAGTTAGATAGCAGACTAAGTGCCCGAACTAAAATATTTATTACAATTTACTTAAAAAATCTATGGCTGACTTTTCTCTACTTTCTATAAACATAATAAGACTGTATCTATATTAATAAACCTATAGTTCTGTGTGTAAATTTAATTTTCTCCAATTTTTGTTCTGTATATAAGACCGCTGATTACAAATATGGCGTTACAATTTTTGTCTATGTGTCGAAGAAATTATGTACATGTAACCCTAATAAATCTCGTTGCATAATTTAGAAGGATTAAGCTTACATACAAATAGACATGCATAGTGATATGTACTCCTTTAAATATGATTTATGCTTTAAAAGAATGTTCTGTATGTATCCGATAATCCCCTTTTTTGTCATAAAATATCTTTTACAATAAAGCTGTTTTGAAAGACTGCGTCATCAAATGTCGTGCATAATATATCGGAAATACAAATTATATTAGATTGGGGGGTTAGCATACATAATAAGTGGGTACGACGCGCCCGCTCTGCAAGATGGTGTCGTGTTGGAGGGCACTAAAGTATTGCGTCGCTCATTATAGCGGTGCCGAATGTGGTTTCGTGAATGGTGGGACTGTGTCACGGAATACGCTTGTCTGAAGTTTGACGAATAATTACAGGTGATTATATCATTCGATCTTTTGGGCGTGGAAGTGTACCTATATAAATCTGTGATATATATTTATTATGATAAAACCTTTTAATTAGGGCGAACGAAACGTATCTTAAATATTCGGGTGACAATTATTTGTTCCTAATTAATCTTTTTCCTACGATAAATTCACTGCAGTAAAATATTTCCAAACAAAAAAAATACACTTAAGAAAATCATCACTATACATAATATTGATTTTTTTTAAATAATTAACAATAAGTAACTCGTGAAAGAAAAAAAAAATCAAAATTTATTAAATGTCTAACTTTTTAACCTTTAATAACTTTTGTGGGGAATTCAATTTCCCATAAAAATATAAGTTGGGTTTTCAAAACTAAAATCCGAAGCCGAGTTAAAAAATTCCAAAGTAAAAAAAATAATTCGTGTATTTATTAAATGAGAAATGAAAAGAATCGATTCGCAACCTCTAAAAATCAATATTAAGAGCTCGGATTTTGACAAAGCCTTTGTTTTAGTATTCCCTGATAACATTTTACGATCATTTGAACAAATAAAAAAGTCGATTATGCCGGTACACCGTTATATATGCATATTATATTATTTCGATTAAATTACTATACTATATCACATAAGCGAGTTGCATAATACAAACTAAATCCATTACTGAATATTGTTCTCCAGATTGTGGTTAAACACTGAGTACTGTAAATATTATACTTTGTGTGTAACTTACAGTGTTTAGTTTATTGTTTACATACATCAGATAATAATAATTATAGTTGATATTGGAAAAGTTGAAATATTTACTATAAATATCATAACTGAAGTATTTGATTAAAGAAGGGTTACTTTGTGGAAATCCATCATAAAATATTATAGTGGACGTTAGTTTGCAGTTCCGCCTGGAATTGATTGGACTGGATTGAGACGTAGTAGCGACCAATCAATTCCAGGCACAAGTGCAAACTAACATCCACTATAATATTTGATAACTGAAGTATCTTAACTTATATTATGAATGCAAATGTGAGTTTGTTTGTTTGTTACGCTTTAACTTCTTAACTACAAAAAGAAAAAGATATAGGGTCCTTTTTATCCATGATAAAGCACTGTTACCGCGGGATACGTCAAATACACATTAACGCAAACGAAGCCGCAGACGAAAGCTAGTATTATTACAACTGTAAACCTCTGAATCGATTCCATGTTTTGACATAGACGTGTTCTTATAGCTATAAAATGGACATAGATTACACCGGTCAACACGATTTTTGGGTCTAACTTCTACATGTTAAATTTTGGTTTCTCCTACGACAAAAATAAGGAAAAAAGTTTTTTGATATCGCTGTTCAAAGTCCATCACATCTTGGTGAAAACGTTCTCCTTGTTCCTCGGAGTAGGCCCCATATTGTCTTTAAATTCGTTCAGATGAGAATGTAGCATATGAATTTTATGAAATAAATTAAATCATACTTATCGTCGTAAATCAGACCAAAGCAAACTTTATAAACTAAATATGAATATTTAAGTGTTTTTCAATATCTAGAATCAGAATTTAAGCAAGAGAACCGAAACCCAAAAAAAACATTTGCTGACCTGTGTTACTTTTTATCCCGGATATATTAAAGAACATACAGCTGAAGCCGCGGGAAAATTTAGGTATAGGTATATATTTTAGTTTCGAAAATTTCACTAACATATTACAGTTTTATTTTTCGACGTAGTAAACCCTTATTTTATAAAGGTCTAAATGAAAATTAAAAAAACGAGTGTGAGTTCACACGTGGTAGAAGTGAAACTTAGTATTCTGATTAATTTCTCAGAAAATGAGATAAACATACTATGAAAGTGGTATTTATTTATTAGCTTTCGGCATTATTTAGTATTATTTTAATATATATTAATAATACACAAGACAGAATATATTTCAAAAGTGCGCGATAGTCACCACGATCCAACAGAAAATAATGTGCTATAGATTTCAACGTTTCTCTCACCCTCTCTTTGTATTTCGAGTATCTTAAAAATATACTATCTCATTCTCTCACAGCCTAAAACCCATATCCACATTTATAGCCATTGACATATAAAAACTCAAGACACACAGTCTCGAATAAAAGTAGCGCTCAAAACCGTCCCGCAAAACTCTTCAATATACGTACGTGGTTATAGTTATGCGATAAATTTATGATTTTGCAAATTCAACCTTACCTGAATGATTTAAAGTTGGACAAGGTTACAAAGTTACAAGGACACAAGCTACGCGAGTCTATTTGAAAGGAATGTGTAGGAGCTTCGGACTCACTACTATAAGATTGTAGACTGACACGGATAGCGTAATAATAATACTCGGAGTGCGTGAAATATACTGTTTATTAATATGACCATATAAGGTATTTATAGAGACGCGATCGTTCATTTGTTTGAGCGACGTTCTATTTATAATATATACAAAAGTTGTCTGCCAAAGAGGACTACATACTCGGTAGCTACAAGTGCATAATCTATTATGCACTCATTTCAAACACCTATAGGCGAGGGTAAACCTGATTGTTGGTGTGGCGAAACGTGGCGACGCAATCCCATGCGCAAGCGACTGTGCGCAATCTCTTTTGCCGCAATGAGCTCGCATATCTATAGTGTATACAGTGTTGTTTACTACGTTACACATTTTTCACATCTGCTAGACGTCCCGTTACGGCTCAATTTTTTTTTGTATATCATTATTTATAGTCCTCTTTTTCGTTACACATTTTTATTTCATACAATTCAATTTACACCGTCCTAAATGAAGTTTCTCTTCAAAAATATTCATATATGTATTTACATTTATGTTCGTTATAGTACAAGACTGTTAAACCTTTGCGATATGCCAATTAACCCTACTTTGTTTTCACACACCAACTGAATGACAAACTAAATCAGAAAGAAAACAAATATTTACGCCAAGACAAAACAAAATCGTTGTATGCTTATATAATAAGCAGGATTATGTTCTGTATAAGAATCACGGGTCAAGCTCAAGTCCCGTGACGTGTCCCGACAATAATTTTATTAATATTACCCTCGGAAGGCTGTCACGCGCGGGACCGACCGTACATCTCATGCTCAGGGAAAAAATATGATATATTAGGTATACGAAAGACATACGAGCATTCCTCACCCTCTTCTCCCAGTTATATAGTCTTTGTATAGGTATATGGTAGATATTACATTGGACGTTACTTTGCACTTCCGCCTGGAATTGTTTGGTTGGTACCACGTCTCATTGTAGAAAAAAACGTTGGATTTTATTGACGCTAGATAAAACTGAAAAAGTTAAATCTTTATTTACTATTTCGTTTCGTTTTAGCTATTTCTATTACTAATTTCAGACTCGGCAAAGTTACCTATTTTTCTGGATTAATGTACTCTATCCTTTTCTGTATTCACGACATGTGTGTAAAATTGTGTGATGGTCGGTTAAGTAGATAAGGAGCGAAAGCGTAACAAAGAAACGAATTTACTTAGACATTTTCTTATAGTAAGGATCAAACATGTGTCAAATATTGTAAAGAAGCAAGAATCCAACTAGGTTGCCGGGCTTCATTCGTATGAAGCTTCAATAACATTCAGTGTGTGATACAAAAGCTAGATTTGTGATACCCATTATCTTTTATAGTAATTTATATTTTAAACGATAACTTCATACTTTACTAATTTTTCATGATTAGGTTCTATATTCTAATTTATTTAGGTGTATCTAGTAACGTATAATCTTCAACGATATAAAAGCATATTATAACCCGAAGAATGTTTTTTTTACATCTCCTTTCTTACGCTATGCACGAAATTGAGTAAATAAAATGAGTAATATCATAGCGGCTACATACTTTTATGATGCTTTTCATATTAGAAAATGACATCGATACAATTAATATCTAATATATATTGTTCTTGATATTAATATAATATAAAAAAATATTAAAGAATTTTAAATAACGTTATATAATTGTGATTGTGACTTAAAATTGTCATATACAGTTTCCACAAGATTCTCAAAACGTGTTTCGTAATAGGTATTTCTATAACCCCTTCTATAACACAAAACACTGACAAAGGGAAAAATCGTTAAGTGTTCAGTTAAGTAGTTTCTAGTAAATACCTATAATATTGCATTATAACTTGACTGAACTAACTTGTATCTACTTAAGTTGCGGCCAACTACTTATCAAGTTACAACTTGATAACCATTTAACGAAGTCTCAAAGTCTGTGTTCAAAGTAAAGTTGTTTATTTTAAGGATTACGGCTCTCGCAAGAAAAAATTGTGGATTTTTTTTGGATGCTTATTGCAAATTTTGCATTCTCTGTTAAATATATATTATAACATGGAATTATTGAAGGTAAGAAGTAACCGAGTTTTGTGGACAAAAAGACAATCCCAAGTTACTTTTCTATCTTAATCTTATGATTGTAAACGAGCAATTCACATACATATATTTATTTTGTGTATCTCGAAAACAGCTCTAACGATATGGATCACATTTTGTATTTAGATAAGGCTTTTCTATTTAAGTTTATCTATATAAGTACCTTCGCCAAAGAAACGCGATATTATAAAAAAAAAAAAACATTTTTATAACGAATATTCAATGTCACATAATGGCAATGGCGCCACCTCGTAAATTTTCTGGGTAATTGCATTGTTGACAATAAATGATAAACTGGACTGATGCCTCAAAATTTTCTGAGATAGCACTTTATTACATTATCAGAAAACGAATATGTGGCTTGCTATGTGCACCAACCGAGCGAATCCCTGTCATCCAGGTAACATTGAACGACGAATATAAATAAATTTACGTTTAAATTGTTAAATTAAGCTGAGACAATTAAAATGATTATTCTGAAATAATTTAAACCTACTTTTTTTATCTGTATATAAGTTTCGTTTTGTAATAATATACGTTGTAGCGACGTTGAAGAGAAAGACGGACAAAGTTTTGATCGACGATTTTACATTTAAAATTATTCGGTTCAACTAATTTAAAAATACATATGTGATTACTTGTAATATGTAGCTGTGATAATAAAACCATTGAAATGACTAGCAATCTTTAAAATTCGGTTTTATTCAGGTTTTATTTTTATCCGCATTTTGTATCCAAACTCTGTGCCCCGTCACACACACACGTCTTGCCCGCATTTTTACTTTATTCTTGCTGACTTTCTGATCAACACTTTGTATGGCCATTGTTCCACCTAAAGGGCCCCAGCATAACATAGCTTATAATATTGCTCATAGATTAACGTATTCAAGCAAAAAAACCAAATTGTCTTGATAATTTGTTTCCTCCCAATTTATTTCAAACATCATCCGAAATTACATTTGGTACATTATTATTTACTTTAATTATGTCGTCTTTTGGACAGTCATACTCTGGTCAATAATCCTCTTAGGGGTTAAATGTTTAATTTTGTTTTATGAGAAACCTTAACGACTTAGTGTTGTGGTAAGAAAACACGGTCACTAAATTTCAGGCTAAGATTAGTATTTTGATGTTTAACATAAACTAACTAAATTCACTAAACTTTACGCAAATGTCTGGTCTCAGTGTTAGTCAATATGTTTGTTATTCTTGTGTTTTACCAGAGTAGCTAATTATAAAACTAATGTTTGATAAAAATATATAGATAAATAAATTCAAATGAATGTTCTGGACTTCTCTTACTTTATTATACACATGTAAAATAAATAACTTTTGTTTTATTTTTATTACTAATATTAACGTGTTTAATAAACAAAGAAACAAAGAAATTAGTTACGTATCTAGGAATTATAATGTATGCAAAAATGAAAAAGTGAAAACCACACAGGAATTTGAAAAGATAGATGAATTTTATCAAAAAGTTAAACCTTTTCTGTATCATTATGTTCTGAATATGAAAACCTGTTTTGGCATGTTAGTAAGTGAGTAATATACGAATTACGAATTTCAGGTATACTAATTTTGTGGTATTGTAAATTTGCATTATGTGCAAAGTTTTAAGTTAACATACAGAACGATGATTAAGAACAAAATAATATTCTTACACAATTTTAATTATGGAATATAAGAGATTTCCTCACAAGCGGCAACAAACTAAAACACAACCTTAGAAGAAATAGGTTAAGTAATGTAGAGGAATGTGAAAAGTTATTAATGAAACCTGCACTGGAAGTTGCAATGAACCGGCCAAGAAGTTCTTATACGCGAGTACGTACTCGTGAACGTGACGTGTACAAATAATTTGTACCAACATTAACAAGAACGGAAGTTCCTTGACTTCAACTCTATTCCGACATGATTTATAAACTGTGAGTTATTTATTTCTTCAATTACCGGTTTTGTACATGGAAATGATAGTACTGAGACTTAAAATATTCTATTGTAATGCTATTATAGAACTTAAAATATTGTTTGTTTGAACGGGTTAATTTGTGTTCAGATGCAATTGTATTTTTTGTATTTCATAGCCTATTTTATTGAAGAAGATTATGGTAAATAGGCTATATAACGTCAGGCTGAGATTTTTAGGAACATAGCAAGTGCCTTAAAAAGTCTAGATCATAACGTAAAAAGATCGATACGAGATCGATACTAGATCGTAACGCGAAAAAAAATTAACATACGTGGGGTCCGTGTCGCGCAGCGTATTTATCGTGGGCTGATGACGTATCATGGATTGGCCGCTTGACGAGAATTGATCATCACCGAAAAAGGCCGAACTGTGAATGCTTACGTCGCATGTTTGATTCCTTAAGCAACAGCTGCCATTTATACTGAATTTGTTTAAGGATTGTATGGCTGTGATGTTAAAGTAATATAATTTTGTCAGATTTTTTTTTATTAACTAATCATACTCCGAAGAAATAGGAAGATAAAATAAATACTTAAACAGTGCCTTCAAGCGAGTAGAATCAATAATAATATATTAGTAAATCATTACAAATGAAATTGCCGTTTTGTCGAACTGGCCACTTTTACTTGAAATAGGCTTCATAGGTTAGGCGTTTGGTTAGGAATTTCAAATCCAAATTTATTTCAAATTTAGGCTTCCATATTTGCATTTCGAATTTAGCGATTCATTTGTTTTTGCACCATTCGATTTTTCTTTGACATTTTTCTTTTCACAAAATGGAAAACTTAAAATACCCCGTTATCTACGAATACTAGTTCCACCGCGGCATCAGCGATGCGGAATAAGCTGGAAGGATTAATGTGTGTGGATTAATATGTATGTATAATGGGGATGCTGCTGTAAAAGAGAGTACGGCACGTTTTTGGTTCCGATGTTTTCATTTTGCAAATTTAGACCTACGGAACTAACTCCATGGACAGTCTGAGACTCTAGTTGATAATGAAGATTTAAGCTGATCTGATCATGGAAGCGGATCCATCGCAAACGGTTGCTAAATTAAAGGAACAGCGGTTAGAATGTCTCCGACACTCACCATACTCCCAGGACCTTGCTCCAAGAGATAACCACTATAATATAATATAAACCGCTTTCAAAGATTTTTGACTCTCGCTTCCTCAATTACGTATAACATCGTGAAAGTGCATAAATAATGATGTTACATCCTTCGATTTATTAAATATATAATTTCATTTATGTTCGTTTTATTCTTTCATATAAAAAACAAATTCCATATAGTTATAAAGATCTAATATTTGGATTAAGCCGTGAGAAACAGTTTTCGGGCGCTTACATTGAAAACGCTATCTAACCCATATTAGATGAATAAAAAATTGAATGAATGTGCATCTTAAAAGTAATACAATGTTCTTGATGGTCTATTTATTGAGAATAAACTTCAGAAGTTATCTTTATTCCCTACATTTGCGAAGCCAGGGCGCTTCTTTACTTCTATACATATAACAAGAATCAAAATCTAACGTGTCTATAGTTTTTAGATTTTTGTAAAAAAAATGTTCCCGGGGTCTAGGAATAGGTAATAAAATGCTTTTCAATCAATTTTAGAAATGTTTGTCTGTTTGTATGCACACGCGTCACTGCGTTAATGATAAAACCTCTTCAAGAAATCATAAAGCATATCTTTGAGTAACATTTAGTCTTTATTTCATTAAAATCGGTTCGAACTATCAAAAGTTATTTATTGTACTTTTAATGCCGATTTTAAATACGAGAGCAAAGTAGATGGACTGTAAATGGACTTTATACATTCAGATGACTTTATTAGTCACTGTTTTTTACGTAAGGTTGCACGCGGCTTTTACCGACCCTCCCGATGAAATAACGGCGGTGAACGATCAGTACCAGCCTGTCTCTCCAAACAGAGCGTGTTCACGCCCACGCCCGCGTATCCACAGATCACGCCGCCGTGGTCTGAGGTCAATTTCGCTCCCGCACACCAGATTACGCCCCCCTCGGCAGCGGCTCAAGCCTAGGTCCGTTCCCTCGGCGTGGAGCCCTTGAGTGCGCTGCTCGCGCGATACAGTGACACAAAATCTTACATCACTGCGACAACATTACACATGTCACCTCCACACACGTGCACACATACACGCTTACACATGCAAGTGGAAGAGTTTTTTTTCCTTATCACACTGAAATAATTTTGAAAATTATCCAATGCGAAATGTATATAAGAGTTGTTGAGGTATGTATGCTTGGTACACATATTACGTTTCAACAACTCATATATGTATGAATAGTTAGCTTAGCTTAGGTTAGCTCAGATAGGTCGCGAATTGCATGTATCAGATAACAGTCCAAGCCGAGGTGTGCTCTGCACCCTTGAGCTAGTTGTCAAATAAATCGGCAGAGTGACTTAAGCGCTCGCCTTAGTAGTCCGGTGAAGCTGTTAAGACCTTGCTAGGTCAATAGCGTAGTCAATTCGAAAAAAAAAGTTCCACGTGGAACAATTCGCGGGCACAATCTTATATAAATAAATAAAAAGTTTCAGTATTGATAATGGATATGCCAAATACTGCAAATTTTTCTGCATTGTAAAAATAAATAAACAAATTAGGACTTTAATTTCGTTGTTAACGGCGGTAGTTCTTTTAAGAATGGTGACGCCGCGGCGATGTCGACGTCACCGGAGGGTGCGATGCGCGCGTGTGCCGGGGTTTCTATGGTAAATTAAGTGGACTGTATATGCGGGGGTGCTATATTTGATATTCGACTATTGCGATCAGTTACGACTAGGGAGACAAGGGTAGAAAGGAAACTTGGCACATACCTCGCGGCGATGCAGTCTCCACGTGGCTAGGTGATTCTCGTTTCATTCCACTGGGTTTCCTCCCTCACAACACTTATTGTTTATAATATATGTCGGCACGTATGTAGCGATGCGTTTATTTCTCACTCGACCTTGCGAAAACTCAAAATGTTAGCATGCGGTGCGGACGACACAACAATCACTGTGCGGCGCGCAAACTACACGACGATAGCAGTCGAACTAACACAATGGCGGCAACAGTCAAACACTGGCGGCCGCAATCGAAACTAGCGGCGCGGGCGTCGCGATACCGAACTAGCATGTGCCAGGAAAAGGTGATTGGGCAAGGCTAGAAAGGTGGTGTGACCTGATCGCAATTAATTGGTCAAAATTCAAAGTAACGCGATTTAAACCATAATGCGGGAATTTTCAAACATACATAAAGCGGCGCAACCAAAGAAGGTTGCGAAAATACCTATTATCATAATGTTTATTCGGCATTTTTTTCCTATGCAACTTAAAAAGTTCACTAAAGTTCACTAAATAATGAAAAAAACGACACTATTTTAAAATATATATAAAGGAATGAAAAGTGTACCAAAGTAATTAAATAGTGGAAAAAAATTAATTATTTATTTAATAAACGGTGTCGTATAATTAGAACATGTATGCAGGGTGGTCGGGTGTCTGTACCCGACTGGATCGCGACCACCGTACACCAGGTGGAACACCCGCCATAGTCACACGTTTGGGCGTGTCGCGTTCCGGGATCAGCCGGTGTATATCCAGCAACCGGGGGGGGGTCTGTCCCTGACTGGGTCGCTTTCAGGCCGGCATGACAGATTTTTTTTTGTATGTAATTGAAAAGAACAGTACCTACGACTAAATAAAATATGTAGATTAAAGTAAGGTTCCTTATGGTAAGTCTCAACTGCGCTGTGATTTATTACCTACGAGTTGTTTACTTGTTCGTAATTAGATTACTTGTAATTGTGCTAATATTTTATGACCACGTTGTTTGCTAAAGTTATTACCATATAAAATAAGAAATTATACTGTTATTCTGCATATACTTTAGTTAAAGTTACCAAAGAAAGTTACCAGTTTAGTTAGAAAAAATAGTGTGTGGCTGTGTCATGGACACAGCCGTTTCTTGTACGTGAATACGTCTTTAATTACATGGGCATACTGTAAAAGGAAGGTTTGGTATCATTTTCTTCGCTGTGTGAAGTGGAAATAAACAGCTAGTAGCTAAATAAGTCAGAATATTTTTATTTCTCACCTCAACAAAATATCACTTATGACGTGAAATCAATTCAATTTTTATTCAAAACCAATCTTTATATCTACCATTGGATGGTACCACGTAATAAATTGGTTATTTGTAATTTATTATTTTTCGAATATACCGAAAAGTTCTGACATAACCGCTTTCCAATTACATAAAAAAATTCAATTCATTTATCATTGCCATAATAACGAGCGAACACTTTTTGCGTACCCTTTGATTAGATTCCAAACAACCCATTCGCCGCGTACTGACAAAAGGTCGATGAAACCAACCACCTACACGGACTCTCTCGTTTTCCATTCGTTCCGCTGTCCAGAAATTTTCGCAGTAAAATTAATTGTTCCAATAAAATTGAAGCCGAATAGAGTCGCCCATGCATGAACACTTTTTAATTGGGTCGCTTTTTTCTGCTTTAGTAAGCATTCAGAAGAGAAATCGAACTTGGAATTCCCTCCGTTTACTTTTAAATGTGTCTCACCGATTAGGAGAGCTTTTGAAGATTTCGTACTTTTGAAACTTTCGTTCAAGTTTTCACAGACACTCGAAGAATTAACGATGTCGTAGTTTTTTATTAAAACAATTTTAAGTAAACATCTTTGATTTCTGTAACAACTGGCTAATTTTTACTTTTATCATATAGAATGACTTTTTTGTATTGTAAACTCTTTAGATTTTAATGACTTATTTCAAGTCTGATTAAATACCTAATTATTTTAACAATAGACAGCTAATAATTTTTTAAATTTGTTGTTATGTTGTACTGAAGCTAAGATTTATATTATATCTAAACAGTATATAAGTTATGATATACATTAAACATAAATTAGGTATGTTCTTATTGAAATGTAATGAACCTCAAAAGTAAAATTAAATACGGAGCGGACAATCAAAATGAACAATCTGATGCACACAAACGCACCTCCCGATGGATTGCACCGAAATCAGAATAAAAAACATGGATTAACGATCTCTCGAACAAACGAAAATATATTTCCCTATTTTCATTTTGGACAAGCAATCGTGTTTAATGGGTTGAGCGCGATTCCCACTTGAGTTTGTTCGATTTTGTTTCATTTGATCGCTTCAGCGATTCATTGTGTGGTATGACGTCGGAGGATGCTAATAAATATGTCGTTTATATTATTGATCCATTTATACAAATGAACTTTGCTGTCACAAAAACATTTACATTGTTTAATTTTTAAATTTGTGTTAACTCGCTTTTGCATGCGCTTTCAACCGCGTGAATAGAGATTTGGCTTTCGGAACAGTACTTTTTCTGTAAGTACCTCTAAAAACGAGTATGGAAAATTCCCTTATGATCGGTTGGATAGTTAAGGTATGAAAATGTAAGAAACTATCAAACTGACATTCGCTTTTATAATATTGTAGCATTAATTTATATAAGGCCGGCAACGCACTTGCGACTCCCTTGGTGTTGCTGGTGTCTATGGACGGCGGTAATCAGGTTACCATCAGGTGACCCACTAGTTCGTTTGCCCCCTATAGTATATAAAAAAAGTAAAGTGAATGTGGTGGCCGGGTGTCGACGGCTATATCGAACGAACTGTAGATTTGGATACAGACACGGTGTGCGATCTCTCGTGGCAGAGCGTACGTACATATCGACTACGTGGCTGTTGGGTAGGGGTTACATTTCGTCATAGCCGATTCATTTAACAAATGGTTTCAGTGTTTACTTATTCCTAACGATGCATCGACTAAAATTTTAATTATGACATTAAACCCATTTATACTGAACGTTGTATCATATGATAACTACTATAACGTAATCCCAACTAATATTATACATGCAAAACTGAGCTTGTTTTTTGTTACGTCTTCGCTTCTTAACTACTGAACTCATCATGATGAAATTTTGCATACACTTTGTCAGGGGTATAAAAAAGGACATGCCGTATCGTTCACCTAATAAATGTACTGTTCCTGAGGAATAGATAAGTCGCAAGCAAAAGATATTGGTATTTAAAATTTAATTTCAACAAAATGTAGTTCACGCATTGGTGTCAACATTTTCATATACCATCCTCACGGTAATGACCAAACTGACCAAACTGGGAATTTTACAAACTTGTAAAATGATGCTAAATCTATAATACTTCTATACCAATATTATAGAGCTGAAGAGTTCGTTTGCTCGAATGCGCTAATCTCAGGTATTAATGGTCCGATTTGAAAATTATTTCAGTGGTAGATAGTTCATTTATCGAAGGAGGCCTATATATCATCACGCTAAGACCAATACGAGCGGATCACCAATAAATAATGTTTCAACCTCGGGATTGACGCACGTATTATTTAAAAATATTTTCACCTTCTACGTAAACGAAGTCGCGAGTTAAAATTAGCGTTAGACTCAAGTAACTATTCCACGAGGACGAAGTCGCGGGCAGAAGCTAGTTATATTATATAACTAGCCGACCCGTGCCCACTTCGTTGGGCGGTAATAGGCATTATCAAGCTACAACTTTTCTCTAGAACTCAATCATATATATCTCATAATTAAGGCAGCGTTCGTAAGAAACGTTTTCGTTCGACCATTTTTCTCCGAATCCCCAGATATTACCCCCTACAACCTCAGAAACTTTACCTCTTTATAATATTAGTATAAATAATATAATTAGTTAATAGCTTCTGCCCGGGACTTCGTACGCGTGGAATAGTTATTTTGGGCTAAGACGCAGCGGAAGCTCTCAAAAGGAAAAAAGTCCCGATTTTAAAACATTTTTCATTGTTGCTCCGCTCCTATTTCCCTTAGCGTAATGATATATAACCTATGACACTCACAAATAACGTGGCTTTCTATTAGTAAAAGAATTTTCAAAATCGGTTTAGTAGTTCCTGAGATTACCCCCTACAACTTCACAAACTCACAAACTTTACCTCTTTATAATATTAGTATATAGATTATAGCCCCTGCCCGCGACTTCATCCGCGCAGTAATAGTTACTACTCTGGGCTAACGCTGAAACACAGCAGAAGCTCTCAAAAAGAAAAAACATCTCGATTTTGAAACATTTTTCATCTGTGCTCCGCTCCTATTGGCCTTAGCGTGATGATATATAGCCTATAACCATTCTCGATGAATGAGCTATATAACACTGAAAGAATTATTCAAATCGGACCAGTAGTTCCTGGGACTACCCGTTACAACGCCACAACGTCACAAACTCACAAACTTTACCTCTTTATAATATTAGTATAGGTATAACGTATCGGTACCTCAAACGAATGAGTTGTTGCTTGGTTACTTACAAATAAGAACACCGCGCACTGTACTAAGTGCGAAACACCCGCTAAGTTAACGTTCGGTAGAAACCTCCAGTCTCGGCTTGACCTAATTATTCCAACCAACGGTACTAAATTAAATTTACCTTTAGCATCCAGAAATAGTGTTTCAAATAGGCGACATTGTTTAATATCGATGCTACAGCACACGAGGAAAAAAATTGCAGTTACTATTTAGGTAATAATAAAAAAACAGTTAGTAAGGTACATGAAATATTATTTAAGAAATGTCATATTTAAGACATGTATAAAATATTTGGATCATTTCATGAAAGAATATAATTTAACGATAGAGCGTCATGTGGGTTTCATTTGTCATCAGCGCTTTTTTTTTTATTGTAACACGGCAAAGTGTCTGCAATATACTTAATGTTAAGCACAGTACAATCCAGAACCCAACTAAAAGATATTCAAACTGAGAGATAAACTATCCGACACACTGGGCGGAAGGTTCTTCGACAGCATTGCGGTATGGCCAATATAAGACGTTGCGAACACTTTAGTTTGTGTCCAAATAGTATCTACCATAAAACTGTGGCCCCGAAGCCCAGCCCGTGTGGTTCGGTTGCGGAAAAGAGAAGATGGGATTCAAAGAAATAGTTCTTCAGAACACTTTATAAATAGCTGATACCCGTGACTTCATCTGCATTGTTAATTACCTTAGCAATATATTGTACGTACAGAAGAAAACATTAGATTAGAGAATAAAATATAAATATATCAAATTAAAGTCCATTTGCTGATTAAATGACTATTAATTATTACTATTATTATTTAGATTATGTGAGGTTTTAAGAATTTAGTAATTTTTGTTTATCTTGAATTTCCTAATAGATAATTTAATTTCTGATGCAAAGCTTCAGGTTATCGAAGGTGATGAGACGAACTGCCCAAACTAAAGCAACGTTAAAGTTAAAACTAAATTTCTTTCAATAAGTTTCACTTGTAACAACAACCCAGTTTCGAAACTAGTCAATTAAATTTATATGTGATAAGAGTTGATCAAAGGCCCACATATGTACCATCGCGGTTAGTAACAAAGGTTCAGCGTCACGCGGTATTTTTGTACCTCAAAGATAAGCGGCCCAGTAGCGGCTTTTGTCAAAGAAAATTAGACTTAGGTACAATCATTTTTTTTTATAAATATTCTACTCCATATTTGATTCTTACCTATTCAGAATTCATTAAGTACACGGATAAATTTATAAACATACTCAAATAATGAAATTTTCTACAGCGAATACAGAAAGTGGTCATAAGTGGTCACATTTTACCCAAAAATACTGAAATCGCAAATAAAAAGACTTTATTGTATACCAACATCTAGTCATCAACGCTTACATTTAACTATACATATATCTGTCTATATAAATTAAAATTAGTTGCCGTACGTATGTAAGTGCATTAGTCCAAAACGACTGCACCTACTTAACTAATTATTTTGTTGTTGTTTGTAATTATCTTGACACGGTTTTATAAAGGAAATGTTAAGAAAATCGTATCGAGCAGTGAAAAATGTGGGTTAAAAAATCTCAAAAAAAAATGAGTTACTGAGACACAGAATGGAGGTTTACATTCAGTTGTCATTTTATTGAATTACACGGTCGTGAGTGAAGATTTTATGTTATTTTCTGCGTTAGTAACTCTATGGTAAATCGGAACTGGTACCTAGTTTTAAATAAATATAATTCACTGCAATGATGAGGTCGAAAATTTCAAACTTTGACGGTAAACATTAATTAAAATGTCCCAATATAACTAATATTGTGAAACATATACCACCTTGACTATAATTCGAACTTCAATTAATTGCTAACCGCAACTAATCTAATCTATCAAAGTCAAAACATGTATATTTAGTGGCTCTTAATGAGGTTAGTGCCTAACTTATTAATAGTCGTATGATGTTTAATATACTCTCGTAGTATATTTTGTATAATATAGTAGAAGATTAATGAATGATATTGATAGTCTTTGAGAACGATCATTACTGTAGTATATAGTAATTCTATTTTGATTTTTTTTTTTTTCGAACTGACTACGCTATTGACCAAGCAAGGTCTTAACAGCTTCACCGGACTACTTATTTTGATATTGTTTTGGACAATATCGGTCTCATTACAAAAACAAAGACGAACACGGGTATAACATGAATTTTACTAAGCAAAATTTTAAATTTAGTTGAAGTCATGTTTAAAATATTTTACTACAAAAGCTTGTCCAAGCAATCGCTAGCTAAATAAACATTTAATTTTTTTTTTATGCAAGCGACTCTGAATAGCATTCGTTAATTTCGATCTCATCATTCCACAACGTTCCATTACATACAGATATTTTGCAAACAATTTCAATTTATGAATAATATTTTTGTTCAGATCGTCATTAAGAAGATTTACTTGTTATACGTTAAATTGGTTATCATTATTGTGATATTTTAGTTAAAAGAAAATGATGTATAAAATAAATAAAATAAGCAATTTATAAGATTTATATATTACGTCAATGTGCGTAAGGTGGAACAACAGTATAATGACAGATTAAATACACTGTCAGATGTCAATAGTGTCATATAGTAGTAGTTATAATTAATTGTGAATCTCTAAAATTGTTTAATATAATTATTTCTTCCAAATTAATATTACCAATGAAATGTCTTTTGCCGGCTAATAGAAAAATCAACTCAGGCAATTATTACAAAATATTTCAATTTAAATAATGCCCATCTGTAAACAATGGTAAGACACTCCTTTGTGTACAATTTTTTAAAAAGTAAGAGTTGATTACGTTTTAAACTTTTTTGTATTAATTGGTATGTGTTCCAAGTATATATAAAGTTTGAGACGTGGTAAGATAAGAACGTTAACTCAACCTCTCGGGGTCGTTGCGCATTGACAACAGCTTACGTATATTAGTTACATATCAATTTAACTATACCTCGCCACTACGTAACGCTGCACAATATTAGCTTCTACACAGATTAGGTAATTGCCATGTAAATGGAACATGGAAAATATTTACACAATTTATTTTTTTGTGTCTTGCTGACGCTTCCCACATGATGTAATTTATAGTTTGTATAAACTCACCTACTTATTACAACAATTAATAATAGTAACAAAAACGAAATCGTGTGAAACCATGGGCACAGATAGCAAAATAATAAAACTAAATTTGTATGTTTACTTGCTAAACAAAAAATAATTAGAGGTCCGTTCTGGGAAGGTTGTTAGATATGAAACGTCGAAATTGCATGTAAAATGTTTAAATCAATAACATTAAAATATAATTCTATTTTTTTGAATTAATGCGAATTTATATGCAATTTATAATTGTTAATTCAAGTTTACAAGTGAAATTACGTGGCGAATTACTTTTGAACGCGAACAATACTCTGGCGTCGTTGAAAAATCCTAAGAATGAACAAAAAAATATTCTTTATTGACATTATTATTATTTGACTATTGTAGATCCTTTGAAAATACATACATTAGTCTATTAAGTACGTAGGTACTTCTAATATTTGGGTTGAAAGCGTAAAAAATATTGCATTGGAAAATCAGGAGCATCGTTGTGTATTATCAAGATTTTGGCACCGTGCCTGTATTCTATCAGGCGCCATTAATGAGCTGCTGATTTGAATTGTAACTGCCGCTTGTGGTGGTTGCCTAGAGCGACAATTATTATCATTAACTACATAATGGTCGTGAATGTTACTGGAACAATGTTTACGGAAGATAGGATTTACACACGTAGTTATGTAGTATGTATATATACACTTCAGAAAATATTTTTATTTAATAAAATTAAATGTAATATTATAGAGCATTTTTAGTTCTTAGTTAAATCTTTTCAGAATTAAAATAGTTTGACTTAAACTTTTTTGGAAAAATTACATCAGTATTTTTGACGTGATAACGTCTTATATCGTTGAACGCTGGCTGCACGCACGCACGAAAAAGCATGATTCATTGTCACGTTCCGTCTGAGACGAGAGTGTAAGCGGGAGCGCGGAACAAGCGATAGAGGGGCGCGATCGGCCTAAGCGTTTGGTTTGTATAGCATCTATCTCTCTTCCACTCCATCGGCCAATGCATCCGACTCGTTATCACCTTAAATTATCGTCCGAAAACCGACTTTGCAGACAACCAATTTTTTTCTTTTATAGATAATTTTACTTGACATTATGGCTCAATGTTGCCTACCATCCTCTTTTCATACGATATGTTCTGCTTTTTATGAATTCCTAGAGTACCCTAGACAGTTTAAAATATCATTGTGATATTTTTAAAACATCCTTATAAAGATCATCTATCTTTAATAATCTATCTAGTAATTTTTGGTGATTCGTGCCGTTGTAGACTTTCTATCTTTTTACCTATTTCATTGTTGTTGCTCTGGTATAATTTTAAATGAGAAGAACTTACCTAAGTCTTCAGCATCTTCACTCCATTCACCTTCCTGGGCCCAGCACGCGGACAGCATCACCAATAACTGGATCCACTTTACCGAGCACATTATAACAAAATTCCGTATTTACATTGTCATTGAGTAAACACTTGAACAATTTATTATCCACTTATATTTTTACACTCGTTCACGCCATTTCACGTCACTGTTGTCATATATTTTATCATATTTCGTTTTTAATAAAGCCCAGGACTGAGTCATTTCTTTCAGCTAAAAATTCCGTCGCGTTCGTGCGCTTACCGTTTTCGGGTTGACGACAATACTTTATACTTGTATTATTTTTATGAGAATGTTTCTGTGTTTCAAAGGATTTTATGACGAAAATTCTTTTTAGATGTTAACATTTATCATTTTTTTATATTTAATAACAATTTTATTGTTCTCTCAATATAGAATGTTTCATAAAAACATAGGTGTAATTTGGGAAAATACTTCAATAAAAAGAAATATTTTAATATATACGAAGGAATAAGAATACACGAATAGTAATTTAATAATAAGGATAGTGGCATAGCAATATTTTCAAATGTTGTATTACAAAATATATTCCAAGTAAGATGTTATTAGAATGATGTTTAATTGAAAAAATTGAGCCGTCACGGGACGCCTGGTAGATGTGAAATAAGGAAATTGTTTTGTATAAGTTACATATATGCCTAAAAGAACAGATTACGACAGGAATCAGCTATGGCATAATGGAAAGGTAAAGCATTACATATTTGTTCCATAAAAATTACTGTTTATTTATTTTGTTACATAAATATACATTTTTATTAAATACAAAAATTCAACTAGGCGCAGGCGCGGTGTTTTTGGCGGCATTTATCAAAGGGCGTTAGGTCGTCGCCGCGTATCGCGTAACACTAGTATAACGAGTGGCCGACAAAACAATTTGAATCATATGTTTATACCGACAGGGTTGTAAATGTTTTTGAGTATTTCATCAATAATGCAAACTTTGTGTTTTGCGTCGCCACATCGCGTCAAGCCAAAATTACGTTTACCCACGTCTATAGATCTTTCACAACAAAAGCTGTAGATACGATAATGCACACATACGTAAAGTATTATTGTAACGCCACATTTTCTTAGATAAAATGTGGAAGTAAGAAGGCATATTCCTAATATCGGGGGTGAATACGGGCGGATTTTTGGGGCAACGGTTAAAAATAAGCTAACTAGCCAAATTTTAACAAAGCGCCGTATTTTATGACGTATCTACAACTTCTTACTTGTATTATTATTGCGTTATTGTAAGTAATTTTTTATACAGATCCCTATATCATCTAATTTCTATATAACCTCATTCCAACGCGTAAATTACATATAATTAGACGTCGCCTAATGAGACGCATATAGTAATACAAGAAAAAATAGGTTGTCTTGTGAAAACACACGATAGAAGTGAAACTTTTGTATTATAGAGAAACATTTTAACTATTCATCAATCACTTTTGAATAGCGTAGATCGTGTTCAGTGATTGCCACGCCGCCTGAACGCAGTACACGCAACAACGGACAACGAGAAGGAAAGATAGCGAGTAGAGCGTATGTCTCACAGTTATCCAATACCCGAAGGAAAGCGGGACACTGCTTCCACTCTATCTGATACAGAGTTTACCCCCGCCAATTTTCGTCACACAAAAAGTTTGCCAATCAGAATTTTAAAGACCTCCCATACGAAGTTACTTCAGAACTTTTACAACTCATAGAAATAACTAATTTAACAAAACTAATAAGTTCATTTCTCATAACATCAAACTTATATAAAGAGAAGAGTATCAATTAATTAAAGCTGATTAACGAGCCTCAAAGAGAATTGCCCCGTTCATAATTATATTGATATATTGTCAGAACTCATACCTAAAAATCACCTTTCAAGCCCCTGTCAGGAATACAAAACTTTGACGTCAACGTATAACACCACACATGGGGTAAATAATGTCTTTTAATCTCCACACAAGCGTCTGACCCTTCTCCTGGGGAAGAAAAACTTTGAAAAAAGGTCAAAAACAGTAAGCGAAATTTGTTTTCCGATTATGTTGTATGATATTCGGCCGAATGGAAAGAGAAATTGTTAGGTAATAAAGTTGAATTTGAATGATAAAGAGTTTTGCTGTCTCGTTGTCTATTTGCTGTATGACGTAATATAAGTACAACCAAATATAGTTTACTAGCTTTTGCTTGCAGTTTAGCTCGCGTTTATGTAGATTTGACTTATCAATAAGGAATTTTTCTCATTTTTTTCCATATGTAATTAACTATGTCCTTTTCTATATCCGTAACAAGGTGTATTTAAAATTTCGGGGTGATCGGTTAAATCATTAATTAAGGCGTGAAAGCGTAATAAAGAAACAATCTCGCACTCGTATTTATAACGTTAGTAAGTAAGTAATCTATAGTTTGAAAACAAAAAGTGAATTCTTGTAAGCTGTATTTTTAATCACTAATCTTGTTATAAGATCTACACGTTTATGTAGGACTAGCTCCTGCCCGCGACTTCGTCCGCGTAGCAATAGTTACTACTCTGGGCTAACGCTGACACGCAGCAGAAGCTCTCAAAAAGAAAAAAACATCTCGATTTTGAAACATTTTTCATCTGTGCTCCGCTCCTATTGGCCTTAGCGTGATGATATATAGCCTATAACCATTCTCGATGAATGAGCTATATAACACTGGACGAATTATTCAAATCGAAACAGTAGTTCCTGAGATTACCCCTTACAACGCCACAACGTCACAAACTCACAAACTTTAACTCTTTATAATATTAGTATAGATATAGATGTAAAAGCCTTTTTCTCAGATCAATTTTAAGAGGGTTTAAATGAGGTATACTTTTATTGTGGTTCGATATGTATATTGAACACATGTACAAAGAATATTCTATACGAAGATATTTATTTATACAAAGGAAGTGTATTCATGTACGTAATTAGAATAAAAAGCGTGGAACTGGCTCATCGCTATGTTCTAACAAATGTTGGTTGATAATATACAGTGTCGATCCCCTTTATTTATGTACCCTTCTAGCATCTATACATATACTAAGAATGTAAATCTAACGTTTCTGTAGTTTTTAGATTTGTATAAAAAAAATTGTTGCAGGTGTCTTGGAATGGTAACAAAATAAATTTCAATAATTTTTAGAGATGTCTGTCTCTCTATCCGTCTGTTTGTTTGAACACGCATCACTACTAAAGTACTACGTTCCTGATAAAATCTCACCAAGAAAATCATAAAGTATATTCTCGAGTAACACTTAGTCTTGGTTTCATTAAAATCGGTTCATTCTATAGAAAGTTATTGTAATTTTAATGATGACATGAATTAAGTGCGACAGAAAAGTAGATATGTAAATGAACTTATTAAATTCAGATGATTTTATTAGTCACTGGTTTTTTTTACATTAGGTTCCATGCGGACGGCGTCGCGGACACAGCTAGTTCATAATAAATCTTCATTCAAAATTTTTGTTTTTCCACCTGAATATACGTTGTTAGCCTGATAGGCCTTATAATTTCACTGCGCATTTTGGACGAGCGCATTACGGCGCAAATTAAGGCTTTGAAATCTGTGGCAATGATGACGTTGCAAAAATGCATACATGTATTTTGACTCTGAGCATTTTGGTGAAGGCTAACTAACAAAAAAAGTAAAAACCTATCCACAACATGTGTACCTAAATGTGGTGTGATCTGTGGTGTGTGTGGTGAGGTAGAGAACGCAGAGTCGCTGTCTGCTAGCAACGTGCTAGAAGGTTCCACCCCAAGGATGGAACTTAACATTTAAAGTACTAAGTATAAAAGCTCTTTATATGAAAATCGCATATAAACTTTGTAAAATTTCATCACATAACAAATGAAAGACTTGTTTGTTATTCGTAAATCTAACATGTGACTGTATCGTAAGACAATTTAGTTTATCTCATTTTTTATTGAATATAAAATGGCTGAGCGCGTACCTTTCTTATCCGATCGGGTTATTTATTGCACAAGTTTGTTTTTGACCGCCCCACGTACTTTATAGGTTGAACCTTTCCTATCCCGAATTGGCAATTGCTATTTGATATATACTCTATGCTGTAATTTTTCGATCTTATATTTCTTTGATTTTTTTTTTGTTTATTTTCTTCATTTCAAATAATATCCTATATATCTTAGATAATCGATTAAATACCTCGAAAAATATTTATTCGATAAACCTTTTTGATAGTTCTAAAAGATTAAAGAATTACATAGAGTTATGTTAAGTTTCATCAAGATACTATGGATTTTAACAGCTGATATTAGATTGCTCATTATAATGAAATCATATGAATGTTAATAAAATGTTAAATACTAGGTTTTAGAATTAAGGTATGATCTTTACAATCGACGTTGATTTGTGTTACTTGTTGGCGTTACGGACGTGAACTTGATAACTATAAACTATAACACTATTTGAAAGTTGGCACACCTAAGTGTCTTATCGTGGTGAAGTTCAAAGCAAGCGCAAACGTTAGTGTAATATATATTTTAATAACTGGGAACGCTTTATCTGTTTTTATGTTAAGTTCGACGATGGTAACAAAATGAAAAATTATACATGTCTAGTACTAGAAAATTTTGCTATATAAAACTTATCCTAGCTTGGATATCGGTATAGTGCATTCATTTGAAGATAAGTAAAGAAGACCCGAAAACCAGCGGCAGCTGATGAAAGTAATGTACGCAGAAGATTTATTTTGTTTGGTTCTTAACAATGCAAACGGTACTTACAATCTAGTCAACTTAGAGTTAAAAGAAAGAAATAACATCTATTGATGCAACACATAAATCGCACACATATTAATAGCTATAAAATATATAGACATGAAAATGTGCAACAATTGCCAACCTTATTCTGCAAGATGCTGTAATATTAAAATAGTCGGGTAATAAGCCTATCGACGGTAGAAAGCGAATATGTCGTAACTTGCATTTTTGGCTAAATCACTTTTTACCATATTCTTGTATAAAAAAATACCACTTCGAATGGTGTGGAGCTCGTTTTCCTACGACAAAATTTTTCATCGATTATGACCTTAGTTTTTTGTCTAATTTTAGCACTATACATAAAAAAATGTAATTTTTGAAATAGTTTTTTGGCTCTGTTGTAAAGTTTTAAGTTACGACAATTCCGCTTTCTTCCGTCGATATGTATGATTTCTTTACTTATCTTGTAACCGTGATGTGTTCCATCAATAAAAACTTTTTCTTTCTTCTTTTATCTAGTACTAGCGGGGCCGGCAGACGTTGTCTCGCGCTGATTATAAAAAAATCCTTGACAAATTATATACTAAAACCTTGCTCATGAATCACATTATCCACTGGTAAAAACTGCATGAAAATCCGTGCAGTAGTTTTTGAGTTTATCGCGAACAGACAGGCAGACAGACAGACGCGATAGGGGGCTTTGTTTTATACTATGTAATGATAGAGCAATACCCACCACTCTTCTCCTGCTAGGTATTTATTCCTTGATGAAAGGAAGTGAGGTTAGCTAGAGTATTCCGTTTTTAGAAATTCCTTATACTACACCCATTTCACACATTTATAAAAGCAAGTAAGTATAAACAACTTACGGTTCACGATGTTACCTGCTACGTAATCGTAAACCATACACTGTGATAATGACATACTAAGGCTCAGTATGACCTCAAAAACAGCGCAAATGGGCGCCAATGCTTCGAAAGGACCCTCTCTCGGACAAACGACAATGCTGAATCTTTTATTAGTTTCGTGAATAGAGGGCCAGTTGACATAAACGTCGCCGACATATGTTGTGATATTACGCCATCTTTCCCAGGGCTCCATCGAAACCCGGCCCGGAGGCGAATCGACTATTTTTGTGCACGTGGAATATCTGATAGGACCGAATTGAATTCGGCTGAATACGTGTAGGCGCCGTGTACGATGGAAAATTGCTGGACTGGGCAAATGCTACGAATACACTGTGTCATCAGTTTTCTTTTTGTAATGGTTTGTTAACATGTTATTTTTGAAGTTACTTTGGTAAGCTTAACACGAACTAAGCAAAATGTACTCACTTGTGTATATTAATCATAAGTGTACAAAAACATATAACTAAATATGTAAGTATGTGTGTATTTTATGAAATAAATTATGAAATATAAGTAACAGAAATGATTAAAGACGCCATCTTTGATTTTGATTTTGACAATATAGTGGACCTATAATTTATAATTATCTAACTTCCTATTACATACAATTGATTAAGTTTGATTATTTGAGGCAGGTAATTTGGTAGATCCGATACAAAAAATATTTTTTAGACAAATCTCGTGGAACAAGCTCCATTATTGAGCCTAAATTTTGAGAGTTGTATCCACGCCCATAACTTACTTTTATATAATCGGTATAACTGTTAGTTCTATGTCTACGTATGCATATCAGCTATTTAGCTATCATAATACAAGCGATGCTTCGTTTGGATTAAATGGCCATATGTGAAACTATGCTCTAATGTCTATAATAATAATAATTATTAAGTTTTATTTGCAACCAATGCTTTCGTAATCGCAGGTAGCTAGCTAGTAATATATAGGTGGTAGAGCCACGATGAAGCTATTACCGGTTTCGGCATGAATGGGCCGGCTCGTCCGGGGTAGTACCACCCTCTCACAGAAACATCGACGTGAAGTAACAGTGCCCCCATTGTTGCGTTTCGTTCGGTCAGTGAGAGCGCTGGAGGCCTACCTACTCTCCTTCCTCACCATACCTCATTGCCCCCTTCCCCCAAACACAGGCTGGCAACGTACTTGTGAACCTGGTGTTGCTAGTGTTTATGGATGGCGGTGATTACTTAACGTCAGATGACCCACTTCTTCCTTTGCCTCCTATGATATAAAAAAAATTGATATTTTGTTAAATATTGCAACGATAAATTACATAATAAGACTTTCATGTGGATATTGTTATAGAAATAAAAGCAATAAATTACATCTATACATATATTTCCTGTTCTTATTCCGTTTCTGTTTATTAAGTTTCCCTTGTATGGTCGACCTAATCTCCGAAACAGCTGATGAGATTTTACTGACATATATATGTAAAATCCCTTGCAATTAAGTACGTAACTACCAGCATTATAAATTGTATGATATATATTATACAAACTACATACCCTATATATTTTCAATTGTTTTTTTTAATCCATATTAGTAATTAAATTGACAAGGCTATCGAAGATACAGCGATGTCTTGTGAAGTGCATAGGAAAGGATTTTTGCGATTTCTGACTTCTATACTACTTTAACCTGGAAAGTTCACTATAGTGTTCTGTTTCTTATAAAAAAACGAGATTGCTCGGCATAGAAAAAAGCTTCTGTATAAATTGCTCACTATGACAGTGACTACATGTTTTAAAATCTGTAAATCCAGATGAAAGTCTTTAAATAATGTATGCATAGTATTCTGGAAGTGTTTTCTTGGGTCTATAACAGTAAATCAATTTATCACTTCAAAAATCCGCACTATATAATATAACTATGTATTCAGTTACATTTATATTTTTTTGTATTTATTTATATTATGGAACTGTTACTGGCAACAGATTTCCTAGAAATATTTTTCAAGTTAAACAGAAACTGGACGCTCACTGCGAAACTGTATTCGTGCTCGTCGTTTAGTATTTTTTATTTGTTTGTTAAAAACTCGCTAAACGACAGTTCAGATATAACTGTAAATTAAACAAGCGTCCCAAAGGTCGTCGAAGCCGGCGTTTCCTATTCCGTACATTACAGTTGAGTTTTTCCCCAAAAGACCAATTAGAATAAAAGAGTGTTAAAGTTTCGCTAACTAAATGACGGTTCGGTCTACACTTTTCCTACGTTTGTTCCCTATGGAGAGTCCCTTTGTGAGATTCTAGTAACGAAATTAATATTCAATTGTTATTTATTTTTATATATAACTAACTAATACCCGCGACGTTTTTTTGTGAAAATTATTTATTGTTGTCGTTGGCACTGGTTGTGAATTATATATTGATTGAATTTTTTTTCTAGTGAAAACTTCTTAAAGCACATGGAACAGTGAAAGAAGATGAACTGTCACGTTCGGGTCGGTGAAGTTGAATCGGGTTTACTCGGCTCAACTCGTCATCAACTACGTTTTATAGTCTGACAAGAAGTGTATCCTTCCAATAGTAATAGTTTTATCGTTACGTATTATAATAATAAAATAATAATACGTATGTTTTTGAAGTTATACTTCTTTTGGCGCGTTCGGGAAAAATGATGAGAGTAAATTTTTACGATGCGCGCGCACACCGTCACGAAAAACCGACACCCCGAAGTTAGCTATAGTCAACATTTTGTTTGTTTGTATTTCTTTGTATTAAAACATTCAATGTATTAAATACCTTTTTTCTATTGTTGGTGTCGTTTTTTCTAACAAACGTAGAGTAAGGCGAAAGATAAAATTTTTGAAAAGATTTTTATCTTGTTACGACAAAGAAGTATAACTTGTAACGCGTGTACCTAAGTACACACACACTTTTTTAATATAATCAGTGTATTATTTTAAGTATAAAGCTATATTACGCGTATTTCAATATCACAATATTTTTTACACGTAAATATTAATAAATCTATCTGTATTTATTTATAAGTTTTTACTTCTATTATGTGGTCATAAGCACAGACCTACGTTGTTTATTTTCATTCGTTCAGCATTTTTTTATAACTTTTTGACACCTTTCTATTGGAACATATATTTTTATTATAACTATATTTCCTTATGTTACCTTTAATTAATTCCGTGGTTTAGTAATAAGTATAATTTGAATATTTGTTGTCTAAATTCAAACAAACTTATTAAGAAAAGTAACATTTATTTCTCAAAAGTTATGGTAGGAAATGCAGATAAGCGTTTACGCAAAAAGCTTACATTAAAAGACCAAATAACCCTTCTTATTTTCATAAATCTTGAATTCTTAAATCTTAGAGTAAGTCACAGAGCAAATCTGTCATGACGTCATTAAACCTCTGGCCACGAGGATTATTTTTATTTCTTCGGCAAGATTTATTCTCCTTAGATTAGCATTGCTCTTATTTATGCTAATGTAATTTTAATGGCGCCGCCTTTTTCGGCTAATTTCATTTTACGAAAAACTCGCTGGATTTGTTTTTAAACCTCGGCTTAATAAGGGCGTTTGGTGACGATTTCACTTTAATAAAATTTAATTTATCGGTCTAATTAAAGAATAGATAACAGATTTTCCTTATTAATTTAGTTTTGCGAAAATACCTTTATAAAATTAGCTACTTTGGTATGAATTGTATTATTTAGTTTGGTTTTTTTATCACTATCGTTGTAGATATTGTGTAATGTACCATACATTACATTGCTGTATGATTTGTATGTTATAAAGCTGGAGGTTTGTGTGGTTGAAGGTGTCAATCTCAGGAACTACTGGTCCGATATGAAAAATTATTTCAGTGTTAGATAGCTCATTTATCGAGGAAGGCTATATATTACGAGCTATATATTTATTTCTATATAGCGAGATATATATTAAGACAAATAGGAGCACCAATGAAGAATATTTCAAAATTATTTTTTTCTTTTTTTAAGAGCTTCCGATGCGTGTTAGCTTTAGCCCAAAGTAACTATTCCACGCGGATGAAGTCGCGAGCAGAAGCTAGTTTTTAAATACGTTAACTGAATACATGAGTAGATAAAGGTGACATGTCACAAATTTGTAATTTGACAAAACTGCGCTACAAAGTTTGATTAACCAGTTTGCAACGAGTGTGCCAAGGTTGACGACATCCATATTTTGTTGATAGAATGTAACAAAAACCATATTCATAGGATGCGGTTTGTTAAGGAATTTAATATCAACATCGGGAATGTGGGTGTTTATCACAGCGTTCGGGGAAAACCGACATCAGACTGCTCCAAAAGGCTGTGTTGTTTATTTAAGTTTTCTAATTAGTCAATTTGTTACTTTTTTGAATCTAAGCGTCAAAGGACTGTCATATCAGAAATGATAAAAGTCTATAAATGAAATAATGAAAAAAAAAATGATTATACTATGTACTAGCCTTTTCTGTACATCTGACGATGTGGACGCATCTCAGTTTCGCATTTATAGTATCAACTGGCTTCTGCCCGCGACTTCGTCCACGTGGAATAGTTAGTTTGGGATAACGCTAACACGCAGCGGAGGCTCTCAAGAGGAAAAAAAGTAAATTTTCAAAAAAAAGTATTAACTGACTTCAATATCAATCAAAAACCCATAAGGCACTAAAAAGCGGAAAATAAATAGTTTATCAAATTAACCAAATTAAATAAAACATATGAATATGTGTGCTACCTAGAGATGTATTGGAAGTCGGTGCGAAAAATGGGACCACACGGGAAGTACCAGCTTTCAAATAAAAAAAGAATAATCAAAATCGGTTCACCCAGTCCAAAGTTATGAGGTAACAAACATTAAAAAAAAGGCAGTCGAATTGAGAACCTCCTCCTTTTTTTGAAGTCGGTTAAAAAACGATTTTGAAACATTCTTCATTGGTCTTAGCGTGATGATATAGCTTATAACCATCCTCGATTAATAAGCTATATAACGCTGAAAGAATTTTTCAAATCGGACCAGTAGTTTCTGAGATTACCCCCTACGACGTCACAAGCTCGCAAACTTTACCTCGTTATAATATTAGTATAGATAAATGGTTTGGGTACTTTGGTTATTTTATGTTCTTTTCCAAGGCTATTTGCGCTAATTTTGTAAGAACAAAATACGTATACGGACATAACACTATCATTTAGGCCATCAAATTAAAAATTAAATTAATCTTGTATATCACTTTCGTCCATTAACGTCTTCATTTGATTTTCAATACAGTTTCCACTTTCATATTATTATTTTTTATAATACGAAAGTCGAATGATCTAGTGAAACAAAGTTTACACAGTTGTCTGTCTTAAATTGTCAACATGAGGTACATTGAAACAGGCAATAAGTCAACACGCTACCAGACGTCGAGCTAGTCACGAGCCGAGTATCGGGAAATTCGAATTGAAAGAAATTCTCTAGCGTGCACCGTGTACGTCCAACGCGAACAAACAGCGGTGTGTCCAGGACGAGACCTAATTGTTCATTCTTCTCCAACATGACAACCCTAAACAACAACGTGTACACCATTACGCTCCTATCTATATCTATACATACTAGTGGGCGCCCAGTGGTCGACATTCGACCATAGTTCATTGAATTTTTAAAGTTTGAACTTTATTAGGGTTCTTTTAGCAAAGGGTATTATAACTTCTATAATCAAAGGCTTTCATCATGCCTACTCAGTTATTTGCTACTTTTTTTCAATTATATAAACATAAAAAAAGTCGATGTCTAAATGAAAATTGAAATTAATTATAAATTTGACACAAAATACAGGCGGTTACATAAGGTGGTAAGGCTCTTAAATACTAAGTAAACATAACTTTACGAAAATAAAAAAAAAATTATCGGACACTCTCATGACGCAATTTTCAATTAATTTTACACGACCCCATGAACGCGTGGTATTTCTGGGTGATATTGAATTAAATATAGTTTATACATTATGAGGAATAGTGATATACCCAGTATCAGCACTTGGAAAAGTAATGGATACACAATAGAATCAAATTATGAATCCAAAACAAAGATGTTTATAATACTACCATTCACTTTTGAAAATGAATTCATTTTTGTTCATAATTCATCATCAACTGTACTAAATATAATTGCTACATCAAGTTGAACTGCATCATTGTAACCGCGGAGATATAAGTCATGGATTACTTTCATGATCAAACAAATTTTCTTATTTTGATTTTACAAAGTATTTTTCGCTCATTTTTTATTGAATCATCATTTGAGTACACCATAAAGAAATACTAAACATTAAAATATTGACTTTGGAAATATTGCTTTA
Organism: Antheraea yamamai; assembly: GCA_036509395.1. Classification (NCBI taxonomy): domain Eukaryota; kingdom Metazoa; phylum Arthropoda; class Insecta; order Lepidoptera; family Saturniidae; genus Antheraea; species Antheraea yamamai. The sequence goes on along the minus strand of AP028448.1, from coordinate 11,245,478 downwards.
CTCTTATGGCAACATGAAGCAAAGTGACATGAAGTGAAAGCAGTCTGTCACATACGGTACACTGTAGACGCCGTCCGCCCGGTCCTGGGGGAGTGGATAACAAGGGAGTGGGGCTCCCTGACGTTTCGAATGGTGCAGGTACTCACCGGACATGGTTGTTTCGGGTGGTACCTGCACCGAATCGCACGCAGGGAGCCGACCGCCGCCTGTCACGAGTGCGGCGCTGTCGAAGATACCGCGCAGCACACTCTGTCTGAGTGTGCTGCGTGGGGGGAGCAGCGCCGCATTCTGGCGGCGGCGGTGGGGACGGACTTATCGCTGCCGAGCGTGGTTTCGGCCATGCTCGGCAGCGAACAGGCTTGGCGAGCGATGTCCTCCTTCTGCGAGGACGTCATCTCGCAGAAGGAGGAGGCGGAGAGGGCCCGCGAGGCAGATCCTCAAAGTGGCCCTCTCCGCCAAAGGAGGACAGGCGGGAGGAGGCGGCGCTTTGCACAACTCCTCCCGCCACCGTAGTCGGACCTGAGGGGGTGGGCCGGGGGGCCCATCTCCTCATTGCACAGGTCCGGCGGACGAGGGGGGGCAGCCGGTGTGTGCCCGGTCTGTCCCTCTATAGGTAGGAACCCGGCGGTCACCTTCCGCCGGGCGGACCGTGGGGGCGGCTCTACAAGGTTGATTAGCTTGAACGATCCCTTGCCGCCCCCACACAACGGTCTGTCGGTACACCGTGGGGTTTTAGTTCGTGCGAGTCGGACATAACCCACTCTCTCCCCCGGGAGGGTGGGTATCCATAAGGGATTTCCCCACGTTAAAAAAAAAAAAAAAAAAAAAAAAGTCTGTCACATAAAAATTTTGACATTCAATAAAACCAAAGAGAATAATAATTATTTCAGTAGTTCCATACATTTACTAAATATAAATTATTTATCAAGTAATATTATGTATATTATGAATTTACATATTATATTATTCTAATAGCTATAATTTGACCAGTTGATTTCAAAGGGCATATTGTAAGGCATGCAACGTCAGTCATGTTAAAAATATTTAAAAGGTAATTGGAACGTAAGAAGGATGAAGGATGTTTGAAACATCTTTTTCATTTAATGTGTGTATATGTTGTGTAAAATTCAAGCAGTAGTGTGAGTAATGTATATTTTAATTAATTTAATATGATTGTAATGCATTTTATATAAAAAAAATAGCTTTGTGCACTTCTCTGCCATATAAACTTTAACTATGCCAAATTTCAAGTTCATCCGTTCGTGCAATTCGCTTAAAAAGGGGTGCAAAGTTTTGGCTTCACGTGTTAATATATAAGATATGTTATAATATCATTGTTGAATGTAGAATAAAAAAGGGTAATTGGAACGTAAGAGTAAAAAAATACATACAGTTGAGCATAGCAACCTCCTTCGCAACCTTTTTGAAGTTTGGCAGTATGGATTAATTCCTTCGCCTGTCCTATTGGACGAATATTATTACTACTTTTTTGAAGTCCGTTATTGACGGATGTCAAAATGTCTTTTTTATTTACATGTGTGTATATGTTGTGTAAAATTGGAGCAGTAGTGTGAGTAATGCATATTTTAATTAATTTAATGTACTTATAATGCATTTTATATAATATAAATAGCTTTCTGCACTTCTCCTCCATATAAACTTTAACTATGACAAATTTCACATTCATCCGTTCACGCAATTTTCTTAAAAAGGGATACAAAGTTTTGGCTTCACGTATTAATATATATGATGATGATAATAAGAATGTAAATCTAACATGTCTGTACTTTTTAGAGTTTTTTATAAAAAAAATTGCGGGTGTCTAGGAATAAGTAATAAAATACACACATCAAAAAAGTCTAAGCAACATGCGTGATATTACAAATTTTACCATTTATATTAATTAATTTCTAAGTATTTACTCAAACAAAGTGCGTAGGTAAGTAAACTTTTTTGTTATTGATGACATACTGGCTGGTTGTAAAAAAAAAATTGATTATGTTTTGTTTTTTCATAAAATTCAAATGACTGCGAATTTGTTTGAATTTAAGTGCGTTTTAATTGCTACGTTTAGTCTTGATTTTATAATTTTACCAACCATTTAAATAAAGTTAGCGACAAAATTGAATTGTTAGATATTCTTTACGTCATGAAGCGACGCCATTTGATGGCAGATGAAATGCAAAGAGCTGTAGGGATGTTGCAAGCGGGAAGTAATCAATCTCAGGTATCTCGACATTTTGGCATTCATAGAAGTGTTATTTGTCGTCTTTGGCAGCGCTACAATAATACAGGAGAACCCGCTGAACAGCATCCAGGCCGTAAAAGGAGTACAACCACTCGGCAAGACCGGTACATACAATTGACTGCAAGACGCCAGCCGATGTTAACCGCTCGAGAGATAAGTTTGAGGCTACAAATTGCAAGTGGTATTGATGTAAGTCCACAAACTGTGCGAAATCGACTGCATGAGTACGGCCTACGAGCTCGACGCCCAATGAGGTGCCCACCGATACGTCACGGGAATCGCGCTCGTCGATATGAATGTTGTAGAGAACGCATAACATGGACCCAAGAACAATGGGATAAAATTATGTTTTCCGATGAGTCGCGATTCGGGTTTAAGCCTGATACAAGAAGGGTGCGAGTGTATCGTCGGCCCGGAAATACTGAAAGGCTCAGGTGCGTTCAGGAAGTTCATCAATACAGCGGCTCAACAGTTATGTTATGGGCGGGTATTATGAAGAACAGGCGAACTGAGCTCGTTTTTGTAAATGGAAACATGAATGCTGAAAATTACATTGAGGATATTCTCAGACCTTATGTCTACCCATTTGCACAAACCTTTGGCTCCGATTTTAGGTTAATGCATGACAATGCGCGTTCACATACAGCTCGGCGAACCAGTGAATACTTTGCAACGGAGAACATCCGGGTATTGCCCTGGCCTGCACAATCGCCAGATCTCAACCCCTTCGAGCACGCATAGGACATGCTCCAGAGACGTGTTTTGAAGGACTTGGCCGGAGCGACAACAACCCAACAGCTGAAGGATTTGCTACAATTCCATTGGTAGCGAATACCGCAAGATGACATAAACAGTCTCATTAATTCAATGAATAATCGTTGCCGACAAGTTCTGAATAGCAGAGGAGCCCATAGTTTGTATTAAATTGTTCTATTCTTTCACAATAAATACATTTTCTTTAGAAATTTCATTTTGTAAGAAAAAAGTTTAGTTTCTTATGTATCTTAGTTTCTACAGTATATTCTAATATTGTTCATTTCTGTTATTAAAAGAACTTATAAAGACAACAGCTGTTATTTTTACATCATAGAACCCTAAAGATATTATTTTAAAAATAAAATACAACGTTATAATGTGAAGAACCATCCTAAAATTTAAATTAGTACATGTTGCTTAGACTTTTTTGATGAGTGTACATTTCAATCATTTTAAAAAATGTCTGGCTGTATGTTTATATCAACACGCATAACTATTAAATACTACGTTCGTGACAAAATTTCTTCAAGAAAGTTATAAAACATATCTTCGAGTAACATTTAGTCTTTGTATCATTAAAATCGGTTCGGTCTATCAAAACTTATTGTACTTTTAATGACGACACGACTTCAGTACGAGACAAAAGTAAATAAGTAAATGGTTTTTTTTTCGAACTGACTACGCTATTGACCCAGCAAGGTCTTAACAGTTTCACCGGACTATTAAGGCGAGCGCTTAAGGCACTCAGCCGATTTTATTTGACAACTATCTCAAGGGTGCACGGCACACCTCGGCTTAGGCTGTTGCCTGATGAGAGGTTAGGTTGGTTTTTTCTGTCCTGCGTTGTTTATGGGTGTTTCTCGTGGTTTCCTTTACTTCTACCTTATTGACCTTGGCGTGCTTTCGGATTACGGACTTGCTTTCACACCCGACTTGGCTTGTTTGGATTTGGCGTGGATTTTCTTCTGATTTGGACTTTGGCTTTGTTTTTCGGACTGATTCTTCTACACTCTTTTGACCTGGCTTGTTGAACGGACATTGTCCTTTTGCCTCTTGGCTTGCGGGTGACCCTGGGTTCCCGGTAGGCCATGAGTGCCAAAAGGATCACCAAGAAGCGCGTGAGCGTGGCGATGGACTCCGACACGGAGGTGGAGGAGCGGGCGGCTCCTAAGATGAGTACCGCAAGCAGGGGGACGGCGAGGCGGGTCAGCCGCAACGTGGGTGGTCGCGGGGTTATGTGGGAGGCCGACGGGTCATTTGACCGGGCCTTAGCGTGTAGCGTGAGTGCGACGGAGTCAATCGCAGACTCCGCTACCGGCTCGGCCGCTGCCTCGGCTGCCGGCTCTAGGGCCAACTCCAGGGCTGGTGCAGCGACCAGTTCGGGGTCGGAGGCGGAGCCTCCTGTCGATGTGGACGTCCTTGACGCGTTTACGCTCAAGGCTCTGGCCGGGGTCAAGGTCTCTGCCATAATAGAGACCGTCAGAAAATCTCGCAATATTTCGGGGCCTTGTATTAAGGTCCTGAAAGAAGCTGCCAGGACCCTAAAGGAGGTGGTCGAGACCCTGGCCGAGCGCACAGAGTCGGAGGAGGTGCACAAGTTCAGAGAGAGACCAAGAACCTCCGCCGCCAGGTCGAAGACCTTAAGGCGGAGGTGGTGGCCTGGAAGCAGGAGGCAAATGCAAAAAAGCAGATGCCTCCCCCTCCGGCACCAATTGTGGTGGAGTCTCCCGCTAACCAGTGGGAGGAGGTCCTCGCCGGGGCTGTGTCTCGCCTGGAGCGTTCTCTCCAGACGTCGTTCAGCAACATGCTGAACGCACGTCTGGAGAGCCTGGAGGGTCGCCTGCCTCCAGAGGCGCCCATTCGCCCGCCTCTGGCGGCGGATAGGAAGAAGGGTGGAGCAGGGGCTCCACCTGCGAAGCCGACGAGGTCGGCACCTGGGCCTCAAGCCCTGATCGCCCCTCTGGGCATTAATTGGGCCGAATTACCGGTCCCGGCGGTGACAACGGCGACTAAGGAGGTGGAGTGGTCGAAAGTGCTGGGCCGGAAGAAGAGGGCGGCCCCTGCCACGGTACCCAAGGCCCCAGTCACCGTCGCAGCGCCCTCGAAGGCGCCGCCAAAGCCGCCCGGGCCGAAGTTGCCGTCCGTCCCCCAGTCGGCTGCGGTCATCCTGACTCTGCAGGATGCCGAAGTTGAAAAAGGTGTCGGCTACAGGGAGGTGCTCGTAAAGGCGCGCGAGCACGTGGCCCTGCCCGACATGGGCATAGGGGAGGTGCGGGTAAGACATACCGCCACGGGGGCCCGGAAGATTGAGCTCCCGGGCCAGAGTAGTGAGAAGGCCGCCGAACTGGCCCGGGAGCTGAAGACTGCACTGGCCGGAGTCGCCACGGTCGTCATTCCGACCAAAAAGGCGGACATCCGGATCGTCGGGCTGGATGATTCGGTGTCCGCCGACGAGATCGAGTCGGTCGTGGCGGCGAAGGCCGGTTGTAAGATAGCCGACCTAAAGGTCGGCGAAATCAAAAGGAACTGGGGGGCCTCGGAGCGGCCCACGTCACCCTCCCCGCGACGGCAGCCCGGGAGCTTGTACAGGCGGGCAAGCTCCTGATAGGCTGGAGTGTGGTACGCGTGCAGCTGCTGGATGAGAAGCCCATGCGCTGCTATAAGTGCATGGGCTTGGGGCACACCCGCCCCACGTGCCCCTCCTCATCCAGCAGGGGGGACGGGTGCTACCGCTGCGGCGCGGTGGGCCATAAAACGGCCCAGTGCAAGGCGGAGACGGCCCGCTACGCCGTATGCGCAGATGCCGGGAGGCCCTCAGGGCACATAATGGGGAGCCGCATCTGCAGGCCCCCCACCACGAAGGGTAGGGACTCCCCAGCAATGGGAGCAGGCCCGAGGGTGGTCGCCGCCAGGCAGGAGGAAGTTGCTATGGAACAGTAATGGAGCACACCATACGCAACTTCCTCCAGGCGAACCTCTACCACTCCGCCGCTGCACAGGATCTCCTCGTGCAGTCAGTGGCGGAGTGGGGCATCGGGCTCGCGATCGCCACGGAGCTTTACTTCGTTCCCTCCTGGCCGCAGTGGGCTGGGGACCGGAACGGCTCCGTGGCGATCGTGGCGGGTCGAGGTTCGTCCCTGGCGGTGAGAGAGTGTGGGGCCGGGTTCGTGGATGGCCGGAGGCGGAGGCCCGGCTGTATGGCTGCTATAGGGAGTGCAGGAAGACCCTGCAGGCTGCCACCAGCCGGGCGAAACAAGCAGCATGGGAGGAGCTGCTCCAGACGCTGGAGGGGGATCCTTGGGGGCGCCCGTATAGGATTGTACGAATGAAGTTACAATCCTGGGCGCCCCCGGCGACGGAGACCCTCCGGCCGGAGGTGGTAGCGAGGGTCGTGGGAGAACTGTTCCCCGACCCTCCGATGCTACCGGCTCCACCCATGCCTCCGCCTCGGGAGGCAGTCGAGGAGGTGCTCGACGGTCCTCCCCCTCCGATAACGGAGGAGATGGGGAGGGCAGTCGAGCGCCTCCTCAGCCGGCGTAGAGCGCCCGGCCCTGATGGGGTCCCGGGTCGGGTGCTCGGCCTCGCACTGGGCCAACTAGGGGGGTGGCTTCGGGAGCTGTTCGACCGGTGTCTTGCAGTCGGGCAGTTCCCGAAGCCCTGGAAGCTTGGGCGGCTCTGCCTGATGGAAAAGGCAGGCCGCTCTCCGGACTGCGCGTCCGCGTATCGGCCCCTCGTCCTGCTGGACGACGCCGGGAAGGTGCTGGAGAGGATTATCTCCTCCCGGGTCGTCCAGCACCCAGAGGGCGTGGGGCCGAATCTGGCGGACGCGCAGTATAGCTTCCGGACAGGGCGTTCCACGGTGGACGCCCTGTCCCTCCTGAAGTCGCTGTCTGCGGAGGCGACCTCCCAGGGGGATAGGGTTTTGGCGGTGTCCCTCGACATCGCCAACGCTTTCAACACCCTACCGCACGGGGTCATCCGGGGGGCGCTCCGGTATTTCGGAGTGCCCCCGTACCTGCGGCGGGTGTTGGAGGCGTACCTAGAGGATAGGGAGGTCGCCTACGTAGACGGCGACGGGCGTATGATAAAGCGGGCCACAAGGCGGGGGGTTCCACAGGGGTCGGCATTGGGGCCGATCCTGTGGAACATGGGCTACGACTGGGTGCTCCGCGGCGTGCTCCCATATGGGGCACGCCTCATATGTTACGCGGACGACACCCTAGTCGTAGCCCGGGGGGGGGGGAGTGGAGGGAGGTGGAGCGCCTGGCCACGATGGCCACAACCCTCGTGGTCAGGCGCATCAGGAGACTGGGCCTCAGGGTGGCCCTCGAAAAGACCGAGGCCCTGCTCTTTCATGGGCCTCGGCGGGGGCCACCACCTGGGGCCCACATTGTGGTGGAGGGCGCCCGGATCAGGGTGGGGACCCAGATGAAGTATCTGGGCCTCACCCTGGACGGGCGCTGGCGGTTCGAGCCCCATTTCGCGGGGCTCGGACCGCGAATTGCTGGGGCGGCGGCGGCAGTCGGCCGGTTACTCCTCAACATAGGGGGGCCGGGCGCCGGGTGCCGCCGACTCTACATGGGAGTCGTGCGGGCGATGGCCACCTACGGGGCACCGGTGTGGGCCGACGCCCTCGGTGCCGCCAACGTGCGCGCGTTGCGTAATGCGCAGCGCACGGTGGCACTGAGGGCGATCCGGGTGTACCGCACGGTGTCCTCGGCGGCGGCCTTTGTGCTCGCCGGCTCCCTACTCTGGGAGCTGGAGGCAGGAGTTCTCGCCGCCGTGTACCAATTCACGGCGGCGAGGAAACGAAGGGGGGAGCCTCCGGCTCCCAGGGAGGTAGAGGCAGAGAGACGGCGTCTCAAGATGGCAGCAGGACCTGGCGGACGAGCGGTTCGGGCGGTTTACCGTAGACGCCGTCCGCCCGGTCCTGCGGGTGTGGATGGATAGGGAGTGGGGCTCCCTGACGTTCAGACTGGTGCAGGTACTCACCGGACACGGTTGTTTCGGGTGGTACCTGCACCGGATCGCACGCAGGGAGCCGACCGCCGCCTGTCACGAATGCGGCGCTGTCGAAGATACCGCGCAGCACACTCTGTCTGAGTGTGCTGCGTGGGGGCAGCAGCGCCGCATCCTGGCGGCGGCGGTAGGACCGGACTTGTCGCTGCCGAGCGTGGTCTCGGCCATGCTCGGCAGCGAACAGGCGTGGCGAGCGATGTCCTCCTTCTGCGAGGACGTCATCTCGCAGAAGGAGGAGGCGGAGAGGGCCCGTGAGGCAGATCCTCAAAGTGGCCCTCTCCGCCAAAGGAGGACAGGCGGGAGGAGGCGGCGCTTTGCCCAACTCCTCCCGCCACCGTAGCCGGACCTGAGGGGGTGGGCCGGGGGGCCCATCTCCTCATTGCACAGGTCCGGCGGACGAGGGGGGGCAGCCGGTGTGTACCCGGTCTGTCCCTCTATAGGTAGGAGCCCGGCGGTCACCTTCCGCCGGGCGGACCGTGGGGGCGGCTCTACAAGGTTGATTAGCTTGAACGATCCCTTGCCGCCCCCACACAACGGTCTGTCGGTACACCGTGGGGTTTTAGTCCGTGCGAGTCGGACATAACCCACTCTCTCCCCCGGGAGGGTGGGTATCCATAAGGGATTTCTCCACGTTAAAAAAAAAAAAAAAAGGCTGTTGCCTGATACATGCAATTCACGACCTATCTGAGCTAACCTAATCTAAGCTAACTATTCATACACATATGAGTTGTTGA
>AP028448.1:10934258-11234768 GCA_036509395.1 Antheraea yamamai | reverse complement strand
GATACATGCAATTCACGACCTATCTGAGCTAACCTAACCTAAGCTAACTATTCATACATATATGAGTTGTTGAAACATATATATGTACCAAGCATACATACCTCAACAACTCTTATATATATTTCGTATCAGATAATTCTCTAAACTAATTCAATTTGATAGGGGAAAAAAATAAAACTCTTCCACTTGCATGTGTAAGCGTGTATGCGTGCATGTGTGTGTAGGTGATATGTGTAATGTTGTCGCAGTGATGTAAGATGTCTCAGTGTATCGCGCGAGCAGCGCACTCAAGGGCTCCACGCCGAGGGAACGGACCTAGGCTTGAGCCGCTGCCGTATAAGTAAAAGGACTTAATACATTTAGGTGACTTTATTAATAGCTGGTTTTTACATAAGGTTTCACGCGGGCGAAATCGCGGGCACAGCTAGTGTACTATATATACGCTTTAGAGTACACTATTTAAACATATATTTGTTCTAGTGTATTTTTTTCACTCTGTCTATATAAATTAATTGCCGAATGTATGTAAGTGCATCAATTCAGAACGGCTGAACCTATTTGTTTAATGTCTAAATGTCAGAACAATGTTTGTATGAACGAAAATGTTTTAAAAATCATACGAAGAAGCGAAACATTTAGGTTAAAAATTTGTATATAAAAAAATTATGACAAAATACTGTTGGTAAAATCTTCCAAACCATTGACTGGATTGACAAATTAACGTTCGGTTATACAGTTCCAATTTTATCGAATTACATAGCCGTATTCGTAAAGGAGAGATTTTGTCTCATTTTTTTCGTTGGTATAAACGTGCGAAGCCGTGGTGGGCAACTAGTCTAACTATATATGTATTTTACAGACGAAAGTTCCAAGCATAAAAAAAATACAGTTTTGTATACTTTAAGGTTAGACTAAGTTAAAGTCACCTAAATTAATAGTAGAATAGGTCCGTATCGAATGGCCCAGACATTAAAATCTTTTTTGTTCACCTAAATTTTATATATTAAACTATGAATATTTTTATTTAAAATAATAAAAAAATAAACTCGTGTTTATTAAAACAATATCATATTATATAGGTAGGTATTAGCGTTGGGCCACAATCTTATCTGATATTAAATTATGCTGCGGCCTATGATGCTAACACGTTAGAGCCTGTCCAGATGAAGCGATTTACGCGCGAGTCGACTCGCGCGCTTCAAAATATATTGCGTCCAGATACCGCGTTTTACGCGCGTTTCATACGTCGTACGGATAGACGACTGATGACTATGTCAACTCGCCACTGACTCGCGCGTAGTACTGGACGCAGCAATGGGGCCTGAGTATCTCGAGGCGCGCGGCGCTCGCGCGTACGACGCTCGAGTCGAGAGTCTCGCTCATTGCACGCGTTCTACGCGCGACTTAGAAAACGCGCCGCACCATCTGGACGGGATATATGTAGCTCTAGTATCTCGAGTACGCGCGAGTGTCTACGCGCAAGTCGACTCGCGCGTAAAACGCCGCATCTGGACAGGCTCTTAGACATAAAAGAAGGCTGCGTAGTTATTTGAACACCTATAGGCATTTGGTGACAAATTATCGTGGGTAGGTAGACATAAGAAAAATTATATTACCATGCTATGGTTTCATTATAATGTTGTGACCTATCAAAAGATCCAGCTTTTTGGAAGATAGGAACCTACCTCGATCAATGCAGTGTCTAAATACGCTATGCCTTCGTCCCTATATATGTTAATCTATACTAATATTATATTATAAAGAGGTAAAGTTTGCGAGTTTGTGACGTTGTAGGGGTAATCTCAGGAACTACTAAACCGATTTTGAAAATTCTTTTACCAATAGAAAGCCACGTTATTGCGAGTGTCATATGCTATATATAATCACGCTAAGAGCAATAGGAGCGGAGCAACAATGAAAAACGTTTTAAAATCGGGGCTTTTTTTCCTTTTGAGAGCTTCTGCTGCGATAACTATTCCACGCGTACGAAGTCGCGGGCAGAAGCTATTAACTAATTATATTATCTATACTAATATTATAAAGAGGTAAAGTTTGTGAGGTTTTAGGGGGTAATATCTGGGGAGTCGGAGAGAAAATGGTCGAACGAAAACGTTTCTTACGAACGCTGCCTTAACGATGAGAGATATATGATTGAGTTCTAGAAAAAAGTTGTAACTTGATAATGCCTATTACCGCCCAACGAAGTGGGCACGGGTTGGCTAGTATATTATATGTTTATATAAATGTACGGTAATATATCGAAATGAACGTTGTCTTTTTTTAAGTCGTCGGCTAAATAGAAAAACGATTTACCTGAAGCGAAACCTCTGATGGAAAGGTTTTGAAATTCTGATCGGCATTTTTTTTTTGTTTGGCGAAAAGTGGTGGATGTCTAGTGTATACAGTGTGTCGGATATAGTATTGGAAACACCGGTTCTCGTCCGATCACCGCAACGTCGGGCGCTGTCAGTACTTGGAAAGGATGACCGCCTGGGAACACCGCGTGACGTTAGCTTCTTGTATTTTTCTAATTAAAATGTTTCCCTCAAATATAAAAATTTCATTTCTGTGGCGTCTTTACGACACACCCTGTTTATATTTTTTTATTACTTTCCATTACTTAAATAATTTATCACGCATTTATGATTTCGTTGCATAGAAAAATTAAGCAGCACTTAAACTGCCTTTTAAAAGCAAACATGTGAAATAAACAATCTAAAACCTCGTCCAAAACACTTTACACGTAATACCTGTATTTTCTTAGTGAACGATAGTTCCGCGATGTAGGGTGCCGAGCAGACATGATAAAATATGGTCGGATAATTTAAAAAAGAAATTATAGATCTAGATAACAGCGCCAATTCCTGTAAATAAAAAAAAACATTAAAATCGGCTAAGCCGTTTAGTTGAAGAAGAATTACAAACTCATGTAAACCGGTATTTTGTATAAAAATACACTAGCTAATGTTCGCGACCCTGTTCTCTTGAAGTCGGTTAAGCCCTTTCATATATCGTCCGTAAACCGACTTTACAATCAACTAATTTCTTTATTACTACTTGACTGCTTAGCCTCTCTACAGATTTTTGGGAAAAGAATAATGATAGCTAACCAAGTTAATCTACTGAAAATATCTCAATTTACTATGAAAAAAAGTTTACTCGAAATGAATTCAGCCGCGGAAAAACTTAAATAATCTATACATATAATAAAAATGAAGTGTCTGTATGTAATAACAAAATATTTTTTTACTGATTGGGTACGAAAGTATACACGCTACTGATAACAAAAATGCAATTTTTAAAATTTTTGTCTGTCTGTCTGTCTGTCTGTTTGTTCGGGGTAATCTCCGAAACGGCTGGATTGACTTTGATGGAAATTTCACTGGGATGTAGCTGAAATTACAGCGGGTTACTTAAGCTACTCTAAATTAGACTAGCTATTAACCGCGGCTTTGTCTACATTGCTATCTCCAAAACGGTTGGACCGATTTTCACGGAACTTTCACCAGCAGATAGCGGACATCATAGCAAGTAATTTAGTTTATTTTAATTTAGACTAGCTGTTAATCGTGGCCTTGTCCGTAGTACGATCTCCAAAACGGTTCGACCGACCTTCACGAAACTTTCACATTTCATAGTTGACCTTATAAAAAGTAGTTTAAGCAATTTTAGTTGATACTAGCTGTTAACCGTGGCTTCGCCCGCAGTGCTAGCTCCAAAATGGTTAGACCGGTCTTCACGAAATTTTCATTGACAGATATCTGACCTTATAAAAAGTAATTTAAGCAATTTTAGTTTATACTAGCTGTTAACCGTGGCTTCGCCCGCAGTGCTATCTCCAAAACGGTTAGACCAATTTTCACGGGACTTTCACTGACAGATAGCGAACCTTATAAAATGTAATTTAATTTATTTTAATTTAGACTAGCTGTTAACCGTGGCTTCGTCCGCTGTGCTACCAACAAAACGATTAGACCAATTTTCACGGAACTTTTACTCATAGATATTGAACTTTATAAAAAGTATTTAAGGTTATTCTATTTTAGACTAGCTGTCACCCGCGATTTGGTCTGCATGAAATTTAGCAAGATTTCGACTCATTCTTTATTTTTAATAAGAGAAATAATTATCAGCTTATTGTTTACAATTCGACATTATGATTATTAATAACTTTAATGATATAGAGAGGTATTCCTAATAAGATCTTAGATTATAAACGTTTTACGTAAAGAGTTCCATAATACAATTTCTTGCGGAACAGACAAGCGTTTATCTTTTTGTATAGTCACAAAATCTTAATTTTAATAAAATTTAGTTTCAGAATTAATAACAAAGTTCATTGAAATACTGTTAAAATGTTGTAGTTGATGAAATAAAATTAGAAAATTAGAAAAAAATTGTGTTTTTTTTTGTTATTCTTGATTTTTAGTTCATCTCGTGGTGTATTCTTATAGATTATTGTACTAAATAAAGGAAAAAAAATGACCGGAATTTTAATTTTAATATTAAAAGGTCGCTCGAAAAAATCTAAAGTCATTTACTAATCTGAAAAAAAGATCTGGCCGCCCACGTAGTGTTCGTACGAAAAAGGTGGTCAAAGCAGTAAGGGAAAGGAATTCGAAGAAATCTTGTCCGAAAGCAAAAGATTTTATTTCGGGAGATGAAGATTTTATATTTATGTATTAAACTAACACACTGTAAAAGTAATAAATGTTATTTGCAATAGATTTTTTTTTTCTGTGTTTCAGTATTTATGGCAGGACTAGTTATATGTTTATTAGAAATTATTATAAGATGATTAAAATTGTTATATTTCTCAGATAATATTATATAGTTATTAATTATTAATAAATATACGATAATATTATAATCTGATCTATTAATTAGAGAAGAAACTTATTACATCGCATATAGATCTTTAGGAATATAAATTTTACCCAATATAGTAATTAACATCGAAACACGTAAATCAATGTCAATTAACTAATGAGCTCAACTCCCACATGTTATTCATACTAATGAAAAAGAAATAAATGTTAGTGAATCTATACATATAATAAGAATGTAAACCTAACGTGTCTGTACTATTTAGATTTTTGTAAAAAAAATGTTGCTTCTAGGAATAAGTAATAAAATATACATTTCAATCATTTTAGAAATATCTGTCTGTCTTTTTTTTATTTGAACACGCATCACTGCTGAAGTTCTGTAGTCATGACTGAGGTGATGTGGTAGAGCCACGCTGAAGCTATTACTGGTTTCAGCATGAATAATTTGGCTCGCCCGGAGTAGTACCACCCTCTCACAGAAAACCGTCGTGAAGTAAAAGTGCTGCCATTGTTGCGTTTCGTTCGATCAGTGAGAGCGCCGGAGGACCACCTCCCCTCCCCTCCTCTCATCCCTCCCTCTCCCCTCCCCCTAAACACAGGCTGGCAACACACTTTCGACTCCCCTGGTGCTGCTAGTGTCTATGGACGGCGGTGATCACCTAACAACGTGACTCCCCGTTTGCCTCCTATGATATAAAAAAAATGATCAAACCTTTTTAAGAAAATCCTAAAGTATAACTTCGAGTAATATTAAATATTTGTTTCATTAAAATTGGTTCGGTCTATAACAAGTTATTGTAATTTTAATGACAACGCGACTCAAGTACGAGGGAAAAGTAGATAGTAATTAGAATGAATACATTTAGATACCTTTATTAGGCACTGTTTGGTACATAGCGGACACAGCTAGTCCGTAATAAATCGTCTCTTGTTCAGAATGATTCCTTTTTTGCAATGCACTAAAAGGAGAGAACGCATAAATGACCAATTAAATAGCTTTGAAAGTGCAGAGCAATCTAATTTTTCGATCAACTTTAAAACATTTTTCGTTATTTCAAAAAGAGACTGTCTGGTGTGTTTTTGAACAAGCTTTCCGTCGCCTATATTCGACATAACAAATAAAACGTTTTAAAAGTGACCGATACGCAAAAGCATATTAAACGACGTGAAAAAAGGTTTTTCAATGGCATTGCATGCGATAAATTCCATTTTTTTTCTATTCTCGTCAAAATCTATAGAAATAAATACAATTAAAGTATATAAGGAACTCTTAAACAAAAAAAAATATGTTTTAATATGTTTGTCTGACAGGATGTTTGTGTGCTACTCCGGAGGGGTAGTCCAAATCTACATTTATACGTGCGAAGCCGCGGGCAAACGCTAGTCCTTTATAATAATATAAACATACCTTTACAAGCATACGGAGGCGAATTAGTAGGCGGCTGCTATCTATACATACAATAAAAATGAAGTGTCTGTATGTAATATCAAAATATTTTTTTTTTACTGATTGGGTACGAAAGTATACACGATATTGATAACAAAAATGCAATTTTTAAAATTTTTGTCGGTCTGTCTGTCTGTCTGTTTGTTCCGGGTAACCTCAGAAAGGTAATCTGAAGGCAATTTTAGTTTATACTAGCTGTTAATCGTGGCTTCGCCCACAGTGCTTTCTCCAAAACGGTTAGACCGATTTTCACGAGACTTTCACTGGCGGATAGCGGACCTTATATAAAGTAATTTATTTTAATTTAGACTAGTTGTTAACCGTGGCTTCGCGAGCTGTGCTATTACTAAAACGGTTAGACCGATTTTCACGGAACTTTCACTGGTAGATAGCGAACCTTATAAAAAGTAATTGAGGTTATTCTATTTTAGACTAGCTGTTACTCGCGACTTTGTCTGCATAAAATTTAGTAAGATTTCAACTCATTTTTAATTTTTAATAAGAAAAATAATTATCAGCTTATTATTTACAATTCGATATTATAATTATTAATAACTTTAATGATATAGAGGTCTTCCTAATAAAATTTTAGATTATAAACGTATTACGTAAAGAGTTCCATAATACAATTTCTTGGGGAACAGACAAGCGTTTATTTTTTGTATAGTCACAAAATCTTACATTATATTACATGTAATGTAAATGTAAATCTTTATAATAATATTTTAAGTTATTGTTTCATTAGTTCCTTATACAGTGTAAGTGATATGGTGGGTTAAGGTTCCAAATATGTTGCTGATGACAAACCTCATTTGGCACGCTCTTTGTATTTATATATCTAATTTACACGTTACATGTTAATTTTAGTGGCATGCGCGTCGTACTTACAATTGTCTTTAAAGAGCATTTCTGTAATTGTACGTGGTCTCACAATTTTATAACTCTTTAATACGATTTAAAAAAACGCGTGCGGAGCTGCGGGTACAGCTAGTTATAAATAATATTGAATGCATAAATGAAATTTGGCTAATATTCAAACATGTTCGAATTTCAATGTATTCCAATTCTATATATATCCATGAAATGGAATTGATTTTTGTTTGTCTTTGCTGATATCTGAAATGGTTAAATCGTTTTGACAACACTTATACTGATAGAAAGAGGACTCTTCAGACTATTATGCAGCCTAAATATCAAAACGGTTTTTTTTTCGAACTGACTACGCTATAGACCTAGCAAGGTCTTAACAGCTTCACCGGACTACTAAGGCGAGCGCTTAAGGCACTCAGCCGATTTTATTTTGACAACTAGCTCAAGGGTGCGCGGCACACCTCGGCTTGAGCTGTTGCCTGATACATGCAATTCACGACCTATTTGAGCTAACCTAAGCTAAGCTAACTATTCATACATATATGAGTTGTTGAAACATATATTAGGTCTTTCCGTATGAAATTGCCGTTTTGTATGAAAAAATTTAAACGAATTTTTTTCATGTATTTTTTATTTGTATTAATCGAAGTAATCACCCATGCAATCAATGCATCTTTGCCAACGCAGTGGCAGTTTATTGATTCAAAGGCATTTTGTACTGCCTCTCGGGTATTGAATTTTTTCCCGCCAAGGAGTTATCCAAATTCTATAAAAAGTAGTAGTCTGTAGGCGCAAGGTCTGGTGAGTAGGGCGGGTGACGGAGACCTTCCAACCCCAGTTCTTGCAACTTGGAGACCGTTTGCTGTGCAGTATGAGGTCGCGCGTTGTCGTGCAGAAGCAGCGGAGACGAGCGATTGACCAATGCTGGTTGGAGATGTGCCAGCTCCTCCATCATTGTGTTCAGTTCTTCACAGTACACATCTGCAGTAATGCTCACCCCGTTTGGTAAGAAGCTGTGATGAATCACACCGGCGCTAGACCACCAAACAGTGACCATCACTTTTCTAGGGGTAAGTTTTCGTTTAGGGCATTGTTTAGGTGCTGAACCAGGATCCAACCAACTTGCTGAGCGCTTGCGGTTATCAAACAGAATCCATTTTTCATCGCAGGTAACAATACGGTTCAAAATTCCTTAATTTGTGTGTCTGTTGAGCAGTGCAAGGCACGTCTCGACGCGTACTTCGCGGTGGCGATCATTGAGTTCGTGGGGCACCCATTTGTCAAGCCTTTTTACCTTGCCAATTTGACGCAAATGGACCAATATTGTTTTGACGCTAACGTCGAAAGCTGCTGCGAATTCAGCCGTAGATTCTGTATCATCAGCTTCCACAATCGCCTTTAATTCGTCATTGTCGACCAAAGTCTTCGGACGACCACGAGGTTCATTTTTCAGGTAGAAATTCCCAGAACGGAAGCGAGCAAACCAATAACAGGTGGTGCGTTGGTTTGTAGTATTAGCTCCGTAAACGTCGTTGATGTTGTGTGCCGCTTGTGCCACGTTGCTGCCACGACGGTACTCATATTCCATAATTACTCGAATTTTTAACGTATCCATGATGACAAAAAATATTGAAATGCGATGAAAATGTAACACTAATCAATAAACAAATGACTACTTTTGGAAAAACAATTCCATGTTTTTAAAATAAAATTAATTTGAAATTGGAATTCTTAGCCAAACAAAAATTATTTTGATTTGAAATGGCCAGTACTGCAGAACGGCAATTTCATAGGTAAAGACCTATTATATGTACCAAGTATACATACCTCAACAACTCTTATATATATTTCGTATTGGATAAAAATCAAAACGATTTTAATGATAAAATTTAACAAATATAACTTACAGTACCGGGCATTTGATTTGACACGTCGGAGTAAAGAGTGAGATATCCGGCTATAATCGGCACAGCGTAATGACTGCACTGGATAAAGATAGCGTTATACGAAACAAAACATAGGCAACGCTCTCGGTCTTCCCTCCGACATATCGAATCAAAAGCTGGGTACTGTATTCATCGGCAAAATGAATTGATATTATATTTATAATTAAAAATTAAAAAAAAAAATGCTTTTAATTAATCCAAAAATTACTCGTAATTCCGATGAAAAAACAGAACTATTTTCAGGAGAATGAAGCCGACGGCGCCAATTAATGTTACATGTAAATAACGACGTACGTATTCTTTTAAAATCAATATATGAATTTTTGGCCTTATTGACAAAAAAGTTTACAAACAAATGTCAATCAAGTTAAAAACGATTTTGTTTGTTCGTTTAAATATACACATACTGTATTGAATTTTCGTTTGACACAGTTTTGAGCCATCTGATTCAATTTCAATACTTCACTAGCTGGTGGCTGCTACTTTGTTCTCGTTCAAATAGTTTCTTGTTTGAAAGGGCCTTCGTCTTTTATCCGAATTAAATGTGAATTGTTGTAATTTTATTATTATTACTTAATCCCTATAACCTTATTATCAACCCGAAGTTAAGTTTGTTAAATTTTGTCATTACTCCTTGCCCTCGATAGAAAAGTCCTCTATCTCCCAGTAAAAGTCTTCTCGAAATCGGTACAGCTATTTCAGAAACTAGCTTTAATTTTTTTTACATTTATACGTTTGATAACCAATTTATCGACTGTTTTATTAGACATATTCTTATATATTTTACCATATGTGATTTTATCTATGTGTAATATTTATGTTGGTGTGCTAAAGACATAAAATAAAATAAATATAAATAAAATTATAGAGATGTGCCGTTGTGCGCGCATCAAGAAAAAAGTAATGGACAGATTTTGATCGCTTTCTTTTAGTTTTACTCCCTGGACACTTTATTTAAAAATTATCACGATATCTTCATCCAATACTAAGATATTAAACGCATTCAGCGATGAGTATTGTCGTGCCGTGGAGAAATGGCGCAAACGGTGTGCTGCGAATACACAGGAAAGGAGAATACACGGATAACATTGTTTACGAAGAAATTTATTATAAGCAATATATGAGCAAGGTATATTTTTGTCTAATTTTTGTTTATCTATAGCTCAGTGTGTTCTCGGACACCGCGTTGATTAACGCTCGAATCCTTGGGAATGAACCGGACGCTTTCGGTGAATGGGCAGATGGTGGTCAAACTATATAATAGTGGTAGGCTTTTCCTAAGTTCACCTCGCTAGCTACCACCCTCAAATTAAAAGTCTGTCACCATGCACCTACAGGTGTGTTCCGGTAGTTGCATTTGAGAGCCAGTCCTTATAGGCTTAGAGTATGGTACATCACTAGTATCGTCATATAACTTCGAACTTCGACCATAGGGGCCATTCAAGTATTATGTAAGCACTGATGGGGGGTGAGGGGGTTATTGATTTGCTTATTTTTATAACACAGGGAATGAGGATCCGGCTAGTGGTTACGTCAGCAATATTTCTCTAATAAACCGTTTACGTAAGCATGGGGGGGAGGTAAGAGCATTGCTTACTTTTGCTGACCAGGGCGGGCAAAACTTACAAAAATTCTGCTTTCGTAATACTTGAACGGCCCCATAGAGAAAAGAAACCTTTTCCCACTTTTTCATTGATAAACACTATAGCTTGTCAATAGCTACAAAATAACAAAATAATGCTGCTAAGAATGACTATTTATTGTATACTAGTTAGTGTTCGACATTCGACCATAATACATTTTGACATTTAATAATGCCAAAGAGAATAATAATAATTTCAGTGGGTTCATAGATTTATTAAAGTTATTTTATTTTTTTCATGTATATTATGATTTTTCATATCATAATATTATAAAATTAACCTACAGTCTAACCAGTTCATTTCAAAAGGCATGTAAGGTATGGAACGTAAATCATGTTAAAAATATTGAATGTAGGATGAAAAAAGGTAATTGAAAGGTTAGCGTCTTTTTCATTTACATGTGTGTATATGTTGTGTGTCATTCAAGCAGTAGTGTGTGTAATGTTTATTTTAATTTATTTATTGTATTTCTAATGAATTTTATATAAAAACGATCGCTTTATGCACTTCTCCTCCATATGAACTTTAACTATGCTAAATTTCACGTTCATCCGTTCGCGCAATGCGCTTTAAAAGGGGTACTGATATAGATGTTACTTCTGATAACTTTTTATCTGAAATAGATTTGAATAATCTCATAATAAAGTAAAATACTTGTCTTGGTTGATCATAACTATTATTGTACTTAGACGGTAACATTTTCCAATTATTATCAACTGCTTTTGCAATTCAATTAACCGCGTTTATAATTATTGTCAAATACATAATATTATGGATTTAATTTAGCAGTTAGTGTTGGGTTAACGAGATAACATTGTAATTATGTTTGCATACTGATATCAGTTATTACGTAATGCTAATTCAATTCATGGGTGGTAAATCTATGTGGTTATTGTTCGTCAGTAAAGTGTGAGTGAGTGTTCGCTCGTGTGCCTTATAATATATATTACGGGTAATATAAAGAGAAATTCGATTTTTGTGAAAACATATTAACAAATGGTTTACAAATAATGACTATTACAAATTTAGAACTAAACCTCAATTTCCATGCCTAAAATTATATAATAGGAAAACGGATACATATTATTTTTATATGGAAAAAATAGGCAAATACAAAACAGTTTAGCGTTTTCCCTTTTCTTCCCTGTTTGATAACCGATTCTCTTTATTTTTTCTCTATAAGTTATTAATGTGATACTGTTGTGAATAAAAAAAATTGAAATTAACATGCACATATTATAGTTCCGTTGTCCAAAACTGCGCAACTAGTTACAATTGAAAATGTTGATAAGATTGTTGTGAAATTCAGATAGGTCACGAATTGCATGTATCAGGCAACAGCCCAAGCCGAGGTGTGCCGTGCACCCTTGAGCTAGTTGTCAAATAAAATCGGCTGAGTGCCTTAAGCGCTCGCCTTAGTAGTCCGGTGAAGCTGTTAAGAGCTTCCTAGGTCAATACCGTAGTCAGTTCGAAAATTGTTGTGAAATTATCGTTGATACGTTTTACGTAGAAATTGCATTACATTTTCGAATTTCTTTTATAATTGCTTCACAATTTCTATTTTTATTTTAGAACAATTTCCAATAGTGATTATAATCATTTTTCGACCGGAGGAGCACAAGCATTTAGAATTTAATAAATTAGATTCCGTTTTTTTACTACTATGCTAAAATAAATAAAGATATTCCTTGAAAGATCCATTTAACTGGTTAAAAAGAATAAGATAGATTGTATCTGGGTACATGATTACTTTAGTTTTTTCTTAATATGTCCCATAAATGCAAAAATATTATTTTTTTATTCTTTATAGGACACTATATATATTTGACCACAATCACCTGATATTACATGACAATGTGGTTTTAGATGGTATACACGGTAAAACTAGAGGTATGGCTCTCAAGTGTAGCTGCTGGAACATACCTACCTATAGGTATTTTGCGACAGATTTTGCGTTTGAGGGCGGTAGCTAGCTAGGAGGACGTTAGAAAAAGCCCTACCAGCATGCTATGGTCTCATTGCGATGTTTTTATTCAACGCAAGACCTGACACATTCGCAAGGATTCAAACCGAAGTCTATCAATATGGTCCTAACATATTACCCTCTGAGACATCATAGCTTCAAAGTTTAAGTTAAGTATATTAAGTTTTGATATTTTAAATAAAGCAGTATACTCATTCGCTTTAAATACACAATCTTGAAATAGTGCCCTTCCAACAAGCTTAATTTTTTCACTTCTTGAAATTAATAAAACATCTGCGAGACCTAAGAGGCCTACTGTAGACCCATAGGTTTCTTTCTGATAATCACCATGCCGGCCCACAATCTATTGTCGATTTAAAAACTCTGAGAAATTCACAGTTTTATATTTTCCCAAATACGGTGATACTATAAGAATATTTCTCAGGTTCAGTTTTCCTCACTGTGTTTTCCTTCAACGTCAGCCAATAGCGCCATTAATATGAATTAGTATATGTACGCGAATTTTTAAAAATTCGTTGGAACATGCGGGTGTTCGAATCGACATTCCACTGGTCAAACCAATCGACCACCACGATATTTGAGCCTTATACTAAATTATTTATACAGAATAAAATTAAGTTAATAAACACTACATTAAATTGTCTGGTGAATTGTAATTTTTGCTCATCTCTCGGTTAGTTGATTAGTATTCTAAAGTCGCACACTCCGTAGAGTTACTGGCAAGGATAAAAATGTGTTAACAAGCTGTCGTCACGGAATGGTGAAGGTGGCACTTCTGCTATGCAGTTACTACCTTTATAATCTATTCTTTATTCTTCCTCCATCCAGCGTTATCGTTAACACCTAATTCTTTCTCAAAAGTAATGCTAATATATAAAACGTAAGTTAAATTAGAAAGTTGTTTTATAAACTTTTATTATACTAAACTAAAAAAAAAACCGATTTAAAAAATTATTTCACCTACAGAAAACTATATTATCAAAAAATAATATGGACTTTATTTCCATAATGTAGAAATAAGAGGGAAGCTGCGAACAATAACTATTTTTGTTTAATAATGCTAAATGCTAATATAGAAAACGTAAGTTAAATTAGAAAGACGTTATATAAACTACTATTATACTAAACTAAAAAAAAACGATTAAAAAAAATATTTCACCTGCAGAAAACTATATTATCAGAAAATAATATGGACTTTATTTCCATAATGTACAATAAGAGGGAAGCTGCGAACAATAACTATTTTCCTTTAATATTAATAAGCATTCAAGAATTTAATTTCTTTTAGGTATTGTTAATTCATGTAATTATTTATGTATATATTATTTTCTTTGACATTCTGTATATCACTACCGTGTAAACAACAAAATAAAACAACTAAGCTAATATTCAAATAGGCTTCTTTTAAATTACACTTTGATAAACTCGAATGCAAGTTTGATTTTAAATTACATCTTTGCATATTTAATTAGCAATAAAAAAATGGCATGGGGTCAATCGAATCAAAAAAATAAGTGGCCTAGAACCACCCATACAAAAATTTTGCATCGAATATTCATAGACCAATGCCGATATTTCAATAGTTTTGATATGTTTAGGCCTAAAAGGTACTGTATATTAATTATACCTATATAAAGGCCTGCGACTTCGTTCTCGCGAAAATTGCATTGTTACTTCTTGAGAAAGTATGCGATTTATGTAGATTAATGATGGACCTTATTTTATTATTACCTTTTAATATGTTTTAGTAACTATTACTTAACACCTATAATCATTCCACCAATCTTAATTTACCCTGTTAAATTGTATTACTGCTCACCTTCTATAGAAAAGCATAGCGATACACGAGTATACCCTAATAATACTCTGAGAATTCCTCTATTTTTAAGTAAAAGTCTATTCACAATCGGTTCTGCCGTTTCGATCATTAGCTTGGACAAACATGAGTCATTGAAATCTCTATATTATGTACAATCTTTATATATAATTTTTTTTGTACGTGTGTATGTCACTGAACTCCTTCTAAACGGCTGGACCGATTTTGATGAAATTTTGTGTGCATGTTCCAGTGGATCCGAGAATGGTTTAGATTCACAATTGGACCCGCTAGGTGGCGCTGCGGTTGAATTTTAGTTTTTTTTATTATCAAGGCAGGACAACGCCGCCCGGCCCGCTAGTAATATGTAAGATCTATATGTCATCTATTAAATAAGTTATTATGTTTAACAATCTTGGTATTTTTTTAACTTTATTTTTGGCAACTAATCTTTTAGAGTATTACTGCCATTCTCGAGTAGTCAATATATTACAAGTTCTTCTTTCATTCCATTTTTGGCAACCAGTCTTCTAGTAGACTATTACTGCCATTGTCAAGTGAGTATCGATATTACAAGTTTCTTGATATAATTACAATGAACTAACAAGATGGTGGCCATCTTGTTAGAACTTTCCATAGAGTTTTTGTGGCATCTCAGAATTCATGGTCCGTGGTATTATTTTCCATTCACTTCAGTTATGCACAATTAACAAACTATATTATATAAAGTACCACCAATTTTACACAATATAGAATCAAGTAACACAAGATTATGAATAAAATATAAAATCCACTACATGACAGACCAAAATCCCGCCAAAAACTCAACAATCTTGGTTTAAGTTTCTTTTATGCAATGAAATCAGAGACAGAACTATGATATTTTTATATGAGACATCATTTTTTTTTATTAATAAAAAGGTTAATTAGACTTGTCAATTTATTGAATGAAACTGCTGATTATATTTCTGTTCTATATTCGTGTTAACGAAATCAATTTCTCAGATTAGTAATAAAACAAATAAATAAAGATCTTAAGATTCACCACTTTTGTATATTTAAATTTGGTTTGTGTATTTCTGGTACTAATTCTATTAATTGAATAAACAGTATGTGCAAATAAATTTGATTGATTGATTATTCTAATAGGAAATCAAAAGTATCTATATTTAGTCATCTAAATATCCTATATATTTATCCTAATATATAATAATCTATCCTAAATATCTATTCTAATTTTCTTATAAATCATAAGTTTCATTTAAAAAGTCATATTAAAAATTATTATATAACCGATATTTCGTACTAAAACATTAAAATTTAATCATTCAGACATTTACAGCTGTAATGTTAAATTCATTTGTCGTTTAAAATATTGCCGATATAATTGTATACATATTTATTCTAAACTCACCTATGTATACATCAATTTAAGATGACAATCGTATCTTGTGATTAACATAAAATTTTGTTTTTTTTTTTATTAATATTTATATAAACAAATAAAAAATACTGATTAAGGAAATTCAAAAAATAATTTGCTATTTCTCTCCTAAGCAAAACACAAATTTATGTAGTTTATAAAACACACATTTATATTTTTTTAATAATAATACTTATTTAATACGTCCAACAAGTGGAGTTAATTACGTCACAGTACACAGTGAATAGAAGGTTGATTTTATTTATCTCTATCAGAGTACGCGCGTCGGCATCACCCCGAGGGTGCAACGACACCCGTCTATGGCGAAATACGAGCCAGCACTGATTCGGTATTGGACGGTGTATTCCAAAGGTGAGGATCTCGTGACTCGTCGGCTCCCCTCGGCAACCTTCGGGAACTCATCCCGATTCGATTGTGAAGAATTCCATGTTTTCGTGAATTTTTCTAATTGAAAAGGTTCGGAAAAGCAGCGTGGGTGTATAAAAGCGTGTTTTTCCCGTATAACTTTCGAATCAGTATTAATAATACCAAATCAATATACTGTAACGAGGTAGGTAGATGAAGTGTTATAACCCGAAACTGAAACAAACTTTCCGGCTTATAAAAGATAAATAATTGAGGTACGAGGTTTACTTCAATTTTAATATTAAACAAAACATTTAGTGATTTTGAAGATGAATACTTGTTTACCGATCTCCTTTAAAAAGTACGGATATAAAATCATTTATTCTATATGACGTACGTGTGGTACTGTTTTTTCTTTTCCTTTTTTTTTGCTATTTTTAACAGGCTTCAAAAAGGAGGTCCGGAGTTTATGGCGGGATTTTGGTCTGTCATGTAGTGGATTTTATATTTTATTCATAATCTTGTTTTACTTAACTCTATATTGTGTAAAATTGGTGGTGATTCATGTAATATAGTTTGTTTATTGTGCATAAGTGAAGTGAATGGAAAATAATATCACGGACCATGGATTCTGAGATGCCACAAAAACTCCATGGAAAGTGTACTAACAAGATGGCCACTATCTTGTTAGTTCATTGTAATTATATCAAGAAACTTCTAATATCGATACTCACTTGACAATGGCAGTAATAGTTTACTAGAAGACGTTGCTAAAAATAAAATAGAAGAAGAACTTGTAATACTATTAACTACTCGACAAAGGCAGTAATAATCTAATAGATTTGTTGTCAAAAATAAAGTTAAAAAAAGGAGGTCCTCTCTTCGTTTGTATTTTTTTATCTTTGTTACCTCAGTACTTCGTCATTTATAAACCGATTTGGAAAATTATTTTTTTTATTGGAAAGAGAATACTTTCAAGTGGGTTTCTTTTTAATTTCATCAGCATTGACTTTAGTTCCAAACAAAACCCAAATCAAAAAATTATAGTGATTGAATTATTGATAGGTTAATGTAATCCTATACTAGTTGGGCTCTTAGCCTATGGACGTTCTGGTGCATTTTTTGAAGTCAGTTATATTGTTGGGCAAAATTTTTATATTAGATATTGTAATTACTATGTTGTATTACTATGTATCGTAATAAAATGCTTGTTAAAGTTAAATCGTACTTCAATTGCATAATGTAATGGGATTTCGTGGGTATCTTATTATAATATATTATAACAGATGAATATTTTAAGTAAGCTGAACCTTAATTATTAGAGATAGAAAAACGTTCTTAGAAGACAAATCTTATTTTTTACATTTTTTGATATTTCGAAATGCGTTCACAGATTCTGAAAAAATTTGCATTCAGCAAGAATTAGACGAATGGTATGCATGGCTAGCTACCACCCACTACCACCAAGTTGACAATGTGTCGCCAAGCACTCATGGGTGTGTTCCGGCAAGTAAACTTGAGAGCCAGTTGTTTTAGATTTTACATCTCCGTATGTCGGTTTTTGGATTACCCCGTGCTTATCATCAGAAACTGTACAGTCACTTTGTCGTGTCACAATAATAATAATAGTATTAAATACCAGAAATCGCAAAAAAAAACCCTATATTTCGTAGGTAACATGGTATAATAAAATTACGTCCCAACTTAATTTTATATCCAGCGAAACTTTATATAATGGATACACTAGCCACTACAAAGAAGACTGATGGAGAATAAACAAAAACAATGAAACTTAGAATTTCGAACAAATACGTATACGTAATTACATTATTTGTTTTGATGAGAATAATTTACTTTGTTGTTTGTAGCTTTCGCATTTTGCGAGAGAATTGGGAAACATAAGTGTTTTTGTAATAAAATGACACTCCACTATCAACAGCCGCCATGTGCGTTCTGATCTGAACCGGGGATTCGGAATATATTTATTTATTTATTATTTATATATATTTATATAGTCGGGTACATAAACATACGGAAGACATGCTCCTGATAGTAGGCCTCTAGATTTCTTTAGGTAAAACTATCTGCAAATACGAGAGACACGATAAATTTTGTATGTAACTAAAAGAATAACTGGTGTTTTCGTGCATACCCTTACAGTACCTTACTTACTACAATTGAAGTGGGCTAGGTACATCGCTCGCTACTCCAATAAAAGATGGACCATAAAAAGTGTAAGATGGAAAGATTCATAAGGAAAGAAGAAAGGTGGTAGAACAATGCGACGGTGGGTTGATGACATTAAACGGGCGACAGGAAACGATTGGTTTAATTTAATCGGATCCAAGGACAAGGATCTTTGGAAGAAGATGGAGGAGACTTTTACCCAAACAGGGGTCCATATTTCAATCAAAGAAGAATTAAAAATACTAAAATAATTTGAAGCGAACCTACTAAAAAGTGTATATATTTTACTGTATCTTAAAATATGGAATAAATTGGCTTTATTATTAAATTTAAGTACATAGTATATAGTTCGCGCCAAACTTTTTGCCTGCTTTGAATATAAACTGCGCAGAGCACAAGTGTACGTAAAAAATCATGTTATATTATATGTATACATATTGCCAATTTTAGATTCTTATTTTAATTTTAATTTCAGCGGTGGTAGAGCTACGCTGAAGCTATTAATGGTTTCAGCATGAATGGGTCGGCTCGCCCGGGGTAGTACCACCCTCTCACAGAAAACCGACGTGAAGTAGCAGTGCTTGCATTGTTGCGTTTCGTTCGGTCAGTTAAGAGCGCCAGAATACCAACCTCCCCTCCCCTTCCCCCTTCCCTTACTCCCCCTCTCCCCCAAGACAGGTTGGCAAGGCAGTTGCGACTCCCCTGGTGTTGCAAGTGTCTATGGACGGTGGTAATCACTTAAATTCAGGTGACCCACCTGTCCGTTTGCCTCCTATGATATAAAAAAAAAACTTTTGTATTAAACTTTTGACGATATAGTACACAAACTCAAACTCACCGCTATATTCAGAGCAGTCAGAAAGAATTGACGAGGACTGTACTTGGCTGATACCCGTTCAGCAATAAAGAAACGAAACCTATGTGTCCGCCAAAAATTATGATTACAAAGCACAAATGTAAATTTCCTTTAAATTAAATATACGTGTCTAGCAGTGTAATCGCATGACATTTTTTAATCACACTAAACACTCTTTAGTTTATTTTTTGTCATTTATTTTAGTACTTCGGTGTATAAATAAGGATTTTAGAATCGAAGACATGATGATGACCAGAAAACAAATGAAACAAGATGAAGACAAATGTATGGAAAAACCTTTTTACGTCATTTGACGTCTCAGTTAATTCAATAAAGTGCTTTGATCCTTATAGAAAATAGATTTGAATGACATAATACAAAGTTTTTATGTGTATTATTACCTATTATTTGAAGACTGTCCATATTTTCAAATCACTCGTATTTGGATGCATGTGTAAATATTTCAAATAATCTTATATAAACAGGACAGTCTCCCACGTCGGCTTTTTTGTGGCTTCAACGGTTAAGCTACTTGTCCTTACTGCCCTGTTTAATAATCCAGCTGCATAATTTAAAATATTGTATTTGATCAAGTAGAGAAATTTGTTAATTTGGGTATCTTTGAGTTACTAAGACTCTTTCAACGCTCCCGTATAACAAGCTGTCCTTAAGCAACGATTTATCCCGTATAGCGTAATACCGCGCTGTAGTGCGTCTCTCAAAAATTTGATGAAAATCTTAATTCACCTTGTCTACGGTACGCTACGCTTTCGGTCAACTACGTCAGCGACAAGGACTTTAAGTGTTTAACAAACAACTGATATTATTAAAGTAGTAGGTCATTCAAATATGATGAGTTTCGAGTTAGTACAATACTGTTGTAAGTATACTATGTTAGCTAGTTTTAAAATATTATAAGCAAAAATAGTTTAAAGTAATTAAATAATAAATACGACTACACGATAGAATTGAAATCTTATAAAAAATTCTTTAATTGTAGAAATCCTTTTATCGCCTGTTTTAGAAAAAAAAGTGTGTGTGTACTTATGTACACGCGTTAGAAGTTATACTTCTTTGGCGTAACAAGATAAAAAAAAATTCAAAAATTTTATCTTTCGCCTTATTCACGTTTGTAGAAAAAACGATACTAACAATTAAAAAAGTATTTAAAACATTGAAAGTTTTAATACAAAGAAATGCAAACAACAAATACAAAGAAACAAAATGTCGACTATAGCTAAATTCAGGGTGTCGGTTATCAGTGTCGGTGTGCGCGCGCATCGTAATATCTTCAGGATGTCGGTTATCCGTGACGGTGTGCGCGCGCATCGTAATAACTTCAGGGTGTCGGTTTTTCGTGACGGTGTGCGCGCGTATCGTAATAACTTCAGGGTATCGGTTTTTCGTGAGGATGTGCGCGCGCATCGTAAAAATTTACTCTCATCATTTTTCCCTAACGCGCCAAAAGAAGTATAACTTCAAAAAAGTCGAGGCAGTCATAAGAATTGCCGACAAAGTTGAGTTCTTCTTTTTTGAATTTTTAATTCAATTATAGTCTGA
Organism: Antheraea yamamai; assembly: GCA_036509395.1. NCBI lineage: Eukaryota > Metazoa > Arthropoda > Insecta > Lepidoptera > Saturniidae > Antheraea > Antheraea yamamai. Next base: position 11,213,841 of record AP028448.1, on the reverse strand, counting down.
ATTCTTTAACTTTCCTAATTTGTAAATGGATAATATTAACATTAGTCTACTTCGACACCTATTGGCAGTCCGAGCAATAATTGTATACATTTTTATTCGGTTTATTAATTAATCAAACATATGATGAACTGTACAAGCTCAATACAAAATGTTCGACATTATATGTACATTAGACGGATACAAAAAAATCGACTATTTTGTTTTCCTTAAATATATCGAAAATATTGTTGGAAATGATGAAAAAAATCCTGTGAAAGCCACAGCCGTTAATATTAATATTACGATATCGATTAAACTTCAATTTCCCGTATGATTAAAACGGGAAAGCTTGGTGCTTTGAGTTTAGAATTTTATAACTCTTTAATGATTCATCGAAAAGGCTAGACCAAAATCATTTCCTTGTATAAAATTGAACGTTGTACAAAGAAGCTATCTTATAACTTTTTTGATAAACCGACGACGCGTTTCGAAGTTATTCAACTTTAAAATATAATTTATAATATTTTCTCATTTTCTACAATTTTTTTTACGAAACTATCAAGTTTATTAATAAGTTTTGTCAATTTTTTCAGACTTTTTGTATTCTATTTTTTTTTGCTTTGGTTTTTTGATATACATATAGTCGATTTTTTTTATCAGTCTAATGTACATAGACCGCTGTACTATGTGTCGTTAGTCTGGCGCAACCGCAATACGTTACGAGCATGTCGATGTCATCGGTGACGTGAACCCATAAGTTTTTTCGAACTGACTGCCTGACAGGCCTTTACAGCTTCATCGGACTACTGAGGTGAGCGCTTAATACACTTTGCCGATTTTTGGCTTGGGCTGTTGCCTTGCTTACGCAACATCGCGAATCTTACTAAGCTAAGCTAAACTAAGCTGACTATTCATACATGTACGAGTGAGTAAAACACCACATGTTTACCTCACAAACTCAGGACATATATTTCGTGTCTGTTTTTCCGTACCAAATGTTTTTTTCCTTTAAAGTCGCTCAAAGAGGTTGAAGAACTTTCCACATCTAAAATTACAATTCACATAGATTTATTCATCTTTACATAGGAATAAAGAATACTAATATTTAAACATATATAATATAGACGCTTGAAATACTACACTGACTATACAACATACATAATATTATTTTATTATTACGATGCATTTTTGTTAGACTGTGAACGTGGCTGATGACGACTGGAGCCGAGTATAAATGACATAATGCGTGATTGACCCGAGCATTCTTTATATTAAGTGCAGCCGAGTAAGCCCGATTCAACGCCATGAACCTGAGCGTTACGGTTCACTTTCGTTCACTCTTCAACGTGCCTTAAGAAATTTTCACTTCAATTACTTCAATAATAAGTTCGAGACTTTAGAGTCTACGAATACGAACATTCATTTTGATATATACAGACCTGAATAATAAATAGTGTTATTTGCACGTGTTAAAATAAAGCTCATATGATAAATTACCAAATATAAATGTATGAGACACACTGTTATCTTTATATGGCGAACAGATGTTCCAGAGTTCCGAGATGTTGTCTCGCACGAGATGTATGCGAGCCTATCTCTGGAGAAAAATCGTTGGCCCCGTCATAGAGGCACACTGGGACCATTTCTCACTCGTGCGACTTCACTGCCGCACGGGGGATATTAGACACGTGTAGACATGTTCTGAGGTAACTAACGACCCGCTGATTACGACCCGGGAAGCCTTATAGATGTGTTTATGTTGCCGCATTACACATACATTACCCTTATTTATTTATAACGTATATATATGTATAAATAACATCTAAGTGACTGTTATTTGTCCGGGCTCATCTTTGAAATCGGTGAACCGATTTTGACGAAGGATTTACAAGTAAATAGGATAATAATAATATAAGACTTTTCAAACACATTTCTAAAAAAGGGCTACTCAAATTAAATAATTATATATATCGGGGGAGCTACTATTGACCTGCGACACCGCGATTTTGACTATATCGGGGGTGTTACTAACGGCCTCAAACGCTATTGACTGAAGTTATCGGCTGTTTATAGACATTTTTATATAGTTATAATTAATATATAATAGGTTGCACAATCTCAATACACAATATAAATATTAGATATATATAGGCCTCTGTACCTACTACGCGTCGTTAGTCTGACGCAAGTCGGGCAAGCGCAATACTTACTAACATGATGCGAGGTTAGAAATTTATCTCCTGCCAAAAATACCGCTCAGCGCACCTCAAGAAGTTTTCAATTAAAAAAAAAACTCAAAATAGGAAAATGGGTTATAGTGAAGAAGTAGCAATAATAAAAGACATAAAATAAAGGGCAGTCTACAATTAATCCAAAATAAAACCCGATGATAACAATAAAAGATTTTTACGTGAGAAGATAATCGCAGGAATCAACTAGTTTGTAATATAAAAGAACAGTCGTAATAACGAGAGATAATTTACGAAAATTGGAGATTAAGTTCCTTTTGTGACGGTAGTCGTCAGAGGCAGTAAATAACAGATCTGTTAGTAATCAATTTTGATGAATTGTAAGTTATACAGTTATTCTAAGTGTAAAACATGAAGACTGGCTTGTAGCATATAGGGAATAAGTGAACAATTCGATACGATAATGTAATAGCATTGTAATTTTACACGGATGAAGCAACTGGTATAAATTAGCGTAGGTTAAATTGTAACGTATTCAGAACTCTAGATTTACCTATTGGTTTAAATCAAGAATCATATTTAACAACTAGCTGTGCCCGTGACTCCGCCTGCGTGGAACCTAATCTAAAAAAATAGTGACAAAAATAAAATCATCTGAATTTATTAAGTCCATTTACTTATCTACTTTTCTCTCGTAATTAAGTCGCGTCGTCATTAAAATTACAATAACTTTTGATAGAGTTAACCGATTTTAATCAAACCTAGACTAAATGTTACTAGAGGATATGCTTTATAATTTTCTTTGAGGTGAGGTTTTATCGTGAACGACGTATTTTAGCAGTGATGCATGTTCAATCAAACAGACATTTCTAAAAATGATTGAAATGTATTTTATTATTTATTCCAAGACACCTACTTATTATAGGTATAGAAGATAATTTGTTTATCAAGGGCTTGGTAAATTGTGGACGTAGAAAAGCAAAGATGGCTTATATATCATTTATTCTTACATATGTTTAATACTCATAATTCTTATTTCAATTACGTTTATTCGTATACAGTTTATAATGTCTTATTTCGTCTACATTAAGTCTTAATTTAAATGAAATTATCTTAACGTTAAATAAACATAAATTATTGTTTTCTCTTAATTGTCTGTAGAATGTGACCTTACTGTAAAATATTGAAGATTTATTTGTTACTCAAGTGATGTTTAGTTTGAAGGTCGAAGTTAATATCTGCCGAAGCGAGGACGAGCTTCGTGCCTTATCTCTTGACTCCGACACAAAGCTGGAATTCGCCTTATAATATCTCGTAGGTAATTTATTGCCTCCATTATAAATTTGTTAGATGTTTCCTTAAAATATCCTGCTGAAGTTAAATTAAAAATTAAATTGCAATGTGAGTTATTGTTTATTACGTATAACAAGTTTATTACTATTAAGGGTATTTTTCTTGAATATTTTACCAATTCTTCATATAGGCCGGTGAAGTTGTAAAGGCCTTGCAAGTCCAATAGCGCAGACAGTTCGAAAAAAGAAAAACCAATTCTTCATTATCCCTCAACGACAACTACAAGCACTCTATGTCTAATACAGTGGTAATGTGTATAGAGTAAAAGGCAAATGCAAAATGCAAATGCTTTATGATTTAATTCGCCTGAATAGACGATTATATTCTTCTATTCTATGTTAACATCATTTAATACAATTTATATCTGCAGGAATTCGGCGTCCAGGCCTTGAACACACCTAAACCATTAACTATTGGTTCTTCATGGTTTTTTTTTAATGCGTAAACTTCATTTATTGCGATTTTTAATGGGAGAAAAACTTATGGGTTCGCGTCACCGATGGACTCGAGATACTAATGAAGCGTCATCGATATGCTCGTAACGTATTGCGCTTGCGTCAGACTAGCGACGTAGTATAGCGGCCTGTGCAGTTATAATATTGATACTTTGTACTGAGCTTGTATATCCCATCATGTGTTTCATTAATCACTAAACTGTGTCATTTTTTTTTAATTAGATGTACCAATAGATGTGAAAACTAGACTAATGTTAATTTATCAAATTTAAATAATTCTAACTATAATTGATTTAAGAATTCAAGATAGAACACAGTTATTCCATTGTTTCGAGTTGTCACTTCTGAAGGCAGTACTTATGACTGCCTCGACTTAAAAAAATAATTAAATAACAATTTTACACTGAGAAGAAACAGGGGTATCATCTACATAAATAAAAGTCAACTGCTAATTGTATATAAACGCAACACTCCAGAATGGCTGCATTTGACTTATGGTTTATATGAAAGAAAAATTCTGAAAAAGCGTACAGAAAAGTGAAAAAAATAAAATTTGGGTTAAAAATTCTCCAAATGAAATCAAATCAAAATATACTTTATTCAATTTAGGTCATGAGAAGGCTTATGAACGTCAAAGCTACCACCGGTTCGGAAAACGACCCAGTCATCGAGAAGAACCGGCAAGAAACTCGATCTGGTTTATCTCATGTTTATTTTTACAAAACATAAATAGTTACTTTCGTTTTTAGTGGATGCACAGAGATAGCGTCATTTCCATATAAAAAAATTAGTGAGGCAGAGGACACTACGGAAATTTTCTAAAATATTGACAGATTGATGTTCTGCTATTTTAATACGAATAGTTTAAGGTAAGTTTTGGCCTCATATTCTTCGTTAGTACTACCGTGCGAAGCTGGAGCGGGGAGCCAGTCTGTTAATATATATATATATATACATTTTTTTTTATAGTAGCACGGCAAAATGACCGCACTATGCCTGATGGTAAGCACAGTACAATCCAAAAACAATGACGACCACCGAGTGACACACTATCCATCGACGGTCGCCGCTGTCATGCCGGCCTGCAAAAAGCTGGATATGCACGGCTGATCCCGAAACGCGACCCGCAGAAGCGAATCACTATCACGGGCTTTTTCGCCATATACCTACATATATATTTCTACATATCTTAATAAAGCGATATGTATTTCAATAATATGTCTATTAGGGTTTAAAAACTGTAAAGACAGCATACGCTGTTATTTCCTATGACTTCGTTCCATCAAGATGGATCATCAATTTACGGCCTGTAAATAGTAGTTTTGGTAGCGCGATGTAAAATACTTTATAAGAAAAATACAAATACACTTTAATCAAAAAACCAACCACTAAAGTCGTCGACATATCGCTTTTATTCTACGTCACGAGGTAAAAAACGACAAACGCAATTCTGCAGTCCCAGCTATGCTGACAGGTTCACGTCAGACTGTCTAGGTTTGCTAGCTTTTTATTTTTAGCAATTTAAAGAACCGTCCATTAGAAATAATTGCTCCGATTGTTCTTTTAAATCGTTTGTTAGGTACCTTAATTTTTTATACATGTCGATCCCTTATCGGTTTTTTTCTTTTCGTGAAATCAAACAGTTTGAGTCATTATTAGGGAATCGATTTAGAAATAATGGCCTTTACTTAGGGTTTGACAATTGAGGGTTAAAAGGTTTGTGGTTGTTGATAATGTAAAAATTATATTCATATTACTGTATCTTTATAATAAATCATTTTCTAACCTAAATGTTATAATTATCTATGATTAAAATTTCACGTCAGTGTTTTGTATTTTTTTATTGAAGTTATACTTCTTTCGGCGCGTTAGGGAAAAATTACGAGAGTAAATTTTTACGATGCGTGCCCATACCGTCACGAAAAACCGACACCCTGAAGTTATTACGATGCGCACACCGTCACGAAAAACCGACACCCTGAAGTTAGCTATAGTCAACATTTTGTTTCTTTGTATTTATTGTTTGTATTTCTTTGTATTAAAACTTTCAATGTATTAAATACCTTTTTTTTATTGTTAGTGTCGTTTTTTCTACAAACGTAGAATAAGGCGAAATATAAAATTGTTGAAAAGATTTTTATCTTGTTACGCCAAAGAAGTATACTTCTAACACGTGTACATAAGTACACAAACACTTTTTTTTTATTCTGTTTAGTTTATTTGTTGATTATTGTATAAACATTTTAAATTCTTGTTATTTGAAGCGATCGACGTAAGTTCGAACCCTTGTGACTGACCCAAAGCTTTCGATGAAGGAAACATCTTTATAAAACATTAATATGGGGATAGGGCTTCATCTAAACCTAGCTGGCTAGCTAACACCTTCAAGTTAAAAATCTGTCTCCAATCACCTATTTTTGGTTCCGAAAACGGCACTCGAGAGCCAGTCCTTTTTAGGTTCAATTTGTTTACTATCTTAGATATTTAACTTCTGATGAAATATTTGTTCTGCGTATCACTACGTATTATAAAACAAAGTCCTCTGCCACGTATGTCTGTGTGTCTGTCTGTTCGAGATACACTCAAAAACGATTGAACGGATTTTCATGCGGTTTTCCCTAGTAGATAAAGCGATTCATGAGGAAGTTTTAGGTCATTTGTCTAGGTTTTTTACTATCAAGGTGGGGGATAACGTCCACCGTTAATAAAGTTTAAATATAACATATAAAAATGCCGTTTTTGTACGATAAAATACACTATAATAGACGTCAGTATTATACTCCTGCAAACCTGCCCAAAACTTCTTACCATGGTTAATTGGATGTTTAGTTAAACTAAACTTTCAGATATGGTTAAAAAAGGACACCAAAATGTATACACCCCGCTTGATTCTACACCCCGCTTCGTTCAACATTGGAATTTTCGTAAAAGCAACACTAAACTAAAAGCAGAATCAGCTGATTCTTTTAACAAACCGTGCAGTAATAAAGCGGCCGGTGAAATGTGCACAGTATCTCGCCGGCGGAAGCGTTCTTGAATTTAAATTGGTCACCAGTCCGTTTGGCTCTCAACCTATTTTTCCACTCCACCGGTCGTTTTCTTTGTGGATTAACTTCACCGTTTTCGATCAAAAGCGCGTGTAGGTTTGTTGGATAATCCTCAATGTTTGTGTGGTTTTAGATCTGACTGTGAAAATTCTGAGTACTTTTCGTTGTTTCCGTTTTCTTATTTTTAAAACGCGCACATAGTTAAATGTACTTTTATGCATTCAGAGTTATTGTTTATGTTGTATGGTATAAAGATTATGATTAGATATTTTAATTGCATTTTTCAATATGTTTTAAAGTCAGAGAAAAGTTTATGTTTAAGTGTTATTTTCTTAGGTTTATTATTTGCTATTGATCTGTTCTGAAATACTATTGGCTCGGGGCCAATTATAAGCGTCTTGAGTATTATTGGCTCTCTGCTTTGACTGGATACTTTTAAAGGAGGTTGCAGTTTATTTATGCACTACTGCTCTGCTTCTGCATACTGCCTCTGCCCGCGACTTCGTCCGCGTGGAATATTTATTTTGGGTTAACGCTAACACGCAACGGAAGCTCTCAAGAGGAAAAAATACCCCGATTTTGAAACATTCTTCATTGGTAATCCGCTCCTATGGGCCTTAGCGTGACGATATATAGCATATAACCTTCCCTGATAAATGAGACACTACAAACCAACGCACCACCTGTTATTGGTTTGCTCGCTTCCGTTCTGGGAATTTCGACCTGAAAAATGAACCTCACGGTCGTCCGAAGACTTTGGTCGACAATGATGAATTAAAGCCGATTGTGGAAGCTGGTGATACACAATCTACGGCTGAATTAGCAGCAGCTTTCGACGTTAGCGTCAAAACAATATTGGTCCATTTCCGTCAAATTGGCAAGGTAAAAAAGCTTGACAAATGGGTGCCTCACGAACTCAATGATCGGCAGCGCGAAGTACGCGTCGAGACGTGCCTTGCACTGCTCAACAGACACACAAATGAAGGAATTTTGAACCGCATTGTTACCTGCGATGAAAAATGGATTCTGTTTGATAACCGCAAGCGCTCAGCAAGTTGGTTGGATCCTGGTTCAGCACCTAAACAATGCCCTAAACGAAAACTTACCCCTAGAAAAGTGATGGTCACTGTTTGGTGGTCTAGCGCCGGTGTGATTCATCACAGCTTCTTACCAAACGGGGTGAGCATTACTGCAGTTGTGTACTGTGAAGAACTGAACACAATGATGGAGAAGCTGGCACATCTCCAACCAGCATTGTTCAATCGCTCGTCTCCGCTGCTCCTGCACGACAACGCACGACCTCATACTGCACAGCAGACAGTCTCCAAGTTGCAAGAACTGGGGTTGGAAGTTCTCCGTCATCCGCCCTACTCACCAGACCTTGCGCCTATAGACTACTACTTTTTCCAGAATTTGGATAACTCCTTGGCGGGAAAAAAATTCAATACCCGAGAGGCAGTACAAAATGCCTTTGAAGAATTTGTTGCCTCCCGTCCAGCTGATTTCTTTAAGAAGGGCATCAATAAACTGCCACTGCGTTGGCAAAGATGCATTGATTGCATGGGTGATTACTTCGATTAATACAAATAAAAAATACATGAAAAAAAATCGTTTAAATTTTTTCATACAAAACGGCAATTTCATAGGTAAAGACCTAATATTAGTATAGATATACAATAAACATAACAGCATATTAATTTGATTACAATACACAAATAGAAATTTAAAATCCCATATTTTACGAAAGCAAAGCCGCGGTCAGAAAGCTAGCAATGTTATAAGATGGAATGAAATTCGACACAGTATAATAACTAAAGGATTCGTTTCTTATCGAAATCTACATTAAAAAATGGTTAAAATTGGATAAATTTACTTATTCTTTATTATGTTCAACATAAAACATTGTGCTTTGAGAAACTGTCTTAGTAAAATTCTTACACCATTGAAAGACAAACTATGTGTTTAGTAACTAAACTGTGTTATTTGTCCAACGACCATTAATTTGACGATTTCGTTAGACAAAAACCTAACTCAAATATAAATAAATGTCCGTAAGACAAATTATGTCCCGGTGGCATTTCAAGGAGAACTGCCTTAAGATACAGAGCCATGTTTAACTTATGCTGCCAATTAGTTACGTAACCAATTAGTGAAAGTTTCTTGAGATCCGTTCGAAAACACCGTAAATACATTAACGTTACAGGAAATGGGTGGGACCTGTCATCGTGAATTTTTAATTAGGCATTACGAAATCACTAAATACTAAGGAGATAAACATTTAAAACAATATAATTAGCAGTTGCACAAGTACATTCTGTCACAAAAAAGTATACTATTTGGTCTAAAATTAACTATTTTTTTTATAATTTCTATGATATAACTATAACGTGTTTTTCTGGTTTGAACGCGTTGCTCTCTGAAATAATCTGTCGGATTTAGAACGAATTTCCGTAACGCGGCTTGCGGCAAGAGTAAACTGGTAGAATTCATCACGTAAGAAAGAGTGTCCCCCCCTCTATACAACTTTCTCTGTCTCTCTATATCTCCGTATCTATACTTCTATATACTAATATTATAAAACTGAAGAGTTTGTTTGCTAAACACGCTAATCTAGGAACTACTGGGCCGATATGGAAAATTCAGTTTTAGATAGCTCATTTATCGAGAAAGGTTACAATATTCGTCATCACACTAAGACCAATATGAGCGGAGCACCAATGAAGAATGTTTCCAAATCGGGGTTAACGTCGTATTATTTAAAAATATTTTCACCTTCTACGTAAACGAAGTCGCGAGTTAAAGTTAGCCCAAAGTAACTATTCTAAGCGGACTCGGAAACTACTTATAATATAAGCCTCAATAACAATAGAATATAGTAAAATCAAGTATCAATAACAAGGAAACTTTCTTCATCAAAGAAAAAATTAAGGATGCCAACTTTCTTGGTGATCTGTCGAACAGTGTAAAAGTTTGCCGATCTCAGATATAATGAAAATACATTTTTATGAATATATACATTATCGAGAAAGAGTGTACTTATAATATAAATTATAGGGGGGAAAGTAGAGTCAGCGAGAAAAAAATAACAGTGTTTGTGGGTCGAAGCGGGGTATCGGTGGTGGGAAAAATGCAGTGTAGCCACGGGGCACATCTAATATCTTATGCCAAAAAATTAAATACTGGAGTCTCGCTACTAGATACCAAGTTAATAAGAACGTTAAGAAATATCGATTAAATCAATATCAACCAATTTTTTATCATATTAGTTGTCCAACCCGGCTTCGTACAAGTGTACTAACGATAAAAACAGGGTGTGCGTAAAGACACATGATAGAAGTGAAAATTTTGTATAACAGGGAAACATTTTAATCATTTATTTTACTTATTTATATATTTAATCTTTATTGTACACCAATTATGCACATACATTATAAAAACATTTCAAAGTTATGTTATTGATACAACTCTTCCACTACTTTTCATTACACAAAAAGGTTGCGGATCAAATATAAAAGCCCTTCCATAAGAATTTTCACTTCAAAAATGAGATCGAACCTTTTCTTTACAGTATTACCAAGTAATGAAATAAATGGCGATTAAAGGATGATCTATCAAATCTGTCACTATTTTTGAAAATCTCCCTACTGCTTCTCTCTTACTCGCTTATTATATGTAGATATTTAAAATGAAAATTTTCACTTTTCCGTACAATTTTTCAAACATTGTCTTTTATACAAACCTAACTGTAATGATACTTGCACAAAATAAAAAAAAGTCTAGGCAGTCATAAGGACTACCGACAGAAGTGAAAACTCAAAACAATTAAATAAATGTGTTCTCTTTTGAATTTTCATATTAATTATAGTGTGAATGATAATATTTAAATTTCAGTATTTCTTTATTGAAATTATTAACATTACTGTGGCTTCCATATCTGTTGGCAATCGCAGCAGTAATTATGTATATTTTTATAAAGTCTATTAATCAATCAAACGTATGATGAGCTGCAATATATCAATATTACATGTACACGGGCCCCACTATATGCAAGTCGCTACTCCGATGAAACCAACGCAAGCGCAATACGGCCACTCATGCTTACGTAGCATGTCATGACGCGAAATTATAAATTTATCTACTGCCAAAAATATCGCTTCACGTACCTAAAACAGTTTTCACTTCAAAGAAACGATTAGTCAAGTTAAAGCAGTCGTTCTGAAGTTATGCGTTTACACACATTCGATGACTGACTTTTACTTACACAGTTGTAACTGGAAACATAAGTAAAAAGATTTATTGTTACAATCCAGATATAGTGAGTACCGCAATATAAACACGTCAAAATTATAATGGTCTGAAATACGTTACATTCATCTTCCTTAGCAAAGTGTCATAGTGCAGGTCGAAACCGTGCCGTATCGCGCCGACATCTGACCTCGTTCAAGTGGGTACAGCGTGGACAACTGCCTGAGGGCTCCTACAGTCGTAGATCCGTCGCACTGGATCATGTCACGTACTGTAGCAGCTGTATTATTTGTTGTTGTAATAGTATATCATTACGCACAAACGAAACTTTTATTCATTTTTATTGTATTACTAGCGGACCTGGCGGACGTTGTCCTGCCTTGATAATAAAAAATAGAAATCCCAAAAGTCAACCGCAGCGCCACCTACCGGGTCCAATTGTGAATCTAAACCATTCTCGGATCCACTCGAACACGCACAAAAAATTTCATCAAAATCGGTCCAGTCGTTTAGGAGGAGTTCAGTCACATACACACGCACACAAGAAATATATATATTAAGATTTTCAACAAAAATATTCCATTTACTCGATGGTAAGTAAGATGTAATTGAAACACAAAAAAGAAAATGGGAGAGTCTGTTTTTGAAGTGAAACTTAAGGCTTTCAAATTCTGATCCGCAACCTTTGTATGTAACGAAAAGTAGTGGGGATGAACACTGTGTCGGTTAGAGTGTTGAAAACACCGGTTCTCGTCCGATCACCGAAGTTAAGCAACGTCGGGCTCGGTCAGTACTTTCATGAGCGATCTCCTGGGGACACCAAGTGATATTGGCATTTTGTTTAATTTTTTTAAACCACTTGTATATTTTGTAACTTTACTGATCTGATAAAGATTGGTGTGTTTTTTAGGCTATTTAATGTTTCTCTGTAGTTGTTTTATCACGAGTAATCTCCGAAATAACTTAACCGTTTGTAGTGATACTTTTAGTTACAACTGGAATACTGTTAAAGAATTATATATGCTACAATTACGGGCGACAGACAATTGTTTCTTGACATGCTCTGATGTTTCTCTGTTCAATCACTGAGTAAAAAGATATGGTTTTGTATGAGGTTAATAAAGTTTGTTATTGCCATTTTCAAACAGGCACTATCTGTTCATAAACTACACATACTAATGAAAATTTCAATAAAATCCAATGAAGCGATATTAATTATACAGTTTTGTCACTCGAGAAATGAAGCACTTAATTTATTTATTATATCGATCTACCGATCGTTGTTGTGAATGAAATTATTCGTTTTTTTTTTGGGGTATATAATACAGATAAAAAAAAGTGTGTGTGTACTTACGTACACGCGTTAGAAGTTATACTTCTTTGGTGTAACAGGATAAAAATCTATTCAAAAATTTTATCTTTCGCCTTATTCTACGTTTGTAGAATAAAAGACATTAACAAAAGAAAAAAAAGATATTTAATACATTGAAAGTTTTAATACAAATAAATACAAACAACAAATACAAAGAAAAAAAATTTTGACTTTAGCTAACTTCAGGGTGTTCGGTTTTTCGTGACGATGTGCGCGCGCATCGTGATAACTTCAGGGTATCGGTTTTTCGTGACGGTGTGCGCGCGCATCGTAAAAATTTACTCTCATCATTTTTCCCTAACATGCCAAAAGAAGTATAACTTCAAAAAATACAGTCGCGAGTAAAATAACTAGTGTACAATAAGTTAACATTGTCGAATGCAGCTTATTTTATTCATGTTTCTATTACAATTTCTTGACGCTTATGACTTATTAATAATTGTGCGGGAAAATTTGAATAATTTACGGTTTTCGAATTACCAAATAACACGCAAACCTCTGTCGCTGTTTGTATCGAAATATGTACAATTTAATCTGTTTGGATTCGGCGCATGTCCCGACATTAATACAATCCGGTTGACTTTCCGACGAATACTTCAGATTTGTCGAAATAACTCTACAACTTTAGATAAAGGGATGTTGTAGTTAGCCGTATCTGGGTTTGTGAGCTCGTAATTTAATTAGAATTTCTGGAGCGAAATTTCAGGAATGACTTTTGTTACTAATATATTTACTCGTTATGTAAAGTAAGTAACGGAATCGTGTAACAATTTTGTGGGATATCATGAAACTGTAAAGTGCACATTCCGGCTAACATACCCATTGACCGTGTAATTCAGATATCGGGCAGAATTAAATACACGTCAGCGAAAGGTTTTAACTTTTAATTACATCTACATTTTAGTCTGATACTCGCGAGTTTAAATTTGAAATGGTAAGTAATTACGTGTAAGCAGTGTAGAGTTACATATAACAAACATTATTATGTTATTAGTACTTTTATTTTTTTATACAATAAAAAATACCAGTCTATAAAATGTTTTTTTTTCCTTCTGTTCTGCAGACTCTTGATCCGCTCCTTCTTTTGCTTTCGTTTTTTTATTATTGTGTACGTCAAAACCCGTATCTGTGAGCAACTATTTGGATGTTTATTTATTTATTTATTATTATTGTATATATTTATTTTTAATGACGTTATTGGGTTTATGGCAGTTTCATTTTGGTCTTTTGTAGCCATCTTTAGGTTATTATCCACAATATCCCGCGCCGGTGTGTCCACGGCCCGATTAATGAACCTACTCTATAAAATATTATTGATAGACGAAAACCTTCCCTCGGGCGCAATAATCACCGCCGTGTAAGAACTGTTAACGATCTAATTTTTTTTGCAATTTCCTTTTTGGCTATTTAAGAATCAGGAGGGGATTTTCGAATTTGGAATCCATTATAATATACCTTTCGTTAACTTTTGCAAGTTGTGAAATTTTAATATTACTATTATTGCTGTTATAACAATAAACTATAATTATTTAAAATAACTCAACAGTTAGCGTTTTTTTATGTTATAAGGGGCAAACGGACAGGCGGGTCCCCTGATGGTAAGCGATCACCGCCGCCCATAGACACTAACAACACCAGGGGAGTTGCAAGTGCGTTGCCGGTCTTTTTAAAGTAATGTACCCTCGTTTGTTATAGGTTTGTAACTCGTAATGGTTTGGAAACACCACCGCTGGGAGTCGATTCCACAGGGTCCGTAGTACGAGGCAGAAATGACCGTGAGAACATCACCGTGGAAGACCTCCATCCATCAGGATGGTGTGGAAGAAATTTCAGTATCAAGGGGGTTGTACGTTAGTGGAATGTAGCAGCAGGTATCAGTACAACAACTCATCTGAACACTTACCGTGGTAAACGCGATAAAGGACGTTAGTGTGTTCAGACACTATATCGATCGACGTTAGTTCAAATTCTTACGAATGAGCTGGGGCTTTTGGTGAAGGGAAAAATCTTGACGAAGCTATAATATTATGGTGGTAAAGCTATTCTAAGCCCCCTAGGATGGATAGTTTTTCACTCAAGTTAGACACTCAAGTTTAAAGACTTTTTTTTTTTGAAAATTTACTTTATTTTTCCATTTTTTGTGTACATACATATATTTTATTAGCAGTGCCCGCGAACTCCGTTCCGCCTTAAGTATATTAAAATATGCGCATTTTTGCGGTATGGTATCTATCGGTATGGTATACGATATGATTTCAATTGGTTGTACAATAAGTAACGTTTGGTACGAACGCAACCTTATCAATAATCCGCGATAGTTTTTTCTACCACCAACTCGGCTACCATCGCTTCACACATAATACACCTTAAGTAATGTAATTACAATGCTTGCGTCATGTTGCAACACAGCAACGAACATAAGCACAATAGGCTCTTAAGAATTGAAGAGTTTTTTTTATAACAATGGTGGCAAACGAACATACGGGTCACCTGATGGTAAGTGATCACGGCCGCCCATGGACACCTGCGACACGAGAGGAAACACAGATGCGTTGCCGGCACTTAAGAAAGGAGTAGGCTCGTTTCTTGAAAGTTTTCTTACTTTGTCACGGATCCCATAATCAGAACCTAACCAAACTCTCATCAAACTACCCTTGAAGTACGTCCTTTCCAATAAAAAATGAATCATCGAAATCGGTTAGCGTGATATTGAGTTATTCGTCTATTTGTCGTGTACATACTTAATGCAAAATTAAAACTTATACGGTTTTGCACTGGATGCCGTTGTCGGAACTGGACCAGATTAATATATCCCAGATAAATGGGACCACACGGGAAGTACCAGCTTTCAAATAAAAAAAGAATAATCAAAATCGGTTCACCCAGTCCAAAGTTATGAGGTAACAAAAATAAAAAAAAAAAAAAAAAAAATACAGTCGAATTGATAACCTCCTCCTTTTTTTGAAGTCGGTTAAAAAAGGTATTATCGACCACACTTGAATCCTAAAGATCCTACAGATTTCTAAAATATTTGCATATTCATTTTCACATTTACACACATTACATAAGTAGTATTTGTTTTTAGTGGGATAATGGCATTTTTTTTTCTCTTTTCTTTTTTACATACTTTGTATATTATAAGTAGTTGTGTTTGTTGGTATTATTTATTTTATTTTAAAATTAGATTCCAATGTTTCTTTTTTCACGTAAGAGTTATGTAATTCATTCGATTATTGATATTTTACTAAATATACAAAAGTTTGTGTTAGCCATGTAATAGTAAAAAAAAATAAGTATTTATATACAGAAATCATTGTTGGCGAAACTAACATTTTATTTTTACTTTTTTACTCCTAAATGTATAGCTGTAGATTTCTTTGGAATAAATAAATAAATAAAATCTATATTAAAGCATCTATAGGTGTGTTCCGGCAGCTGCATTTGAGAGCCAGTCCACCTGTAGGTTTCGACCACATCGTCGCTTAAAATCTATATTTTACTATAATAAAACTGCAACAAAGGCAAATCTGTACACTACATATTTTTTGAAAATTTTGATCGGGGTAGACTTTGTTATCGATATAGAAGCCAAAAATAATCCTTTTACAATTTTTGTCTGTCTGTCTCTGTGAACACGTATCACACTGAAAGTACTGAACCAATTTGGACGAAACTTGACATAGTTATAACTAATATTACAAGGTTGCATCTAGGATACTTTTTGTCCCATAAAACGCAAGGGGTTCTCCAGGGTAACCGAAAGACAAAAAATTGTAGTTAATGTAACTAGATTTTTTTGCGACACCTTAGTACAAGAGCCAGCAACGTTGAAAGAACGAGTATTTTAGAAAAGCTGGTTCTTTAATATGAAGATATATTATGTCCTTCCAAACAGGATTCAGGATACCTGGTAGCAGGTTAACGTTGTGTTTTTTAATGCGCATCACATCTTTACAGGATAAAATTTTAGAAACATTCTTTTTTCAGTAACTTTTAACGCTATTAAAAATATGAATTTATCACTATCAGACAATTTTGTTATTGACAATAATGTGCCCGATGATATTCTTTATAAATAAAATAATTCAATTCAAACCATTTTATTTTTTCCATTGAAAAGAACATATTTCGTATTATTAACCATTATGATATTGAGATTTCACCGTAAACAATGAAAAACAACGATAAACGTAGATATATGATTTGGGACTGACGCCATCTTGAATACGTGCGTCTATAACAAGCGCTTCAACAATTATCACTATCTTTATCATACAGCCAGTGTTGCGCTAAACTATAGCTATAGCTAAGTTATTCTATACATATTATTTTTAATTTACCCTCTTTTATGTCTAAATAAAATAATATTAAAATGCCTACTTAACATGGTATTATTGTTAATAACAAAAATATCTGGCAATAATAATTTCATGTTTTAATGGCGTTTTAAAGTTAGTGAAAAACAAAACATTCTAAAATTATATAAAAAACAATATTTTTGCCTGTAAAGGTGCGATATGCACAAATAAACGCAACGTTTACCGCCAGCCGGGTAGCCCCCATGCTGTTCGGAAGAATATAAAGATCTCGATATTACCTGCTATGTCCAAAATCCTTGAAAAAATTTTATGTAATGCCTTAGTGAAATTTCTAACAAAATATAATATTATATCTGATAACCAATTTGGCTTTAGAACGTCGAAATGTACAGAAGATGCAGTTCTTGGGTTTATAGATGTTGTAACTAAAAAACTAGACGACAAATATAAATGCTTAGGTATATTTTTGGATATTTCAAAGGCTTTTGACTCCGTAGATATCCCTACTCTGTTATATAAGATGGAAAAGATAGGTGTGCGAGGAAATACCCTCAATATTTTCAGGGACTATCTTGCGGATCGAACTCAAAGAGTTGTAATTGATAAGTACAAAAGCTCTGAAGAGTACATTTCTTTTGGAGTTCCCCAGGGTAGCATCCTGGGTCCTATACTTTTTTTAATCTATATTAATGATCTGTGCCAGTTAAATGTTCGAGATTCTCATATATTCACGTTTGCAGACGACACAGCTTTATTAGTATATGGAACTTCTTGGTCCGAAGCATCATCTCATGCCGAGTCTGTCCTTAAGCTTGTAATGGACTGGCTTTCAGAAAACTCACTTACGCTAAATGTTAGTAAGACTAAATATATAGCCTTCAACTTGAGTTCCTTAACTCGTCCTCCTGACAATTCATTATGTATTAAAAGTCATACATGCTCTTTAGGATCTATATGCAACTGTCCAGCATTGGAAAGGACAAACGTAATAAAATATTTAGGGGTTCATGTTGATGAATTCCTAAGATGGAACTCTCAAATAATTGCTCTGGTCAATCGAACGCGGAAATTAATATACATATTTAAAAACCTAAGAGACTCCGCTGATTACCAAACTCTCAAAATTGTTTACTTTTCGTTATGCCAGTCACTATTATCATACTGCATTCCGGTATGGGGTGGTGCTTCAAAGTCTATACTTATCGCACTAGAAATAGCCCAAAGAGCTGTTCTAAAAGTAATGTCATCTAGACCAAGACTTTATCCAACTAAAAAACTATATTCAGAGTGTCAAGTCCTATCGGTTAGACAGCTCTTTATACTCAAAGCTACCATCCGTAAGCATTCAACACTGACAGTAGACTCTGATAATGATATAAATCACCGACATAAAACTGTATCTTTAGTCCCAAAGCACCGAACAACTTGCGCTGAAAAACAATATTATATACTGAGTTCTAGACTGATTAACAAGATTGACAGATTGTTAGATATTACACATTTAAACAAGCACAGATGCAAAATGAAGATTGAATCTTGGCTTCAAAACTTAGATTATGATCAAACGGAAAAAATATTACTGGCAGATATATAAAGTGTAATAACTGTCAATGCATAATTTTTCACGCAGGTATCATTAAATGTAATAAATGTAGATGATTACTTCTTAGAATAAGAATTTTTGTAACAAAATTGAATATATTTTAGCCCTAATTTCTAATATGTAACTATATTGAGAATGTTGTTAACATGCACTTGTTTTGTATATAGCGTTTCAAAATAAATTATACACTGCGGTTGTATAACGTGTTCATTAATAGAGTCATAATGTTTACTGCCACCTGAGACACAGGATTACCTAGTTTAGGTGGCAGTGGTCAAATGTAGATTTCATCAATTTTTTATCTACTTTTTGATAGTTTGCGGTCCTTAGTTCTAGTTTGATAAATTGTATAATAACATTTTTTTTTTTATAAGTTTATGATTTATAGTTAACCTTTTCACTATTGTTGTTTTTGTTTTTTATATATTATGTGTAATAAGTTATAATTACTTATAAAATAATATAACAGCACCGTAACCTATTGTATCGCATGCAAAATAAATAAATAAATAAATAAATAAATAAATAAATAAATAAATAAATAAAATAAATAAAATATAAAAAACTGGTTTATTGAAATTCGCTGTCGAAACCGTTGCTAGCTCTTAGACGAATAGATACAGACAAGTGACAGTTGACACGTCGTGCTCAAATCTTTTTAATATTTATATTTTTCTTCAACACAATGTAGTGTGAAAAAGTTTTAATACAAGTTGAAAATAGTTATGTTATCTTTAAGTGTTTTATTTATCTTTATTTATTTTATGAATATATTTTATCGTTTAATTTACAATTTAACTTTATCAACTTGATATTTTATAATATAAACTATACTGGCTGTATAGTAAAGTTTTAGGTTTATTAAAAATTTTCGCGTTTAAAAATACAGTTGAAACCGGTGATAACCGATTTGATGCAGACGAAGTTGCACGGTTCAGCTAGTCAGGTATAAATGTCATCAAACACTAAATTCTCTAAAGTATACACCATGATTTTTTTTTATCTCAAATTATTATCATTTACTCGAATATAATGTTGAGACGTAATATCAATTCCAAATAGTTATTAACTACACTAATTTTATTAAATTAAACTATCAATTACATAATGCAAACATCGAAATAAAGAATTTTTACATTATATGGATTTATCTAATCATATATAATACCTGAATACATAGTATCATTGCATTATAGAAAATCATATGTCTGAGGTTTGATGTTCGCAGTATAAGCCTTAGGCGGTACAGCCCTTGAATGGAACTGGCAAAAATGGTAAGTAGTTTCGAGTTCATCTCTACGCTGCCTCGCTGAATTCATGTCTACACAATATAGAGAGTTGAATAGCCTAGGATTTTGAAAAAAGTAGCATACATAAGATATTAAGATCGAGACTATCTGTTCTTTTTTTGTGTGTATACTATTTTAACTTTATTATAGTTATATATTTGTATGTATTTATTAATATATGTATATGTGAGTAGGTTTATATTGTATAAGTATTTATTTAAATGATTCAATACATTATTTATGTTTTCGTATAGTATATATACTTCAGCGTGAAGTTAATTTTTATTATTATGCATTTTTTTTTCTATTCATTTTTATTATCCTTTGTTTTCTTAAATTTGCGCTACTGAAGATAACTTTTTTTTTCATAATACCCATGGTTAGCCGGAAGAAAATACCTTATAGCATTAAGCTCATAAGTGTCCAAACTAAGAAGTGCTGTAAATTTATTTTCATTAATTTCTAGATATTAGCGAAAATGATTGTATGAGATTACCTACCAAGTAACCTGTAAAAAAAAATCTAAGATGTGTTTGTCCTTGAGATATAACAGATAAAACAAAAGGTAGCACTACAACTTTGTAACATTCAATTTCAGAGTTTTAAAATTGAAAAAATTACGTGGTTAATAAAAGCTAATAAGTTCAAGTTAAAGCTTCATCCGGCTGTAAAACCTCCTATTGTCATAATACAGCTAAAACACCTCGGGCTGTATAAAAGCAACCGCTCCGTTGGCACTTTCACGAGACACTTCCACCATAAGAAATCCAATTTAACTTTGTCGCCGAACAAAATGTTCCAATAGAAATAATTTCGTCAAGGACTACCTACCAGCAGCTGTACAATTCAATCAGGACGAAGTCTCTTGTTTTTTTTAGCTCCCCCACAGTATTTTCTTTACGCGTCGCGAAACTTAGTTAATGTTGCCAATACTTTAGCGCTTGTTCGAGGTTTCGGTTTGCGTTTTCAATTTTAATGTCTTATGTGGCACGTACTGTAATCTGTTTGTGCTTTTATCTCATACAGGAAGAGGGATCTCCTGAAATATAAAGCTCTTTGATGTTTGCTTTATAATGGGACGGGAAATTCCAGTATAGTTGTGTCACAAATGTGATCTTAGATTACCTTGGAGGTAGATGCTTTGTAGATAATGGTAATGGTGATACGCTTAGGCATGTTGTGTTCCGAGGTCAATTCATGTATATTTGATACTAACTTTTGCTTGCGGTTTCATCTAACTTATCACACGGAAATAGAATTTTTGTTTTAGTTGAAAGGTACTCTATGCCCTTTTCTAACCCCAGACAACGTGTATGCAAAATTTCACGATGTTCAGTTGAGAACTTAGGACGTGAAAACGTTACATACAAACTGATAAATAAACGAAATCAGATTTGTTTTCATAATATTAGTTAGAAATAGTTCAATCTATAATTCTATACTATATATATATATATATATATAATATATTATATAATCTATACTAATATTATAAAGAGGTAAAGTTTGTGAGTTTGTGAAGTTGTAGAGGGTAATCTCTGGATCTACTAAACCAATTTTGAAAATTATTTTACCAATAGAAAGCCACGTTATTTATGAGTATCATAGGCTGTATATTAAAGATATATAAAAGACATTTCTGTGGTAGTCGGATTTGCAAAGTAAGGCGAAGAAAAACGGTCGAACGAAAACGTTTCTTACGAACTCTGCCTTAGCGATGAGAGATATATGATTGAGTTCTAGAGCGTAAATTGTAGAGCTTGATAATTCCTAAAAAAAAGTCAGCGACAGCATATGTCTAACTTCAAGGTTTTTTTAATTATCAGGATGGGATAACGTACGCCGTGCCCGCTAGTTATTAATAATACTCGTGATGTTAGAATAATTATTCTATATTTTACAGAACAGTATTGAATAAGAATCTGATGTCAGTAGTGCATCATTATCGCACTAGCTTCCAGCACGTGACAGCAGCAGAGCACACTTCACTTGCAGCTGTTTCATGATACACGTTCGACGAAATCATATTTTACGTGATTCTATTCTAACGGGAGTTCACTGTATATCCCCGGGTGTCAGTATATCACGTATGCATTTTATTATAATTGTTTGTTGTTTGAAAAAACGTTATCATGGTAAGATAACAGTATATTATATTTAAATTTGAATTAAACTTTTAATTTTGACTCTTGAGTTTATTTTTTATGTGAACTGTAACTTTCAATTCTTTTGGCATTTAAAGGTAACTTAATTTCATAATATAATCAAACACTAGTAAGACCTATTATATATTAGACCCAGAAAATGTTCTAATAAATATTAAAAGTGCAGGTAGTTATTACTATAGTTTGTCTTGTTTTATATTTATATATTAACGTGTATGATTTTCATGTATGTCCTATTTATTTCTCTTCGGAACATATCCATCCAAGGTTGCCTGGAAGAATTTGCTATAAGCAATATGGCTACATTTTGTACTAGCCACATAATTTGTAATAAATGAACGATGTATGATAAAAATTTTATAAAAAAAACATTCACGCTAATTATAAATAACTTAATTACTTTGTTCTGGCCTTGTGTACGTAATGTGTTAACAGAGTCCTTTGTTATCGCATAAAATATAGAAAATACATACTAAATAATTATATTGTAACAATTTATCTCAAAATATACCTACAGTAGTTCCAATATATTATCCCAAATTAGAGGGAACTTGATTTATTCAAATTAAACGCACGGTTCGTCGGCACCGAATGTTATCAAAGTGACTCTTTGACTAGGTAACCGCGTGACTCCGCTCGAAATTTGATGAGGACTTACTAAACTGTTCCACTCCGTTGGCTTTTACAGTGACCTTCTTGTTTGTAGGTACAAATGACGTTTGCGACTTTTACCTTTGTAACTCGATATTAAGTCGATTGTTACGATCGAGAAGAATCGAGATTACGATAAAGTTAATAATATTTCAAAGCACGAAACGTGCCTTTTGCTTTAAATAAAGCGATGACAGGTTTGTTGTGTGTTCGGATACCGTGTCGATGACGTAGATTCGAAACCTAGATTGATTAGGTATTTTCGGTGCCATAAGGTGATGAAATCTTATCATGTTCTAAGGCTGTTCTAATACCCGTCTGATTAGTTACCGCACCCAAGTTTAAAATCTATTGCCAATAACTGCTGCATTTGAGAGCCACTTCCCCAAATAGGTTTAGGGTATTACGACCTTAAACTATATATCATCTGACATTAGGTTAAATTGTGGCCAATCACATAAATATATAAAGATATTTTTTAAATACTTTTGATTGTACTTTGTGACAGTAAAGGTTAAATAGCACTGAACTGAGGATTGCGTTTACCTATCTACTATATTTTTGATCTTATTTACTAGTGCTGTAATTTGATAAATCCATATTCGAGGGAAACGAACAAAATTACCTAAACAAAATAAAAGTTTAACAATAATAAATGTTTTTTTATTATTTATAGTAACATATTCCTATAAGCTCTTTACCTTAGATTGCTCATTACATCTGTTATTTCAGCCGTCGTACTTCTGTTTACTTTCAAATTCGAGGTAGGCTATATTAAATAAACGTAGAAAAGTTTTCTTAATACTTCGAACAGATGTTTAATTTATTGATATAATTTAGTATTCCAAAACTTGTTGATAGGTCAAGAACACGAGTAGCGACTTTTGCAGAGTAGCGTTTTTAAGGTTTTACTTTGTATGGAAATTTATTGTATTAAGTTTCCAAATATTTTAAAAAATATGTCATCTTCTTGATATCTAAATTACTTATCGAACATTAAACGGTCAAATAAATCGATAAATTTACCAACCAGTAGTTATAAAAGTCATGAAAATGATTGTAAAAAATTACTGTATATTGAACAAGGAATTGGTGATGCTTTGCACAAACATTTATTTTAAGGGTTAAGAATTGACCCTAAGACTCCAGTGTATGTTCCCAAGTCTTTAATCGCATGGCTATTAATATAAAATAAACGTAATGCAAATGATTTTTCAACAGCAAGCTTTGCTAGGAAATGGTGTCAAATAAACCACATTTAAATTAAAGGAGAACCTATAGATATCCTGTTCAATCAATACGCTCGCAATATTGGCTATCACACATCCGTTCCCGGTTACAAAATCTAGTTATGTCTCGTAGGATTGAGGAACGGAATGTGGGAATGAAAACTTTATTGGATACTATTTCCAATCGAGGTTTACTGTTGAAAAATTGTTTGCATTATATGTTTCTTATATATTATTAACCATACGATTAAAGGCTCACATAGAGATAGTATGTAGATTAATACTTGAGAACATGCATTCGGATGACAACAGGGTCAATTCTCAAAACTTAGAAGAAAGTATTGTGTAAAAAATCATCAAGAAATTATAGCTAGGCATAAATAATAGCTCAGAATAATATATTACTCAGTGTACGAGATACAAGTATGGCCATGTATGAAATAATATTCGCACATCTGGGATGAATTTATGATGCACTTTTTCGATGTTCTTCTTCGATCTTATTCGCACTGTACATGATGTAGATGTTACCAAGAACATTGAACCCCTTCAGCTGCAAAGAAACGTTGCCTTGTTGACTTCTTGTTGATATAATGATGATCGTTCTGAAGAGGTCTCTTATCCCATCTTCTCCCTTTCACAACAGAACAACATACGTTATGCTCTAGAACCACAAGTTTAGGGTAATTTTTATCTAGGTCCCAATAAAGAGGTGCGATGTTTCATGTATTTGCCGTACTATGACAGTGACTGTTCTCCAAAAAATAAATATTCCTTCTTTTTTATAACATCGTATCCTTATAATCTAGAGTGTAGTAATCATTAAACAGGACGATATGACAGTCGCGTCTGGTGAGGTCTGTAAATGTCTTAGTACTTACATTTTTACTTTACTTATTTCTACTTATACTTTTTGATTTACACTGGACTTATCATTAAGTATAGAGTACTATCACCTTGTCGATTTCATTACATAGTATAAAACAAAGTACCCTACCGCGTCTATCTGTTCGCGATAAACTCCAAAACTACCGAACGGATTTTCATGCTGTTTTCATCGGTAGATAGAGTGATTAATGAGGAACGTTTTAGTATATAATTTGTCAAAGATTTTTTCATAATCAGGGCGGGACAACGTCTGCCGGGCCCGCTAGTACTATATATAACAACACTGCAAAAATAAAAATATAAAGGTAATTGCCAAATCTTACATGATTAATCAAGCGCTTTTAACCGACTTATATACTTAGTATACCATAGCTTAAAGTCTTATGGCATTCTGTTGTGGGGGACAGCAGCTGAGATAGACACCACATTTTTTATTAAAAAACGGGCAGTTCAAGCAATTTACAATATGGGACCTCGCTTATCCTTAAAGACCAAGTTCAAGGAATACGGTATCTTAACTCTGCCCTCCCAATACATTCTTGATAATTTAATGTATGTCCGTAAGAACCGTGAAAAGCTAGGTTTCATAAAAAACCGGCACAATCTAAATACTAGAAACTGTGACCATGTTGTCCCATGTTTTAGACTTAGTAAAACAAGTAACAGTTTTTTGAGAAATAGTGTTAGATTTTACAACGAAGTCCCAAAGGATATTACCGATTTGCCAGATTGCGAATTAAAGCGCCATGTCAAGCGGGTTTTGGTGTCAAAAGGCTATTATAGAGTGGATTAATATGTGAACGACGGTGATGTCTGGAATTGAAACATCTGTGCATCCATTAAAAACGTTTGTGACATGTACCTAATATATTCTAAATATTATACATATTCCTTAAAAAGATAAACCAGATCGAGTTGCTTGCCGGTTCTTCTCAATGACTGGGTTGTATTCCGAACCGGTGGTAGTTTTGACGTTCATAAATGCCTTCTTAGGGCCTAAATTGAGTAAAGTGTATTTGATTTGATGAGTAGGTAAGCTAGTTCCTTCTTATAATCAATTTAATGTATAATTTATTTTGAAACATTAAAATATCACACCTCGTAAAGATATCGCGTCGCGAACTAGAACTCGTAGTAAGTCTTAAATCGTTTTACGTATCGGGTAGCTAAGACTAAGGGAATTGAATTATAAAGGTTGTCATTATTTACATTTAAATGAATATTTAATTAAAAACTATCGTCATTTGGTATCGGCTGTCAAGGTTTTACATGACTTCGTTATGTTTATCGTGTTTTTAGTACACAATTTAGTAATCTAGAGTTCAGTATGTAACTTGTATTACATTATTTGATTATTGAGGTCTAATATGAATCTTAAGTACCGCACTCGTAATTTTTAAAGTTATTTTCTAGATTGTTATTCAATTCGTATAACATCATGTAACTATACTTTATCCGAATTATGTATATTTAACATTTTTGAAATGAGTGCTATTTTTGTTTAGGGTTTGCTCGGCTTTTCTTAACTAATTCTAAACAGTTGTATCAATTTTTGACAAAAAAATCGAATACCAAATAACAAGTAGTCCAGTGAAGCTGTAAATACCTTGCCAGGTCAATAGCGTAGTCAGTTCGAGGAAAAAAAAACAATGAACAAATTAAAAAAAAATGATATATAAAGCGTCCGTGCATGAGGCAACCAACGAAATCAAAATCATTTACGGAATCTTAGTGATTTTTCCTAGGAACTTTTATATTCCACGAATCGCACTTTAGAAATTGGTGACCTAAAACATTTTTGAATTACAAGTTATCGAAAAGAAAAATCTATATAGAATAGGAAGTATCTGGCGTTAGCACGTTCAAACGGAGCACAATCGTCAGAGCTGTAATAAACATTTATTAATTAATTGAAATTTTGTAGAAAAGATAAATATTCCGGTTACCTAAAATGAGTTTTAAATGATATTATATATATATGTGTAATGTCGAGACAATTTAAGGGTAAATAAATACAAATTTCAGATTCCTATGATAATATTATAACTTTGTTTTGAATTAAAATCTTGACAATATTACCCGCAAGCCCGAACTTACGGCCATATTCAGAGCGGACAAAAAGATTGACGACAACTGTAATCATCCTTGACCGTTACATATCAATGATTACTCATATATGAATACTAGCTTTTCTCGCGACTTCGTCCACGTGGAATACTTACGCTAACACGCAACGAAGGCTCTCAAAAGGAAAAAAAGAAACGATTATAAAACATTATTCATTGGTGCTCCGATCCTTTTACAGTGATGAGCCTATAAGCCTTCCTCGGTAATTGAGCTAACAGTGAAAGAATTTTTGAAATCGAACCAGTAGTTTAGTAGCGCGTTCAACCAAACAAACAAACCCTCCAGGTTTATAATATTAATATACGTAGATTACGACTCTTTTCTCGTACTTAACTCCAGCTGTAATTCAAATTACAATAACTATGGATAGAGTGTACTGATTTTAATGAAACACTCAGTTATTCTCGAGGATATGTTTTATGATTTCCTTGGTGAGATTTTATTGTCAATCCAGTACTCTAGCAGTGATGCGTGTTCATACAAACAGACAGACATTTCTAAAAATGATTGAAATGTATATTATTACTTATTCCTAGACACCTGCAACAATTTTTTTCACGAAATTCGAATAAGTATAGACATATTAGATTTACATTCTTATTATATGGAATAGAAGATGTATAGATTAAGATTCATCTACTGACTATCTAACTACGTGTCTAGTAGTACATATAGGTACGTCACCGTATATAGAAGAATATAGCTTAATACTCATCGAGATAAATAAACAAATAAAATTTGATAAAAATTTATTCAAATAAATTAATAATATCCGGTATCATCATCCGATAATTAGAATATGCCAATTAACTTGGCATATTTAGAATATTTTCTATAAAGAGCTTTAGATAAAACGGTATTGAAATATTTTATTAATGAAAACCTAGTAAATTAATTTCCAAGGGATCGAAATTGTCTACGTTAGTCAATGGTATATTTTACGTGAGGTAGGTAATCCGAAATTTCTGATAAAAATAAAATTACCTAATTCAATATTCCACCTTAAACTAAGGAAGGTACTTAAGGAAAATGAGATTATAGAATTACAATCATGGTTATGATAGGTTCGGTTGATAAGGCACGGTAGAATATATGTTTATGAACAAAGGGGAATGAATATTCGCTTGGAATAGGCACAATTCTAATAATTTTTCTAGTTCCAATTATATAGAAAGTATTCAATAAAATAAGGTATTATTTATTCTGAATAGTTATTCGCATATGATTGCTATCTTATCTTTATTTTATTCATTACAAACGTTGACATTTCGTTTAACATATGATATACGTAAATCATACAATTGTCAAAATACATATATCGTAAACATATGAATTTTAAAAAGTACAAAAACATAATTCATTACATAGTATAAAACAAAGTCCCCTACCGCGTCTGTCTGTCTGTTCGCGATAAACTCAAAAACTACTGAACGGATTTTCAAGCGGTTTACACCAGTGGATAAAGTAATATAATAAAATACATATAACATAAACACAAATCCATATAATAAAATCGTGAATGACTCGTGATTGTGTATCAAATTAAAAAAAAAAAACAATTATAAACGTTGTGCTAATGTTGAGGCAAAAAAAAATATCTCATCATCTGCGCGTTTGTACATGCATATCTTAGATACACGGCTTCACCGATTTGCATGCTGTTTTCACTGACGTATGTAAGATAACATTGTAAGTCTACCTATATACAGTAAATTTCTGTATAAATTTAAGATACTGCTAAGAATTAACTATAGCAGCCTACGTATCCCCACGATCTAACTTCTTAACGGGCTATATAAGATAACGATCGGTATGAATATTTCCAGTTTCTAGGAAAATATTTTCTTTTTATATCGCCTATGCCGCTTAGCACTTGTATTCGAAGTTCTATTGTATGGTTTAATAATATTTCCTTCAATATTCTTGCTCAATTTAAAAAAATATTTCGTCCATTGGCCAAATCCACCTTACTAAGAGAATAAAAGTAGGGAGAGCGGTCAATTTTTCTAAACTTCTCATTCAGATCTCTCTGTGCAACCATTCCAGAAAATACGACACGTGCTGTGGAGTACATCCTATCGGTCCTCAACGGTAAGTTTTATTTTTAAATATACAATTTAATTAAATCGCGGTAGGTGGTAGAGCCACGCTGAAGCTATAACTGGTTTCAGCATGAATGGGTCGGCTCGCCCGTGGTAGTACCACCCTCTCATAGAAAGCCGACGTGAAGTAACAGTGCTTGCATTGTTGCGTTTCGTTCGGTCAGTGAGAGCGCCGGAGACCCACCTCCCTTCCACTTTCCCCTTCCCCTTCCCTTCTTCCCCCACACACACAGGTTGACAACGCACTTGCGACTCCCCTGGTGTTGCAAGTGTCTATGGACGGTGGTGATCACTTACATCAGGTGACCCACCTGTTCGTTTGCCTCCTATTATATATAAAAAAAAAACAAGGTGGTAGAACCACGCTGAAGCTATAACTGGTTTCAGCATGAATGGGTCGGCTCGCCCGTGGTAGTACCACCCTCTCATAGAAAACCGACGTGAAGTAACAGTGCTGCATTGTTGCGTTTCGATCAATCAGTGAGAGCACTGGAGGCCCCCTACTCTCCCTCCCCCTTTCCACTCCCCCCTTCCCCACCAACACAGGCTGGCAACGAACTTGCGACTCCTCTGGTGTTGCTGGTGGCTATGGACGGTGGTGATCACTTAACATCAGGTGACCCACCTGTTCGTTTGCCTCCTATGACATAAAATATAACGTTTCTAAGACTATATTTCTTGAAAAACTGTATCAAACGACCATTGAATGTTTACAGAAACGTAACGAGTGGAGTAAGACGAACAGTTTAATATATGATATGTGTATATAGTAGTATACACAATAGTGATGAATTATCAAAACTGTGTAGATATCACAATATATAGTTACCTTTATAATACCTGTACAATCATGCTAGGAGTCAACCAGAAATCAAACCAAGCATACCAAAGAGTTTTTTTCATTTAGTTCATAATATTAATTCGCGGAAGACCATAAATTAAAGTTTTTGAAGTAAAACTTCTTTAGGCGCGTCTAGGAGGTAACTGGACGACAATGCAAAGGAAGTCCGTTACGGCAATATGGCAACTTGTTTCTGTACCATCCGGTTAGATAATAATTAAACATAACCAAAACATCTATTAAATCATAATTCATTTAATTCGTTACCATAGTAATAATCTGTTCGTACTTTTCTATATTTTATTTACTTTCTAACAAAGAGATGCTAATAATATTTCCTGTATTATTTAAGTTCCGAATTAGCTGATAGATGGCACTACAGATTGATTACTTACATTGGAACCAGATAGCAGCAAGGTCGCGCGTCCTTATATACATAATTAATTCTATTGTATAATTTTTATTATTATTCAATTTAGTTTTTTTTTTCTAAAAATATTGATTGCTTTCTTTAAAAACTATTTATTCACAAAATTAAAAACATTTCAAATGTTTTACTTCATTCGCGTGTGTAGGTTACACGCACTCATTTTTTTTTCATATATCAAAATAAATGTAAGAATTAAAGATCTCATTCCACTACACCAGTCGTATAGAATGTATAGAACACGACGGGCATTACTTAGCCCACTGGAATGTATAAATAACGTATCATATCCGAATAGAGCGCGTTTAAGCGTATCATCATTAGAGCGTATCATCCCCGTATACAAAGGGCGTAGTGCCGATGTCATTTTCTGATTTAATTTCTTAAATTTAATGTATACTTCAAATTCCCTTTTTTATAATGGCGTCTCGCACGAATTATGCCACTGTCATGTCATGTATACTCGTATTTATGTTAAATTGTATATGACCTCGTATTTTCTAACATCTACACGTATTTCGTGCACCATTTACAAAGCGTCGTTATAAATAAACATCTCCTACATGAGAAGGATCAACGTAGATATTGTAATGCCTTTAAAACGGCGTAAATCATACAATTTAAGATATATACGTATATATTAAAATATATACACTCAGAATCTTTAAAAGGTATAATAACAAAACATAACGCCTTCCAAATGTATGTATATATATATGATTTTTTATTGTGACCTTGACTTTGACCTTGTAAACACATTCTAATTTTAAAATATATAAAAAAAATGGAAACCGGAAAATTATTTTTTAAAATCGTATTTAACTTCTGTGATACGCCCTTTTTATTTTTGGCACGCTATAAAATGGTAGAGCAAATACACTATTTTTTTTTTCTTATTTTTTAAGGGACTTTTATCAATTTTTGACATGTCAGTTACACTAATATGACTGGTTTAAATCAAAGTAAGACTAAGCATTAAATATTATAAAACGGAACAAAATATTTGTGCCGTTTGTTTGCGACGTCTCTTTCTCTCCTTTAATCACACGTTTCGCTATCGTATATAATTTGATAATCTTAACTTATTTATATACATGGCGAAAAACATATTCACGAAAATACATTTGAACAATAGTTTTCGTTTGTGGATCAATTTTTGCGAATATAGTTATAGAATCGATCTTTGTCTAATTAAATTAGTCACCTCGGATTAAAGCAGGACAAAGTTGTTCATTGCAAAATGTCTATTTAATGAATATTTTGTCGTAGTTTAAAAAAAAAATACACACAACATAAAAAAAAATTTGCATGACCAGAATTACGAAACTTTTTTAATGTGCTAGAAATATCAAAGTTTTAAACAATGGACCGGATGGTACGTCTTTAAGTTGCTAGGACATTACGTCATATTAGTACATTGTACTCATGTGAACCCGGGCGGATCGTTAGTCAAATGATAAAACAGTAATTTCACGCTGGGAAAGCTGCTCTTATAAGCCAGTATTATCCTAAACTTGTAGACAAGTTGCCTGAGCCACTCAAACACAATTCTCCCAGATTATCTCAAGGAGCGTTTAATTATTGCTGCAAGACTTCCCTAATTTAATACTATAAAGCATGGCCGCATATTATTGTGTTCACTGAACTGTGAATCTATGCATAAATCAGCCAAGCTGTAATCCAATATTAGTTTGTTCGAAATTACATAAAGAGTAGCTTTTGTTCGCGGCTAGATTTCAGATTTGTGCTATGCCTCGGGAATAACATTTTTTTTCTGGTCTAATTGTACCCTATTTCCTTTTCTGTACCCCTGACGATGTGCACCCAAAATTTCATAATGATCAGTTGAGTAGTTAAGCCGTGAAAGCGTAACAGACAATCTCACTTTCGCATTTATAATATCAACTGGCTTCTGTCCGCGACTTCGTCCGCGTGGAAAAGTTACTTTGGACTAACGCTAACACGTATCGGAAGTTCTCAAAAGGAAAAACAATGCCGATTTTGAAACATTCTTCATTAGTGCTCCGGTCCTATTGGTCTTAACGTGATTATATATAGCCTATAGCCTTTCTCGATGAATGAGCTATCTAACACTGAATTAATTTTTCAAATCGGACTTGTAGTTCCAGAGATTAGCGTGTTCAACCATACAAATAAACAAACAAACTCTTCAGCTTTACATATTAGTATAGATAAGGATTGTATCAGAAGACAGCAATAGCTAGAGAATACTGTAATTTCAGACAAGTCTTCGATGTTTTTAATGCTTTGTGAACCCATGTCAGATGTGAAATTTCATGAAATAGTTAAACAAAGAGCGATATAAGTATTTTGACAATGTTATTTCCACATTCAAAAGAAAAACTGCAGTTTGTAAACTATATACGCTACAGTTATATTGTGCTTTCGCACAAGACTTTCGCGTCGTCTAGTAACTGGTTTTACATTGTTACCTTTGGCTTTGGTATATGGTTAACTTTTATTCGTTATATTCTCTGTATGTGTCACTTTTTATATCTGTAACTTTTTATATGGAAACTGTTATTATTTCGATTATTCTGTTGTGGCAATTGTATGTTTTCCAACGTAGTCCAATAATACCGCATAGATATTTCGAAATAAGCTTTTATCTATACTTAATAATAATATAGAAAGGTATAGTTTGTGACGTTGTAGGAGGTAATCTCAGGTACTACTGGTGCGATTTGAAAAATTCTTTCAGTGTTATATAGCTCATTTATCGAGGAAGATTATTATAGGTATCATCATGGCAAAACCAATAGGAGCGGAGCACCAAATAATGTTTCAAAATCGGGGTTATTTTTCCCCTTGAGAACTTCCGCTGCGTGTTAGCATTAGCCCAAAAGTAACTATTCCACACGGACGAAGTCGCGGGCAGAGGCAAGTTATTAATATATTTATACTTAGATGCTATACAATTAAAAAGGTTATTTAACATTAGTGAATTCATAATTAAATATATAATGAAAGAATAATTATACCATACGATTTCTAATTTTTTTATTGTAAGTGGTAATATTTTATAGACTTTGTAATCTTCATCTTCTTTCTTATATCTACTTTGACAACCAATTTTCTTTATTTAAAATTATTACGGCCATTATCAAGTAAATAAAATTACTATAAAGATTTTTGTGATGGTTCCCATACAACAAGGTGGTAGCTAAATGTAAGGACTCAAATATTCTAAAATAAAAATCAATTGTCGAAGTATGTGAGCGCATCACTTCAGAACGGTGCAGCCATTCGGCTAATTCCTCTTTTTCTGTTTTTGATTATGGTTAAAGCTTTTAACTAATAGTATAATAAAAATGTTTCAAGGTTCAAATAAATATTCGAATTGCACATATTTTATGATATATTTATATTATAAAAATATAATATATTATATTTTTGTAGGTGGTAGAGCCACGCTGAAGTTATTAGTGGTTTCAGCATGAATGGGTCGGCTCGCCCGGGGTACTACCACCCTCTCATAGAAAACCGACGTGACGTAACAGTGCTTGCATTGTTGCGTTTCGTTCGGTTACTGCATTTCATTCTGTTAGTGAGAGCGCCGGAGGCCCATCTCCCCTTTCCTCTCCTCCTCGCTCCCTTTCCCCCAAACACAGGCTGGCAACGCACTTTCGACTCCCCTGGTGTTGTTAGTGTCTATGGACGGAGTTGATCACTTAAGATCCGCTGACCAACCTGTTCGATTGCCTGCTATGACTTAAAATTAGTTTCTGTATTTTTTTATAAACACTGGATATATCTATCTTTAAATTTAGCAAATGGGTAGTAGTTACATTTTATTTTCAGCTTTAAAGATTTATTTGTCACCTATTTTCATATATGTTTTCAATAATTCCATAATACACATGGAAAAATAGAGCTCATAAGAAAAATAATTATTTGCTGAACCGCAAACAAAATTCATAAGAACCCTTTGTGATCGTGTAATAATCATAAATGCAAATTACCCACGAAGGCTTTGTACCCATCCCGTAGGAGCGAGTCAACTGTAATAAAAAAAAAATTCATATCCAAGAGACGATATTTGTGACGCGTAATGTGGGGCCGTAAAACAAGTTACATCAGAATTTTTAATATATTGGGTCTTTACCTATGAAATTGCCGTTTTGTATGAAAAAATTTAAACGATTTTTTTTCATGTATTTTTTATTTGTATTAATCGAAGTAATCACCCATGCAATCAATGCATCTTTGCCAACGCAGTGGCAGTTTATTGATGCCCTTCTTAAAGAAATCAGCTGGACGGGAGGCAACAAATTCTTCAAAGGCATTTTGTACTGCCTCTCGGGTATTGAATTTTTTTCCCGCCAAGGAGTTATCCAAATTCTGGAAAAAGTAGTAGTCTGTAGGCGCAAAGTCTGGTGAGTAGGGCGGATGATGGAGAACTTCCAACCCCAGTTCTTGCAACTTGGAGACCGTCTGCTGTGCAGTATGAGGTCGCGCGTTCTTTCTCATGTTCCATAATTACTCGAATTTTTAACGTATCCATGATGCCAAAAAAGATTGAAATACGATGAAAATGTAACACTAATCAACAAACAAATGACTACTTTTGGAAAAAGAATTCCTTGTTTTCAAAATAAAATTAATTTGAAATTAGAATTCTTAGCCAAACAAAAATTACTTTTATTTGAAATGTCCAGTACTGCAGAACGGCAATTTCATAGGTAAAGACCTATTATATAATAATAATAACTTTCTTCAACAAGATACACTATAATACAAAAGGCTTATATTACGATATACAGTATTGTTACATATCTATGTATCTTAGCGTCTGAACTAGGCCGAGCCTGTATCTCAGACGCTAATCGCTATTCTCTTCCTGTGACGTATTATAACGTATCATAGATATAACTTACATGCATTTTAAATGAATTACCTCATAATATATGGATAGACTATAAGGTATACTGTGATAAATAAAATATTTATCAACATAAATAATATACGAGTACATATTAAATTTATATGTGTCTAACTACTTTTTATATAATAATAAGTGTGTATGTGTATGAATGTATATAAATATGCCTAATCGTTATGTGCTGATACTATAAAGAAGTTTTCTATGTCTTCATAATTCCGCGTCTTCAACCAGTAGGTAACTACTTCCTTACATTTATGATTATTTAGCGGATATGCGTGTATGTCAAGAATTTTATTTAGTTTATTATATAATATATAAATGTTATATGGAAAAGGAAAACATGTTGAGCCGATCCTACTTAGGTGGGATAAGGGTAAGAAGATGATGAAATCATAGAAGTAATTTTTACTATTACGAAAACCACTAAGTTATGCATCCGTTTAATATAGACTAGATTTAGAGTGAGGACGATGCATGAAGTGAGATTTCGGATTCTGATAGGCACAAAATTATTGAACATATGGGTTGTGTGGAAGAGATTGTAAAAACAGGTATAATAGTGTCCGTCAAACGATTCATGGAGTAAAACCATTTTCAACATTTTTATATTACTTATCCCCCTATATTTTTGTTTTCGATTTTTTTTGTTTTTTTTTTTTTTTTCTTTTTTTTTTTATTCTCTTCTTTGTTGATTTCCCTTTTTTTCTTGATTTTTTATTGATATTATTTTAATTTTTTTCCTTCTGTTTTTTTTTTCCACTCTTTTTTCTATTCTCTTTCAAATTTTAACTGTGTTTAGTCTTTTTATTTGATTTTCTTTATTATTTCCTTTTTTTTTTCCATTAATTAAAATAAATAAAATAAAATAAAAATTTTGTTTATAATCAGGGCGGGACAACGTCTGCCGTGCCCGCTAGTTTATGTTAAATTATAGCTTCTGTTTAATGATCTGCATGGTATAAAATAATACATAATTTGCCATAATTGAATACTAATTATGTATGAAAATTATATTTGTTTATGCGCATGTGATCAATCGCCGGGCTCATGGCTACAAGCTTACAATGATGTTCAGATGACATCAACGCGCGACAAGGATAGCTGCGGACCAACACTCTCGTCATTTCCTCCGGGCCATATTCAACGATAGGACATGGGTGTGGCGTCGACTTGCGGACGAGTCCGGCAATAACTCCTGAGTGCGCGCAAACTTGAGAGGTATTTATTGCTTGTGTTGCAGACGGTTTGTATAGCTAGCTCTCTTATTTCATTATATTAAGTAATATTGTTAAATAAGGTACAAAAGTGGTATTTGTATATTGTCTATACATATAATAAGAATGTAAATCAACCGTGTCTGTACTTTTTCGATTGTCGTGAAAAAAATTGTTGTAGGTGTCTAGGAATAAGTAATAAAATACATTTCATTATTTTTAGAAATGTCTGTCTGTCTATCTATCTCTTTGTCTGTCTGTCTGTCTGTTTGTATGAATACGCACCACTGCTAAAGTACTGGATTCCTAATAAAACCTCACCAAGAAAATCATAAATGCCATCAAAAACAAAACTTGTAAGAAAACAAGTCTCGCAACTCAGTTGTTCTACCATAAAAAGTTGTTAGACCCATGTAATACCAAGTCGGTTACTTTAAGTCCCTACTTAAGGGAACTTCTGTCTTAAGTTATTACGTAACTAGCTAATCTAACAACATCATATAGTGACCATATCAATATTAAAAATCTTTTATGTTTTAAATAAATTAGACTTACTTGGCCATCATATGAAAACACAATGTATCTGACATGTATTGTATTACAATACAATACAATATATCTTATATTAAATAAGATTGTTTAGTGCGAAATAGCGTAGGATGAAATATTCCGTGTGTGTACAATGCCTGCTTAGTTACTGAAACTTCAGGCTTCTAGTTGTATCCACAACGAAGTTATAGGGAGTCGAAAATGGCCTGAATTGCTTCGAGAAAAGGATAGTACGGCCGTGCCGCTTTTTTGGTCGACTTGGCGAGGGCACTGCTATGCCCCCAGATAAAACATATCTTCGAGTATAACTTAGTCTTTGTTTCATTAAATTCGGTCCACACTATGAAAAGTTATTGTAATTTGAATGCCGGTTCGAGTTAAGTGCTAGAGAAAACTAGATAAGTATTTACTATTACTATTTGGACTTAATACATTCAGATGACTTTATTAATGGCTTTTTTTACATAGGTTTCACGCGGACGAAGCCGCGGGCACAGCTATTTCACATGTATTTAATTTGGTTTATGTGTATTATGGAACGTTTTTGAATGACGAGATTGAATTGATGAATGCTATTCAGAGTTACTTGAAAAAAAAAACAGATGTTAACTAGAGGCCGCTTGGCGCTCGTGTTTTTTTTTTTTTTATTATAGGAGGCAAACGAACAGACGGGCCACCCGATAGTAAGTGATCACCGCCGTCCATAGACACTAGCAACACCAGGGGAGTCACGCTTGTGTAAACGGCCTTTTATAAAACTCGTGTTAAACGCTCGTATTCTTGAAGTTTTGTTTTTCATAATTTTTGGAAATACCCCCCCTGGGAGTCGATTCCCCAAGGTTGAAGTACGAGGTAGAAACGACCTTGAAAACCTCACCGTGGAAGACCTCCACTCTTCCAGGTGGTGTGGATGAAATTTTATTTTTTGGCGGGTAGTACGATGGCGGAAATTAGCGGCAGGTATAAGTCCAAACAACTCCTCTGAACACTCCCCGTGGTAAATGCGATAAAGAACGCAAAGAGACGCGATGTCCCGACGCAGTGCCAATGAGTCGAGCCGATCGGATATTATCTCGTCGCCGACGATTCGAGCCGCTCTACGCTGGATGCGGTCAAATGGAAGCAGCTGATAGTTAAGGCGCTCCAGCCCAAAGGTGAGAACAGTATTCCATGTGTGGGCGGACTTGCGCTTTATAAAGTAGTGAACGATGTTTTGGTGTGAATTTTTTTCCCTTTTTTAAACACCATTTTTTTTTTTTAAATAAAATTCTTTTTTACTCTTTTTTTTTTTTTTTTTATAATTTTTTTATTTTTTTTTCACCCCCCGCCGCATTTTTATCTTAAGTATAGTTAAGATATCTTCTATTGAATTATATGATAACTTTATTAATTAACAATGAATGGATTTATTACTAAATTCAATACTCATTGTGCGTTAAAATGGATAAAATGAGTCTTTACAAGAGAATAAATCACGCGCCTTGCGAGGGATTGGAACAAAAAATTCCGCCACACCACCCATGGGGACGTGTCGGAAATATTAACTTGAGCATTTGAATACTTTATGATCAGTAAAAAGAAATATTTGAATCACAAATGTGTTCGCATTTTAATCAAGTGTACGCAAGATTGCGTGCTTATGAAGGTTTTGTCACATTGTATTTTGATTATAAAAATATGTTTCGTGAAATTATATATTGCTAAATTATATAAGTACTAACATTTATACATGTATGTATGTATTTTACATGCGAACAAATAAATAGTCTGTAATTTTTTTACGCTTAATCGTACTCTTTACTTTGAAAGCTTATATGATTAAATTTGTAAACCAAATCTAATTCTAGCTATAATATTATAAACATGAAGTCTTGTTTGTTACGCTTTCACGCCTTCACCACTGAACTGAATATCATGAAATCTTGCATACACGTTCCTAGAGGTACAGAAAAGGACATAGGGTACTTTTCATCCATAAAAATAATACTGTTCTCGAGGGATAGGTCAAACATTAAGGCGAGGTAAGCCGCGAGCGAAAGATTTTCATATAATAAACTTTGTTACAAAAAACATCACTTTCTGTTGACACTGAAGTTTTGTCACTCAAACATGTTTTATGGGAAATAATGCATTTTCGCTTTACTACAGGTTTCGTTCGATTGTCATTTCATAAAATTCAAAATATATACCTTGAAGACAAATGAAGAAAGAATCTTAAGCCCATTATTATTAATTAATTAAATTATTAATTATATTTTTCATCTATTAAAAATTATACTCATATGAGATGTTCGGAAACAAGAGTTATTAAAAACTATAAAATATATTGATATAAATATTAAAAATCTACAAAACCATTAACGGAAGACGTTGAAGAGACTTTGTATTGACTCCTTGAAGTTTTTTCTTTTATATTTTTTAGTAAGCCATGAATATATTTATTTAGCATTAAGAAAGTTGTAATATATTAAGTTTTCGCGACACAAAGAAGCCTCACCATGAAGCCTCTTGTAAGAAATACAATTTAACTTCCCTATGAACACAAAATGTTTCATTTGAAAGCGTTTCTTCAAGTATTGTAACAAATTGAATCTCACGCCCGCTCACCCTTTATTTCTCATAGCTTTCCTTTAATGCGAAGAAAAGATTATTAGTCGAAAATTTTCCATTTTGGTTCAAGTGTTTAAGGAAAGATGTTTCAACTTGTCGAAATTGCGTCCGTTTGACTTTCTTTTGTTACGATTTCATTTCAAAATAATTATTTGATTCCGCTAAATGTTCAAAATCTTTAATAGATAATTCGTTATGATTAATGGTTTAAAATTATAGTTACTTCTATTCCCTCTCTTATATTTTTAAAGTGATCATTTCTTAAGGCACGTTGAACAGTGACTGAGAGTGAACCGTTGCACTCGGGTAGGTTACAATGAATCGGGTTTCCTCGGTTGCACTCGACTTCAAGCGTGCCCAGGTCAATGGCGACCTTTTTCTTCGAACTGACCACGCTATTGACCTAGCAAGGTCTTAACAGCTTCACCGGGACTACTAAGGCGAGCGCTTAAGGCACTCAGCCGATTTTATTTGACAATAGCTCAAGGGTGCACGCCACACCTCGGCTTGTGTACCAGGCATACAAGGTATACATACCTCAACAACTCTTATATATATTTCGTATCGGATAATTTTCTAAACTCTTTCAGTTTGATAAGGGAAAAAAATAAAACCCTTCCACTTTCATGTGTAGGCAGGCGTGTGTGCGTGCACGTGTGTGGAGGTGATATGTGTAATGTTGTAGCAGTGATGTACGATTTTGTGTCACTGTATCACGCGAACAGCGCACTCAAGGGCTCCACGGTGAGGGAACGGACCTAGGCTTGAGCCTTTGCCGAGGGGGGCCTAATTTGGTTTCAATGGCGACCTGAAACGTGTGTTTTCGACTCCAGTAGTCATCAAAGACGGTTACTATCTATAACGAAGGGCATGGTTTCAATAATTTTAATTTTATTATTAGGTACTATAATATGGTATTATACTAGCCGTGCCCGCGACTTCGTCCGCGTCGATCGTAATGCGAAAAACAATGATTAATTAAACCATCTGAATGTATTAAGTCCATTTACTGATTTACTTTTCTCTCGTCACTCTCGCGTCGTCATTAAAAGTACAATAACTTTTGATAAAGTAGACCGATTTTAATGAAACAAAGACTAAACGTTAGTCGAAAATAAGTTTTATGGTTTTCTTGAAGGGGTTTTAGCATAAACGTAGTATTTTATCAGTGATGTGTGTTCATACAAACAGACAGATAGACAGACGTTATTTTTAAAATTGATTGTTATATATTTTATTAAGTACCTATTCATAGACACCTGCAATAATTTTTTCATAACAAAAATATAAAAAAAAAACAGACAAGTTAGATTTACATTCTTACTATATGTATAGATATAAACTCAGTCACCCTGACACTCTTGTACATCTTGTCATTCAGCTAAGTATAGTCCGCGCCAAACTTTTTGGCCGCTCTGAATATAGCCGTGAGTATGGGCTTGCGCATAATATCATTTAGATTTGAATACAAAAAAAATTAAAAGTAGTATTATAGGAATCTAAATTGGCATTTATTTATCCTTAAGTTGTCTCGATGTTATGCATATAATAAAATACCTATTATTACGTAAATTTGTGATCTGCGCAGCTATATCCAGGGCGGCCATAACATTTGACGCGGACTATACCCTAATCGCTCGCTCTAAAGGCCCGATGAAGCCGTGAATGCTCGTTGGGCCAACAGATATTAGTCATTTTGAAAAAAAAAACGCTGTGGTTAACCATTGTCATTTTACATCTAGTTTGTGCTCGCAGTTTCGCTCATGTGAGTCATTGATAATGTAACTTTCCTTTCTATATGTGAAAGAATTTATAAATTCAGTTAAAAAAAATTTGAGTTCATCCATTACAAACAAAAAATCATATATTTTCTCTTAGATAAATGGGTAATTTCATTTCTCGTAATGTGATGAAATAATATAAGATAGAAAAGTAATTTAATTATATTAAAATATTTATCAGTTTCAATTTGAAATCCAGTGACAGAACATCGGCGAAACTTTCAGAAATTCCACAACTAAAAACTGAATACGCATGTTATATCTCGCAATTCCCCACAACGGCCGAACTACGTAATAATATTGTGCTCGGGCTCGCATTCGGGGCGGAATCATCGATAGTCATTATCGGAAAAGCGGGTTTAAGAGCCGTCCCGGCCCGACGGGACCTTTACGGGGGTCTCATCCCGACGCGTTCGATAACTATGCTAATGTTATTTGCGCCAGTGGGTTTGAAAACGGCGGCATCCACTAACTTGGCATTCCCAAGAACATAGGGCTCCCTAAAGGTAAGGTTGCAGAATGAAACATCTCACTTTACGACCCGTAATGCCCGTATTGTGGAAAGATTTGCTATTTCCGTAAATTATTGGAGAGATGAGGTTTTGTGTGTTCTCGGTTTAAGACCATGAAGTACTTTGAAAAAAAAAACGTATTTTCGTGTCTTTTTGTGAAATTCAAGCATAGCTCCGAATGTCTGCGTGTGCAGATAGGAATTATTAAAATATATCATTATTATTTTGGTGATATTGTAATATCTACCATAATATCTTAGGCATAATATACAGGTAAAGGAATAGAGTATAAGATCTATGAATACTATAAGACATTAAATGAAAAACTTATTTTTCCACGACTACTCAATCGTCAAGCACAACTAATACCTGTAGACTAGCATTTTAGAACAAAAACTGTTACAAAAAAGTAAGCGACTTAGCAATACTAATATACACAATAATTATTCTTTGTCTACAATATGTATTATTTTGTAACAAAATGCAAAGTAAATTATCTAGGAACACAAATTAAACAGAGTGAGATAGAAATCTGCGGGGAGATCTTCAAAAATATTGTCAGAATTGACAGATCTACATTGAATGATTTAGTTCTCATTTTATGTCATTACATAGTTGTACTGTTAAGGGAAGGTTTGATTTTCCTCCTTAATATACCTATTTAGCAGCTTTATGTATACTAGTAATCATGTAGTGGCCAAAATTCGACCATAATTAATTATCGTTTTCAATTTCAATTCAATTGACTTTTTGAAAATGATTACAATTGAATACTATTGAAAATGGTAGATTCATAAATGTAGGAGTTCGTAAACTATGGCGATTGAACCTTATAAATAAAGGCTTTTGGACTCGTTGATTGTAAAGAAAAATAATTATTTCCAAAAATGTTGCATTGATAACACCAAGGCTCGTTAATAGCTACAAAAAAATAAATAAAGTAAATAGGTTGAGAAACAGGAACAAAAGTGCACTAAATATGTGGGGCGCGTCCGCAAAATTGAAAAAAAAATGCACTTTTAA
Organism: Antheraea yamamai; assembly: GCA_036509395.1. Lineage (NCBI taxonomy): Eukaryota > Metazoa > Arthropoda > Insecta > Lepidoptera > Saturniidae > Antheraea > Antheraea yamamai. The sequence goes on along the minus strand of AP028448.1, from coordinate 11,170,965 downwards.
TAAGAAATATTTAATATCAAAAGAATAGACTTTTACTTATATTAACTTTAAACTAAAAGGTAACTATTGTTCGAGGTACGAACTAATAGCACCGTAACTAAATCTAAGAGATGTCACTACCGTTCGAAGTCTGAACCGAGAGTGCAACCTAATCTAGGACCTAACTTAAGAGATGTGACTACCGCTCGAAGTCTGAACGAATAGTGGCTTCAACTCTGATTCAATGCACGAGGTGCGTCTCACGATGCCGCGGTGATGACGAGAGCCCAATTACTCGTACTTGTCGCCTGATGCTGCAGGTGGCCGATGTGTCGCAATGGTTACAAGTAAACGGTGAATTATGTCGCAACTTGGCTGTTACTATATGGTATGATGGTGTAACATACTCGCCTGTTTACATACTTATATAAATAAGTAATATGTATTTTTATTAATCTTCGTAGTCAGAGCGATAACTCTAGTAACAGATTAACATTATTACTCTTTGATTATTACAGGTTACAAAGAAATTTCTAGCTATATGAATTCAGAAGCGATAGACCAAAAAAGTAATGAAACTGATATAGTGATAACTTTAGCTGTATCAAAGTGAAACAATAAAACAGTTTAGCGTGTCTAAGCTTTGTGTATGGCATAACAAAAGGTAGAACATCTGTATCGTTTATGTCCCACGTACAACGCACTATTCAGTAGATCGAAAAAGTTTTCCAATAGTACAGACTCGCTGATGATAGAAAATAGTTGGCCGCAGGAACCTGTGCACGATCCGGGGGGACTGGAAAATATATTTATTACGGTTCTACCTCTTGCGGGCTTATCGACTATTTGTACACAATAAAGTAATAACATATTCTTGTAATATTTTCCAATGGAACTCTATTATGAGTCTGGTAGTGAATTAATTTAATAAATTAATACATATCGTTTCAAATAAAGTCCGTCTAAGAAGATGTAATTCTATACTAATATATAAAGCTGAAGAGTTTGTTTGTTTGTTTGTTTGTTTGGTTGAACGCTATGATCTCAGGAACTACCAGTCCTTCCGTCCGTCAGTTTTAGATAGCTCATTTATCGAGGAAGGCTTTAGGCTATATATCATCACGCTAAGACTAATAGAAACAGAGCACCAATGAAAAATGTTTCAAAATCGGGCACTTTTTTTCCTTTTGAGAGATTTCGTTAGCGTTAATATTATATACGTTGCCATGGTAACGTGGTAAGTTTCTATCGCAAACCTTTTCAAAGTTTATTTTGTTTTCCTATTCAATAAGTTTATACTACTTTTACTTCCAATTTTTTATTTGTTCTCTTTTATGTATTATAAAAATAAAGTTTGTGTATGTACAATTAAAATAACAACTTTTTGATGAATGGATATGGCTACAAATGACAAAAATTTTTTTTTTTATACTTTGCCTATATTTTTAGATTATTATATTTTGTCTGTTTGTTTGTTAGTTCCGGGTAATCTCCAAAACGGCTGGACCTATTTTAACGGGAATTTTACTTTTTACTGCCAGATAGCCGAAATTATAGCGGTTGACATATTCTATTTTATTTGTCCGCGGCTTCGTCCGCATTGCTATTTCCAAAATGGTTGGACCGATTTTCACGAGATATTCACTCGTAGATTGCAGACCTCATAGAAAGTAATTTAGATTTTTTTCAGCCGCAGTGGAATATCCGAAATGCTTGAATTAATTTTCACGGGACTTTCACTGGCAGACAACTAACTAATGAGCTATTTTATTTTAAAGTAGTGGGCTCGGCAGACGTTGTCCCGCCCTGATAATAAAAAGAAAACCTTGACAAATTATACCTAAACCTTCCCCAGGAACTGTTCTACCTACTGATGAAAACAGCATGAAAATCCGTTCTGTAGTTTTTTACTTTATCGCGAACAGATAAACAGACAGATCAGAGGACTTTGTTTTACACTATGTAGTGATGAACTGTTACCTATGCATTCGTTCGTGTGAAATTGATCAAAAATAATTTGTTTACTGTAAACAAGCGCTTGAGACGTGCACTGTACTGGATTCAAAGAATAAAAGTATGTAATTTGAATTATATTATCATTTTGGTTAATTTGGCGGCCATTTTGTTTTATTTACCGCGTTTGCACCTACATAACTCAGTTTCTTTTTCTCGAACTGACTATGCTATTAGCTTTACGGCATTTACGGCTTCACCGAACTACTATACATAACTCAGTGGTTATAGCAACGTATAAGAATAACACAATTATATTGACAATATGGGCATGTTATATCTATATAATAAACAATTTACCACAAATTGTTCGATAATGTATAGTTTAAAATTTTCATTACTTTCTTATATAGTGTTAGTGAGCACCGAGGGTGGTATATAGTAGGTTAAAGTTCCAGGTATGTTGCTGATGATAAATCCCATCCCATTCGATATACTATTCGTATTCACATATCTAATGTACACGTAACATAATACACTAGATGGCGTGCGTGTCGTAGTTTCAAATGTTTTTGAAAAAGCATTTCTGTAATGTACACACCTATTTACAATTTTACATTTCTTTAATACATTTAAAAAAAACGCGTGCGGAGCCGCGGGGGACAGCTAGTGTAATTATATTTTTTATTGACAGACCATATATTTTTACGTACATAAAACTTTAACTCTATACGTTATATCAAAAATATAAGTTAAACATTAGGTACAACCGATATTAAATTCAGTTATTGATATTTCATGAAATCCTATAGATTATATTATGGATTATTTTTTAATTATTATGTAAAATTTAATAAACTATAGTATATATTTTCTTAATTAAAATTACTCTCACCATAGTTAGATAAGCTTATACGAAGTCTATATAATACATAGTTGCATTTCTTGCATTGCATCACTTAGCGTCCATAGGCATTCACAAATCAGTTCTTTTCTGTAATGCAGGGTTCTCGTTGAGTAGCATCCTGCCCTTGCTCCCCGCTAACTCACGCTTTGCCACACGATCTATGGCCCAATATTACTTTGTTCTCGCTTACTGTATTTTCTGGCATACACTTTCTTATAAAATTATTTCATTCCTAATTACCTTAGCGTAATGTTTGATATCCTAAAATCTTCTTCAATTAATAGTTTGCATAATGCAATATTTTTTTTCAAATGTAACTGTTAGTTTCAGACATTACCGCGTTCAAAGAAACAAAAGCAATCAATCTTTAGAGTCTTATAATATTAGTATACGTTAACAAAGTAATAGTAACTAAACCCAAAAATTAAACTGACTTTTAACGAGTTTATCAATCTTAATAAAAATAGCAAGATTTTGAAACAATTAAGTTGGTTAATGGTAACTTAAGCCTTGTTCAAAGCTGGATTCTATATCAAGGAGCATAATAGCTAGAGGTACAAACGCACCACAGCTTTGGGAAATTACAACACTATTAAATTTCCTTTGACCCTGTACACTTAAAGTATAATATTGTTACAGAACAATTTTCTAAAGATCTATTTTTACTAAGAACTTAAGGTATAAAATTATATTTTTGCAGTAAAACTTCTTATGGGAAGGCTTTGCGATTCTGATCAGCAACCTTTTTGTGTGACGTAAAATGGTGATGGTAAACACTGTGTCGGGTAATGTGTTGAAAAAATCCGGTTCTCGTCCGATCACCGAAGTAAAGCAACGTTGGACGGGCTCAGTACGTGGATGGGTGGCCGCTTGGAAACATCGCGGACGTTGGATTTTTGTATTTAAAATGTTTCCCTGTTGTACGAAATTTCACTTCTATCGCGTGTCTTTACCACACACTATGTTTTTTATATTTTATTTTATTAACAGATTTCAATTCATCATATTCCTATTTATGTCCACTGTTTGAGTGCTGCGTTTTATAAGAAGGCTACTAGAAAAAAGATATTTTACTTTCACACCTACTTGCTTCTATATCGCTTGAACGCTAAATCTATTCAGTGAAATGAATTATTTCCTGGGTGCTTCTCCACACGTGAGAAAATTCAAATTACAGTGCAAACTCTTTACAACGATGAACGTTATAACGGAAAAAATACCTACAACTTAGAAATTAGGTTAGTTGACTTGAAAATGCCACTTTTTATAACAACAATAATTATTTTAGGGTTTGGTCACAAAGAAACCATGCCACCCTTGATTGGAAGTCATATATAATGTTTACAGTACATATTATTTAATTTACCTCCTAGTTCATAGAAATATTGGCTAACCTAAACAATCCTGTCTTCATCCGACAAAGGTGAGCTCAAATTTCTACAGACCCCAACGCAACGTAAATCCTTACCTACTGTTAGGATAACTCTCGCATTGTTCTCTGTCATTGTTACATTGGACAATTATATGATAAACAAGTCTTCTACTCTGGATTGCACTCAGTTCTCAGAGAAGATTTGATCCCAGTTATTAAAGACGTTATGTACTACCTATTTTATATTTTGTAAACCTGCTTACAAAGTTTAAATGGCTAGTAACAGATAAGTGTTACGTGTTGTTTTTTTTTTAATGTCATAGCAGGCTAACTAACAGGTGGGTAACGTGATCTTTCGTTAAAGTAATCCTTCCACCGATCCATACAGCGTCTTTTAACAATATGGGAGTCGAAAGTGCGTTGCCAGAATGTGTTTGGGGGAAACGGACCAAAAGGAGAGACCGTGAAGAGGGGCTTCTTTTGCTAAATAATCTACCTCTTTATTTCCCTTGATCCGAACGTGAGATGGAACCCATTGTATGATTATATTTTTATTTTTCGTCGGCTAGTCTCTGAGTAGTGTGCAAAATGTCATATGCAATACGTATCCCTCGTCTGTTGGTTGCCAATCCATTAAATGCTGAAGGGCCCTCTTAGAATAATTAGCTTCAGCGTGGCTCTACAACATACTAAAGAACCTATGTTTGATAAAGCTTCTGCAATAGAAAAGGTCTCAGAAAAGCAAAGTGGTTGTTTGAGTATATTCTTAAAATTTACAAAATTCTTTGACTGCACAACGAAAAAAACTGCGCCAACGCCATTTTCAACCTTTGAACCATCAGTAAAAATTTTACAAAAACCACTATATTCCTGTTCTTATATATCTTCTACAAATCTAACAAATATGAAAGTGAATTACTTTGCTTGTCACTCATTCTTCCTTTAGCTACCTTTAGATGAACGTGAAATTGGCATAGTTAAAGTATATATGGAGGTGATGTGCACAAACCTGTTTTTTTTTAATAAAAAAGGCATTATAAATACATTTAATTAATTAAAATAAACATTCCACAGACTAATGTTTGAATGATATACAACATATACACATATGTAAATGAAAAAGACGTTTTGCCATACTTCCTTTATTTTTATTTTCCTTTATTTTTTCTTTATTCTCCCTTACTCTAATCACCATAATACTTAAACTATCTATTTCGCGCTACCTTATTCCTTATTTGTTTATTCTTAAACTGCCACCGTGCTATTCTATTGTCTTTGCATTCACTCTTAGTTCCAATTACCTGTTTTCATCCTACATTCAATATTTTTAACATGATTTACGTTCCATACCTTACATGCCCTTTGAAATTAACTTGTGAAACTGTAGGTTAACTGTTATAATAATATATTATCTAAATTCATTAGATACATTAATGAATACGTAGATGATTAATTGATAAATAATATATCGTTAATAAATTTATAAAACCATTGAAATAATTATTATTCTCTTTGGTCTTATTGAATGTTAAATTGAATTATGGTCGAATTTCAACCACTAGTCAACCACTCGTTTTTATAAATTCAAGTTAATTTTATCGAATAAGACAATAATTGTCAATTCACGATGTGGCTTTAGTAAAAAATGTGCTATCGGCAAAAACGAGCAAATGTTTGAAATTACTCATGCTAAATGTCACAAAACCAATCAATTTTGTATATTTATTCATTAGACAAAAAATAGCGAATTGCAAACGATTAAAATATTACAAAAAATGTTAAATAGGTTACCTCTTATCCAGAAAAAATGTAATGTTTCCGAAGGATAGATTACACATTAACGCGAGTGAAGCCGCGTGAAAAAGCCGTCTATATAATGATAGGATAGGAATCTCTAGGAATTTGTTACATGTAACTTGTTAAGAACAGTTACTGTGTCTGAAAATTGGCGTTAAATCCGTAGTCGCTACGGCCAGATATATTTCATAATCGATTAATAGATGCAACGGTACTATATTTTAAAAGTTTTTATAGTCAACCAAATATATACTGGGGATCGAGGAACCACTATAAGTCTTTACAGTTATCTAGAAAAGCGACAAAAAAACGGTTTTTAATTCCATTAAACAAAGTGTTCCGGTGATTGTAATTTGTGATTGTTAATTCATACGTCGTCTTAACAAAACATTGTTTAGTGAAACAACTCCTGGGGTAGCATGTTGATTTATTATACTTGTTAAAATATTAAACCTTTATCATCAAATTTGCATACGAATATGAACGAATATGAATTTTTCTCTGGTTATAAAACGTCACCCCTATAGATTAGGAGTTACTTGAAAAGGTTATTATCATGTCTTTGCCAATCGTACTGCAATCTTGGGATATACGTGTTTTCCGGTAGGCGTGCACACGTGAGCATTTTCGGTTCGCGTACACTGCTACTGACTAAGAGAATCAGAAATAATAAATTCTTATTAACTTATATTAAATAGATCTCATGATTTATCTGTATCTAAAATCATTTACATGTAATAAATAATATTTAGCATTGTCTAATTTGCACGTTACTATTCTGCGTTATATCCACATAGTTACATTTATTAGATGTCACCATATATTGACATTCATAAAACAGCCAAGACAAATTACATAAAGATTATTATTTTATTTATTCACAAGAGTCCGTTAAACAGATAATAACAATATACTAAATAATACTAGCTAATTAGTTACAATAAGAAATTACATATAATTTCAGAATTGAAGTATGACTTAATCGAGATTGTAACAACCATGAAATGCCACATTGCATCGTAAAATTATACAACAACCGATATACAGTGCTTCAGGAAAGGACTGTTGTATGTATCTAGCTGTGTTTTCATTGTCCTGTTGGAACTGTCAGGTTAAGGTCAATGAAAATCATTAATTGATATACCGTCGATATAAAGCGTTTAAAATATGGTGTAAATACTTTATAACGTAAACTTAACTGAACGTACATTTTATTTTGTTATAAATAGTTTGCTTCCTCACTTTTCTTTCTTCATTTTTTTTATCGCACGTATCAAACAATTTTTTTCATCAACGCATAACGCTTTTAATTTACTGGTCATGTTAACGGTTTGAAAGTATTAATGAGATAACACAAGTAATTATAGTGATAATATTAACTGCTAATCTTTTCTGATGCATTTTTTGTATAAGAGAACGGCATTTGCACAAAAAACTGCGCTATAGTGTGCCTCAACGTATGGAAATTAATCTAAACCAGCCAAAATTGATCTTATTTCTACGTTATTGAGAGTTTTTCGTGATAACAAGCGACGTTATAAATAATTCATATTTTATAAATAATTGTTTTTTTAAACATACACTTTCTAAATGTGAACGCAAATTTTGTCACGTTTTAAAGTAATCTTCGATCAAGGAAGTGGTATGTGTTCATATTTTTTTTATAGACATTGCATCATCTCTCTCTCTCTATCTTATCTTGACTTTTCTTCTCCACTTTGTTTTATCTTTCACATCACATTCGGAAACTTTACGCTCCTTTATATTCTTTAGCACTACTCCTTTCCAATTTGTATAGAGCCTCTGGGGCCTTTAACCAAGAAAAGAAACTTATAGTAGTACTAAATTTCGTACGTAGTCTAATACGCATAGTATGTTTCTCTTCACATGACCTTACCATATCGGCAATGATGCGATCTCCTAGGCTGCTTGCATAGCTACTGCAAATTAAAAAGTAAAAAATATTTACTACAATATATTTCCTATATTATATTAACAGACATAGCAGTGTACGCTACCCTTCAGGTGTGCTTATCTCAATCCGCAGTATCCCTACGGCGTACCCTGAATACAAAGGTCCACAGTTGTAGCCGCGTTGAGGTTTTGTTATACAGCTACTGACAGAGCTTGTAAGCAACAATCCTATGGGATCCACGTTATTGCATCCTTTATGCTATTGTCATGTGGGATTGGACCGTTGAAGCAACTTGTTGTTGTTTAGAACGCCAAGAATAATTTTCAAACGTAATTTTATAACAAATACTTCTAGATACTTATTTATAATAGTAAAGTACTTTTTAAGTAAACTGATTATGTCTTTCTTGGATTTATGTTAGTCAATTATCTATAATCCTGTTTTTAACCTTCTACTAGCCTTATCTACACTTTGTGAAATAAGTTTAGTCAATCAGTAGTTGTTGTAAGTCAGTTTGTTTATTTGTTACGCTTTCATGCCGTAACTACTGAACCGATCATAATTAAATATTGCGGTAATAAAGGAGTAGAGAAAAGGGTATAGGGAGTACCTTTTAAGCAGAAAAAATGTACTCTGTTCTCGAGAGATAGATCAAATCTATATTTATGCAAGCGAAACCGCGAGCAAAAGACAGTCCAACTATATTTTGTAGGTGGTAGAGCCACGCTGAAGGTATTACTGGTTTCAGCATGAATGGGTCGGCTCGCCCGGGGTACTACCACCCGACCCACAGAAACACCGAAACACCGACGCGAAGTAACAGTGCTTGCATTGTTGCGTTTCGTTCGGTCGGTGAGAGCTCCGTAGGCCCATCTCTATCCCCCCACCTCAACCTATCCTCCAAACACAGGTTGTCAACACACTTGCGGCTCCCCTGGTGCTACTAGTGTCTATGGACGGCGGTGATCACTTAACATCAGGTGACCCACCTGTTCGTTTGCCTTTTATGATATATAAAAAAAATAAGAATGAGATAGTTTTACAGATTTCTTATATATCACTAAAGGCTTGAGTTAGTGTTTACACAATAAGCACTAATATTCACAAATTACATGCCTCAAAAACTTAGGTACATTTCATGTTATAGAGGACTCAAAGGTAATATGTCTAAGAATTTCTTTAAAGAGTAACAGAGAGGTTTCGCGTGAGCGAGTCGAATGTATATTATTATTAAAATGAATTCCAGACTATTGAAGGATAAGGATTTTGTCTATCTATACAAAGATATTCAAAGCACATTCAAATTCCCCCCCCGCCCCCCCCAACCCCCCACTCGATCTGTTTATCTTTTACAAAAATAAAAAATCAAGAACCCTTTTACCAGCAATTCCACACCCATCGTCCACCCCAAAGCCTTTTAACCAACCCGCTTACGCCAAATCACATCCGCCGACTTGCTTACAACCATCCCCTCGCAGCACGTGGACCCACCCAATCCGACCACCCAGCCGACCCTGATGGGAGGGCAACCGACCCCTGCCCGCCAATCCCCCACCCTTCCCCCACAACATTAACTGTTAATGGTGATTTTTACACTTTTTTGACATAAATCATACTTAAATAATTATTTTAAAACAAAGTTACTGTCTTCGTTAGTCCTGCATGTTAAATTAGTTATTTTAAATTACATGACGTAATTTAATAAGAGTTTTATTATGATTTAGAAAATTTACTCCGGAAATTTTATATATGTAGTAAGTACATTTTGGATAGAAAATAAAGTACGTTTGATGTATTGTAATCAAGTGTAAAAATATTTATCAGTTGCTTACATTTCTAAGGATGACCAAACTACAGGAAATAACATCAACGAAATATATTACAGACAGAAAAGTCCTCGAAGTCCTATCTCCTAAAGATAACACGCAGTAACCGTTATCTTTTACTTGTTAATAGAAAATAATAATTTATTTGTGAAGTTAGTTTTTGACAATATATTATCCTTATCCAATTCAATATTTGATATTAAAATATTAAAAATAAATCTTCATTTGTTTTAACACTGGATATAGCAATGTAAGTCTAAAATTATTACGGAACTAACCGATACCCGCCACTTTGTGTGCGTTGTCTATAATCTTATTATTTTATGTACAGAGGAAAAACATAAGCACCACACCGCTTCTGCACGTCAAGAAAACATACGTCGCTGAACGGATAGTCCGTATAAAGGTGGTAGTTTGACAAAACTTTAATACGTTTATGTTAAATTCAGCTATCGTAATATTTTTGGGCAAGTGTCTAGACACTAGGAATTAAAGCAAAAAATTATAAATCGAAATTTGTCAAGTACTTTTTAAGTGATGCACGCACAACGGCGAACTCTACCATTTTAATAATAGGTATAAGTGTGATAGAGATCCGTGTATAAATGATATCTCGAATTACTAAATAATTATTCACATCATAGAAAACAATAAAAAAGTGAGCGCGTGTAACTGTCACACGCAATTGAAGTAAAACTTCTTTTTTTACTTTATTTTTGGCAACCAATCTTTTAGATTATTACTGCCATTGTCGAGTAGTTAATAGTATTACAAATTCTTCTTCTATTCCATTTTCGGCAACCAGTCTTCTAGTAGACCATTACTGCCATTGTCAAGTGAGTATCGATATTACAAGTTTCTTGATATAATTTCAATGAATGCCATTGTCGAGTAGTTAATAGTATTTCAAGTTCTTCTTCTATTCCATTTTGGCAACCAGTCTTCCAGTAGACTATTACTGCCATTGTCAAGTGAGTATCAATATTACAAGTTTCTTGATATAATTTCAATGAACTAACACGCTGGTGGTCATCTTGTTAGAACCTTCCATGGAATTTTTGTGGCATCTCAGAATTCATGGTCCGTGGCATTATTTTCCATTCACTTCACTTATGCACAATAAACAAACTATATTACACAAAACACCACCAATTTTACACAATATAGAGTCAAGTAACACAAGATTATGAATAAAAAATATACTCCACTACATGACAGACCAAGATCCCGCCAAAAAAAAGGTAAAACTTCTTTGGCGTTATAAGAGATCGCGATTAAGTTAACAATACTTACATCATATGAGAATTTAAAGTGGCATTTATTGATGATGTAACAGAAATATATACATTTATTTTCGTCGACCACTATACATTTTAATACAATAATTTAATTATATACAATTAATTCAATTGTATGATTTTTATTATTATTCAATTTGATATTTTTTATTAATATTTTTTTTTGCGTACTTTTCTATATTTATTTTACTTTATAACAAATAGTTGCTAATAATATTTCCTGTGTTATTTAAGTTCCGAATTAGCTGATAGATAGCACTGCAGATAATGAAGCTTTGATTTAATTTGTTACTTACTTACATTGGAACCAGATGGTAGCACGGTGGCGCGCCCATATATACATAATTAATTATATTGTATGATTTTATTATTATTCAATTTAATAATTTTTTTTCAAAAATTTTGATTGATTTGTCGATGTTTATTGAAAAATCAAAAAAAAATTTTTATATCAAAAGCAGGCAAACGAACCGGTGGGTCATCAGATGTTAAGTGATCACCACCGTCCATAGACACTAGCAACACCAGGGGAGTCGCAAGTGCGTTGCCAGCTTGTGTATATAGGGAAAGGGAAAGGAGAAAGGGGAAGGGAAAGGGGGGAAGGAGGTGGGTCTAAATATTTAAAAACGTGACGCCATATTTCCGTAACGGATTTCCGTTGCATTATCGTCCAGTTACCTCCTAGTCGCGCCTAAAGAAGTTTTACTTCAAAAAAATCAATAATTAATCCATAATACATATAATACTGATGACTACACTTATTCGGTTGACCGCTTTTAGTATATAGAAGCGGGCACGTTCTGTGGCGGACCTTCCCGATGACGGTAAAAACACATTCTACGCGCTATTTCCCGACCATAAAACTTTCAAAACACTAAAACCTTTCACCCGTTTCGTGTTTTATTATGAGTGGTTTGTTATGCGGATACTATAGTTGAAGCACGCGTTCTACGTACAGTAACAATATTGGAAGTACACTGTAAAGTATTTATTATAAGTATCTTCGCTCCATAGCGTATGTATAAAGTTTATTAAAATTGTATATAAGTTTACATACATCATGTTTTTACATCATGTAAATAAATATAACATTATGTGGTAATTCCGAATCTAGATATTAAAGCCGAAAATTATGGGTTATCTAACTTTAATCGCACTTAGCAGTATGCCCCAGACATTCGGCATTATGTCTGAAGATTTTATTGAATTTTTAATATGTAAGATATTAACCAATGTAGGGATGATTACAATTATCTTTCAAAATACTATTACTAAATTAAATATTATAATTTATATATTTATTTATATATAATTAATATATTATAATTTATTTTTTTATTTGCAAATACAATATTTTGTGAATGCTGAATCACAAACAAAAGAAAGTCGTACAATTGGTTGAGTCTCCAAATCAGAAATATGCAATAATTACTAGGCAATCATAAGTCACGTATCAGCCACATTTCGGGCGGTTTGCCGCAAAGAGTTCGCCTGCTATGGAGCAACTTCAACAACATACACATGAAGATCGTGCAAACCCCGATAATGTTGTGCTAGTCCCATATCTGTGTGACAAAGTTTCGGCTACGAGTCGCGCTAAAAACTAACCTCAAAAATAATGTCGATAAAAGCTAAAAAATTGTCCGCACACCTTTATCGACCCAATAACAATTCGCATTGCAGTATGGAACATGGATGCATGGGGCGCATGCACACAGATATGGGAGTGGCACAATAAACCGGATGGATTTAGCGTCGAATAATGTGTGTCTGATTGGGCGTGTAAGAAAAAGGAGTAGCATATACAACTTCGTCTTTGCATACATACACTTTGTTACATACACATAATATTCATAGATTAAAAATGTACTGTTAACATTATAACTTATCAAAACACATTACATACAGATTGGTTAAATATGTATATTGCATATATTGTTAAAACAGGTTAAAGTATTCATTATATACAATTCATGTCCATTGCATTCGTGGGTTAGAAAACAAAAGAAGCTATTTCTATGGTTTTCATTGCACAGTAGTACAGATCTGTTGCCAATTATGTAATAAGTATTCATTTGATGAACAATTTTGAAATGCGTTGAATATTGTTTCAAATGAATACACATCTTCATTATTATTATATTCGTGTAATCAAATATTCATTCTTTACGAAACTTCTAATATTACAAAACAAATATTCATTTTTTATCTTAAAACCAAAATATGTTTTCGCAAAAACACTGCAATAGATCAAAAATAATTATTCTGACTCGTAAAGACGTACTCTAAACACATATATTTAAAGTATATGGCAACGATTAACTTATTATGGTTACTATAGCAACAGTAACGCGTAACATATAAGTACAAACAGGAGCTTTTGGCGGGATTTTGGTCTGTCATGTAGTGGATTTTATTTTTTATTCATAATCTTGTGTTACTTGACTCTATATTGTGTAAAATTGGTGGTGGTTTATGTAATATAGTTTCTTTATTGTACGTAACTGAAGTGAATGGAAAATAATACCACGGATCATGAATTCTGAGATGTCACAAAAACTCCATGGAGAGTTCTAACAAGATGGCCACCATCTTGTTAGTTCATTGTAATTATATCAAGAAACTTGTAATATCGATACTCACTTGACAATGACAGTAATAGTCTACTAGAAGACGGGTTGCTAAAAATAAAATAGAAGAACAATTTGTAATACTATTAACTACTCGACAATGACAGTAATAATCTAATCTTTTATGCCAAAAATAAAGATAAAAAAAAGTACAGACAATTTTCTCTGCCGTGCCGTAAAAAGTTTTAGTTCAAAATATATTATTACAATTATTGATTAACTTTGACTCACAACTTTTTTTTAGGCATTTATATTTTAAAAATACATGAATTATATACCGATAATATAATATATACTAATTTAATATAATGAATTTAGAATATTTCATTTATTTTGTTCGTCTCTTGGGATGAATATAAAAAAATCCTAGTGATAAAATATATACCGGATCATAGTAAGTCCGTATACAATAAACCTTTTATGTTCACCTATATTAATGACGAACACAATAATGGAAGGCTGACAGTGGACAAGGATTCGGTCCAAGAGAGTCATTTGTCTTTCTTTACCCTAATTATGTGATGAAAATTTATCGCTGTCGCCACACCCGGAATGTGCTGCATACCTAGTGAATGTTTTTGCCAATTCACAGCGTAGTTAAACATTTTCCTTACCAAATACCAACGTGTATATCTCAATTTCTATTATTTATTTTAGTTTACGGTTTTAATAAATTTCAGTTATAATTACATAGCGATACAAAGAGTTTTTAAATTACTTTATATCTTAATTTTTCATGAATATAATGTTCATTTTAATGTAAATGCAACGCCGTGACTTTTTATCCTGATTATATAACGGATAATAAATCCTTTTCAAGGTTCCATAGCCGAAGCCTCACCGATATATCTATTTAGGTCGATTATACATAACTGTATAATAGGCTGTTATAATTATTTAACAAATATAAAAAAAAGTGTGTGTGTACTTATGTACACGCGTTAGAAGTTATACTTCTTTGGCGTAATAAGATAAAAATCTTTTCAAAAATTTTGTCTTTCGCCTTATTCTACGTTTGTAGAAAAAACGACACTAACAATGGAAAAAAGATATTTAAAACATTGAAAGTTTTAATACAAAGAAATACAAACAACAAATACAAAGAAACAAAATATTGACTATAGCTCACTTCAGGGTGTCGGTTTTTCGTGACGATGTGCGCGCGCATCGTAATAACTTCAGGGTGTCGGTTTTTCGTGACGGTGTGGGCGCGCATCGTAAAAATTTACTCTCACCATTTTTCCCTAACGCGCCAAAAGAAGTATAACTTCAAAAAAGCACGGAGCAATATGCTGAGAGCCTGCGCTCGCCTTAGTAGTCCGGTGAAGCTGTAAAAGCTAGTCAGGCCAATAGCGTAGTCAGTTCGGAAAAAAAAACGGCGCTAAATATCCCGCATGCTTGATATATTATATGATGACCTGCATTCTCGATGCCTATAATTGGTGTAGCAAGCAATATATGTTACTATTCGTTTTCTTAATATTACATTTCATTGACGTGTGAAACATGGCATTTTTTAACACAGGTAAACGATGAAAATGCGTTAACTTGCATTGTCTGACCATATTGTTTGATATTGGGAGCATTTTGCGTTACACAGTGTCATTCTTGTACATAAGTGGATTAAAAAAAAGACGAGGCAGTCATAAGGACTGTCAACAGAAGTAAAAACTCAAAATTGAAATAAATGTGTTCAGTTTTATATTTTCTTATTAATTATAGTGTGAATGACAATTTTTCAATTTAACAAATTGTTTATTGAAATTATTAATATTAGTGTGATTTTCATGATGAGCTGCAAAATACCCATAGTATATGTACACAGGCTATACTATGCGTCGCCAGTCTGACGCAAGCTGCGCAAGCGCATTACAGCCGCTCGTGCTTACGTTTTTTTTTTTTTGTATTGCTTGAAAAATAAAAAAAAAAAAACCAAAAAAACTCTCCCCCCCCCTCCCCCCCCTCCCCCCCCCCAAAGCCCCCCCCCCGGGAACACCCCCCCCCCCCCGTTTCTGGATATACCCCCGCTAATCCCGGAACGCGACACCCCCAAACTGCCACTATAGCGGGTGTTCCACCTGGTGTACGGTGGTCGCGATCCAGTCGGGTACAGACACCCTACCACCCCGCAAGCATATCATGACGCGAAATTATAAATTTATCACCTGCCGAAAATACCCCTTAACGCGCCTAAAGATGTTTTAACTTCAATATTTTGTAGGTGGTAAAGCCACGCTGAAGCTATTATTGGTTTCAGCATGAATGGGTCGGCTCACTCGGGGTACTACCACCCGACGCACAGAACACCGAAGTGAAGTAATAGTGCTTGCATTGTCGGGTTTCGTTCGGTCAGTGAGAGCGCTGGAAGCCCGCCTCCGTTCCCTCTCCTCCTCTCCACGCCTCCTCCCCCAAACACAGGCTGACAACGCATTTGCGACTCCCCTGGTGTTGCAATTGTCTATGGACGGTGGTGGTCACTTAGCATCAGCTGGCCCATCTGTTCGTTTGCCTTACACACATAAATAAACAATGCCTTACAAAAAAAAAATTACACGAAACATTAGTGCTGAGATGTCACGAAAAACTCTCTGTAAAGTTGTAACTAAGGGTCTAGCCATGTTATTGGAACACTAAAGTTATGACATAATTGCCCATTTAAGAATACCAATAATTATCTTCAAAAACGAGGACTATTTATGCAAGAAACGATCGAAATATTATTGTAAATACGTATAGGACTTAGTACCACATCTAAACTAGGCTTATATATGTGTCTTTTGGTTATATTTTCGGTAGAACTATCACAAAGAATAAAATTGTTATTTTGAAAATATCGATAACAACGTAGGATACACCCGAGAGGCACGAACATTATTGCATCGGGTTAAACTGATCTACATATTTTAAAACAGGCTAGAGCATTTTGGCGTGCTGTTTGAAGGCAGTGGTGGATTTAGTTTAAATTGTACTCTAGGGCTCTTTATATAATAGTCATCTGTACATATATATATATACATATAGAAAAAAGAATATCTTGTTTGTCCAGGTTAACCTCTAAAACGACTGAATTCATTTTGATAAAGCTTTTACTTATAGACAGAAGATTTTTCAGAACATTATCTCGGTTACGTTTCTGTAGCCTTCGGCTTTCTGTAGGTGGTAGAGCCACGCTTAAGCCATTACTGGTTTCAGCATGAATGGTTCGGATCGCTCCGGGTAGTACCACCCTCTCATAGAAAGCCGACGTGAAGTAACAGTGCTTGCATTGTTGCGTTTTGTTCGGTCACTGAGAGCGCCGGATACCAAACTCTCCTCCCCCTCTCTACTTCCCTTCCCTTCCTTCCCCTTCTCCCAAACACAGGCCGGTAACGCACTTGCGACTCCTCTGGTGTTGCAAATGTCTATGGACGTTGGTGATCATTTAACATCAGGGGACCGACCTGTTCGTTTGACTACTATGATATAAAAAAAATACATATCATTACTAATTTTTATAGAAGCTAAGAAAAGATGATAAAATCTATTAATATAAAATCGATAAAAATATAATTAAGTAACTATTGACAAAATTATAATGTGCAAAATTAAAAACAGCCAACGATTATTTCAATAAAATAACTAATTATTATGAAACAATAAATCACTTTCAGGAGAACGAAGTCGCGGGTACCGACTAGTATCATAATTAAACATTGTATTCACGAATAAAAAAGTGTTTATTGTTGTGATATATCAATTTAAATTTTACCATCTATTGGAATTTAATAACTAATCGTTTTCTTTACCATTGATTATACATAATATGTTTTTTTTTCTTGCTTTAGCGTAAGGATCAATAATAAATTTTTCATAATAAGCTTCGAACTCAAGCTCTGCCCAAAAGTCGGTCTTGACGTATATTCTCACGAATATTGTTTTTAATTCATTTTAGTCAATGATATTATAACTAAAAAACTGTAGATACGTTACCCACATGATGTTTTGACAAACAAATGACACAATAACACACACATACGTAAAGTAATATTGTAACGCCACACTGTCACTGATAGAATGTGAAAATAAATTGCCATATTCTCAACTACAGCTTTTTTGTTATAATAATCATTGCATTTTAGTGCCTAAATTTATATATATTGTATCTCTTTAGAATAGTTAGTAGGTATTTGGAATATACGACCATATTTAAATATACAACGAAAGGTTACATGAATGTAATAGAAGCCTTGTATTTGGTGCTGGGCGTATTTTTTCATAAAATGTTGATAACTATCTACATTAATTATCCGTATTAATGCATCTATTAAGTAAAATTCTACAATTTACGGTCATGCCTCACGGACCTAAGCCTAAGTGCATCACTGTTTGCTAGCCAAATTTACTGCAATAATTGGATATTGGTCTTTCGGTAGACATCGTTATTTTAGGGTTTTAGTATACCTGTCATAAAAGGAAACATAGTAATTTTAACCAGTATATAGTAAGTTTACTTTAGGTCTAAGTAACTAAAGAGATTAAAACAAGCTGTTTACCCGATGCTTTAATTTGTCTGTATAAAAATTAAGGTCATGTATGTACTCATTAGTAAAATAATATTAAAAAAATTGTACAAAGCGCAATCAATTTAGATTTGTTTGAAAAAAGGATAAAATTAATGAAATGTCGTGAACACTCCACGTTTGATGTTTTAATTAAGAATCTGCTAACGTGAATTAATTATATCGTATTTTTTACGTATGAAACGCAATGAGCAGGTTGTTGAGACGTCGCTTTGATGTTTCATATAGCCTACTTTCAAAAACAAGAAAAATATAATATTTTCTAAATTATAATTTTCTCTACTGTAGAGAATAATAATACTAATGAGATATTCAAATAATTTTGGGTATTTAAAAGGAATTTTGATTAATATTCCAGTTTTATAATGTGCTGGATTGTATCCGTGTCTAAATCCGGGTATAGTTTGATTTTGCTATTCCATATTTTGTCATCTTTTTTTGTAATTTTTTCAGTAATGATTAATTGCTTATTTTCTGTTTTTTTTTTTAATATTCATCATATATAATTTACTAGATTGTGTCAGTGTTTAAATCCAGGTGTATTTATTTTACTATTACATATTTTGTCATCTCTTTTTGTTACTTTTTCAGTAATTACAAATAGCTTATTTGTGTTTTTTTTTAATTCTTCACTTATAATTTGTTTGATTGTGTTAGTGTCTAAATCCGGGTGTTTTTATTTTGCCATTCCATATTTTGTCATCTCTTTTTGTTACTTTTTCAGTAATTATTAATTACTATGTTGTATTTTCGTAATATTCTTGTCTATACCAACCTTAACAAAAACCGGTTAAAAATTGTCTATTTCTAATTTCTGTAATTTTACCTCCCTTAATTAAGGCCTCCTTCATATTATATACCAGTAACAATCCGTAACTTCATATACATTGATTATAATACTTAACAGTTACTAATTAAGTAATACCATCAACTTGAGTGTGGTTTTATAACATGGATCGATTTTTTGGATCGGATAAATGATTCCAGGAATTACCTCTTACAAAATAAATCTTCCTCTTCTTACCCTTCTCCCACGTAAGTTGTGTCGGCACAACATTTTTTTCTTTTCCACTCTTTCCTATCAAATGTCATCTCAGTATTCACACTTTTTATACACATATTATTTTCCACACATCCATCCATATCTATTACGGTCTTCTTTACTTCTATATCCATCCACCTACATACTCAAAACTTTTCTAGTTACATGACTTTTATCTTATCTTCTTATAATATGACCTTACCATGCTAACCTATTACCTCTCAACTTCTCTGACACTGGTTCTATTTTCAAACTTCCTCCGATATACTCATTCTTAATCATATCCATTATAGTTACGCCAAATATCTATTTTAACATTAGCATATCTGCCACTTATATTACAGTTATACTTCTAGTTCTATATACGCCTGTATAATAATAATGTAGATTATGTATAGCATAAATATCTATTCTATACATATAATAAAAATGAAGTGTCTGTATGTAATATCAAAATAAAAAATTACTAATTAGGTACGAAAGTATACAAGTTACTGATAACAAAAATGCAATTTTTGTCGGTCTGTTTGTTTGTTCCGGGTAATCTCCAAAACGGCTGGACCGATTTTGACCAAAATTTCACTGACAAATAGCTGAATTTACAGCGGGTTACTTAGGCTACTTTAAATTAGACTCGCTATTAACCGCGGCTTCGTCTGTAATGCTATCACCAAAACGGTGGGATCAATTTTCACGGAACTTTCATCAGCAGATAGAGGACATCACAAAAAGTAATTTAGTCTATTTTAATTTAAACTAGCTGCTAAGCGTGGCTTCGCCTGCAGTACTATCTTCAAAACGGTTAAACCAATCTTCACGAAACTTTCATTGACAGATATCTATTCTTATAAAAAGTAATTCAAGCAATTTTAATTTATACTAGCCGTTAACCGTGGCTTCGCCCGCAGTGTTATCTCCAAAACGGTTTGACCGATCTTCACGCTATTTGCACTGGCAGATAGTTGACCTTATAAAAGGTAATTCAAGCAATTTTAGTTTATACTAGCTGTTAACTGTGGCTTCGCCCGCAGTACTATCCCCAAAACGGTTAGACCGGTATTCACGAGACTTTTACTGGCAGATAGCTGACTTTACAAAAAGTAATTTAGGTAATTTTAGTTTATACTAGCTGTTAACCATGGCTTCACCCACAGTACTTTCGCCAAAATAGTAAGACGGATTTTCATGGGATTTTTACTGATAGATAGCGAACCTCATAAAAAGTAATTTAATTTAGACTAGCTGTTAACCGTGGCTTCGCCCGCTGTGCTATTACCAAAACAGTTAAACCGATTTTCACGGGACTTTCACTGGTAGATAGCGAACCTTATAAAAAGTAATTGAGGTTATTCTATTTTAGACTGGCTATTACCCGCGACTTTGTTGCATGAAATTTAGCAAGATTTCAACTCATTCTTTATTTTTAATTAGAGAAATAATTATCAGTCAATTGTTTACAATTCAACATTGTAATTATTAATAACTTTAATTTTATAGAGGTCTTCCTAATAGGATATTAGATTATAAACTTATTACGTAAACAGTACTATAATAACAATTTCTTACGGAACAGACAAGCATTTATTTTTTGTATAGTCACAAAATCTTAATTATAATGGCAGTGTGTATTAAATGTAATGTAAATGTAAATCTTTATAATAATATTTTAAGTTATTGTTTCATTAGTTCCTTATACAGTGTAAGTGAGCACTGAGGTAATTATATTGTGGGTTAAGATTCCAAATATGTTGCTGATGACAAACCTCATTTGGCACGCTGTTAGTATCTATATATCTAATGTACACGTTACATGTTACTGTAAGTTTCGTACTTACAGTTGCTATTAAAGAGCATTTCTATAATTGTACAGAGTCTCACAATTTTATAATTCTTTAATACGAATAAAAAAAACGCGTGCGGAGCTGCGGGTACAGCTAGTATTAAAATAACATTGTCATACTGCTTCATTGATAATATATTTTTATTGTCCGCACTAAGAATATAAAGAGATATTGTTCCTTTCTTAAAATAAGTTATTCCTGGAACAACGTTTTCGATTTTTAAAATTCTTTTACAATAAGAATGCTACGATATTATTTTTATTTAGATTTATGTTGTAATTAACGCGTATGCATTAAAAGGTGGTTGCTAATATATTATACACTGATACGGTACTTGGTTGTGAGTTATGAAATCTGCTATTTTTTAAAATCTAGACAAGGTTATAATTCGTTCCCAGGATTTTTTTTTATTTATTTATTTAATAGGTTTACAATAATTGTTACATCGGCTTATTTAGAAACAAAAATTATTACTTTAGTCACTGACTACGATGTACAATTTCTTAAGTAAACATAACTTGCATAGTACACGTTATTATTGAAAGTGAAGATATTTTTATGCTATAACATAAAATAAATTAAAAAGAAAAGAAAAATTATGTAAGTTAATAATTCTCATACCTGATTAAATATTTAAATTTTGATAATGTTATGCCAAATGATAGGTCTTTATATATGAAATTGCCGTTCTGCAGTACTGGCCATTTCAAATCAAAATAATTTTTGTTTGGCTAAGAATTCTAATTTCAAATTAATTTTATTTTAAAAGCATGGAATTCTTTTTCCAAAAGTAGTCATTTGTTTATTGATTAGTGTTACATTTTCATCGCATTTAAATATTTTTTGTCATCATGGATACATTAAAAATTCGAGTAATTATGGAATATGAGTACCGTCGTGGCAGCAACGTGGCACAAGCGGCACGCAACATCAACGACGTTTACGGAGCTAACACTACAAACCAACGCACCACCTGTTATTGGTTGGCTCGCTTCCGTTCTGGGAATTTCGACCTGAAAAATGAACCTCGCGGTCGTCCGAAGACTTTGGTCGACAATGACGAATTAAAGGCGATTGTGGAAGCTGATGATACACAATCTACGGTTGAATTAGCAGCAGCTTTCGACGTTAGCGTCAAAACAATATTGGTCCATTTGCGTCAAATTGGCAAGGTAAAAAAGCTTGACAAATGGGTGCCCCACGAACTCAATGATCGCCAGCGCGAAGTACGCGTCGAGACGTGCCTTGCACTGCTCAACAGACACACAAATGAAAGAATTTTGAACCGCATTGTTACCTGCGATGAAAAATAGATTCTGTTTGATAACCGCAAGCGCTTAGCAAGTTGGTTGGATCCTGGTTCAGCACCTAAACAATGCCCTAAACGAAAACTTACCCCTAGAAAAGTGATGGTCACTGTTTGGTGGTCTAGCGCCGGTGTGATTCATCACAGCTTCTTACCAAACGGGGTGAGCATTACTGCAGATGTGTACTGTGAAGAATTGAACACAATGATGGAGAAGCTGGAACATCTCCAACCAGCATTGGTCAATCGCTCGTCTCCGCTGCTCCTGCACGACAACGCGCAACTTCATACTGCAAAACAGACGGTCTCCAAGTTGCAAGAAATGGGGTTGGAAGTTCTCCGTCATCCGCCCTACTCACCAGACCTTGCGCCTACAGACTACTACTTTTTCCAGAATTTGGATAACTGCTTGGCGTGAAAAAAATTAAATACCCGAGAGGCAGTACAAAATGCCTTTGAAGAATTTGTTACCTCCCGTCCAGCTGATTTTTTTAAGAAGGGTATCAATAAACTGCCACTGCGTTGACAAAGATGCATTGATTGCATGGGTGATTACTTCGATTAATAGAAATACAAAATACATGAAAAAAATTCATTTAAATTTTTTCATACAAAACGGCAATTTCATAGGTAAAGACCTAATATATCTAAATTCTTGTATTTATTATATAAGTGTAGTATATAAAATAGGTCTTTGTCTTTTTGTAGGTGGTAGAGCTACGCTAAAGCTATTAATGGTTTCAGCATGAATGGGTCGGCTCGACCGGGGTAGTACAAAACAAAACCCACGTGAAGTAACAGTGCTTGCATTGTTGCGTTTCGTTCGGTCAGTGAGAGCGCCGGAGGTCCACTTCCCGCCCCCTTCCCTCTTCCCTTACTCCCTCTCTCCCCCAAGACAGGTTGGCAACGCACTTGCGACTCCCCTGGTGTTGCATGCAACTGTCTTTGGACGGTGGTGATCACTTAACATCAGGTGACCCACCTGTCCGTTTGCCTGCAGTAAAAAAAAATTAAGAAAATTTAACATGCATTTCATATTTTTCCAATATCAATATTATGTTTTCAATTTTCACAGCACTAAAATTCAACGATCACGGATTTCACGATCTTTAGATCTAAGCTAAACGTAAAAACCTTTCGAGTGCGCAGCTTATTCGTTTTTTTGTTTGAATTTTAATATAAAGCTATTATATGCGAGGCCATAAAACATGCGAATCATGTTAACTCATATAATAATGTTTGTGAACGTGCCCGAGTTTTGTTAATAAAAAACAAACAACGCGCGGTTTCACGGTGTTTTGTCTGTGTTTGCGGATGCCCGTCTCAGCGCAAACAATTAGCTCTTTTGTACACTTGCCACACTTCACCGACGAGGTTACAACGTAGCTTATGTCTTACTGGAACTGTAAATATTATTAATAGCAGCTAATTTTATTCTCATCTAATATAAATCCTTCGGAAATGAGACCATAAGTTTGCTTCTTGCGTAATGCAATTCGCTGTGTAAGAGTCAGACAGACGTATCTACATTTTCTTAGTTTTACAGGAGAGCAAAAATACTTTGTAAATTCGCCTCTTCAAACTTTACCAGCTTTTTAATAGACTTAATATACAATTGACGAAAGAAAAATATATATTAACATACTTTTAGAGCTTTGAAAAAGTTAAGGATTATTTAATTATATATGCTTACATAGACACAATACATATATATTTAAAATTCGGTTGACATACAGTGTGGCCCTTCATCATGTTTTTAACTTTTGTTTTTTTTGCTACTGAAAATTAATTAATACGTCTTTTATGACATTAAGTTTTATTTTGTGTAATCTATACTAATATTATAAAGAGGTAAAGTTTGTGAGTTTGTGACGTTGTGGCGTTGTAAGGGGTAATCGCAGGAACTATTGGTCCGATTTGAATAATTCTTTCAGTGTTATATAGCTCATTCATCGAGAATGGATAATAAAAAAGGGGTATTTTTTTCCTTTTCAGAGCTTCCGCTGCGTCTTAGCCCAAAATAACTATTCCACGCGTGCAAAGTCGCGGGCAGAAGCTATTAACTAATTATATAATCTATACTAATATTATAAAGGGGTAAAGTTTTTGAGGTTCCGGGGGTAATATCAGAGGCTGAGAAAAATGGTCGAACGAAAACGTTTCTTACGAACGCTGCGTCTTAATTATGAATATATATGATTGAGTTGTAGAGCCCAAAAGTTGTAACTATTCACCTTTTTTCCCAACAATGGCACGCGTCGGCAGAAAGTCTTATACGTTTTACGTTTTACGTTCATATGGTTCGTAGGATATTGTAAGACAAACAATATTGTAGGAAAATTAATTATTGTATTTGCAAATACGTTCCCGTAACTCTAATTGGTAGTAAGATAATTAAAACTAATTTAGCGGTATTTATAATACGTTTTTATGGCTCTATTAAAAGTGATTCTTATGTTATTTCGTTCTTTTGGAATTAGTGAAATATTGAATATAATGTTACCTCCTTTTGGCACTTCATAAATGACCACATTCTTATCTGGTTTATATAAAAAATTTTTGGATTTTTTGTAGTTACGTTCATCTGGTTCTTATACCAATTCTTCTTCTTCTTCACACCCAAACATAACTTATATCATCCTCCCCCCGTAAAGTTGTTAGTGTGATTTTTGTTTTCTCTCTTTGGACAACTTCTTTTAATAATATACACACGTATTTATATGACATGTATAGTTAGATTCGCATAGCGAAATTGCATTCAAGGCCACGCTCTTTTTTTATGTCATAGAAGGCAAACAAACAGGCGGGTCACCTGGTGTTAAGTGATCACCGCCGTCCATGGACACTGGCAACACCAGGGAAGTCGCAAGTGCGTTGCCAGCCTGTTTTTGATGGGAGGGGGATGGGATAAGGAATGTGGGGAAGGGAAAGGGAGAGAGGGGAGGTGGGCCTCCGGCGCTCTCACTGACCAAACGAAAAGCAACAATGCAGGCACTGTTACTTCACGTCGGTTTTCTATGAGAGTGTGGGAGTACCCCGGGCGAGCCGACCCGGTCATGCTGAAACCAGTAATAGCTTCAGCATGGCTCGACCACCTACAAAGGCGCTTTTCGGCGCCTTGGGCATTTTGGCACCTTCGCACTAATTGCATTTCGGCTGAACGTCTTCTGCGTTCGCTATCAAGACCAGTGAACCCTCCAATTAATTTAAAAGAACTCTGACCTTGACATGTGTTTTTTAATACTTTTTAGGTTTTGGTGTTTGACCACAATCTCACCTGATGCTGAATAAACATGTGGTCTAAATGGTAAACAGGTTAAACCTGACGGGACTGGCTCTCGAGTGCAGTCGCCGGAACACACTTTTAGGCGCTTGGCAACAGAATTTTAACTTGCGCGGCGGACTGCTAAAAATCCATACCTCAACGCTAAGACTTCATCACAATGTTTCATAGATTCGAATCTTCGTCGATCGATGCACTATTGTTTCAAGCTAACCGTATTTGGTTCAAAGAGCGCTTTACCTATAAAATGAAAGTGTAGGAAAAAAACTGTCAAAAGACAGTCTCAAGTTAGTTCAGCCTTTGTCCGGCGAAAAGTGAAATCGAAATCAAATAAACTTTATTCAATTTATGATCTGAGAAGACACTTTACAACATCAAAGGTACCAACATTTGTGTAGCATTCTTGTCATCGAGAAATGCGAGTAAGAATTTCTAAAGCTTTTTTTGTTATTGTTATTCTTTTTGTACAAAATTATTTACCTAAAATTAATTACTTCATTATAAGGAGTATAGACGCCCAAATGATACTCCTGAAATTTCCAATATTCCAGTTATGAAACAAAAATAACATTTTCTGAAATACTGTTACCTTTTCTTTATTTACGCGGGGAAATCCAATATGGATACACCACCCTCCTAGGGGAGAGAGTGGGTTATGTCCGACTCGCATGGACTAAAACCCCACGGTGTACCGACCGACCGTAATGCTGGGGCGGCACGGGATCGAACCATGATAGTCCCCTTGGGTAGCCGCCCCGACGGTTCGCCCAGGGGAAGGTGGCCGCCGGACTCCGTCCTAATAGGGAGATAGACTGGGTACTCACCAGCTGCCCCCCCTCGTCCACCGGACCGGTGCAATAAAGAGATGGGCCTGCCGGCCCATCCTCTCAGGTCCGACTACGGCGGTGAGAGGAGGCGGACAAATCGCTCAGAGGGTTATCTTCGCGAACCCTCTCCACTTTTGCGAGATGACGCCCTCGAAGAAGACACTCAAAAATAACGTAGCTTTCTATTGATAAAATTATTTTCAAAATCGATTAAGTAGATCTAGGTATAAATTACCCTCTCAACCTCAAAAACTCACAAATTTAATCTATTTATAATATTTCTATAGATTACACAGCTTATTATAGGAATATATTGTGATATAAGAATTATTTATGAATTTCTAATACTTGGGTTTGTGTGAGATGGTTTTAAATATCTCCGGGGTCGAAGAATCCCTATGATTTCTCTTTTACGTAGTTAAGCTCCGAAAAGGGGCACTATAATCCACGATTACAGTCTAAGCCAAGTGTACTGGCCTCTATTGTAAGCCTAAAAAGACATCCATACATTTACATCCACCGGCAACGAGATTTAAGTTTTAAGATTTATGAATATAGGAATAAGGAATTAGTCAGTTATCATATAGGAATCAGTTCCCAATTGTACTTTTTCTTTGACTCCTTTTTACTTCAGTTAATTAATGGTAATATATAAATATACTAGCTGACCCGTATACACATTGCTGTGGCTCAGTATTACATTTTGAATTATTACTCTAATGTTGTAGTTACAAATATAATATAACAGAAAATAATAAAACAACACATGAAAATGAAATAAAAATTGATGCAGAAAAAACGAGGTTACGTAGTAAATAGATTAACAGGACACGTGCACTATAAAATAAGGTGGAGTTGAAAAAGAAATTAAAAATTAAAACGTGGCGCCCTCTATGTGTTATCTATAACAGCCGGTCCTACAGATTTCTGTCAATAGACCAATATAAAGCATCATCTGTTCGAGACTGGTGAAACTTACAATTAATAACAATAATTAAAACTGATTATTTAATTTGTTATGAAAAAATATTGAGGCCATTAATCGAAATATCAAATATCCTATCTTTCAAGTTGAACCAAATTATACATAAATACCAACTTTTATGAAGATCGGTCGAGTAGTTTCGAAGTTTATCGTGGACAAACATGATGACACTGGATTTTTGTATATTTAGATAGATGTTGGATTGGTTTACGTTTTTGCCAAAACAGACTGATGTAAAATTCAATATGTGACATGGGTCAGAAGGTAACATGAATGAATAAACTCTAAGTTCTTCTAGAATCTCTATATCGAAGATAATAGATAAAACGGTGTATAACATACACAATTAATAATTTGTTTGTTCAGGTCACCATATTTTACAAAATATATGAAGCGAGAACATACTGAACGATCTTTAAAGTTTATTATAATGTGATTATTACTTAAGTTGCGTAATTTAAGTTTCGCAGTTATTTAACAAAACTTAAACATCGTTTACAAACTTTAATATTGACTCATTTCAAGTTTGAGAATTTATCATAATATTGTGTTTTTCAAGTGTTACTTTCGCTCGGCTAATTACAGCTATATCCAGAGCTGTATTCACAAATATATTATTCGTATACTATTGTGATTTTTTATTGCGAATTTTTATGAAACCAATATTCGAGTCAGATTGCTTTTAAATTCTATCTTTTATTGTCCTTTTATTATTCACTGACAGAGATTGAAGTGGTTTTATTTATATATACTAGCTGTACCGGCAGCTTCACAAGCGTTTATTTTAAATTGTATTAAAGAAACATAAAATTGTGAAACCATGTATAATTATAGACATGCTCTTTAAAACAATTGTAAGTACGACACGCTCGCCACTTACAGTAACATATAACTTATACATTAGATATAAAAAATAATAACAGTGTATCAAATGAGGGTTATCATCAGCAATATATTTAAAACATTACACCACCCTATAACTACCTCAGTGCTCACTTACACTGTATAAAGAACTAATGAAATCACACATTGTTGCGCCAAACTAATCTGTCTTGCGTTGTCGATTCTTGCAACTGGGCTTTGTACCATGTTGAAGGTGGTCTGGCCCAACCTCTTTTCCGTTTGGACTGGTTTAAAGCTAGCTGGACCACATGATCCTCCTTACATATTTTTACATACTCATACATCTGGGACGGTTCTCGGTCATTTTGTCAATTATTGGTAAAAACAAAGAAGATATAATAATATATTTCTGGAGTGCGGTGAACTGAGCCAATAACGTATACAAAGCGGGATTGTAACAAACATTTGCTGCTCAAGCCTAGGTCCGTTCCCTCGGCGTGGAGCCCTTGGGTACGCTGCTCGCGCGATACAGTGACACAAAATCTTACATCACTGCGACAACATTACACATATCACCTCCACACACGTGCACGCATACACGCTTACACATGCAAGTGGAAGGGTCTTATCTTTTTTCCCTTATCAAACTGAAATAGTTTAGAATACTATCCGATACGAAATATATATAAGAGTTGTTGAGTTATGTATGCTTGGTACACATATATGTTTCAACAACTCATATATGTATGAATAGTTAGCTTAGCTTAGGTTAGCTCACGTAGGTCGCGAATTGCATGTATCAGGCAACAGCCAAAGCCGAGGTGTGCCGCGCACCCTTGAGCTGGTTGTCAAAATAAAATCGGCTGAGTGCCTTAAGCGCTCGCCTTAGTAGTCCGGTGAAGCTGTTAAGACCTTGCTTGGTCAATAGCGTAGTCAGTTCGAAGAAAAAAAAAACAAATATTTATTTTGTATTTGTATGTAATTTTGTGTATATATTTATAACAGTATCTTGTGAAAGATCGACTGCTTGTAAAAATTAGGGTTGGATAAATAAAGCGAGCCACTAAGAAAAATAAGCAGTTACAGTTATAGAGCTATGAAAAATAAAACTGTGTAGACTTGATTAGCTGCTCTTATGCATATTAAGTTCTACATGAAAAAAAAATGAAAGTATCAGTTTTTAATATCACTTAGCCACGTGGATACATTTTACCCGACGGGTTACGATGAGTAATCATAGCGTAAAAATACCAGCGACCAATTTATACTAATATATAAAGCTGAAGAGTTTGTTTGTATGGTCGAACGCGATAATCCCAGGAACTACAGGTCCGATTTGAAAAATTCCTTCGGTGTTAGATAGCTCATTTATCGATAAAGGCTATAATAGGCTATATATCAACATACTAACACCAAAAGGAGTGGAGCACCAATGGAGAATGTTACAAAATCGGGCTGTTTTTTCCTTTTAGCTGCGTGTTAGCGTTAGTATTATATACGTTGCCATGGTAACGTGGTAACTTTCTATCGCAAACATTTTTAAAGTTTATTTTGTGTTTCTATTCAAAATGTTTATTCTACGTTTGTTTTGT
Organism: Antheraea yamamai; assembly: GCA_036509395.1. NCBI lineage: Eukaryota > Metazoa > Arthropoda > Insecta > Lepidoptera > Saturniidae > Antheraea > Antheraea yamamai. Next base: position 11,141,010 of record AP028448.1, on the reverse strand, counting down.
TTCCAGTTTTGTTATTGGTAATCTATTACGTATTATAAAAATAAAGTGTGTGTATGTGAAATTAAAATAACCTCTTTTTGGTGAATGGATATGGCTACAAATAAAAAAATTTTTTTTTTTAAATCTCGTTGGTATTTTATATTATTATATATTGTCTGTCTGTTTGTTTGTTCCGGGTTATGTCCGAAACGGCTGGACCTATGTTAACGGGAATTTTACTGGCATATGAAAATTATGGAAATTATAGAGGTTGACATATTCTATTTTATTTGTTGAACTGTTATCCGTGCTTTCGTCCATGTGAAATTTAACAATAATATGTTGTTTATTGTAAACAAGCGTATGAGACGTGTGCTTTACTGGACTTCAAGAATAAATATACATAATGGAAAGCCATATGTTTGTATGTAATTTAAATTATATTATATTTTTGGTCAATTTGGCGGCCATTTTGTTTTATTTACCGCGCTTGCGTCTACATAACTCAGTGATTATAGCAAGGTTTATTAAGACTAACTTAATTATATCGACAATAGGGACATATTATATCTACATTATAAAACATTTAACACATATCGTTCGATAATGTATAGCTTAAAATTTTTATTACTTTCTTATATAGTCTAAGTGAGCACTGAGGGTGATATATTGCAGGTTAAAGTTCCAGGTATGTTGCTGATGATAAATCCCATCCCATTCGATACACTATTATTATTCACATATCTAATGTACACGTTACATGTTACATGTTACAGTAGATGGCGTGCGTGTCGTACTTAGAAATGTTTTTGAAAAAGCATCTCTGTAGTGTACACACCTACTCATAATTGTACATTTCTTTAATACATTTTAAAAAGCGCGTGTGGAGCCGCGGGTAACAGCTAGAGTAAAATAAAAGTCTAACGATAACCATCACTGCTATGCTAATTTACAAACACCACAGCGAAATTCCCCATGTTATCGACCTCTTAATTATGTATTTAGCAAAAGCAAACAACAGCAGAAATGTAAATATCGGCATCAAAACTATAGGCATACTTATTGGATTATTCCTCGTGGACTGTATTCTGGCTTTAATAAAATATGTTTACGGATATATATAATGTTCAGGCATACATTAGTTGAGTGGTAGCCCAAATTCTTTTTGACACATTGTGTATATAAAATCGGAGCTGGCCAATCACTCCCTTTCGGACTTTCACTTCCAACTTCGCACTTCAGCACTATATGTATACCCTATAAAGCTTGGTTGTGATTCGGATACTATAGTCTGAATTTGCTATATTTAAACCGAAATTAAACGATTTTTGAAAAGAACCTTGTTATGAGAGAAATTGTAAATCGTGACGGCGACCTTTTTGTGTAACGAGAAGTAGTGGTAGTAAACACTGTGTCGGTTGGAATGCTGAAGACAAGGGTTCTCATTCGATCTCCGCAGTTAAGCAACGTCGGGCGCGGTCGGTACATCGATGGGTGACCGCCTGTGAACACCGTGTGACGTTGGCTTTTTGTTGTACTTTTTTAATTAAAATGTTTCCTTGCTATACAGAGGTTTCACTTCTATCGTGTGTCTTTACGACACACTCTGTTTTTTTATTTAACTTTCTGTCAAAGTTATATTAGGTTATAAATTTTTGTAGGTGCTAGAGCCACGCTAAAGTTATTACTGGTTTCAGCATGAATGGGTCGGCTCGCCCGGGGTACTACCACCCGACCCACAGAAACACCAACGTGAAGTATCAGTGCTTGCATTGTTGCGTTTCGTTCAATTAGTGAGAGCACCGGAGGCCCACCTCCCCTTTCCCACTCATTCTCCTCCTCACTTCTCCCAAACAAAAAAAACCTCTAAAAACGGTATTGTAACGTATAATGTATTCGAAATATATATAAGTTAAAAAGATGTACCCGATCGAGTTTCTTTCCGGTTCTTCTCGATGACTGAGTTGTTTTCCGAACCGGTGGTAGTTTTGACGTTCATAAGTGCCTTATTAGGGCCTAAACTGAATAAAGTATTTAAAATTTAAAAACACCGGCTGGCAACGCACGTGCTACTCCCCTGGTGTTGCTAATGTCTATAAACGGTGGTGATCACTTAACATCAAGTGACCCACCTGTTCGTTTGCCTCCTATGATATTAAATAAAAATATTAGATAATCAAATACGTGACTCACCGTAGTAAATCAATATACTCGGTTCGTCAACATCTGTGAGTTATTTCCGATCTACTTAGTTATAAAGAGCAAATGACCACATTCGTGCCATTTTATTAAAATGCACGATAAGGTTTGATCGGCTTATATTTTAGAGATATAACTTGATATCTCTTACACAAATGTGCAATCCGCACTTCACTTAATGAAATAAACGACCAGGAGCCATAGACTCTAAATTAAATAACCATTGGTCTCCCTCTCATATTGAATTTAATTAAATTAGTGTACGTAAAACAAAGATTACGCGAGCTGTTATTTGGATGAGTAGTTAATGTATTATTCAACTGGAGTTGCATCCACCGCCACAGTATTAAAATCTCTGTTGTATATTTTATATAAAGTTACAACATTATTTAAGAATATTCGATATTTTGGGCTGGTACCTACTGCGCTGTTCAATAAACTATTTCCCCCGCCCAGGAGGGTTAAGCTCCCCCCGGCTTTTTTTTTACCTCTCTCTAAGTGCGCGCACACCCCCGCCTTCCCTATACCTTTTCTGACCCCTCTAATCCATCTAAAACTAATTCATATATATATGATTTTTAAATATATATGTGCCCCGCCATACATCCCTCAACTCTTTATATATTTTTTATCTGATAATTTTTTATAATATTTTTATTTTATTAAAGAAAAAAAAAAATATAAAACCTTCCCCCTTTCTTTTTTAACCTTTTTTGCTTCCCCTTGTTTGGGGGTGTTTTGTTTATTTTTTTTCAGTTTTTTAAATTTTTTTTTCCTTTTTTTCCCCGAGCAGCGTACTCAAGGGCTCCACGCCGAGGGAACGGATCTAGATATAGATTTTACATTAGAAATTTTAACTATAAATAATAATCATCAAGTAACATTAAATGATGATGTGTTAGGACATAGCTTAAGATATGCCTAAAACGCTAAACTTATAGATCTGGCTCTCCGACTCATCGTAAGAACTGAACCTACGGCAATGGACGTGGTGTCCGAATACGATATCATTGAGGCGTTAACGCTTTGCTGTAAATATACATAATTATGAAAGCAATTATAGGTCTGTATTGCCGACTCCAAAGTTGGTCGAAAATAAGTCCTGTGACCGCTTAATCAAATGTGTAATATAGTATACAGATCAAATATAAAAGTAAAAAATTAATTATTAACGTTATGTAAAGAATAAAAAATAACTTCAATTCGTAGCAAACCAATTATGTTTTTATAGTAATTGTAACATTTTCATCGCATTTCAATCCTTTTTGTCATCATGGAAGTAAAAATGCGTAAATTATAATTTCAGCATCAAAATCAAGACTACATTATACAATTTAGGCACCACCTGTTAGAGGTTTGCTCGCTTACGTATGAATGTCGACCTGAAAAATGAACCCCGCGGTCGTCCGAAGACTTTGGACGAAAATGACGAAGTTAATGGCGAATGTGGAACCTGCCATGAAACACAATCGGGGTTATTAGCAGCAGCTTTCGACGTTAACGTCAAAACAATTTGTCCATTAGCGTAATAGGTAAAAAAGCTTGACAAATGGGTGCCTCACGAACTCAATGATCGCCAGCGTTTGTACTGTCTGTCGTGCCTTCGCGACTAAACTCAACAGACACTACAAATGAACGGATTTTTAGGCGGTTTGTCACCACTGGATAAAGTGGATTCTGTTTGATAACCGCAAGCGTTTTAAGTTGGTTGGATCATGTTGTCAGCACCTAATTAATGCCCTATACAAAACTTAGCGCTAGAAAAGTGATGGTCACTGTTTGGCGGCAGCGCCGCTGTGATTCATCACATTCTTACCAAATAGGGTGAGCATTACTGCACGATGTGTACTGGGGAGAACTGAACATAATGATGGAGAAGCTGGCAATATCTCCAACCAACATTGAACGCTCGTCTCCGCTGCTCCTGCACGATCGACCTAATAATTGCTTTTTGATATCAAAACTCACTTGACGTGGTGCATGAACTTACTATTCTGTAAATCGGTAATCCGCTTTGAGACATTGTTGTAAAATCTAGCACTATTACCTATCTATAATTTTGTTACTATTCTTAGTGAGTCTGAAACATAGGTGATCATTTTATCACAGGTTTTAGTATTTAAATGAAGCCGGTGTTTTATTAAAACCAGCTTTTCTAAGTTTTTGAGAACATACGTTAAATTATCAAATATGTGTTGCGAGAGCAGAGCTAAGATTCTGAATTGGTTAAACTTAGCTTTTATTATTTTTTAATTATCAGGCGGCAAGATATCGACTTGAAAGAGATTGAGAGGAATATATCTGTAAAAATATTAGTGTGATTCTTCTAAATATGGTGAGACACAACTAAATTCCAGGAAAGTTATATTAAAAACAATGCTATTTCCATGCAAGAAATCACATTCGTTTAAATAATACAATTTAATCGTATGGTTAAGTATGCATGTAATAAATTATAATTAATGACATAACCACAAAAGTAAATATTTTTTCATGAAGAAAATTGCCATGCTCTTCCTTTTGTTGTTATTATTATTTATAGCGGGCAAACGAACAGGCGGGTCACCTGATGGTAGATGATCACCGATGTCCATAGACACTAGTGACACCAGGGGAGTCGCAAGTGCGTTACTAGCCTGTGTTTGATAGGAGCGGGAGGGAGGAGAGGACGGAGGGAGTGGGGAGATGGGAGGTGGTCCTCCAGCACTCCCTCTGACCGAACGAAACGCAACAATGTAAGCACTGTTACTTCATGTCGGTGTTCTGTGAGATGGTGGTAGTACCTCGGACGTGCCGACCCATTTATGCTGAAACCAGTAATAGCTTCAGCGTGGCTCTACCACCTACAATACTTTATTACTTACCTATATTACTTATTAATTTGTATAGTTTAATTTAGCGCTGGTGAAGTCACAGACAGGTGTTAATATTACGTTAAATGTGACTACATACTATAAAAAAAGTCCTCTGCCGCGTCTGTCTGTCTGTTCGCGATAAACTCAAAAACTAATGAACGGACTTTCATGCGGTTGTCACCAGTAGATAAAGTGATTATTTATAATTTGATATATAATTTGTCAAGGATTTTTTTACTATCAGGGCGGGACAACGTCCACCGGACTTGCTAGTTAATCTATATATATTCAGGAATAGCTGATTGACTGACTGACATCAACGAACATCTAAAACTACTGGGGCCAGGGCAGTGAAAATTTGATTTTTTTGTAAGTGAACACTGAGGAAGGGTTTTTGGAAACTCAATTTCTAAGTTGGTAAAATCTGGTATGAAAGTTTGTATAAAAAAAACGTCATTTTTCATGTATAGATATATTAAATAAATCGTCGAAAATAATTATGGCATAGAAAACGCCTGCCGATTTCTAGAAATTGCAGCTGCATATCCTAGTACAACATCCCGTGTTTGATTTGGTTAAACAAAAGATCGGCGAGCTGTTTTCCCGATCGTGTTATCCCGATTTGCTAAAGTAAAAATGAATGGAACTGTTGTAGGTTTAATGAACTTTATTTGTGTCAGTTCATTATTGCTCCCGTTGGAGCAGTTACCAGCAGTTCACGACGTGTGTATAGTTCCACAGAATGGTAGTTAGTAAAAGTGCAGTGTGGTTACTAACCGCTATTAGTTAGTTTCGAGCTTTTATAGCGACCGCAGTGTTTGGAGTTCCTTTTTATTCCTTAAGTTACACTCACATGTATGTCGAATATATATTTTTTATATTTATACTCTGCCAATATTATAAAGCTGAAGAGTTCGTTTGCTTAAAAGCGCTAATATCAGGAACTAATCGTCCGATTTAAAAAAAAAACTTTCAGTGTTAGATAGCTCATTTATCGAAGAAGTCTATAGGCTATATGCCACCATGTTAAGCACAAGGAGCACCAATGAAGAAGGTTTCAAAATCGGGATTAACGTATGTATTATTTAAAAATATTTTCGCATTCTACGTAGACGATCTCGTGAGTTAAAGTTAGTATTATCCCAAAGTAACTATTTCACGCGGACGAAGTCGCAAGCAGAAGCTAGTTTTAATATAAATTTAATTGAAATAATATTTATTTCCCTAATAATATTGTAATAGTAGCTTTTGGCCGTGGCTTCACATGTAGATTTCACCTATATACTTCGGGAACAGTATTTCTTTATTCGGAATGAATCTTATCTTATGCCTTTTACATACTTTAGACAAAGTGTATGTAAAATTTCATAGTGATCGGTTAAGTAGTTAAGACGTGAGATTATACTCACGTGAGAGTAACAAATTTATATTAATTTAGCTAGTTGCATTAACTTTTGTTCAGTGGAATGTGCGTGTGGGGCACGTCCGGCTGACACTGCTTCTTTAGTTTATTATACGTGTGCGGTCGTTTTTCCCTAAATTAAAATTGCCTTAGTCACTGCTTAGCTTAGCCTCAGCTATTTGCTAGCGATGGTGCGGTCAAAATATGCCCAACCGCTTCGGAGACTATCCGGAACAAGCAGTCAGACAAAAAATTTAAAACTTGGTTTTTTGTTTTCCGTACCGTATACACTTTCATATTCATTTAGTAAAATGCTGTTATTTTGACATTACAAACAAACACTTCAAAAAAAAAAAAAAAAATTTTTTTTTTAAAAATTATTTCTGCTTAAATTCACGTACCCCCCCCCTGGAACATCCTTTGGTGCAACAAACTTTCAAATATTTTTCTTTTTTCCTACTTCTTTTTGATTAAGATTTATAAAATTTAAAAACATATATATATCTATTATTTTACCATATTTATTCCTAAAATCCCCACCCCCCGTTTTATATTTTACGGAGTGAAATTTTGGTGGGTTTTAATTTTTTATTATTTTTTTTCTTTTCCTTCTTTTTCTTTTTTATAAAGATTTTGAATATTTTTTCTTTTCCCCCTTTGTTATGGATATTATCCATTTTTTGACCTTCTTTTTCTTCTCTTATTTCTCGGTTTATTAATTCACAGTGTTTGTTCACTTGTCTATATATGAAAGGCAATCTAATTACTTGTATAGATTATGGTAAGTTAAATATTAAGATAATATTAAAATTAGGAATGAAGGTGTTAAATAAGAAGCAAAGCGGATTGTCATAGAAGAATGGTTAATTCAAAAGGACTTTTTGATAAATAAAAATTGAGCTGTCACGGGACTCCTGGCAGATGTGAAATACATGTGTAACGTAATAAACAACACTGTATGCACTATAGGTATGTGAGTTCAGTGCGGCAAGAGAGATTGCGCACAGTCGCTTGCGCATGGCATCGCGTCGCCACGTCTCGCCACGCCAAGAATCAGGTTTAGCCTCACTTATAGATTTTTACATTAAAAAAAAAACTTTTTAATCTTTAAATATTATGTTATTACTTATATGGTCCTTAAGAAAGCGACATTTGGTGATATGTTTGTACAATTTTATTAAACTCATTCACGTTCATTATGAACCCTATTAGTACAGTTATGGATACTACACGACTATGTGTAACATTGTATTGAGTCGGCAACAAAAGTATGTACTTACTATCTCTAATACTATTAGAGTACGCTAACGACCACAGTTTTGCCCCAAGTTCTAACTGGACCAACTAACTTTTACGCTCTTGTTTAAGTCTTGAAAATGCACGTGAACATCGGAAGTTGTAGATTGAAACAATCATTATTATTTATTCTTTTACATCTTAATACTGCCGACCAATTTACTTTATTAAAAATTATATATCATCAAATAGGTTTCAAAAGTGTGTCCAAGAAGCATTTCAAGCGTTTTTAATGTCTAAAGGCTATTATAGGGTTGATCAATATGTGAACGATTGTGACGTCTAGAAATGACGCTCCTCTCTGTAGATCCACTAAAAACGAATGTAACTTTATGTTTTCTAAAAATATATAACACAAAGAGATAAGCCAGATCGAGTTTCTTGTCGGTTCTTCTCGATGATTGGGTTGTTTTCCGAACCGGTGGTAGCTTTGACATTCATAAGCGACTTCTCAGGGCCTATATTGAATAAAGCATTTTTTGTTTTTATTTTTGAATATATAAAGGTAACATCATCTCGTGATGTTAGCGCAAGATTTTTCTAAATAGTTTTGTTAAATTTTAAAATTCATATTCCATGTTATTATTTTCATTAAGTAAAATATTTCGCAAAGCGTTGTTAATATGACAGAACATGGGGTAAAATAATAGAAGCCGCAATATAATAGTATAAGGTCCATCCAAAAACTCATTACCATGTTATATCATCTTGCATCAGGTAAAATAAAGTACCATAATATTTACTACGATACTCTTTCATTATTATTACAGCTTTGTATTAAGAAAGTTTATCGAAGTTTACTCTTTATGAGATGTTTTCGTGATTTAACAATCCACATTTAAAGCCGCAGACAAACTCTTCTCGGTAACTCTCGTGTATTTATTACAACAGAGATACGGTAAAAAGCCGTTTACCAAGAACTTGACTTATGCTGTTGGGAGTAAGGTACTTTACGATTATTTTCCTCTGTCATATTGTACTTCATCGACATTTCAAAATGCTCTGCAATTCTGCATATTGTATATTCATTTAAGTGATCCTATTACCAATACACGGTCCAAATCTAATGTAAAACATAGCAACATTAGATATTTAATTAGTAACGTTTAATTTTACTATATATATTTAAAATATAATGCAGTTTAAGAAACCAAAACGAATTAGTTTTCTTTCATCATACAGCAGACATAGGAAACGAAACGATCGTTTCTTTCTGCCGGGATTTCTTGGGTATGGTGGTCTTCTGTAAATAGAGTAGTGAGTTCAAAAAAAAAAAATACAAACGGTGACACACGGAGCATGGCTATGCCAACGATTCAATAAGGAAAAAGCGCTAAGATCATTACAATTAACAGTGGTGACGCCGCGGCGATGTCGACGTCACCGGGGGCGTGCGGGTGCGGGATTATCTATGATCAATTTAAGTGGACTGTATTTACGGGGGTGCAATTATATTCAACTATTCACAGTACATTTGGAGAAAGGCAGGATGGAAACTTGGCACAACCCGGCATGCAGTCTCCACTGGCACCGGCAGGTGTTTCTCGTTCTTTCCACCATCTTCTCTCACACAACACTTATTTTAAAAATGTCGCACTATGTAGCGGCGTTATTTCTCACTCGCCATCAAAAACAAAATTTTGAGAATGCGCCGGGCCCGGGCAATTTTTTTATTCAAGCCGACATGTGTTGCATTTGCGCCTTTTTATGCAACACATGTCGGCTTGAATAAAATGAAAATATGTGCGTCGTGTCGAGCCGCGCCGCAGCAACATTTTAGTTTTCATGCCGAGAGAAATACCTCCTACATACGTGCAATTTTATAAACAATAATTGTTGTGTGAGGAGCTCGGTGGAAAGAAGAGAAACATACAGCCACTGGAGACTGCATCGCCGCAAGGTATGTGCCAAGTTTCCATCCCCCCCTCCCCCCCAAATCGAACATCGCAATAGTTGAATATCAATATAGCCAATCCCCCCCCCCCCCCGCCCCCCGCCCTAATTGCTTTTTCCTTATGGACTCGTTGGCATAGCCATGCTCCGTGTGTCACCGTCTTGATTTTTTTTTTTCGAACTCACTACTCTATTTACCTAGCAAGGTCTTGCTACCACCATATCCACCGATAATGATGGTAACAGCTTCACCGGACCACGCTATTTTCACTTCTCAGAATTGGATTTGTATGGAAAAGGCTCGTCTGTTTTTGGTTATCAATGCACTCTGTAGATGGCACTGTTATATAATTTTGTGGCAAGTTTGATAACAAAAGATGGTGGACGACAATTAATTTTGACATTGTAAACTGACAACTTTCAAATATTTGTTTTCTTTCACTTTGTTTACGTAACTGTTACGAGAGTGTGCTCCCTTAAAATTTTCTTGCCTCCCACTAACAATTTTATCTATCTCCGGATCTACTTATAAACATTGACTCCCGCATATACATACTTGGATTTACATTTTGCCTTCCAATGAATATATTCATTACAAATAAAAATGATCAAAAACTTGTATACGATTTACGCAGTACCGCTGTATGCATACATACATAACTATAAATGTACATCTATAACCATCATATATTAGTTCGAAATCGTATTATAAAGGCGCTGATTGGAAAGAACGAGTGCGACCTCTATTTATATAAAGTACTCTGTGCACCGGACTACTAGTTGTTATTAAGGCGAGTAGTTTTCTTTTTGGCAACCAATCTTTTAGATTATTACTGCCATTATCTAGTAGGTAATAACATACAAGTGTATTTTGATAATTACAATCATCTAACAAAATGGTGGCCTCTTGTTAGAACTATTGATGGAGTTTCTGTGCCATCTCAGAATTTATGCTCCGTGGTATTGATTTCCATCCACTTCACCTGTGCACAATAACCGATCTATATTACGTAAAATACCACCAATACTACAGAATATAGAGTCAAATAACACAAGATTATGAATAAAATATAACATCCACTACATTACATATTAAGATGTCGTCAAAAAAAAACCGACGAGTTGTTTTAGTTTCGTTCTAAAAATTATAAGTAAACTTAAATATTAGTTATGATTCGACCTCATTTTAAACACAAATAAAATACTGAATCCAAAATCCTTCTAGAAAGCTGAACAAATAATAATATAAATAAAATTTTGAACAGACCGAAATTATTATTCATGAAGTACTTAGTGACCTTTTTAGTAACCTAACGATAGCTTGCAAAAAGTGTTAACAAAAAAAGAAAATTAAACCTTTCAAAGTTCTAAGGAAAACTACATAATTGGTCCTCAGAGCCGTACGGAATAAAAACATAAAACTTAACAAGCGAATCGTTTAACCTTCTGATAGTATTTTCTCTTTCTCCGTATTATAATCTCTCTTCAGGGTACATGATACCTTAATGATATCTCTTAACGTCTTATAATTAATAATGAAATGAATATGAATTATTATACACAAGTAGTAAATTTATTATAATCAATCAAACTTAAAATAAATTATTTGAACTGATTCACATCAATTCACAAAGAGTTCACACTCTATAACACATATCTATACCAATATTATAAAGAGGTAAAGTTTGTGAGGTTGTAGGGGATAATTTTAGGAACTACTAAATCGATTTTGAAAATTCCTTTAAAAATAGAAAGCCACATTCTTTGGGAGTATTATAGGTTATATATTAACCCGAAAAATGAAAATAATTTTTTGTGGTAGACGGATTTCCAAAGTATTAGAAAAAACGGTCGAATGAAAACGTTTCTTACAAACGCTGCCTTAACGATGAGAGATATATGACTGTGTTCTAGAGAAAAGTTATAGAACGTAATAATGCCTATATCTAAAAAAGTCAGCGACAGCTTATATCTAACTTTTATATTTAAGTCACAAAAAATAGTTTTTTATAAATGTTTACCGTCCAACGAAGAGGGCACGGGTTAGATAGTTAGATATTGAAAATAAATTCTTACTGCAGAAGAATAATTGTATCCAATTATATCATTACGCCAATGAAATATAGAAAATATGATAAGATAAAATTTTAATAGTGCCCGGCACAAAAATAAGGGACAGCGATGGGATCACTCAGACCTTACAAGATTAAAGGAAGGTTAAACAGGCAGCTTGTTGGCTTGAAACCAAAAACGTAGCAGCTCGGAGGATGGTTGCCTCGCCGACGTTACCGCTACATCTGATCCCGGTTTAATTAGAGACAGTGCCTTGTGACTGGTGCCAAATTCACGAAACACGTTTTGCGCTTGTAACGCCTTGCTCGGTGTAACGGGCCGGCTACAACCGAATTTCGTTTGTGGTCTATATTTAAGCAAATTAGTATACAAGTAGCATTTGAGGTTGCGGTGTGATAATTGTACGGTATATTCCTTTGTATGTATTTGCTTATAACTACACGAATGAATCGAAAACGTTTTTATAAAAAGAACAACAAAAAGCCAGGGTCATGCGGTGTTGCCAGGCGGTCACCTATTCAAGTACTGACTGCGCCCGATGTTGCTGAACTTCGGTGATCGGATGATAACTGGTGTTTTCAACACTCTATCCGACACAGTGTTTACCTTACCACTTTTCGTCACACACAAAGCTTGCGGATCAGAATTTCAAAGTCATCCCGTGATAAGTTTCACTTCACTTCTCAATGTTTATCATTTTACTTATTATTAATAATCTGTTATTGAAGCGATGATAGCTCAGTGGTTAGCGTATTCGCAGACCACGTCGATTGACATAGTTTCAACTCCATGCGAATGAGCTGGAGCTTTCGATTAAGTAAAATATTATGATGAAACCATTGCATGATGATAGGGTTTTTTTTAAATCGCCTTAATAGCTACCACTCTCATGTTACAAAATCTGTCACCTAGGACCTATAGGTGTGATCTGTCAACTACGTTTAAGAGCCAGTTCGTCTCTAGGTTTATGTGTTAACACCTTAGAACAGTCGTTTACCATCAGATAAGATTGAAGTCGAACGTTAAAACCTTTACGGTGTTATTACAAAAAAGTTAAATACGTATTGAATACTTGCTTTAAAAAGGTTTCGAATTAAACGCACCGCGGTCGCTGAATGTTCGCCATCTTGCTCTTTTGTCTCGCTTTGGTTACGTTAGGTTAAACTTGCGAAAAAAAAAAGTCAATGGCGGAGCGGCGACTGAGGGGATTTCCTCGCTGTTGCCGGCTGAACTCAGGGGGGAAGGGGCGGGGGCCCTGACCTCCCATTGCACGGGCTCGGCGGGCTGGGAGGCAGTCTCGCAACCGGGCTGCCTCAGCCAGAGTGGCGTGAAAGCGCCTGCCGCCGGGGGTGTCGCGGTGCTTGCTCACGCTCCCCCGGGACACTCCTATAGTGCGGCGTACGGTTTGCCGTGGAGTTTTAGTCGGTTAAAGTCGCCGAAAGACACCGCCAGCTGCGTCCCAGCACGCAGTTGACGGTCGACTCAGCTCAGGCCCTCCCCCGGGGGCCTGACAGTCCATGATGGATTTTCTCTGAAAAAAAAAAAAAGGTTAAACTTGCGAAAAAGGATAACACGAACTTGCCTCGGGCGAGCGCGGTGCATTTAATTTGAAACCTTTTTAAAGCAAGTATTCAATACGTATTTAACTTTTTTATAATAACACCGTTAAAGTATGAAAAAATCTCTATACGTTTTAAGTAGTTACCATCTATAAGCAGATGATTCGAGCTTGATGCCGTCTCTGAGTGCATACAAAATATGAACGATGACCCAAACCGTGTTCATTCATGAAATTAACCCAGAAAAAGCACATTACATAATTATCGGTCGTAGAGCCGCTTTAAGCCAGTCAAATATTGCAAACTTTACCTAAAATAACTCACAATAACTTTCGACTAGAGTAGATTTATGATGTATGTTTTTTTATTTGAAACATCTGTAGGCGGAGGGTAAACCTGATTATTGGTGTGGCGACGCAAAACACGAACTTTGCACTATTAACGAAATACTCAAAAATATTTGCGGGTTGCAATATCTGTATAAACATAAGATTCAAACTATTTTGTCAGCCAGTCTTACTACTAATATTACGTGGCACGCGCCGACGACTTAGCGTCCTCTGATAAATGCCGCCTACACACCGCGCCTGCGCCTAATTGAATTTTTGTATTTTGTATTTCATAAAAATGAATATTTATGGGAGAGAAAAAAATTTTTTTTTTTTCTTCTGGGGGGGGGTGTGTTTTTTGTTTATAAAAAATAAAAATTAAAAATAAAAAAAAAAATTCTTTTTCCTCATCCTCCCCACCCATCCTTCTCTTTATTTAATTTTATTAATATTTATTTTATTTATAAAATTTATTTTTTTTTTTTTTTTTTTTTTTTCTTTTTATAATTAGAAATTATGATTATTATTCATTCCCATTTCATTTTTTTTTTTTCTTCCCAAAAAGAATAGTTTTTTTTTTTTTTTTTTTTTTTAATTAAAAAATTAATAAAATATTTTTTTTTTTTTTTTGTTTTTTTTTTTTTTTATATAAGAGAATACTAAGTTTTTTCTACACCTCCTAAATTTTTTTTTTTTTACCAAATATTTTTTTTCTTATTTATTTTTTTTATTAATTAGGGTGGTGCAAAATGTTGTGGAAAATTTTTTTTTTTTTTTTAAAATTTTTTTTTTTTTTTAATTTAAAATTTTTCCCCCCCGGCTAAAAAAAAAAAAAATTGTTTTTTTCACTCCACCCTAATATTTATGTAACAAAAGAAATAAACAGTAATTATTTTATGCAACAAATTTGTAATACTTTAAACAATTTCGATGTTTCACATCTGCCAGGCGTCCCGTGACAGCTCAATTTTTTATCTGTTCACTACACTATTTATGTATTTTTAGTTATATTTCAATGTTAATTTCATTTTATTATCATATCTTTTATCTTATTAATTTTCTTTGCTCTTCTTTTATATTTGCACTACATAAAATAACCTTTATTATTGATAACAATACCACTTATCAGCTAAAAGAAAATACCTTGTAACATTAAGCTCGTCAGTGTAGAAACTAAAAAGTGCAATGTATCATGAAAAGGTACATTACAAAGCTCAAAATACACAAAGACGTTATAATCATTGATGCTGATTTTAAGCTAGTAATTACTAATGGTAAGTACGATAACTAATTATATTATTCCTTCTTGATATATGGTCTTAATTTTATAGTGTTCATTCTAATTCAGTTCCATATACTCAGTAGTTGACTCTGATTAATCTACTACTTAAACATGCAGAGCAAACATTTCACTCGAGTCTTGTCAAAGTTGTAGTTTCTTAGCCAAACAAACCCAACTTAATGGCTTAATATTGATGCGTGGTTTTGACATTTCCTTCCTCGGTGACCCTTTGAACTAGTTCTAGTGCTCGAGAGGTCGGAAGGTCTTGCCTCTTCTAATAGTATAAACCCTATCCATATACTTCAACGGTTTACCAAGTTAATGCATGTGTAAAAGTTTGGACGTGTGATTAATAAATAAACCCTTTGACGCCTTCGTACTTTTGATGTTTGTAACTGTTTAATTATACCTATATATACATATAGTTTGGATTCTAATAAAAGTTCCAGCCTAATGTGTTACCACATTTTTTAAATATAACATAGGAAGCAAACGAACAGGCGTGTCACCTGATATTAGGTGATCCCCGCCGTCCATAGATACTAGCAACACCAGGGAAGTCGCGAGTGCGTTGCCAGCCTGTGTTTGGAGGGAGGGGGGAGAGAGGAAGGGAGAAAGGGGGAGGAAGGGAGATGGGGGAGGGTTAAGGGGGAGGGGGAGTGGGCCGCCGGCACTCTCACTGACTGTATGAATCGCAACAATGCAAGTACTCTTGCTTCACGTCTGTTTTCTGTGGGTCGGGTGTTACTATCCCGGCGAGCCGACCCATTCATGCTGAAACCAGTAATGGCTTCAGAATGGCTATACCATCTATAAAATATCAACATACCACATATCAAAATAATTCGTAACTAACTTGCACACAGTTCCATGTTGAATTGAAGCTGCAATTAACATTAAGTTTGTGTATTTGTTTCATACAATTAACATTATCTAAATGGACGAAATGTGTTTAAACAATTTACTTACATGCAGACATACCTATCTATTAAAAAAAATGTATAGAAATATTTTTCTATTAGTAACATAAATTGTTAATTTGCCGGCTTACATATTCTATTAACAGAGACTTTACCAAAATATCCTTTGTAAAATGAGAGAAAACGAATTTTCGATATTTTATCTTTAACGTGTTTTTTTCTATATAAATTTATTTAAAAAAAAAAGAATAACAAAATCGGTTCATAATTGACGGAGATATCGATTAACATACATTAAAAAAAAAACGTACAACCGAACGTAGTAACCATCTCCTTTTTGAAGTCGGTTAAAAACACCACCTTACATAATAACGTAATACATACTTTACACTTTTTCTTTTAATACTATTTTTTTTTTATCTGTAACTTTCCTAGCACATTAAGTTGTCAGATTACTAGATTCGGAGCTACACTTATATTCAATAGAAAATCCAAATATGACATACAAAAGAGGTTGATTTATTTAAAAGCACATCTTTATAAGTATTTCTTTACTCCATAAATAAAACTTTCATCTTATTTTCATTAGGTTCTCTTATCATTACATAGTATAAAACAAAGTCCCCTACCGCGACTATCTGTCTATCTGTTCGCGATAAACTCAAAAATTACTGAACGGATTTTCAAGCGGTTTTCACCAGTGGATAAAGTGATTCATGAGGAACGTTTTGGTATATAATTTGTCAAGGATTTTTTTATAATCAGGGCGGGACAACGTCACCGGGCCCGCTAGTAAAATTATATATCAGAAATTATAAAAAGAACTACTACTAGAGGTCATGGTGACATTTTTAATAAAAAGTAAAGGTTTTCGATAGGACGTATTTTACTTATCACGAGAATTATTTTATCGAATTAAAACGTTAGTGACATTTCCATTTTATAAAACCAGACTGATTACGTATTGTTAGTAGAAGTTGTATTGAATACAAACGAATATGTTATTTACAGTTAATGCTTTATTTTAGTAAAGGAGTAAATATCATTATTTAAAAAAATCGCGGTTTCGCTCGTGTTAATGTAGATTTGACCTATCCTTCTGAAACAATACTTCTTCGTGAATAATAAGTACCCTATGTCCTTTTTTGTACCCCTGAGAAACTACATGCCAAATATTATTATTATTGATTGAGTAATTATCAGTGTAACTGTAAGAAACAAGTAAAGAATCTCACATTCGTATTAATAACTAGCATTTGACCGCGGACTTGCTCATATTATGGCATAGTCTATCCCACGGGAATGGTACTTTTTTCTGAATGAATTTTACTATGAGTCTTTTTGTAACATGTATACAAAAGATCATGATCATCGGTTGAATAATTATAAAGTGAAAGCGTGACAAACAAACTCACACTCGCATTAATGTAAAATTGTAGTTGCTAGCGCCACACTGAAGCTATTACTGGTTTCAGCATGAGTGGGTCGGCTCGCCTGGGTAGTACCACCCTCTCACAGAACACCGACGTGAAGTAACAGTGCTTGCATTGTTGCGTTTCGTTCGGTCAGTGAGAGCGCCGGCGGCTTACCTCTACTCTCCTACCCCTCTCTCCCCAAACACAGGCTAGCAACGCACTTGCGACTTCCCTGGTGTTGCTAGTGTCTATGGCCGGTAGTGATCACTTAACACCAGGTGACCCGCCTGTTCGTTTGCCCCCTATGATATAAAAAAAAATAATAATGATATTAGTCAGAATTACCTGTAATGAAATTTACTTCAATGAAAATAAAACCAAATGTACATTTTCATTGGAGCATTAAATTTAATTAAACCCAACCTGACAATCTGTTTCACGTGCTTTATTAATATCCTCGACAAACTCCACAGTCGGTTTATGTTTACGCATTTGAATGGTACTATACTGGTCAGAAATATCAAAATATTTTCGCTACAGAATGCAGAATAATTTATTATGAAACTGTCCAAGAGCTAATAAATATTTACATCGGTAACAGATAGGATTCATTTGTTTTAATTACATCAGAGTGAAATACTATCGAATTACGTTAAGCAAAACTGTAGATTGAAATTATGAAGTTTTTGTAACATTTTCATAAAATATCTAAGCATCGCAGTCTTAAGTAGGCTATACCATATATAATGTTTGATATTAGGAAGAATACCAATATAGACATAAGAGTTTTTTAAATAGTTTATAAGTTTTAGTGTTTGACTACAATTTAATCTGATTTTAAATGACGATATAGTCTAAGATAGTAATCACGATTGTTCGAGATAATTTTTAACATATTTTAGTTTGCCGTTAAGAGATGGCGCCACACTGCAGTTAGCTCGCGCTTTCATATGGTCGCTGTCTTTTAACGACATGCGGCTGTCGATCGAACATAATTTAATTAGCCAGGTGCCCCCAAATACTCAATTGTCCTCTTATACTTCTTAGTCCGGTGAAGCTGTAAAGACCTCGCCATGTTAATAGCATAGTCAGTTCGAAAAAAAAAAAAAAACATAATTCAATTAGCCAGGTGCCCTCACATATTCAATTGTCCTCTTGTACTTTCATTGTCTGAGTCGTTTTCTTTGGTGTTTTGTTCATTGTGTTCGTTTTGGTCGAAAAAGTGTCAGTCGACAACGTTTCCGTAAACAACAATAAAGCTAGAGGGAGACTGGCTCTCAAGTAGAGCTGCCGCAACACACCAACACGTGCTTGGCTACAGGTTTACAACTAAATGGTGGTAGCCAGCCAGGCGAACTTAAAAAAGCCTTATCACAATGCGAAGTATGAATACTTTAAAAAATATAAATACTACTAGCGGGCCGGGCGGACGTTGTCCTGCATTGATAATAAAAAAAAAATCGCAGCGCTACCTACCGGGTCCAATTGTGGATCTAAACCATTATCGGATCCACTGGAACACGCATACAAGATTTCATAAAAATCGGTCCAACCGTTTGGGAAGAGTTGAGTGACATACACACGCACAGAAGAAATTTATATATAAAGACTAGCGGTCCCTGCGGACGATGTCCTGCTTTGATAATTTAAAAAATCCTAAAAGCCAACATCTGCGCCACCTACCGGGTCCAATTGTGAATCTAAACCATTCTCGGGTCCACTGGGACACGTACACAAAATTTCATCAAAATCGGTCCAGCTGTTTAGTAGGAGTTCAGTGACATACACACGTACAGAAAAGATTTACATATAATAACATCAAGTAGTAATACTAGACAATTGATGAGTTTTTCAGAAAAGTGTTTATTTTACGACGCGTTAGTCATTTTTAAACGCGATGTTTATATTTTTAGTAGCTTCTACGCGAAACTTCGTCCGCGAGGAATAGTTACTTAGGTAACACACAGCGAAGCTCTCAAAAGAAAAAAAATATCCCGATTTTGAAACATTCTTTATTGGTGCTCCGCTCCTATTTGTCTCAGCGTGATGATATATAGCCTATATCCTGCCTCGATAAATGAATTTTTTTTATGTCATAGAAGGTAAACAAACAAGTGGATCATCTGATGTTATGTGATCACCGCCGTCCATAGACACTAACAACACCAGGGGAGTCGCAAGTGTGTTGCCAGCCTGTGTTTGGGGGGAAGGGGAGGAAGAGGAAGGAGGGGAAGGGAGATATGCCTCCGGCGCTCTCACTGACCGGACGAAACGCAACAATGCAAGCACTGTTACTTCAGGTCGGTTTTCTGTGGTTCGGGTGGTAGTACCCCGGGCGAGCCGACCCATTCATGCTGAATACAGTAATAGCTTCACCACTCTACCACCTATAAAACTTATCTAACATTGAAATAATTTTTCAAATCGGACCAGTAGTACCTTTTTTTTTTTTTTTTTTAACGTGGGGAAATCCCTTATGGATACCCACCCTCCCGGGGGAGAGAGTGGGTTATGTCTGACTCGCACGGACTAAAACCCCACGGTGTACCGACAGACCGTTGTGTGGGGGCGGCAAGGGATCGTTCCAGCTAATCAACCTTGTAGAGCCGCCCCCACGGTCCGCCCGGCGGAAGGTGACCGCCGGGCTCCTACCTATAGAGGGACAGACCGGGTACACACCGGCTGCCCCCCCTCGTCCGCCGGACCTGTGCAATGAGGAGATGGGCCCCCCGGCCCACCCCCTCAGGTCCGGCTACGGTGGCGGGAGGAGTTGGGCGAAGCGCCGCCTCCTCCCGCCTGTCCTCCTTTGACGGAGAGGGCCACTTTGAGGATCTGCCTCGCGGGCCCTCTCCGCCTCCTCCTTCTGCGAGATGACGTCCTCGCAGAAGGAGGACATCGCTCGCCACGCCTGTTCGCTGCCGAGCATGGCCGAGACCACGCTCGGCAGTGATAAATCCGGTCCTACCGCCGCCGCCAAAGTGCGGCGCTGCACCCCCCACGCAGCACACTCAGACAGAGTGTGCTGCGCGGTATCTTCGACAGGGACCAGTAGTACCTGAGATTAGCGCGTTCAACTAAACAAACAAATGAACCCTCCAACTTTATAATATTAGTATAGATTTTTCGAGCCTGACCGCGGTAATGTGAGATCATTTTCGTATATCCTATATATGCATATTACGAACTTTTATGTGATGAGCACAATTATCACTTCTGTGTGTGTTCATTAGACATTTATATTTGTATATCAACAGTTTAGTAAACGTAATACAAATTATGCTAAGTTTAGAATTATAAGGCCATGTGTGAAATTGTGTTGTAAGATTTAATTATTTAATGATGTCGTTTTAAAATATGAACTGTTATAAATTAGAGCATGAGAATATATATCGTGAAATACGTTTCTAATTAGTCGTAAATGAAAAAAATAATTTTAACTTGGTACTCTTTTTGAGCATCCGTTTGAATTTACGACATCGGAAATTCTATATTCGCGGATGTGGTAATTGGAAGCTTAAAGGAATTTATTTTCAATTTCTTGTGGTAATGAGACTTTACGTTTATAAAAATAAACTGGAACGGTCAATTACATATGTACAATTTATCTTCATTTAACTAATAGAGATTTTTTTTAAATAACATAAAAATCTTATTTTTCAATTTACTTTTAACATGAGACAGGGTAAGTATATGAATTTATCTATATAAGCAAAATTCTTGGGGTGCCGTTGGGCGCGCATCAATAAATTTCGATCATTTTTTTTTAGTTTTATATCATAGACACATGTGGTCATTATCTTTTATGAAGTTACAAATTTATAAGTACTACGTGTGAAGTGGAGCATGCGGTGTAGTGCGCATGGGCAGACGAAGGAAAGTAAGTAGACAACAAATAAATAATTTTGTAAGCATACTCATAGTATGTTTTTGCGTGTAGTGTTTTTCTTATGTATCTTACTCTGTGAACGGTGTAATATGTTTACGCAAGCCATCAAGAGATGGCGCTTTTTAGAATCTATACAAAACTAAAAAGCGGTGTCAAGAATAACTTACGACTACGTATAAGGCACGAAACTGTACTTAAATTTAAGTTTTCATTATATGTCTTATACCGATCTCGTCGTTTTATTTTTGGGAGGACCTCAAAGTAGGCGGTTCACTATGTATATGAGATATATATATATATACTGTTAAGATAATAAACGACAGAGATAAAGACGCGGGTATCAGTTAGTATTCGAATAAAGTCACAGTTCAATAAGTTTTAAACTTAAAACTAAAAGTACTAACTAATACGTCTAAGTATGATTGAAAACCCGATCATTAGTAACCGAACAAATAAGATAAGTTAGATATAAAACTAAACAAGAGATACCTGATTTTTATACTCTCACAGACATTCTTATCCTTATCTACTCTCTCCTTAGTTCGTGAAGAACTGCCGTATCATTACCTACCGTAGAGTCACTGAGGAACAAAGCTGCTGCGAGTCGCACATTATGACTTGCAGTAATCGGAACTTGCAGACCCTTGTTGTTAGTAAACGAGCCATTATTCGGAAACCGAAATATAAAGTAATATTGTTTAGGAATAGTTTTCCAAGTTGTCTTAGTTTACTATAAGTTTAGCACATAACTATGACCTTACATAACGGTAAGTGGCAGTGTGTTCCTAATCGTAACGTGTGAAGCTTTGAGTTATTTCATGTACATCTGTTAAAACACACATGCGTGCCAAGAAATATTCGATTTGAAGCTGGTAGCTAACCAGGCGGGCAATACAAATTGTTTTACCAACATATTATAGCTTTATTGCTATGATTTCCTTCGACGAAAACTTAGGCTGTTAGTAGGATGTCTAAATAACTACGACGGATTTTAATATTTCTATTTAGAGTACATAAACAGAAGACATATAAATAAATATAATACATAAATATTTTCTCGAACTGGAATTTCGCTATTTCTTTTTCTGGATAAAGTAAAGTAGATATTATTAAGAGTGCAAGGGTCAGATTTGACAAATCTACACATAGAAATAAAAGTGTATCTGTTGTACTTATATTCGCGTCAATTTTACAAAAGGCTGAATATCTATTATGACGAGATTTTTACTGAAAGATAGAAACTATTTATCATTATGCTTTTCCATAGACTAGTGATCATCTAGTGGTCGAAATTCAATCACAGTTCATTAATTTTGTAAATTTCAGCTAGTGGACCTAAGTATCGTGAAGTATGACGAATAGAGATTTATAATTAAAAAAAGTATATCGTAAGAAAAAAAAGTTAAGAAAATCGGTTAACAAGCAAAGGAGAAAAAGGGTAATGAACTCTTTTATTTACGCTCATTTATATATAGAAGTCGTTGACCAGTAATTGTACAATTTAACACAGGCAACTTAAAATCGGCAAAAGGATTAAGTAGTAATTATAAAATTATATTTGAAAAGACAACTCACAATAAATCCACAATAAACACATAGTTTCCATGAAACAACAAACCCATTTTCACTAATCGTAGCCGAAAGCCGAAAAGAAAACACGCTTTAGACGAGCCGACACTATGTTTCATGACTTAACACTACATTGTTTTACTTGACCGTATTTATGGAAAGTGAAAAATTATATGTTAGAGTACAATGATTGCTGCTAATGTGAAATGATTTGGTATTTGTATGAACAAATAATACAAGTAATACTTTTAAATCGTATAACTGCAATTTAAAGAAAAATAAATGTAGAAAAATGTTCCAACATTTAATATGATGAAATGAATGAAATATAAATGAAAAGTTGGCTGTCATGGAACGCCCTGCAGATGTGAAACCTTTAAGTCGATATTAAAAGTTATAGTATGAATCATTAATAAAAACCATTAAAAAAATATAGAAGAAGATGTCAATATTTTAAAAACAGATATAAAGCGCACATTAAAGCGGTAAACGTATCAAGTATATTATACTCGAAAGAATATAAATAGTACGCAATTCATACATTCAAGCAACGGAGCAGACGTGCGCACGCATAAAAGGGAGTCGAAAGCGGTATAAGAGAGCGTCATGCCGCTTGACGTGACGCCATACGGGTCGATTTTAAACAACACATCACACAAATTACAGCGCATATCTAACAAATCGATCAAATTTCAATTTAAAAGTAGCCTTTATAAGTTTTGTATATGTGTGTTCCAAACATAAATGTCCAAACAATGGAGGCAACTAGCAGTGATATTCGTAGCTCGTAACTCTACAAAAGTTTTACGGAAGACGAAAGGCTTCAAACGAGTCACTTGATGCAGAGACGTACTCCATAAGTGATTTATTGTAATTATTTTAGACATATAGATACTTGATTAATTTTAAAATATATAGGGTTGTACAATTAGGATCGCTTGTCTTGTGTTGCTAGCTAACTCGATTCAAGATAAAAAATTAGCGCGAACTACCTAGGCGTCTTCCAATAACTGCACTGAGACTCTTTTATCTCTTTATCCTTAACATATTAGCATCATGGGCGACACCATCACTTAAAACCAGGTGGATAGTGATCGAACAATTAAAAAAAATAAAGTAAATAAAAAATATACAATGGCTTACTTTATCACGACAATAATAAGAAGATAATGTGTGCTTATAACTACAATATAGATATGAAAACGCGTGATCGATGACGACTGAAGCCGAGTACATGTGTCAATGCGTCACCGACGCGAATACACTTGATTTCGAATGGAGCCGAGTAAACCCGATTTAGCGTCACCAATCCGAGTGTGACGATTGACTTAAGTTAAATATTGTTACACAGTATTTTCACTATATAGTTTGTATCAGACTTCGAGTATCACTGTGGATACTAAAATAAAGCTATTTATTTATAAGTTATTTACAAATTTGTTGACACACGATGTGGTACGTTGCGGTGCATTGGTACCTCGCTGTGTTAGTACCTAGATACATGATGAATTTTAATTTGTAATTATCATTATAGTAGTTACCGAGGCCTAAATTTTGAGTTTTCAAAATTATCCAATGTACTTTCTACAATACAATTCTTTATTGGCGGCCCTATTAATATTACAGGAATAATTTAAAAAAAGTGATATTAAACTATTATCTTAATAACATCAAAATTGATATGAGACAAAAGTGACATCAAGCATTTTGTAAACCCTATTCGTAGCCTGTAGAAACTTTTAAGGCAAGGACCTATACCTAACTATATACCTAACTAAAAACCTATACAAAAACTTATTCGGATACGAAACACAAAAATTTTGGTCTTCGAGTATGTAGTCCGGTGAAGCTGTGAAGACCTTGCTAGGTCAACAACGTAGTTGGTTCGAGAAAAAAAAAATTGTCTTCGAGAGTTTTTTGGTTCCGTACCGTATGATGAATAAACGAAATTGTTTTAGAATTTCTCGCTCTGTGCTATCTATCGATCTATCCCGAGTCCGTGTTTCAAGATCCTCTTTATGTGTACTAGGACAACATACGCAGACTAAAGATTTGTTACTTAAACACATGTATGTACGTATTACAAAGCAAGTAATTATCCGAGCTTCTTTTCTGTACGTTCTGACCTAGAAATTGTATGACAATTGCACCGCTCCTAAAGGTCCTAGCGTGATGTTTGAAAGTTTATAGACTTCCTCATTACCTACGTTGTAAAATAGAAAAAAAAACAAAGCCTAGTTCCAGAGACTATCACGTTAAAATAAACAAATAAACTAGCTTCTAAAATTCATAATATTATGGATATAGCCACGCTGAAGTTATTACTGGTTTCAGCATGAATGGGTCGACTCGCCCGAGGTAGTACCACCCTCTCACAGAAACACCGACATTAAGGAACAGTGCTTGCATTTGTTGCGTTTCGTTCGGTCTCGCTACTCCCTTGGTTTTGCTAGTGTCTATGGACGGTAGTGATCACTTAACATGAAGTGACCCACCTGTTCGTTTGCCTCCTATGATATAAAAAAAATATGCGAAATATTTATAACTTTTGAATGTATTAATATAAGTATGCCTGAAATATTACAATATTCTACTATTATGTACATAGTGTCACTTTATTTTCGATTAGAAAAAAACCTATATAAGTTTAAGGTAAAGTTATAAAATAGTACATAATGTTAGTTTCTTGGCATACTCCAGTACGTTCAAATGAAATCCAAGGACCATGCAAACCAATAAGGCACGTAGTATTTTTGAGAGAATGTGAGAATTTTGCGCAGCTGCTCTCTGTTGGTAATATAGCTCTGCTAAATACAATGTTTATACGAATATATGTAGGCACCATTCGGGCGTTATGTTTTCTTTGACTATATTAATATAACAATTCATGGGCCGTTTATTTCGTTTACAAGTTTCATATGCATAATTGATTAGTTAAATTAAGATATTTGTTCTTTAACTAACATGTTTAAAAATAATTGAGATTATTAATATTAATATACATTATAAAAGAACACAAAATGAGTATCATTACATAGTATAAAACAAAGTCTCCTACCGCGTCTGTCTGTCTGTCTGTTCGCGATAAACTCAATAACTACCGAACGAATTTTCATGCGATTTTCACCGGTGGATAGAGTGATTGATGAGGAACCTTTTAGTATATAATTGGTTAAGGATTTTTTCATAATCAAGGCGGGACAACGTCTGCCGGGCCCGCTAGTTTATAATAATAAAAGATTAAAACAATATTTTCATAGCAATGAGATACCCATATTTTTGAAACAATTCGCCCCAACAAATTATAAAAGAAAAGTGGACAATGGGTAGACTTCATTACTCAAATAATAGAGTGAATAGAAATGTTCTCGATTTGTAATGAAAGTAAGACAATGGAGCTGATTTTAGGAGTTAAGAGAATTTTACTATACGTCATAAGACATAAAAATATTTCAAAACTTTTGTAAGCGTTTATTTTGTCTTACATTTAGCGTTCAATAGCTATATATCCCAATACACAGTTAATTAGCCTTTCTGCTAGTTGATGTATGAAGTAAAAAGGAAAACATTATTCGTATAAGAAGGAACATTATTACACAATCACATTACAATTTCTGAGAAATTAAACTGATGTAAATGAATACGATAAATACGCATTACAATTTTTCCGAAGAATTTTCTAAACTGGTCAATTAATAGATATTTCATTTTGTATAGACATCTTCATATTACCCTCCCCTATTAATTAGTACAGAGTTATAAAATGCATTCAGTACCATAACAGATCTCGCATAGTTTATTAGCACTAATAAATGCACTTGTTACTTATGTAGAAATTTATCGCTCGTTGTACCAGCTGCGGTCCCTCATAAACTTTGTTCCGTTTCACCAGCTTTTGTGTGCGGTCTTATTAACTCAGTGATCGGTAATCACCTTTGTGGGCAACGGACCACAATAATAATATATTATATAAGTACATAAGTTTTTTTTATACTACAATTCTATTGAAAGAAAATTAAATTAAAATTAACCGATGAAGGTTGGTGATCGCGTATTAGGATACCAAACAAAAAAAACTTTATTCAATTTAGGCCCTAATAAGGCGCTTATGAACGACAAAGGAACCACCAGTTTAGACAACAACTCAATCATCGAGAAGAACCGGTAAGAAACTCGATCGGGTTTTTTTAAACATATATATGTATATTTACAATACATTAACGGTACAATCGTTTAGTGGATGCACAGAGAGAGTTGTCAATTGCAGATATCACCATCATTCACTTATTGGTCCACCCTTAGCCTTTTGACACCAAAACCCGCTTGACATGGCACTAAAACTTACAATATGGCAAATCGTTAATATGCTTTGTGTTAGAGGTGTATCCGATTTTAACCAAAATTCTAAGCTTTCGATAGAGAAAATATGACGATGAATCCATGGTGGTAGGGAAATTTTTAATGCCTCCCGTCTAACGAGTTAAAAAATCTGTCATCAAGCCCATATAGATAGCTGCTCTTCAAAGCCAGTCACTATAGGCTTAGCGATGTTATTTAACACCAGGCAATATTGTAATCAAACGGTACTATAAAGCTTACATATAAAGGTATAACAAGTATAATACTACACTATATATGAAGATAAAAGTAAATTCAAGCTAATAAAAATGAGATTGTCAGGAAGAAAAAATAATATAAAATTTCTATATTAATATCTACAAAGGCACTTCTATTTTGATTTTGTTCCAATCTGTACCTGTTTTTTACATTTCTAAGAAAGATTTTCCATTATTCCCGGTAATACATTTTTTTGAGCGACGTCGTTAATTCTCAAGAAGTCTAAAAATACTTAGTAACATTTTAAATTGTCTTTGTTTTAATAACTTTATTGTGCCTAATATTTATGTCCGTCGAATATAAGCTTAAGCTTTTTATGTCAAATAAATGAACCAGATTTTTTTTTGTAGGTTTCTTTTAAATTACTACTTAATTTGATGGAGCTAAATGTACTATTTAAAACTTTGCATACGCTTGGTATGTATTAGTAAATTTTTTCTATACTGGACTGTTAATAGGTACAATGAGACTTCCTCTGTTTCTGACAGAAAAAGATCTGGCCGTCCACGTAGTGTTGATACGAAAAAGGTGGTCAAAGCAGTAAGGGAAAGAATTGGAAGAAATCCTGTCCGAAAGCAAAAGATTTTATTTCGGGAGATGAAGATAGCACCTAGAACAATGTCGCGTATTTTAAAAGATGCCTTAGGACTTGCAGCCTACAAGAGACGTACTGGCCATTTCTTAACTGATAATTTAGAAAAAAATAGGGTGGTAAAATCGAAACAACTACTGAAGCGGTACGCAAAGGGAGGTCACAGAAAAATTTTGTTTACGCATGAGAAAATTTTTACAATTGAGCAACATTTTAAGAAACAAAATGACCGTATTTATACTCAAAGCTCTAAGGAAGCTTCCCAATTAGTCGACAAAGTGCAACGTGGGCACTATCTGACTTCAGTGATGTTTTGGTGGGTTTTTAGCTATGAAGGAATGACTGAGCCATACTTTTGTGAGAAAGGTATCAAAACATCGACACAAGTGTATCAAGATATCATTCTTGAGAAGGTAGTGAAGCCCCTTAACAACACCATGTTACATGTAACATAACCAAGAATGGTTCTTCCAGCTAGACTCGGCGCCGGGTCATAAAGCTCGGTCTACGCAGTCTTGGTTGGAAACGAACGTTTCGGACTTCATCAGAGCCGAAGACTAGCCGCCGTCTAGTCCCGATCTTAATCCGCTGGATTATGATTTATGGTCAGTTTTAGAGAGTACGGCTTGCTCTAAACGCAATGATAATTTGGAGTTCTTAAAACAATCCGTACGATTGGCAGTGAAGAATTTTCCCATGGAAAGAGCGCGTGCTTCTATTGATAACTGGCCTCAACGTTTAAAGGACTGTAGGACTGTATGCAGCCAATGGAGACCACTTCGAATAAGCTTTTTATATTTTAAATTATTTTATATTTATGTATTCAACTAACACACTGTAAAAGTAATAAATGTTATTTGCAATAGAAAATATTTTTTTTCTTTATTTCAGTATTTAAGGCAAGACTAGGTCTATAGGTTTTAGTGTTTCACTACAATCTCACCTAATGTTAAAGGACGAAGTTGTCCAAGATCGTAAACAAGCTAATAAACCTAGAGCGACCGGCTCTCAAATGCAGCTATCGGAACACATCTATAAGTGCTTTGTGGCAGACTTTCAACTTGTAACCAGAAAGGCTTAGCAAAAGCCCTACAACGATGCTGTGGTTCCATCAAAGATGATTTCCGCGAAGTAACGCCTTTTTGAATCAACAGTTGCCCTTGATGTTTCATTTTCACCGTGATATTCCTGGTACCATAACAATAGACGGCGATAGATCTTGATTTCTGGATAATCGCTATTTTATATTTTACTTACCAATGAGAGTACAACTGTATACTAAAAAATTTAAAAAAAACATACCCTGACTGGTTCATTGTCATCTGTTTTGATTCCTTATGAAAGAGATATATCGTGGCAGATAACAGAGATCATCAATTAAAAAGGAACTTCAAGAAACGCTTACATAATTTATTAGCTTTGCTTGTGACTCCACTCGAGTTAATGTTGTTTTGATCTATATATACTCTGTACCCACAGCAACGTGTATGCAAAATTTCATATAATCGGTTCAGTAGTTAAAGCGTAACAAACAAACAAACTCACTTTCACATTTATAATATTAGTAATAATTTATTTAAAATTTATACGATATACAATGAGATTAAAGTTTGTTTACCTCTGGTCGATTGAATATGTAATTATTGATTATGTTTTAGACCCGGGAAACTCAAGTCAGGAATTCTACGATTAAGGAAATATCTCTGTTGAAAGCTCAGTAAAGTTTATTGAAAACTTTAAAGTAAACCTTCTGGCCTTTTAAGCAAATGAGTTCAGTCTACGTTCTTAGAACTTCCTCGATCCAGGGTTAGGTGTGGACTTATTCTGAAGCAATTAAAACTTCTAGCTAAACTTGGGTTGTTAACAAAATTCGGACCTTTTGTTATAGTCTACAATTGTAAAATAAACAAAGAAGCGGTGAGACAAAGAAACTTTACCTAGGAAACAGTCTTTAGTGCAGATTTCTGTACTTCGTTTCTTTGGAACGCTATAAAATACATCCGTAGCACTGAATAAAAAGCAATCGAATCGTCGCGACCGCATTTTGTTTATACGTAAAGGTACGTTAGGATCTGTTGATTGGAATTGCAAATGTATGGATTTTTGTTTCTTTTTATTTTATTATTTGACACATAAAGTGATTTTTAGTTACTTGTACCAGTAATAGTTTTTTAGGTAATAGTGTTAGGTTCTATAATAAAGTCCCAAAGCATGTTACCGATTTGCCGGACTGTAAATTTAAGCGCCACGTCAAACGGGTTTTAATTTCAAAAGGATATTATAGAGTGGATCAGTATGTGAATGATAGTGATGTCTGGAATTGACTCCTCTCTGTGCATCCACTAAAAGCTTTATATGATGTATTGGAAATATATGTAAAAAAAAATGTACCCGATCGAGTTTCTTGCCGGTTCTTCTCGATGACTGGGTTGTTTTCCGAACCGGTGGTAGTATTTGCCGTTCATAAGTGCCTTATTAGGGCCTAAACTGAATAAAGTATTTTTGATTTGATTTGATTTGACTTGTATGTGCATAATCACTTACAACTTGCATATGTATGTATTTGGTATATCGTCCTTGGATTAAAGTAACTAGGAAATAATAAGTATAGCCAGTACTAAATTTAATCAAGAGAAGTGATATATGTATTTTCAATTATTCAATAAACTGATTATGTTTTACTAATGAAACGTACATGTCAACACTAAATATGAAATGAATTTAAGAATCTAAAAGTATTCATCGATCTAAAAGCTTTTTCTAAAAAAAGTTAAAAATTCGAACCAGCTTACATTAATGCTTCATTTATTTATCAGAAAAGAATCGACAACAGGAACATAATAGATTAGCTATAACGCACATCCAAATCTATACATATAATAAAAATGAAGTGTCTGTATTTAATATCAAAATAAAAAAAAAACTGATTGGGTATGAAAGTATACACGCTACTGATAACAAAAATATAATTTAAAAAAATTTTGTCGGTCTGTCTGTCTGTTTGTTCCGAGTAATCTCCGAAATGGCTGGACCGATTTTCACGAAATTTTCACCGGCAGATAGAAGACATCATAATAAGTAATTTAGTCTTTTTTTAATTTAGACTAGCTGTTAATCGCGGCTCCGTCTGCAATGCTATTTCCAAAATGGTTGGACCGATATTCACGGATTTTTTACCGGCAGATAGCTTATCTTATAAGAAGTCACTTAGGTAATTCTATTTTAGACTAGCTATTACCTGCGACTTCGTCCGCATGAAATTTAGCAACAAATATGTTGTTCACTTTAAACTTTAAACGTGCGTTGTACTGGACTCCAAGAATAAATATAATTGAAAATCATATATATGTATCTATCTATGTACTTTGAGTTACATCTTTTTGGACATTCTGCCGTCCATTTTTTTAAATTACCGCGCTTCCGTCTACATAACTCAATAACCATAGCAACATATAAGAATATTGTATCGAGTTCAATGAGCACTATTTAAATTGTCGAATATTAAAAACTGCTTAGGCAGATATAAAGTATCATATCTTGATTTATATTTATGCAAGATTTCAAGACGTCAGCTCATTCATTGTTTTCAATTCAACATTATAATCATTAATAGTAATTTTGAAGATAGAAGGAGTCTTTTTAATAAGATATTAGATCATAAACGTATTACTTATTGACAATATGGGCATATTATATCATTATAATAATATCTTTAAGTCATTGTTTCATTAGTTCCTTATAATGTATAAGTGAGCACTGAGGTAGTTATATGGTGGGTTAAAGTTCTAAATATGTTAGTATTTGTATATCTAATGTATACGTTGTAAGTGACATGCGTGTCGTACTTATAATTGTTTTTAAAGAGAATTTCTATAATTGTACATGGTTTCACAATTTTATATTTCTTTAATACAATTAAAAAAAACGCGTGCGGAGCTGCGGGTACATCTAGTTGTTCAATAATAATAATATGTAGTATAACGTAGTGACGTCATTGTAATTTAACTCAGTATCATGCCAGCTTACAATCTACTGGATATTTTTCAGGTGATGTCGAAACACAACAACCTAAAAAGGTGCTGTGACGAGATAGGACGTGGTAATCGCCATGTGCACGCAGAGTACAACCTTGTGGGGTATAATACTTTACCATCCTTCTTCATTACTGGATGTACATCGGCTAAACTAGGAAGGCCATAACCCTAAGCGTGTCATGATGACGGATATTTCACTGGGTGTATGGTGGTTCAAATTCTATCGGATGCAACTGTCGTGTTCTACCATGTTTTTTTTAGTCATAGAAGGCAAACGGAGAGGTGGGTGAAGTGATCACCACCATCCATAGACACTTGCAACACCAGGGGAGTCGCAAGTGCGTTGCCAGCCTGTGCTGGAGAGGGGGGGGGGAAGGGGAAAGGAGGTGGGCCTCCGGCGCTCTTACTGACCGAACGAAACGCAACAATGCAAGCACTGTTACTTCACGTTGGTTTTCTGTGAGAGGGTGGTACTACCCCGGGCGAACCGACCCGTTCATGCTGAAACCAGTAATAGCTTCAGCGTGGCTCTACCATCTACAATGTAGTATGCAGTTCTCAAAAATAAATAGTCATCTATAGCTGATGGAAAATTATTTTATATTTATACTAGCTGATTCCCGAGCTCTTCGTTTGCCATTGCACAAAATTACAAAGAATGAATCACATCCAAAAAATGGGTAGCCTAGATTGAGCTTATTTATTATTCTTTAGTAATTATTTATTAATTTTCTTAATTTATTTTTTTCTTATTATTTATATTTTAGTAAATACTTAATTTATATTTTATATCGATTCCTCTTACCACGGAATAAAGGAAACGACAAACTTATGTTCCACTGGCTGTACCCGCGAATCCGTCCGCGTGGAACATAATGTAAAAAACAATGACCAATAAAGTCATCTGAATGTATTAAGTCCATTAACTTATCTACTTTTCTGTCGTACTTACGCCGCGTCTTCATTAAAATTACAATAACTTTTGATAGAGTGGACCGATTTTAATGAAAGAAAGACTAAGTTACTCTCGATGATATGATTTATTGGGAACCCAGTGCTTTAGCCGTGATGCTTGTTTATACAAACAGACAGACAGATAGACATTTCTAAAAAAGATTGAAATGTATTCTATTACTTATTCCTAGACACCGGCAACAATTTTATTCACGAGAATCAAAAAAGTACAGACCCGTTTGATTTACATTTTTATTATATGTATACATTTATATTGGAATCAACTGTCAAGATACAGAGCAACTTAATTTGGTGGTTAGAGAGTCATAGAGTGCGTATTCTGTTTCCATAGTGTTAAATTTAAATATTTAATAAATAAATATTTAAGATGTCTAAATCTAAGAAAAATTCCGCATCGCTATAGTCCTATAACTAGATGTTCAGTGGTTCTAACGTGATTGAATCATCAAAGAAACTATGTTTTCATATTATAAAGAATAGATCAATGATATTATAACTAAAAATCTCAATATCATTGAGAATAGATTAACAAAATAAGTCAATAATTAAATACTTATGTTCAAACAGGTATTCAATGGACCACGAGATAAAAGAATAAGCCATATTCATTAAAAACCGAATATTAGAATGTGATAAATATGTTCAAAATTCAGTAAGCGATGCGAGATGAACTCTCATCCGGAAGTTTATCATCGCTCTGTCACTCCACGGTTATTTATGGACCAGTAAACTTGAAAATATATTTTCCTCACAGGCGGCGGCCGCGCGTCCATTTCAGGTTAAGCCCCTTGGGCCAGGGCACTAGACGAGTTGAGTGTCATAAATTTGAAAACTGTTTCGTGAAAGCGAAAAAATAAAACAAATATTTGACATTTTTCTGTGAGCGGATCTACGATACACGGTCGGCCTCAACCGAATTTACGGCTGTTTACCAAGACTCGCTAAACGTATGCTATAAAACTTACAAGTGTTTTTGCTATGAATATGAACAACTGAACATGTTAATATGTAAATCTATTCACACTATAAATAAACGAAAAATTATTAATACTGTGTTTATTATCCTGTTTTTAACAGAGTTTTGTCACTAACACTAAATACGACACATAAGTCAATTTCAATCTCGGTCCACAGAAAAAGTTGCTACATAAACAATAATATTAAAGCCTCCAAGAATTATTACACAAATGAAAAATGTATCTCAGTACTAAACATCATTTAATTACAAAATTCGTTATCGAATATACATTTTTCCTCTATATTAAAAACTAGCCTCTGCCCGCGACTTCGTTCGCGTGGAATAGTTACTATGGGTTAACGCTAACACGCAGCGGAAGCCCTCAAGATGAAAAAACACCCCGATTTTAAAACATTCTTCATTGGTACTCCGCTCCTATGCGTCTTAGCTTGATGATATATAGCCTATAACCTTCCCCGATAAATGAGCTATATAACACTGAAAGAATTTTTCAAAACGGATCTGTAGTTCCTGAGATTACCCCTTACAACGTCACAATGTCACAAACTCACAAACTTTACCTCTTTATAATATTAGTGTAGATAGTATAGATAACATAGTGCGGAGCTATTTCTATATTGCAGACTTGATTTTCTATTTAATAATTCATTTAGTAATAAAAATGTTCTTAAAAATGTAATAAGTATTTCTATTATACCTCATCAAACAAGAACATGACATTAAATTTATTACATATAATTTTTTTTTTTTCTTTTTCTTTCTTTTCTTTTTTCTTCTCTTTTCCTCTAAACAAACGTCTAAAAATAAATTTCTAAAAGAATAGAAAAACAATAAACAAAGATGGCCCTCTGCATTCAAACTTGTCGCAACGTTATCATTAAGCGATGCCCATCTCCCATGGAAAGACAAATCCTTCACTTCGGTTGTTGTCGCTCCGTCCAAGTCCTTCAAAACACGTCTCTGGAACATGCCCCGTGCGGCCGGGGTCCTTTCTCCTTCTTCTCCTTTTCCCTTGCAGGCAAACAAAAAGCAAGGTTTGTGCAAATGGGTAGACATAAGGTCTGAGAATATCCTCTGAATTTCACATTCTTCCTTCAAAAATCTTCCCCTTTCTTCATAATACCCGCCCAAACATAACTGTTGAGCGGCTGTATGGATGAACTTCCTGAACGCACCTGAGCCTTTCAGTATTTCCGGGCCGACGATACACTCGCACCCTTCTTGTATCAGGCTTAAACCCGAATCGCGACTCATCGGAAAACATAATTTTATCCCATTGTTCCTGGTCCATGTTATGCGTTCTCTACACCATTCATATCGACGAGCGCATTCCCGTGACGTATCGGTGGGCACCTATTGGCGTCGTGCTCGTAGGCCGTACTCATGCAGTCGATTTCGCACAGTTTAGACTACATCAACACCACTTAAATTTAGCCTCAACTTATCTCTCACGGTTAACATCGGCTGCGTCTTCAGTCAGTTGTATGTACCGGTCTTGCCGAGTGGTTGTACTCCTTTTACGGCCTGGATGCTGTTCAGCGGGTCTCCTGTATTATTGTAGCGCTGCCAAAGACGACAAATAACACTTCTATAATGCCAAAATGTCAGATACCTGAGATTGATTACTTCCCGCTTGCAACATCCCTACAGCTCTTTGCATTTCATCTGCCATCAAATGACGTCGCTTCATGACGTAAATAATATCTAACAATTCAATTTTGTCGCTAACTTTATTTAAATGGTTGGTAAAATTATAAAATCAAGACTAAACGTAGCAATTAAAACGCACTTAAATTCAAACAAATTCGCAGTCATTTGAATTTTATAAAAAAACAAAACATAATCAAATTTTTTTTTTACAACCAGCCAGTATGTCATCAATAACAAAAAAGTTTACTTACCTACGCACTTTGTTTGAGTAAATACTTAGAAATTAATTAATATAAATGGCAAAATTTGTAATATCACGCATGTTGCTTAGACTTTTTTGATGTGTGTATTAGGTAAACAATTCAAATTAAAGAGGGTTATCTGAAAATGAGTTATTTTCAAATGTAATTTCTGATAATTTTTTGAAACGTTAGCCTACGCTTCATCTGAAACTGTACCTCCATTTTGGTACCATAGTAAATGAGAACACGAAATGGAGATCGTATGATTTTTGAGCCTTTAATAGCAATAGCGCGCTGTCTGTTAGCAATTGCGGTAAATGGCCGAGATGAAAAGGAGGCCCACTGTAGATAATTTATTATTGTTTTTTGTAAAAAAACTTCTTATAGCACGGTAGGGAAAAATCTTCGTTATGCATGAAACGTGAAATTAGTAAGTTAAATATTTATACTACGAGACTTCGTATAGTATAAAGTTTATGAGCATTCTTATATAGTATACTGGCTTCTGCCCGCTCCTTCGTTCGCGTGGAATAGTTACTTTGGGCTAACGCTAACTTTAACTCGCAACTTCGTTTCCGTGGAAGGTGAATATATTATCAAATAATACGTACATTAACTCCGATTTAGAAACATTCTTCATGGGTGCTCCGCTCCACCTATTTGTCTTAGCGTTATGATATATAGCCTATAGCATTTCGCGGATAAATGAGCTATGTAATACTGAAAGAATTTTGTCAAATCGGACCAATAGTTCCTGATATTAGCGCGTTGGAACAAACAAACTCTTTATCACTTTATCATATTAGTATAGAAATATAGATAAGCTAATGAACTTTCACTTCCTCCGCATGTACACACTGAAACACGCAATTTTTGTATACCAATTGACAGTATTTTAATTGCAACCTATTTGAAAACGATCCACCTGCTGACCCTATTCTTGCAAACAAAGTTTACGTAAACTTTCCTTAAGAGTTCGATAAACTCAACGACTTTTTTTGTTGATTGTTTCTTTGGGATTGTTTATACAAGAGATTAATAGGTTTTTGACAGATTGAATATTATCTAGTAGTCACGGAAGTAGAGTGGTTTAACCGACAGAATATCGATTCCGAATCCGCAAGTTCGAACAGTCGATTACTGATGAATTTTTCAGAATTCATACACATTTACTAAGTTGGTAATACTGTCAGGTAACACTAAAGGAAAACGTAAGCAAACAGTGTTCGATATCGGCAATATATCGTACGGAGGTTGACATAGTTTTACGCCTGTATGTTCCTTCAAAAAGAAACTCCTAGCCCAGTAGTGGGATGCTTACACGGAAATATTATAATGATTAATCTAATATGCCCGTTTTAGATATTATTATCTGTTCACTGAATGATTTCAGCGGAGAGTATCGATTTATTCTCTATTGTTCTTTGTCAGTTACTGGCTATTACAGCTTTTTCATTTTTTTTCGGTTAAACACAATATAAATTTACGCCATAATACAGCAAAGGAACGGGGAAACGACAGGATATAATTTAAACAAATGACGTAATAATAAATGAGTTATTATATTGTCCGGAGTATAGGAATTGTTCGCGAGATGACGAGGTACTAAAATAATTTTAACGACAGTTTGATTACTTTTATCGTGACTTTTCGCTTCAGTTGTCCCGTTTTCGAGCCATTAGTTTTATGCGAATCACCTACTACTGAGAAATTGCTTATTTATTATCAACGTTTCGCGAGTAAATACAATTTTTCGGAATCGATTTGCGTAATCGGGCGGTAAATTAATTTTCATTCATTTTTTCTTGATATATTTTTCATAGCTGCGAGGCGATAGCTCTCGATTTTTAATGTTTCATTTATGACTGACCTCTCATATGTTTTTGAGATAAATTAAAAATAACAGTAATCATGATAGCGACTAGACTACGTTGTATTTTTTATTACTTTAAGTTGGTTATACTGCAGGTGATTCGTAAAAAGGAATTGTTGTTAACCACTTTTGTGAAGTTAAATATTTACAAAATACACGACAGGGTTCAGGGTTTTTATCTTTTATTTTATGTATCATAGGAGGCAAACGAACATGCGGGTCACCTGATGTTACGTGATCACCACCGTCCATAGACCCTAGCAACACCAGGAGAGTTGCAAGTGCTCTCACTGACCGAACGAAACGCAATAATGCAAGCACTGTTACTTCAGGTCGGTGCTTCTGTGGGTCGGGTGGTACTACCCCGGGCGAGCCGACCCATTCATGCTGAAACCAGTAATAGCTTCAGCGGGGCTCTACCACCTACACTATCTCTTCCATTAAACTACATATATAGCTTTATATCGTTATATCGCTTCACAATAGCCATCCATTAAATTGTTGAATTCAAAACTATATTCAGAGTTTATTGAATGAAATATTTATTATTACACCAATAATGTTGCAAACTGTGTTCAATTCTTTGAGGCAAATATCGCATTTCCATTTAACACTAGCCTAAGCCAGCATTATTGTATCCAAAGCACGCACTATGCAACACGCGTTACTTGGCGAATGGTACGTGAATAAAAAAACAAGCATATAGTACACGAGATGTTACATGATGACTGCAGCCTATAATTGTGTCCAACTAAGAGCCTGTCCAGATGAAGCGTTTTACGCGCGAATCGACTCGCGCGTAGACACTCGCGCGTACTCGAGATACTAGAGCTACATATATCCCGTCCAGATGGTGCGGCGCGTTTTCTAACTCGCGCGTAAAACGCGTGCAATGAGCGAGACTCTCGACTCGTGCGTCGTACGCGCGAGCGCCGCGCGCCTCGAGATACTCAGGCCCCATTGCTGCGTCCAGTACTACGCGCCAGTCAGTCGCGAGTCGACATAGTCGTCTATCCGTACGACGTATGCAACGTTTCCTAGGGTAGAAAGGCGCGTAAAACGCGGTATCTGGACGCAATATATTTTGAAGCGCGCGAGTCGATTCGCGCGTAAATCGCTTCATCTGGACAGGCTCTAACCTTAAAAAGACCATGTATTTGATTCCGGTCATAAAAATTTGTGATTCGTGTTGATTGACATGGAATATCTTTTGTGCTCGTATGTGCTTTTAGTGACATACTTCTGAGTATATTCAAGACAAAACAATCGTAACTGGGCCTTAACAATATAGATTATTTAAAAAGTACGCTGATCGTAACTCATTAAGATACTGTTGCCATGCTTTACTACGCAGTGGGATTATGTTGGAGTGACTTTTCATGCTAGAGGTACAACAACGGAAGTATAATTCTTCTTAAGATATGCGATACAAGGTTATTAGGGTCATTTGAGCAAATGATTACCTATAGAACTGACGAGAAAATTAACTAGCATAAATTTTATGTGGGAAAGAATTCATTAAAATGTTGTAAGATATTTATTATTATTTTTACCTTATTTAATATTTGATAAACGTAACTCTCACAAGTCTTATTATCGCGTATTAGCCTGTATTTTATTTCCTAAGTTAACCTCGATCCCAAGGTAAATTAAAAGTATATGTCAAGTCTTATGCCATCGACTTTATTTCCCCAACAAAAAGTAATAAACGACGGGAAAAGAAACGGTCCCTTGCGAACATGTTTCGAGTTCATAACTAAGGCTGATTATAGGCTGTAGATGTGTATATAAGTAAGTCGTTTCACTGTAATATTATCAAATTATTCTGATTAAAAATCTAAGAATTAGTAAATAATAAGCTTGTTTATGAAAATACATTTACAACTTATTATAAATTCTTGTTTCCTAACATTTTAATTGATCTATAACTCTATATATCACCACATAATATGAAGCAAAGTCCTCTGCCACGTCTGTCTGTTTGTTCGCAAAAACTACTGAATGGATTTTCATGCGGTATTCATCAGTATTCAATTCAATCAGTAATTCATGAGGAAGTTATAGGTATATTATAATTTATTTAGGTATTTTTTTATTATCAGGGCTAGACAACGTCCGCCGGGCCCGCTAATAACTGACTGTCATAATAACACGCAGCCCAAACTACAAGGCTATGGCCGTGAAAGTTTTCAGGTTCCTTTTAAACCGTAAGTGAGCACTAATATTGGAAATTCAACCCTTAAGGTGGTGAAAATTTGCTTTGAAATTAGTCATTTTTCAGAAAGAGTCGAAAATATTTAATACATAGAAAATGCTTGACAACCCGCGAGAAGTTGTTTCACAATATTTTGTCAATATTCTATTTTTTATCTACACATATGATATTAGTCAAATGTTCTCTTGTTTGAATTGTTTGCTTTCAGATTCGAAAAAAATATTTTTGTACTGTAATCCCTATTTAAATTATCAATCTTCTTAAGATCCATAAAAGCCGAGCAATTAATATACAAACTATAGATAAAAAAATATAATAAAAAAATGAAGTTATAGTTCGGGTGGGGCATTCGACGCGGCGCGTATGTTTAGAGTCAACGCTTGCCGCCCGACAAAATCCAAGCATAACAAACATAAAACATAAAAACAAACATAATATCCGAACTGTGAATACCTACGTCCGTGAGACACCATGCCGCAAAAATTCGGCGCACAGTCGGCTCTCTACGCCACAATCTTTATATCCAATTTGCTCAAACTTATACAAATTATAATAAACATCTATACCTATAATAAGAGTGTAAATCTAAAGTGACTGTACATTTTCGATTTTCGTGAAAAAAAAATGTTGCAGGTGTCTAGGAACAAGTAATAAAAAACATTTCAATCATTTTTAGAAATGACTATGCGTATGCGTCTATCTGTCTGTGTGTTTGTTTGAACATGCATCACTGCTAAATTACTGCTTAAAATCATAAAGCATATCGTCGAGTAACGTTACGTCTTGGTTTCATTAAAATCGGTTGACTCTGTCAAAAATTATTGTAATTTTAATAACGACGCGACACGCGGACGAAGCCGAGAATTAAAGAATTCATATCGTATTCCATATTTACAACCGAAATCATGTATAGTCGTATAATATTTTTATATACGTATTTTCTCAATGATCCTCTATGTAAGATACCTAAATCTTGAAGACCGTTATGCATGGGTTTCACTGCATCGGGCACACAATACGGGTGGGTGAGTAAGATAACCATGATAAATGGTCTGTTTGACACGCCCGGTCCGGGAACGAACGGGTCGATTGTTTCGATAAAAATACATACGTAGATATATCATATACAAGTTTCTATCATATGCTCAATTCTATTAATTAAATTATCAATATTGAATATACAATTACGACCAATCGTTTTATATTCTGATTTATACTAACATTAGCTTTTACCGCGGTTTCGCTTGCCTTAGATTTGATATATCTCTCGGGAAAAGCTCTTATTTCTGTATGAAACGAATCCTACGACCTTTTCTGTACTTCTGTCAATGATATGCATAATCCATATGCAAAATTTTATGATGATCGGTCGAGTAGTTTAGACGTGAAAACGTAACAAAAAAAAACTCACTTTCGTGTTTATAATATTAGGATGAACAGTTAATATACGTCCATATATAAGCTTAACAGCCAAATACAGAATTGGCAATTTTATTATGCTCACGACATAAAAACCAGTTATAACCCCGCAACAACTCGGGTCAACAGCAATACTTGCGACAACAGCACTACGAGGTCTGTTAAGAAAATATATGTTTAATCATATTTTGAAAACGTTCACAACAAACACTAGATTGTTATTCCTGTCTATCTATATATAAATAATAATTAATTGCCGAATGACTTCAGAACAGTTGCTCTTATAATGCCAATACTTTTTTATTGTGTTTTTAATTGTCAAT
The DNA here is from genome assembly GCA_036509395.1 of Antheraea yamamai. Taxonomy (NCBI): domain Eukaryota; kingdom Metazoa; phylum Arthropoda; class Insecta; order Lepidoptera; family Saturniidae; genus Antheraea; species Antheraea yamamai. Next base: position 11,099,434 of record AP028448.1, on the reverse strand, counting down.
ACAAGGTTTGTATAAAAGAAAATGTTTAAAAAATCGTACGTGTTGACACTTCGATAGCTCTGTATGTTTTGCTAGTTTATGAAGTAAAAATCTAAATATAAAATTGATTAGGCTTCGATAGCTCTTTGCTGGTTAAAGCACTGGGCATTGCGCGCGTAGGCGTGTGAAGGTGATGTTTTCGGTGCGGGTGCCCGGGGTGTGTCGACGCGTCCAGGAAGTAGTCCGGTGTGGCTGTTAAGGCCTTGCTAGACCAATAACGAAAAAAAAGTAGTAGGTAAGACAGAAAAAACTAGGGGTGTCTTCAAGAGTATTGACGTAATTGAAAGATTGAGTTTTAATTGTTCAAAAGTTGTAAAGGAAAGATTTGGTATCTATCATTTTCTTTGTTAAAACTGCCGTTCGAAGACAGAGCGGGCAGTTAGTATGTTATAAAAAACAACGACTCTGTCTATCTGTTTCTTAACTTATACCTCGAAAATTACTGAACCGATTTGGCGGGTTAAGGGAATATACCGCATTTGTATAACTTACAGCCACTTAAGTTGACCTCGATTGCATGCGGTACGCTTTACTGGGTAACAAACCGGGCGATTGCGACGGTCACAAGTTCATGAACCGAGAGCAACACTTAATAGAGTCGTTGTTACTCTCCGCAGTATACTTGCTTCCTAGTTTAGGCTTTTGAATTTAAGCCAACGTAAACGTGGACGGGTGGCTACTTGCTGGTTTCTCGAATGTGTTTGGTGCAAGAACTTTACCAAGTCAATAAAGAAAACACACTAAGAACTGTCTTCGTCAATCTTTTTTGCGACTCTGAATATAACCAACCGTAAATTCGGGCTTACACAAAATATAGTCAAGAGTTTTGAAGTTTTAGTTTTCGTGGCATCTCAGAAATCATACTCCGTGGTATTATTTCACATCCACTTCGCTTGTGCGCAATAACCGAACTATATCACCTAAAATGCCATCAAAATTACAAAATATGAAGTCAAGTAACATGACTTATTAAGACCTCGCCAAAAACTCCTAGTCAAGAATTAGCTAGATTTGTGTTCTGTGCATTTATATAAAGAATGTTCAAAAAATTTGACGAGGACTGTAAATAAAGTCCATTTATTTTGGTTCTTCGTGTACTTCCAGCGGACGACCGCTTTGGAACCCTTGAACTTGTTGCCAAGCGGCGAAGTGCCCTAAGCGCTTCTCTAAATAGTCTAGTGAAGCTGTGAAGATCTGTCAGGTCAACAGTGTAGTTAGCTCGAAAAAAGAATCATCACTCTCTAGTATTTGCTCGCGGCTTCGTTCGCGGTAATGTACCCCGCGTGCAATACTTTTTTTTTCGCAATGATCAAAACTGCATGATGATTGTTTGAGTAGTTAACGATTCAAAATGTTACATACAAATAAACAAAGAATTTCGCATAGAACGTTCGCATTTATAATATTTGTTAGGACACAAACTTTAGTAATAACTAGCTAAGCTCCGGGTTCCGCGCGTATTTTTGTGCGATAATTAATTTCGACGCATTATTTTGTTTTAATAAAATATTAGAGTGCTTTATGATTTCTAAAAGTATCACTGATTCTTTTTATAGAATAAAACTATCAAACTCTCGAATTACCTACACTGCGATATTAAGAGTATCAATAATTATTCACACCATTTTCTTTCATCGAAAGCATATATATACTTCTATTATCATCTACAATAACATTATAATACTGAAAAAGGAATCCTTTTGCAATTAACAGTATAGTTATTTAGAAAGCTTATAAGCTTCCTAACATCACGCTAAGATCTTTAGGAGCTAAGTAATGATAATACAAATTGCAAATACAATTACCATACAGTACGGGCGAGCCGAGTAACGTGGAAGGAGGAATCAGTAGCAGAGGTCAAATAAAATATAAATGTAAAAGTGAGTGAAAACACATGGCACTACTAGTTGTTAATAATTAAATTGAAATGCTGTAATATGTTAATTCACAAAAAAGCTTTTACGTGTTCATTATCAAGCTCGACCTATAAACGTTATCCTGTTGGCGTTATTCAAGCGTCATAGCGTCATTTTTTACATAAATAGAAAAATGGCAACGACAAATAGTACCTACAACGGTTGTAACATAGAGTACTGCAGTTAGAGCCATAAACGTCGAATCAGCGTGATATAGGACCGACAAACGAGTCAGTACTCGATTTACGAAGAACAAAGAAAACGTTATCGCCTACTTTTCTTTTGTAGGCTGAGGACAGTTCGCAGTCTATTACCGAGCCATTCATTCGCTCAAATGAGCCGCTTAATTTATAGTCTTCTCATTAGAAATAATCTGTTTTTAAGTAGCAATGTCTTTTAAACGCAACGAAGATTTTATTACCTTAAGAATTTCATAAATAGGTAAATTATTAAAACATAACTAGCTCTATGTATATATTGAAACATTCGTACGATTTCTTTTTACTATTTCCGGCCAACTAAGAAATATTTGAAATTTATAAAATACTTCTTTTAACGTATTGAAAAGTGGTAAAAAAGGCTTGAAAAGAAATCTATAGTTAATTTTTTTTTTTTCGAACTGACTACGCCTTTGACCTGACGGGCCTTCACAGCTTTACCGGACTTCTAAGGCGAGCGCTGAAGACTTTTTGCTGCTTGGCAATAGGCACAAGAGTACCAAAGTGGCAACAATCCAGTAGATGCAAGTATCCTATTATCCCTTTATCCTTGTTAAATTTAAATATAAAACCATTCGAGTGCGAATTCCCATGGAATTATTAAGTATAATAATAATATAACCTTTTTGAAGTGAAAACTTCTTTTAGCGTGTTGAGTGCTTTTTGGGTAACAAAAATCATGGAACTCGCGTCATCGTCACAGAACGCTTTCCATGAGCTATATGTATACTGTGTATAATATACACACTGTATATATGTGTACTTTTAGGGTGAACAAAAAGCGTGAATCTCGCGTCATCGTCACCGCACGCTTCCCATGAGCTATATGTATATTGCTTTATTATCCTGGGCGGGATAACGTTCACCGGGCTCTCTAATTTTAAATAATTCAGACTATAATTAATTTCAAAATTCAAAACAGAATACAGTTATTCCGTTGTATTGAGTCTTCCTTTCTGTCGGTAGTTCTTATGACTGCTTCTTTTATTTTATTAACGTGTACTGAGACCCCTTGATAGTGAACAACCGCAGCTTACTATTAAACCTATTCTATTAGATAATATCACGAGTTGCATCAAAATGCGAGTCAGTAAACACGTTCCAACAGCGAATAAAATGGTTTAAAAGGGAACCGAAAGCCGAAACTTAACGATCTCTTTACTAATTTGAAACTGACTTACCAGCAAATGAATGTCGTTTAAGCTTGGTGGTTACGTTTGCATCCTGGTAACGATGGTATAGTTGCGATGGAACAGTTCGTATCTACAAAGGTTTGCTCCTGAGACCGATGGTAAAGTCTCTCGCCTTCCAACAGAGGAAAATAATTAATCTACATAATTTTATGCAAACTTATAAATGTTATATCAAAATACATGAATATTATTTTCTATATTCATATTATATTATTGTAAACATTATCTGTTATATAATTTTCTTTCTGTAACTATCTATAAACTTACAGTTTATCGTATTATTATTAATCTATGAATCCGAATGGTAAGTTTTACAACTAAGCGGGATCATCAACCCTTGATTATCCTGTGATATTGGACTCGATTTCATACAGATGGGTATGGACAAGCTTAATCCTTGCCATCTTTTTTTTTCCATTTTAAAATGCTTGCATAAAATAAGGTGCATGACTGAGTGATTTCCGCGGCTCTAGTGACACTTGTAAAAAAGAAAGATATATTTATTCAATACATACAACACATACTTATAAGAATATACATAAAAAAAAACGAAAAATCAAGGGAGACAAGTGTTGCATGGGGTGAAAAGGTCTTTGTCTCAGCACAAGCTGCAAGCTTCCATGTGGAAGCGATGCAGCGCTGGTTTTCAGACAAAGCCTGCTGTATATTAATATATAGACGAAATTACAAATGCACGGACGCATTTACACGATAATTTCAAATTAATATTACACATGCCCTTAATATGTAACCTAACACTGTCTAATACGATACAATAAAATTCACGGAAAAGCTGTGGAGTTAGATATCATTTTCAAATGATTGCGCACTAGCTAGAGATCATATATGTAACCAGTTTATTCAAGTTATAATAAATCATTTCATGCGACACTTGCCACGTTAATAGATAGTTTTTCAAATGTTTTTTAAAACTAGAACGATGACTCTCAAAAAAGGACTCTACCATGCTTCAAAATAAAGTTAGCATGGAAGCGCGAGTGCTTCCTTAAAATTATTGAAAAGTGCACGTAAACTGTAAGAAAGCGATTTACACGCGCGTCGCCCCGCGCGGGCCATATATTCTCGCTACCGCACTTTTCCCGTTTTCCCTACTCCTACTCTCGTACTATACACACACCCCTATATACTCTCCCCCTCCCCCGCGATACTACGCAGAAAAGGGGCCCGTGTATTTCTATGCGCGCGGCGCTCGCGCGTATGACACGCGAGTCGAGAGTCTCGCTCATTGCACGTGTTTTACGCGCGAGTTAGGAAACGCGCCGCATCATCTGGACGGGATATATGTAGCTCTAGTATCTCGAGTACGCGACGGCATCTACGCGCGAGTCGACTCGCGCGTAAAACGCCTCATCTGTACAGGCTCTAAGATTAAAGACAACAAGATGAATCAAGACAGATGACGATTCGCTAACTCCAAGTCCCTTTCCCTTATTCAGCATAAACACCAACCAACTTCATGGCGTCCATGGCTTTTAGGTGTCGATTTACGCGCGCATCGTAAACATTTTCTCTCATCATCTTTCCAAAGCGCGCTAAAAGAAGTATTATTTCAAAAAAAATAATACTAAATCGGTACCTAGTATTTGCAAACTACAGACGATATATACAAAAAGAAAGTAAAAAATATACGTAAACAAGAATACATGGATGTAATGACATTTGACATTGACATTGACACAAATGACATTCGGTCATTAAAATTTCAGAAGGTGCATCGTTGGTATATTTTTATGATGTATTATAATAGGAGGCCTACTTCCCTTCCTCTCCCCTCCCTCCCTTTCCCCCAACACAGGCGGGCAACGCACTTTTATTTTTTTTTATATAACTACCTTCATTACCTAAATTTTATCGACTAAATTCCCCTGGTGTTGTTAGTTGTCTGTTTTATGAGTACGGTGGATTGATCACTTATTTTCAACCCACGTGACCACATGTTCTTTTGCCTGCTATGACATAAAAAAGAAAATAATAATAATAATAAAATATAAATCACTTATATTCTCCGCCTCTCCAGAGGCCTCTTTCACACGAGGTCTCTGAAACCCAAGAAAATTGTCATCACTAACTTTTTTTTTTAATCCTACCAAATCATTGCATGTAGTTATATCATTTTATATCTGTGTGAATTTTAAAATGGCCTTATTTGTGTTATTATTTCCATATTTATTCTTTTGTAAGCTGCAAGATCGCATTTTATCTTAAAATAAAATACTTACTGAAGGCTTTGAGAGGAAAAAAGAAGTTACACATGCAATAAACAGTTTATTAACCACGGTAAACATAAAAGAAAACTAATAGCGATATATATACGAGTATATAGAGAATTGCGATAATACAGATAATTTATATAGTCGTTTGGTCATATAAAAAGCAATAAAGGTAATAACTGTACTTGTAAGTCGTAGACATTATGATTTAGTTACTTCCGCACGTAAGCTCGGCAAGTATTCCAACAATATTATTGAATTCCATGACACACATTCAAAGGGTATTGTTTATTGGAAAACTTTGTGCCATTCACGGCAACTATTCCAAGTAACTGCCTGTGAAGACGCGTATTTAGCTTTGTTGTATCTAAGCGACGTATTTGATATTCGAAATCGTTCGAAGGAAAGTCCGCTATTTATTTATTTGAATGTAATTTCACGGCGGGTTTATATTTGAAAATATATATTCATTAAGAATAGTATTCAAGTAGAACTTTAAATTTAAAAAAAACTATCGCAACGTTGAGTGCTAATGATGATTATTAGTATGTCAATAATAAATTACACTCGTGTGTTATTTTCCAACAGCCGGTTAGGTATTCTACAATTGGGTATTTTACTGTTTTGTATCGTATTATTAATTGTAAGAATGAGACGAAAACGAAATTAATAATAATTTAAAAAAGCAACAAAACAGTAAATTGTGTTTTCCCGTTTGCTCTTTGGCCGATTATATCTCATAGTGGCTACATAATGTTTGCATGGTAGTAGGTTACTATAACGCTAGCTGACTATTGTCATTGTGAATAGCAATAACCAGTAACGCATAAGCGACAACAGATTAACTATGTCGTATTATTATTCATCCACATTATTCAGAGGTATTATATAAATTTAAGATAAGGTGTCATACAATGTGGAAAGAATATTTTAATTTGACCTCAAGAGAGAAGGGGATTTTGTATCGTACTATTCAGTGTCAGCCTCCACCTGTACAGTGGTTCGCAAAGGCGAATATAAAAAGAACATTACTCATTTCTACTTTTATATTACGGTCCGAACACATTCCATCAGGGAAATTTAAACACCTTATGAAAATTATAAATTCACCAATTTGCAACGAATGCGGTAAGATTGACGACATCCATCATCTTTTGAAAGAGTGCAAAAAATATGAAATTGAGAGGATGCGTTTTATTAAACAGTATAATATTAATATCGGGGATGTGGGTGTGTATCACAGTATTCTGTCAGAACCGATATCGGATTGTTGCAAAAAGCTGTGTAATATATTTAGGTTTAGTAGTTAGGCTATTTGTGTTTTTAGATTTAAGAGTTTTAGTTGTATATAGATATAAGTTGCGATGGGGCTGACATGTCAAAAAATGATAAAAGTCCCTTAAAAAAATAAAGAGAAAAAAAAAATGTCTTCGACATTTTGTGTATCCTGAGAAGGAAAAATGCATTCATGTATTATTTATACCGCAACGTAATGGTAACCGTGTCACATCAAATCAAATCAAAAATACTGTATTCAGTTTAGGTCCTAAGAAGGTGCTTATGAACATCAAAACTACCACCCGTTCGGAAACAACCTACTCATCGAGAAGAACCGGCAATAAACTCGATCGGGTTTATCGTTTTAACATATATACATTTCAAATACGTTATACTCGTTTTAGTGGATGCACAGAAAGATATGTCAATTCCAGACATCACCATCGTTCACATATAGATTTGGATTAACCTAATAATATCCTTTAGATAACAAAACCCGTTCGACCTGGCACTTGAACTTACAGTCCGGCAAATTAGTAATAGGTTTTGGGACTTTGTTGTAAAACCTAACACTATTACCTAGAAAACTGTTACTGATCTTATTGAGTCTCTAATATAGAACGATCAATTTGTCACAGTTTATAATATTTAAATCATATTTGGTTCCCTATTGTTATTGCGCAGGTAATCAATATGAAACAATATACTACGAACTTAGTATTCACGGAAAAAATAGATTAACAAATAAATATACTGGGTGTTAGGTTAGACACGGGCAATATTTTTACAGGACAAAAGGATTAGCCGTTTCTGGTTCTAAATCGATTAAAAAAATAGGTGCTTGATATTCGACCTAATTATCTCGAGAAAAGCAAAACTGATTTTCCCTCAACATCAGATTTACGCAAATAGCGCGATGAATCACCGCGTTTAATGTGCGCCGTCTCGCAGTCCGGCCGCGTCCCACACTTCGGCCCGCACTCCGGTTCCCAAAGTTCGACCGTGTGGCATTCCAACAATAAGCAGTTACGTAATTATTAAACTTAAAAAGCTCCCCTTCAATTATGTTCATTGAAACTAGATGTGATCTTTTTACGTTTAAATGTATCGTTCCCATATATTTAAAAGTCTTAGAACAAACTTTAACTAAGGTTCTCTTTATTTTTTATTAGTATTTGTTTTGATATTATTATTTTATATGTTAAATGTGAACATAAACTACCACACGATTGAAGGAACCTTTTTAAACAGTCACTTGGTATACCTTAGATATATATCTTTATGACTATAGCGGTAGTAGTAAAAGTAGCAGATAATTTGTTTAAAAAAAGAGTTAGCATTGCTCGCAATTGAGAAAAAGAAATGACAATGTACAAAACTTAAACTTTTGATTATTATTACTGGAGCCCTGAATCAAAGTTCTATTTTAGTGTGAATATATGCAAAGTTAGAGACAGTACATAAAGTAAGAAACATAGTATATATTAGTTGAACTACAAGTTCACTTTCTTCTTCTGTTACATTAAAAAATAACTTTTATCGGTGAATTCGATTATTGAAAGCGAATGATAGCAATGTATCACAGATAAACCGCTATTGCGCTGATCTAAGAAAATAAATGATTTTAAAGAACTGTTATATATAAGTTTGAATTTACTCAGCAAATGTATCAGTTGTTTTTGAATTAAAATCAGTCATTTCGAACAAACGAAGGACTCTATATAATAGACTGAAATAGTATTTATTCATTGTATCCAACCCAAACCTTCCAAACCTTCTTTATTAAAATAAACATAGATTCTTCTGATTTATCAAAATTAAGATACCTGTTTTCATATATTTTATAAAATATTTAAAAAAGAAGTATCAAACTCCAAGATCAAAGTGACTTCTTTCTAACGACGAATATAATTGATTCAACGTACTTTATCTTTGATGTACCGTACGTTTGGGTTTACGGCTTACTCAATATTCGTATAAAATTGTTAAGACCCACGACCCAACGACCGACTTCCAATAAACCTTATAATTCATTCATAACCTTGTAAAATGTTAATATGATAATTAGGCCCGATCTGAATGTGACTGTGGTGTAATTTCGTTGAATTACGGGAAACCAAAGAAATCACGTAAGGAATAAGGTGGTCTTACAAAAACTTTGTTACTAATGTTCATTTTCACAGTGAATTCTTTAAACTTTGTTTATATCTCTAAAAGTGACTTATTAAATTATTTTAATTTATTTTTTTTTTTTTTTTTTTTTTTTTTTTTTATTTTTTTTCTTTTTTTTTTTTTTTTTTTTTTTTTTTTTTTTTTTCTTTTTTTTTTTTTTTTTTTTTTTTTTTTTTTTTTTCTTTTTTTTTTTTTTTTTTTTTTTTTTTTTTTTTTTTTTTTTTTTTTTTTTTTTTTTTTTTTTTTTCTTTTTTTTTTTTTTTTTTTTTTTTTTTTTTTTTTTTTTTTTTTCTTTTTTTTTTTTTTTTTTTTTTTTCTTTTTTTTTTTTTTTTTTTTTTTTTTTTTTTTTTTTTTTTTTTTTTTTTTTTTTTTTTTTTTTTTTTTTTTTTTTTTTTTTTTTTTTTTTTTTTTTTTTTTTTTTTTTTTTTTTTTTTTTTTTTTTTTTTTTTTCATTTTTTTTTTTTTTTTTTTTTTTTTTTTTCATTTTTTTTTTTTTTTTACTTTTTCCTCTTTTTTTTTCTTTCTTCATTTTTTTTTATTTCTTTTTTTTTCTTATTTCATATCTCATTTTATATTCTTTTAATTTTAAAATATTTATAGTATACAATAGAAACTTAACCTTTACAAGGGACAATAACAATTTGTTTAAAAAAAACAAAAGCTTGTAAATTTTTTAATAAACTTTCTTGAGTATATATTTGAAAAGATACTCTATATCTAATCATATAACAAAAATGGAGTGTTCGTATGTAATGTCGAAATAACAGTTTTTTTTTCTGAGTGGATACACGCTACTTATAACAAAATAAAATGTCTCTCTGTTTATTCCATGTATTCTTCGAAATAGCTCAACTTTGACGAGAATTTCACTGGCAGATAGCTGAAATGATAGGGAATAACTTAGGTTATTTCATTATACATCGGTTGTTACCCGCGACTTCATCCACGTGGGATTTTGTAAAAAAAAAGAGTTCAGTGTAAATAAGCATCTGAAGCGCGCGTGGTTTTAGCCACTGCCACAAACCAAATTATTATTACTAAATTTTACGTGAACTAAGTTAAGGGTAACAACATAAATAAATATAGTTGGAATTAATCTGACGGCCATTTTGTTTTATTTACCGTGTTCGCGTCCACATAGCTCGGCATAGCAACAAAAAATATAAAAAAATAATTGTCAAATCATTGTTTACAATTCAACATTATATTTAATAGTAATTTTGAAGGTAGAAGAGGTTTTTCTAATAAAATATTAGACAGTAAAAGTTGCATAATACAAATTATTGTGGAACAGACACCTGGTATACAAATAAATCATGAAGTGTACGTTAGCTTCAATTTTAAAAAGTATTAATTTTATATACTTAAATTGATTTGTGTGTTTCCAATTTCTTAATAATCCTATATTCTATCGTTATCAATGAGAACTACATAGCTCGGTAATTGAAGGAATGCTCGCGGGAGCGGCCAATAACTGAGCAAAGGAAATGTACGCAACGTTACTCCTAACGCGCATATTTCATATACATAAAAAATTTGTAGTCGAATAAAACTAATTTTGTAAAGTCGCCTATTTATTTGAAACTAGTGGGCGCCCAGTGGTCGACATTCGACCATAGTTCATTGATTTTTTTAAAGTTTGAACTTTATTGGGGTTCTTTTGTTCATAATCTATAATCAAAGGTTTTCATCATGGCTACTTTGGTTATTTGCCACTTTTTTTTTAAATTATATAAATATTAAACTAAATAAAAATTGAAATTAATTATAAATTTGAAACAAAAAACAGGCGTTTACATAAGGTGGTAAGGCTCTCAAATTCTAAGTATATATAACTTTACGAAAATAAAGAATTTTATCGCAACTTAGTTTTCAATTAATTTTACACGACACCATGGGTGCGTGGTATTTCTGGGTGATGTTGAATTAAATATAGTCTGTACATTATGAGGTATAGTGATATGCCCAGAATCATCATTTGGAAAAGTAATGGATACACAATAGAATCAAATGATGAATCCAAAACAAAGATGTTTTAATACTACCATTAACTTTTGAAAATGAATTCATTTTTGTTCAAAATTCATCATCAGCTGTACTAAATATAATTGCTACATCAGTTTGAACTGCATCATTGTAACTGCGGAGATCTACGTCATAGATTACTTTCATGAGGAAACAAATTTTCTTATTTTGGTTTTACAAAGTATGGCTCATTTTTTATTGAACTATCATTTGAAGTGAGTTCACCATATAAAAATACTAAACATTAAAATATTGACATTGACTTTGGTAATATTGCATTACTCTTATGACAACATGAAGTGAAAACAATCCTGTCATCTAAAAATTCTGACATTCAATAAGACCAAAGAGAATAATAATTATTTCAGTGATTCCAAAATTTATCAAACGTAAATTATTTATCAATTAATTATTAATGTATATTATGAATTTAAATATTATATTATTATAAAATTAACCTACAGTTTGTACAGTTGATTTCAAAGGCCATGTAAGGCATGCAACGTCAGTCATGTTAAAAATATTGAAAAGGTAATTGGAACGTAAAACTAAAATGACGGATGACAATAAGTTCATTTACATGTGTGTATATGTTGTGTAGAATTCAAGCAGTAGTGTGAGTAATGCATATTTTAATTAATTTAATGTATTTCTAATTCATTTTATATAAAAAAATAGCTTTCTGCACTTCTCTTCCATATAAACTTTAACTATGCCAAATTTCACGTTCATCCGTTCGCGCAATTCGCTTAAAAAGGGGTACAAAGTTTTGGCTTCACGTATTAATATATACTAGTGGGCGCCCAGTGGTCGACATTCGACCATAGTTCATTGAATTTTTAAAGTTTGAACTTTATTAGGGTTCTTTTATCAAAGGGTATTATATTATTATAACCTCTATAATCAAAGGCTTTCATCATGCCTACTCAGTTATTTGCCACTTTTTTTCAATTATATAAACATAAAAAAATCGATGTCTAAATGAAAATTGAAATTAATTATAAATTTGAAACAAAAAACATGCGGTTACATAAGGTGGTAAGGCTCTTAAATACTAAGTAAACATAACGTTACGAAAATAAAAAAAAATTATCGGGCCCCCTCATGACACAATTTTCAATTAATTTTACACGACATCATGGGCGCGTGGTATTTCTGGGTGATATTGAATTAAATATAGTCTATACATTATGAGGAATAGTGATATACCCAGTATCATCACTTGGAAAAGTAATGGATACACAATAGAATCAAATTATGAATCCAATACAAAGATGTTTATAATACTACCATTAACTTTTGAAAATGAATTCATTTTTGTTCATAATTCATCATCAACTGTACTAAATATAATTGCTACATCAAGTTGAACTGCATCATTGTAACGTCAGTCATGTTAAAAATATTGAAAAGGTAATTGGTACGTAAGTTTGAAGGATGTTCGAAACGTCTTTTTCATTTACATTATAATATCATTGTTGAATGTAGAATAAAAAAGGGTAATTGGAACGCAAGAGTAAAAAAAAATACATACAGTCGAGCATAGCAACCTCCTTCGCAACCTTTTTTGAAGTTTGGCAGTATGGATTAATTCCTTCGCCTGTCCTATTGGACGAATATTATTACTACTTTTTTGAAGTTCAATATCATTTTTATTTACATGTGTGTATATGTTGTGTAAAATTGGAGCAGTAGTGTGAGTAATGCATATTTTAATCAATTTAATGTACTTATAATGCATTTTATATAAAATAAATAGCTTTCTGCATTTCTCCTCCATATAAACTTTAACTATGCCAAATTTCACGGGAATCCGTTCGCGCATTTCTTTCAAAAAGGGATAAAAAGATTGGGCTTGGCGATATATAGATATGATGATACTAACGAGACTTAGAATATGATAATGCAATATTTATGTCAAATATAAGCTAACATAAACGGGATGTCAATTGTAAGTATTTGCGACATATCGTAAACTGTGAAGAATTAAAAAGCTAAGCAAGCGATTGATTACTTTTTGTGTGATCGCAAAAACTTAATTATATTGACAATATGGGCATATTATGTCCATATAATATCATTTTAAGATATATTGTTAGATAATGAATAGCTTGAAATTTCCTTTCGTTTGTTATACAGTGTATGTGAACACTGAGGGGGTTATACAGTGCGTGAAAGTTCCAAATATGTTGCTGATGGCAAATCCCATCCAACACACTAATAGTATTTAAATATTTAATGTACACGTTACATGTTACAGTAGGTGGAATGCGTCTCGTAAATATAAACGTTTTAGATCTTCTGGCAGTTTTACATTTTTCTAATACTATTTAAAAACGGCGTGCTGAGTCACGGGTATCAGCTGGTCATGTCGAAACTCAAAACTATCAATATTTTGACTATACAATTTTCAAGTAGTTATTTCTGCCATTGCTTTGTACTTGCGAAATACGTGATTAAGTGTGAGCCAGGAGATGCTGAGGAGGAGCCGATATATTTATTAGTTCTAAATTATTTTATTGCGTTTGAACAGTTTAAAAAAATGTAAGAACTCTCCATTGTATCAATTATTTGTAAAGAATAATTATTTTATTTTTGATGTGCAACATCTATAGGCGAGGATAAACCTGATTGTTGGTGTGGTGGAGACGTGGTGACGCAAACCACGAACTTTGCACTATTAACGACATACTCAAAAACATTTACAACCCTATCTGTATAATCATAAGATTTAAATTGTTTTGTTGGCCATTCGTTCTACTAGTGGTACGCGGCACTCGCCGACGACCTAGCGTCCTTTGATAAATGCCGCCAAACACGCCGGATCCGCGCCTAGTGGTAATTTCTTTGAATTTTTGTACTTCGTATTAAATAATATATATAATATAAATTTTAACTTTTTTTCGGATTATTGCATTGTCATCGACCTTTGACAGGTGTGCAAAGTTTGAATTAAATCTGATCGTTCAAAGTAGGACAAAATCGAGCTCAAAGGGGTCGGTCACAAACATACATACATACAGGTGAAGCTAATAAAAACGTGATAAAAAAAAAATGAATATTTATGTAATAAAATAAATAAACAATCATTATTTTATGGAACGAATTTGTAATGTTTTATCTTTTCATTATGCCATAGCTGATTCCTGTCGTAATGTGTTATTTTATGCATATAACTTATACAAAACAATTTTGATGTTTCACATGTGCCAGGCGTCCTGTGACGGCTCAATTTTTTTCTAAAAAGTACTAATATTTCATTTTAGATTGCGTGTATTAAGAAACACAACCGGTCAGAGTATTATCGTAACCAAAATAGAATCGTAAACATGCAGATATATTCCCATACAGACAGGCAGAAAAACCAAATTATTATTTGACAAACGATATGTGACATATGTCAACCCCTATTTAGTAATAGCGAACGCAAAAATCATGGTGTAAAATACTAGAGGCCTTACGGATTTATCACTCTCGCTTTACAAGATTATCCAATACGACAGTGACGGATTGACTTCTCTACTATGTCCGTCTTTTTTGCGCTCGAGAACTACGCTATACACGTCTCTGTCGCACAGCCTCGGTAATTAGGCACCTGCATTTGTTCAGGTCACTAGGGATAGCGGCAAGACTCTATCTAGACACATGTTAATGCTTCAAGATTGATGAATACAGATAAAAGTTAGGTTAAGTCGTTAAATAGAAAGCATACTGTAGGATATAATATATATTTCTAAAAATAATAATGAAATTAATACAGTCAGCAATTTGATACTGACTATCTTAAATATACTGTTAAATATATTTATTCACGTTTACAATGAAAATGTTCACAATGGACAAGCTTACATACTACTTTTATTCTAACTTATATACTAATTGTAATCTAGCTTACATACCGATTTACATCTAACTTACATACACTGTGATTTAAATATGCCACGGACACTTATCCAAGTATTCTCTATTTACATTCATTATTGGTTCAAATTTTATCACTATTTACATTCATTATTGGTGCAAATTTTTGCATCATGTCTGATTGAAATTTTTTAGAGTCGCAAATATGTTTTCTATAATCTTGATATAAGATTCCCTTGAGTTATCTTTATTAAAATATTCTGGACATGAAAACGGTGATAGTCCTAATTGCCTGCATGCTTGGATGTGTTCGAATCTTGATCTCTCGTAGCGGGGGCAGTGAGCCACAAGATGCTCTATCGTTTGGATTGTCGATTGATCGCAAGTTCATTTGTCGCTGTTGGTGATTTTGAGTTTATGTAGGTAATATTTGTGGTAACCGTGTCCGGTGAGGAACTGTGACAAATGAAAATTGAATTTGGTGGTTATCCACAGGCGTCTAATGACATCTAGTTAAATAAGCTTTTAGTTTGTAATATAACAAAGGGTTAATCGAATAAAAAAAGTGGAGGCTGTCATAAGGTCTGTCGAGGGAAGGAAAAACTCAAAACAATGGAATAACTTTGTTTTTTTTGGAATTGTTACACCAATTATACCCTGTATTATATAAATTTTAAATTGGAATTATCTGGTTTTTCAAAATTTTACTAAAATTTTGACTATCCGGCACGTATACGCTACTCCGAACGCCATTAAAAAAGTTACAATAAAATAAATAATATAGTTTAGCTAATCAGTTTTTTTTAAGGGATATTTGCATTTTAAAATCCATTTTGTTTGTGAAGGAAGAAAATTAAATTATTGGAAGTTGAATTATAAAAAGTGGGGGTATATATAGTGCCGATGCGGTCAGGGATGCCAATAAACACTTCGTAGATACTGTCACTATTTATTTGGGCAGAGCTTCGCCTTACAATACTTTGTATATAATAATGCGTAGATATCACCGACATCTTGTCTTTTAAAGGCCGATCTATGTAAGTCAAAGCAATTACTATTTATACATAATTCCGCAAAGTAATTTAAGTAACACCAAAATAATAAATAATGAACAAATTAATGTCTCTGTAATATGGTGGCGCTAGTGTCAATGTATTTCTCTAATATGATGGTGGCGCTAATGTCAAGGTTCCGGTCGTGTTGTAATCTCGCTTCTTGAATGTGACGTAGCGGCACCGGGGGTGGGTGATAACACAGGTCACGAGCAAAGTTCTGAAAACACCCGTTCTCGTTCGATCACCCAAATTACACAACATCGGATGCGGACAGTACTTGGATGGGTGACCGCCTGGGACCACCGCGTGACGTTAGCTTTTTGTTGTATTTTTTTATTATTATTATAATGCTTCCCTGTAACACAACAGTTTTACTAATATCGTGTGTCTTTACGACACATCCAGCTTTTTTTATTTTTTTCTCTCTAAAAATAGTTAACAGTGTATAATAGTTAATTGTTTTTAGGTACTCTAGTGAAGTTGTACAGGCCCATCACTTTTTTTTCATTTAGCTTGATTACAATTGCAAGTAAACTATATATGGGGCATTCCGTGCCAAATCACAGAGTTTTTTTTCGACCCCTTTCGATTTGGCTAAAAATTTGGTATTATTTTCTATCCTACCAATAACATTTTTCTGAATTTTTTCAGATTTTTTTACCCAACACAAAAAAAGTTACGAATTAAAAAAAACGCTCTTTTTTTTTCAAATTGCTATAACTTTGACACAAATTGACCTTTTGGCACTTTTTTTTTGTTTATTCTTGTTTTTAAATGTAGTTTTTAGAAAAAAATTAAAAAAAATTTGAGAAGTAAAGAACAATAAAATATATTAGTTTTTTCAAGAAAACCGTCATTTTTTCGAAGTTCGACACTTTGGATTTTCAATTTTTTTGTCTCAAAAAAAACTTCAACTAAAACCGTATTTAACCCCACTATTCCCATTTTGTGCCCACTTATTCTTCTAATTTTTTTTTTTCGATTGAAAAATAAAAGTTTTTTCAAATTTTGTTTATTTTCTTAAACTTTGCACTAAAACGATTTTGGTTGGCTTTTATAACCTCAAAAGTAAAAAAAAATTAAACTAAAAAAAACATAAACTGTATTAATAAGAGTAAAATTATTTTTGTTAACTTCAAATATTTCTTTTAGGTAAAGTGTTCTCAATTTTTTAATTTTTTTTTAGTTTTGTCTTTTTCCGCGAAATAGTTGCTTTAAAAACTTTTTAAAAAATTGAGAACACTTTACCTAAAAGAAATATTTGAAGTTAACAAAAATAATTTTACTCTTATTAATACAGTTTATGTTTTTTTTTAGTTTAATTTTTTTTTACTTTTGAGGTTATAAAAGCCAACTAAAATTGTTTTAGTGCAAAGTTTAACAAAATAAGTAAAATTTGAAAAAACTTTTTTTTCAATCGAAAAAAAAAATTAGAAGAATAAGTGGGCACAAAATGGGAATAGTGGAGATAAATACGGTTTTAGTTGAAGTTTATTTTGAAAATAATACCAAATTTTTAGCCAAATCGAAAGGGGGCGAAAAAAAAACTCGGTGATTTGCCATGGAATGCCCCCTTTAAATATATATATATATATATATATATATATATATATATATCTATCATAGGAGGCAAACAAACAGGTGGGTCACCTGATGTTAAGTGATCACCACCGTCCATAGATACCAACAACACCAGAGGAATCGCAAGTGAGTTGCCAGCCTGTGTTGGTTGGGGAGGGGTATAGGGAAGGGGGTGGGAGAGAAGGTAGAGGGAGGGAGGTGGTCCTCATTATATATATAACGAAGTTACGGTTTAGAGCATTTCAACACAACAAACTCATACAATAATTCAACAACGCAACAGAAAAAACGCGTTATACGGAAGACTAAAAAAACGTTCAATAAAAAAAATAAGTGTCCGAGATAACAACCGTTGTGCATTGAAGTCACGTCCAAAAGCGACGCGTCCACGGCACGGCGCACACATAAATAACGCTAATGATATCCGATTCTGTTCAGCTTGCTGAAAAAAAAAATATACAGCCGAAAAAATCCCATGTAGGTATTATTGCACAACATAATATTTGATAACCGAGTGTAGGAGTGTTATTTGTTCGAACAATAGTAACGTGTGAAGAATTTAATGATGAAAATTACAATTAATTTAACGTCCATTCGATATTACTCATAAGTTTACCTCCTAAGGATAATCTACTTTTTTTAAGTTTTACATATTATTAGAAACTACTAGATTGTTTGCGCTAATACAATACATTCAAGAAACAGTTAGTCCTAAGTTTATCTCCTAAGGATAATCTACTTTTTTTAAGTTTTACATATTATTAGAAACTTGTAGATTGTTTGCGCTAATACAATACATTCAAGAAACAGGTAGTCATAAGTTTATCTCCTAAGGATAATCTACTTTTTTTTAAGTTTTACTTATTATCAGAAACTAGTAGATTGTTTGCGCTAATACATATATACATTCAACAAACAGGTAGTCATAAGTTTATCTCCTAAGGATAATCTACTTTTTTAAGTTTTACATATTATTAGAAACTAGTAGATTGTTTGCGCTAATACAATACATTCAAGAAACAGGTAGTCATAAGTTTATCTCCTAAGGGTAATCTACTTTTTTAAGTTTTACTTATTATTAGAAACTAGTAGATTGTTTGCGCTAATACAATACATTCAAGAAACAGGTAGTCATAAGTTTATCTCCTAAGGGTAATCTACTTTTTTAAGTTTTACATATTATTAGAAACTTGTAGATTGTTTGCGCTAATACAATACATTCAAGAAACAGGTAGTCATAAGTTTATCTCCTAAGGATAATCTACTTTTTTTTAAGTTTTACTTATTATCAGAAACTAGTAGATTGTTTGCGCTAATACATATATACATTCAACAAACAGGTAGTCATAAGTTTATCTCCTAAGGATAATCTACTTTTTTAAGTTTTACATATTATTAGAAACTAGTAGATTGTTTGCGCTAATACAATACATTCAAGAAACAGGTAGTCATAAGTTTATCTCCTAAGGGTAATCTACTTTTTTAAGTTTTACTTATTATTAGAAACTAGTAGATTGTTTCCGCTAATACATATACTCATTCAAGAAACAGGTGTTGGCGAGAAGATTCTAAAGAAGCATCTTTGATTTTGATTACATGTACATGTTAAAGTACGAAGAAATGAATCGCACAGTACATTTGTTTAAATGGCTTGGTCCTTATATTGTCTACTCTCCTAATTTCCATACTTCATGGTATTTTGATATGGGGCACACAAGCTAAATATGTGAGCTTCAGTATGCGAACGATGGTGACGTCTGGAAGTGACGCCTCTCTATGTGCATCCATCAAAAACGAATGTAACTGTATATGTATATTATGTTGTAATAATTAAAAATATGTTATGTATTATGAAAAGATAAAATAGATTGAGTTTTTTGTCGGTTCTTCTCGACGACTGGGTTGTTTTCCGAACCGGTGGTGGTTTTGACGTTCATAAGCGCCTTCTAAGGACCTAAATTAAATAAAGAGTATTTTGATTTGATTTTTGATTAAAGTTCCTACCTACCTACTATTCCTATTACAAAAAATGGACAGTTTAAGCAATTTATAATATGTATTATACCAACCATTGAACGCTAAGTTTCAAAAAATCGGTATCTTATGAGTAAATGCGCCCTCGCAATACGTTCATTATAACTTGCTGGATTTAGAAATCAGGCTCAGTAAGACCAGTAACGGTTTTTTATATAGACCTATTAGATTTTACAACAAAGTCCCAAAACACATTACCGATTTGCCGGATAGTAGGTTCAAGCACCATGTCAAACGGGTTTTAATGTCTATAGTCTATTACAGGGTGGATCAATATGTGAACCGATGTTGATGTCTGGAAATGACGCCCCTCTCTGTGTATCCGCTAATAACGAATGTAACTATCTAAACTTGTAACTATGCAAGTTTGTAAAAATATGGATGATGAAAATGTAAACCAGACAGAGTTTCTTGCCAGTTCTTCTCAATGACTGGGTTCTTTTCCAAACCGGTGGTAGTATTGACTTTCATAAGCGCGCCTTCTCAGGCCTAAATTGGATGAAGATTTTTGATTTGATTTATAACATTTTATGAATAAGAACATTGTACCCATGCGAATCAGGAGTCAGTCGCTAGTTTATTATATTCACTAAACAAATATTTCTAATATTTCTGATAAAAACTATGGGAATAAAATCACATTAATAACAGTTTTATATCTAACCCTAATGTCTTACCAATTGCTTTCAGTAATTCAAATAAATAAATAGATCATTATTTATATTCCTCTACTACCATTTTGTTTACTTCAACATTTGAGTAACAGAGCTCCATCTACAACATAATTTGAGTATCAGAGCTCCATCTACTAAAATAATTCAAATAAATAAATAGATCATTATTTATATTCCTCTACTACATTTTGTTTACTTCAACATTTGAGTATCAGAGCTCCATCTACAACATAATTTGAGTATCAGAGCTCCATCTACTAAAATCGCGGGGTGGTAGGGTGTCTGTACCCGACTGGATCGCGACCACCGTACACCAGGTGGAACACCCGCCATAGTGGCACGTTTGGGCGTGTCGCGTTCCGGGATCAGCCGGTGTATATCCAGCAACTGGGGGGGGACTGTCCCTGACTGGGTCGCTTTCAGGCCGGCATGACAGCGGCGACCGGCGATGGATAGTATGTCTTTCGGTGGTCGCCATTGTTTTTGGATTGTACTGTGCTTACCATCAGGCACAGTACAGTCACTTTGCCGAGCTACAATAAAAAAAAAAAAAAAAAAAAAAAATAGGTAATAAAGACTTTGTAATACTGTTTTATTTTTAACCATTCCATCTTCTTCATAATTCATAAAGAAGATAATCAGAATTTTTAATAAATAAAAAGACAAGCCCTACTTAAATGTGTCTTTTGTAATTCACTTTTAGGCTACAAAAGAAAATTATTTCCGTCAAATCAAGTATAGCATTTCCCTTTTAAATTAATAGTTTAGAGTCTTGTTTAAGAAATAAACATTCTCGACAGACAAAGCCTACGGTATAAGTTAACTAATTGTAAAATAAGAGAGAGAAATTGTGCATTCATGTCTCATTAATGTTGGTTTATGGAAAGAAAGTTTTAATTGAAGGAAGTCGCTCGCTCTGTTTTCAATTTAGCTTTTAAACCAATATTGAAATGAATGTCTTGTTAATTACTGTTAGATAACAACGGACGCAAGCCGGTTCCGGAGTGACTCTGCGTATTTTTAGAAACGTTAATTGCGTTATCGTTATTACGTCAAATTTAAATTATATTAATGAATATAACTTTATAACTAATTAGCATTATTGATTAACGTTAATTATATAGTTCTTTCATTAAATAATATTATTAGCTATCGGAAGTGGATTTATATGGCTAATATGGACGAAGTTCTATCTCACTTCTGATATTAGATACCAAAAGTTGATTTATATAAAAAAAAAATACAAATCTCTAGACGAAAACTCACATCAACAATTAAATAAGTCAAGTAGCACGATAAATCATAAAAACCCAGAGTAACAGAAATAATGTAAATCAGAAAAACTCACGCAATACAACAACAATCACGCAATACAGCCTTCCAGAGAGACGACCGAGCAAGAATGTTCCCAATGACTTGATAGACTCGTCTTTTATAGCATTCAGTCAAGTTATGATCGGCCGATAACTTTCGACCAATGGCATGTCAGGTCATTAGTAACACCCTCAATGTAGTCAATAGTAAGTCAATAGTAGTACGGGGAGAATGCTAACAATATATTTTTTCTTTAAAGTATAAAAACACGAAATGATGGTCCAGTGGTCGAAATTAGAGCACAGTTGCGGGGTGGTAGGGTGTCTGTACCCGACTGGATCGCGACCACCGTAGACCAGGTGGAACACCCGCCATAGTGGCACGTTTGGGCGTGTCGCGTTCCGGGATCAGCCGGTGTATATCCAGCAACCGGGGGGGGGCTGTCCCTGACTGGGTCGCTTTCAGGCCGGCATGACAGCAGCGACTGGCGATGGATAGTATGTCTTTCGGTGGTCGCCATTGTTTTTGGATTGTACTGTGCTTACCATCAGGCACAGTACAGTCACTTTGCCGAGCTACAATAAAAAAAAAAAAAAACAGTAAGTGGTAAATACAAAGTTTTTTCTTCGCGTATTGGTATGTAGATAAAATCATCTGTATTTCTTTTTTTTCTAAATGGTAATGTTGGAAGTAAGTTTTACACAAATATTATAGATTGCAGACGTGAAAGCATAATAATTAAATAAACTCATATTCGCATTTATAATATTGGATAAGGTAACAAATATATGCGAAGTTGCAGAATAAATGCGAAAGTGAGTGTGTTTTCTTTCACTTTCACGATTTAACTACTCAACTGATCATCGTGAAATTTTGCATACACGTTGTCAGGAATACAAGAAAGGGTATAAAACAATGTTCTGTTCCCAAGGGGTAGATTAAATCTGCTTTTACGGGAATGAAGTCACGATCAAAAGCTAGTATTATATAATCCCTTTTTACGGATACACTTTGAGCATACATCCGTCTGCGGTAATGCCGAGTCTAATAACATGAAATTAAATTTGTAAGCCTGAAAATTATACAATTTATATGTTCATCCGTTGTCACACGTGTTATTTAAACGTTTTAGAGATAAATATTACGTATTTAACTAGTTTTGTTCGCAACTTCGTACCTTTTTTCGTATATGAATAGGGGAGTATAAAAAACATTCAGTACCTCTTTCTCTTTTGTTTTTCAAACAATCTTTCTTTTATCTATTAGTTACTTTAGTACTATCAATTAAAATAATTTGAAAATAGTTGTTTTTTTTTTAATCGACGAGTCGATAATTTTATTTATAAGCTTCTATTTGTCATACTTCAATATTCTTACCTCCACTACCTCCTACTACTTGTCTACCTTTTTGGAAAATAGGTAACTTCAATCTCCACTTCAGATTACTATTAAGATATATTTAAGTCGTCCAGTATATGTATAAGATTCTGCATTAGTTGTCGTTATTCATGAACTATGATGAATTAACAAGATTAAAATGCATAATCTAGGTTTTCACATACTAGGTTCTCTAGAAGCTTTATTATGCGTACGCTAGCGTTGCGGAATGAGTTACCTGGTACAAGTTAACACAGGGTTATACTGTGAGGCACTTCAAAAATGGATTGAAACAAACATTTTCTAGTCGTCAACACAACAGTGATGCTTCTGGTGTTGCAGTTGTCCATAGGCGACGGTAATCATTTAACATAAGATGGCCCGTGTTCGTTTGTTGCCCTTTGGCATAAAGAAACGCTAAACTAACAAATTCCAAAAATCTTTATTATACCCACTTTACAATTAACCACGTCGATAGACGTACGTTCTGGGGCTCTGTTTTTTTTTTAAAAAGGAAATTTCTCTCACCACACTTTTTTTATCTGGATAAAACAAGGTATGGCGTCTCGGCGCGAGACTTAACAATATGACCGATTCCGAACGACTGAGTAAAAAAAACTGTCTGTAAAATGGCATTACAGTGCCTTATATATTATTTCACATATAGCTTGCTTAGCATTTAGCAATATTAATATAATATCATAACAGTTCGAACTCTTGCAACTGAGTTGGAGCTCTCGATGAAGGAAAAAGTACTGACGAAACTATATCATGGTGGTAGGTCTTTTTCTAAAAACACCTAGTTAGTCACAACCCTTAAGTTGAAAATCTGTCACGAAGCACCACGGGGTATTCCAAGAGCTGCACTTGGAAATCAGTTCCACTCAAAGTTTAGCGTGTTTACCACCTTAGACTAAATAATTTTTAACATCAGATTAGATTGTAAACAAACATTAAAATGTATAAAGTGTAAAAAAAATAATGTTACAAAATACGTCATAGTCGGTCGGTCAGGAATGCCAATCAAACACTCCGTGACTATTTATCCGGGTAAAGCTTCGCTTTATAAGAACTTCCACATAGAAGTGCGTGAAGATCAACGCCCTTTTATCTGACATACTGTGGAAGTCAAAGCAGTTAGTATTTGCTCAAATTTCCCCAAAATGATTTAGTAACACAAAAATAATAGTATGGATCAGGTTATTGTTATTTAAGTGATACGTCGATTCTATATAATCGCTCTTATGTATAGAATTGATATATCTCTAATATTGTGGCGCTGGTAATGTTCCGGTGGCGTTGAAGTCTCGCCTCTCGGGTGTGTCGTAGCGGTACCGGACGTAGCCATTAACAATAAACAAGTTTATAAGGTTTCTTGTTCATATTTTTAAATTTGAATTTCTAATAGACATTAGACTCTACAAATGATAGTAATGTAAAAAAGGTAGATTCTCAAGTAAGTTTAGTAAAGATAGACGTAGCTTAATTTCAATGCGGAAAAGAAATCAAATGAAATCCAAACGTTAAAGAGTAAAAAGTATAATCAGAGACTTTAGTTAACTGTAACTGGATCTTTATTTGAAAAGGAATCTCTGTAAATTAAAAGGGAAATGTTAATTTTCATTGAACGGAATTACGTAAGCTATAAATAAATTTTTTAAATTCACTACTTTACGCTTGTAAAAAATTAATTAATTTTTTTTTTCTTACGACAGCAACGTGTTAATAATGAAATCATTGGATTTCTAAAAAAAATGCGATTTATGTTTATTCAAATTGGTTGCCCAGTTTGGCTTCGTACCATTTACCATGTAATGAAACAAAATGGCAACTAAACAACTCGACGTCAATCTGTTAATTCGGTCAATATTTAAAAAAATCTTGCTACTGCTTTCTGTTTTAGTCATTCACTTTTTATATGGACATTTTATAACTCTTAATTTTCCGTAACATTTTTGTAACATGTACTTTTATAAAAATCTAATTTTAACAATTACAAACACGAGCGTACACTTCTTTAAATCGTTGCCGGACGCACCTGCGACTCCTCCGATGCTGCTAGTGTCTATGGACGGTGGTGATCACTTAACATCAGATGAGCCACCTATTTGTACAATATAATATATATACTACTATTCGATATAATAAAACCTTCTTGGTACTGCAAAGTAATAGTATAATGCTTGAAACGTAAAAGATAATTCTGATAAGAGTGTAAAAATAGAATAGTAGAATAGAATACTACACTCAACAACGCATCACAAAAGTAATCAAATAATACGCATTATAAACATGAATTGAGCAATTAGATAAATGCATCATTTGAACTTAATCGAAAACTATCAAAGCCTGCACTAGATCTTATGGTAATGAAGATATAGTCGAAAATCGTAAAGCGATAATTATACCTAATGGATAGTAATAAATACACAGACTAGGCTGCAGTGTTTCAAGTCGAGGATGTCAGCTAACCAGACCATACTAAACAATGACACAGTACTATATATAATACAAAGTCCTTTTATTCGGTAAGAAAGTCGCAGCCCGATAACCATACTAAAAATACACGCAGTTGCTGAGCTACAGTTTTTTTAAATCAAGGATGTCAATTAACCAGACAACACTAAACAATGGCACACTACTATGTCTAATATAAAGTCTTCCTATTAGGTAACTAAAATAGAATAACGAAACCGTAGTATTACGTCGGTAAAGTCCTCTAACCAGACTGCATATTGCGGGATTCTCTGAGATATTTCAGTCACGTCGTATTCCGCCAGTACGCTTTCCCGCGGATCGACATAAATACTCTAATGCCGTTTGACTCTTCCCAACTGTTCTGCATTAACTGATAATTTATTTAAACTAGTGTACTGCCCACGGCTTCTAAGTATATGAACTTCAGTATGATTCGATATCGATTTCAAGTCTCGTACTAAACCACAACGCCTTAGATATTGCGATATTAAGAAGAACGATAGATTGTCTAGCGAATTATGAGTAGGAAAAATAGGGTTCTCCGATTCAAAAGAAGTTATTTTTTAATTTGTAAGACTTTGATAGATATCCACATTGCTTAGTTGTGCGTTATGATGGAAAATGTGTGCATTTGACTTCTTTATTTGTAATGAACATTGATGTATTTTATTTATTAGGTGCAGTCGTAAGATTTTAGAATTTGTCAACAATCTCACGTATTATTAAATCATGATGGGGCTTAGAATGCATAACACTAAATCTAGAAGAGGCCTGAATTGCTGGAACATACTTATAAGTGTTTAGTGAGGGATTTCCAATTTGAAAGGGTTAATTATTTAGACGGGTATTAGAAATAACCTTCTCCTATGTTATGGTTTAATCATTTTTTTTTTCTTCGGATAAACTATAACTATTGTGTTATAGACCAGCTGTGCCCGCGATTTCGTCTACATGAAACCTTATGTAAAAAACAGTGATTAATACAGTCAACTGAATGTATTAAGTTCATTTACTTATCTACTTTTCTCTCGTACTTACGCCGCGTCGTCATTAAAATTACAATAACTTTTGATAGAGTGGACCGATTTTAATGAAACAAAGACTGTTATTTTATATTGTTATTCTCGAAGATATGCTTTATGATTTTCTTGATATTGTTTTATTGTGAACTAAGTATTTTAGGAATGATGCGTGTTCATACAAACAGACAGACATAAATTTCTAAAAATGATTGAAATGTATTTTATTACTTACTAGCGGGCCCGGCAGACGTCGTCCCGCCCTGATTATAAGAAAATCCTTGACAAATGATATACCAAAACGTTCTTCATGAATCAATTTATCCACTGGTGAAAACAGCATGAAAATCCGTTCAGTAGTTTTTGAGTTTATCGCGAACAGACAGACAGACGCGGTAGGGGACTTTGTTTTATACTATGTAATGATTTCTAGACACCTGCAACAATTTTTTTTCACATAAATCGAAAAATGTACAGACACGTTAGATTTACAATCTTATTATAGGTATGTATAGATTGATGTGATTAGTTAACGTGAAACTGCAGGACCGTCTGTCTGTTCGACTTCGTACTATAAAAGAGTATATTTCTTATACACCAACAGTTTTATTATGTTATAAACAAAATGTTTTAATTAGCGTTGAAAATGTTATATTGACTCATAGAACTCTTATTAATTTTGAGTTTCTATACCTTTTGTTAGATTTAACAGAAATAGGATAAAAATAGACCGTATCATTTACCAAATGACGGCATATTATTTCTCATTAATTATTATCAGTGACAAGCGACACACGGGTGTCCGTCTGCGCGCGTACAATTGGTCCAGTCGGACATAAATCATTGCTAGCTGTTTGTAACGTATTATTTGTTATTGTGAATATCATTACAACAATAATTTAGATACATTTTACTGTATATTGTACTTATAAACAAAAGTAATGTTGACATTCATGTTTCTGTAATCACCATGACATTGGGCAAACAATAGTAGAGTCCTCGTCAATCATTTTGACCGCTCTGAATATAGCATTAAGTTCGTTCTTGCCCTTAATACCGTGAAGAGTTCAATACAGAATAAAGTAAATGTATTAACAGGAATCTAAAACTGGCATTGATTTATCCTTAAGTTGTTTTGATATAATGTAATAGCTATTTATAGCTAAATTTCTGTTCTACGTGTTTATGTTCAGAGCGATCAAGAAACACCAAAGGAGTCGCAAGTGCGTTGCCAGCGTGTGGTTGGGGGAAGTGGGAGTGGACTGGAGGGGGAGGTAAAGGTAGGTAGGGCTCCGGCGTTCTCACTGACCGAACAAAACGCAACAATGCAAGCACTGTTACTTCACGTCGATTTTCTGTAAGAGGGTGGTAGTACCCCGAACGAGCCGACCCATTCATGCTGAAACCAGTAGTAGCATCAGCGTGACTCTACCACCTACAAAAGTTTGGTAAGGATTGTACTCTATTATTGTAAGAATTACTATCATGTATTACAGACCTGTAGATATAGACTTAAGTGCCGTCCGCGCTTGGTCCCCAGCTAATACTTCAGGCATATAGCAACCGCTTGTATACACAAGCTTATGCCTGCAACTTAGGTATAGGTCGGTTTTTATACATTTAATTGTAATTTTGACGTTAGTATTTAACCTCTACTAAAACGAAATGTAAACTAGATCATACTCTCGAAAGTTTTTTATCTGCTAATAGAAGTTTCATCAAAATAGATTCATATGTTTCTAAGATTAGCCCAGAAAAACAGCAGACTCTTCAATTTCATTTATATACAGGCTGACAGTTTAGACAGTAGCAATATTTATGGAAGATAGTCTGCACTCGATTCTCGTCCTAAATCAATATAAACAGGTGCTTAATATTTGACATAATTGTCAAGAAAAGTACAAAAATTATACGCAATGCTCTACGCTTTTATATTAAAGTACAGTATCAATGACCATGAGGCGATTTCACTTTCACTTGAAACTGAACGTAGGAACGGTGTGAACAAAACGAAAGGATTTTTCCGTTTTATTATCGAAGGTTATTAAGTCCGGGTAGCTCCTTATAGTTTTGGGCATCGGTCATCGTACCTAGGTTTGTTACGATTGTGTTTATACTTTTGAAAGTCGTAGACCAAACTTTAACTTAGGGTCTCTTTATTATTTATTAATATTTGTTCTGATATTATTATTTTACATGTTAGACTAACTACTAGTTTTATAACCTAAATGACCAGTGATATTAAAATTTTAATTCAACAAATAACATCGGGCAATCGATTTGATTTTGATTGATTTAATACTAGGAAATAAGGAATATATGAAATGCATCACTAGCGACATATTTATTCGTTTTCAATCGTGATACGTTAATGGTTACTAAAGTATTATATCCTAGAATACTGTAACTGTAATATATGTTATTCATTGTAGCTATATTCTTTGGGATTTTTTTTATCACATTCATCACGTATCACGATTGAAAACTAATAGATATGTCGCTATTGATGCATTTCATATATTCCTTATTTCCTAGTATTAAATCAATCAAAACGAAATCAATTGCTCGATGTTGTTTGTTGAATTAAAATTTTAATATCACTGGTCATTATGTTATGCTAAAACTACTTTACTGTAATAGTAATCGCTATTTAGAGTACCTCCCTTTATAACGGAGAGAGTAATTTTGAAATAATATGTGTCCCGATTAAGTTGGTTCTTTGAATTTTTAAATGAACATTTATGAATCATTTATTTTTTGTATTGATGTTAAAAATAATAATACTTTATGTTTTGTATATTTTTTTTTCAATCGCAACATCTTTTTCAGTTCATGGATTTCCCTAATCGTACACTTTTTATATTAAGTACTAGCGGGCCCGGTAAACGTTATCCCGCCCTGATTATAAAAAAAATCCTTGACAAGTTATATACCTAAACGTTCCTCATGAATCTCTTTATCCATTGGTGAAAACCGCATGAAAATCTGTTCAGTAGTTTTTGAGTTTATCGCGAACAAACAGACAGACGAGGTAGGGGACTTTGTTTTAAACTATGTAATGATTTAATATTATTTTCAAGTGACTTACAATAAAGATTCTCAATCAATAGCAGTAATGGGATCAAATGACATAGTTTGAAATAGCGTAATCTGCGATTAGATCTTTGATTTTTAATTCAAATGGACGCTTATTTTAATTGATAAATAAGTGATAACATTTTTACAAGATAGATAAAAAATATTCAGAGCGAATGTAAGTTCAAGATTGCAATTAAGATACGGCTGACTTTAATATTATTGTGAAAATAAAATTGAGAGATAAAATGTCAAAACTTGTAAAATGCCGACGACTCTAAGTACGAAAGTTTGATGGAAATGTGCTCGTGAAATAAATTGAAGAGAATTATTTATGTAAGCTTACGTAATGCTAAAATGTACAAAAAATACTACTAAGTATTCGGTCTGGGTGTCAGGTTAATTTTGTCTGTCAAAAATTATATTTTCCTTTCCACTGGTATACAGGACATGAAAAAATGGCAGTAAGTCTAATCAGTTTACATATTCGTGTCATGATCATGTAAGCCACATATTATTGCCATATATATATGGGAGTGAATAATGATTACGTACTGCCGTAACTAGTCCTTTACTAGTTTATTGTTTTAGTTTTTCAATTTCAACTCTTCAATTGTTGCAAATTTACGCTATTATTTAAAAATGATAAAAATCATGAACAAAATGTTGTTTTATGTCTTTAAGGCATTTTTTTGTAAAAAAAACTATAAAAGATTGTGAAAGTCATCATATATTATTTTAGGTTGAACTTTAACTGCGAATAACTTTTAACCGAGTTGACTTAGCGAAAAATTATATCAGACCTTTTTTGTAGGCCATTCTATTTCCTACAAAATTATGTATTTACTTTTACCACAGAATAACTCGTTGAGATACAACAAAATTCGAAAAAGAAACATAAAAATTTCCCGTGTAATTTAAATGGGAAATCGAAAATCACGATGTGACACCTCTGAAAATTAATATTAAGAGCTCAAACTTTACCAGAATTTTTTTTTCGTCTTCTTGGACGATAATTTCGTGGTAGCTAAAAAAAAAATTAAAAGTTTTTTTTGGCCCACCCTACTTACTATACATCCATATACAAATAGGCTAAAATAAATCAGTTCAATAACTTTTCCTCCTTTGTTTTTTAACAGACTTTCCTTTTATTCCTCTGGTAGCTGTTAATGAGATTTAGTTTTATTAAGGACGCGCTTTTTTATTTCGGATGGTTTACAGCAGACCAACGGCCGTAGCTGGTATTGACCAACAGCTCACTTGCACATACAGGAACCCGATGGATGTAGCCTATGCGCTGAGTCAAGTATACGACGGTATATACTCACCGAAACCGATAGTGAGATCTCTGAGCATCAGGGGATATCAGGGCGAACAAATATCCTCCCATACCCCCGACACTCTCTTCCTGGTACACACACAAGAAGAGAAAAAAGCCCTGATAAACAAGGGCTACGGGGTAGGGGAAGGATCGCGCGTTCTGACAGTCCACGAATCCCAGGGATTGATTGACCTTCAAATCGGTGGTGATCCTGCAAACAAAGAGCAGAAGGATGCAAATCCACGATAGTGTTTCACATGCTATAGTGGCAGTATCCAGACACACCCACACCTGTGTCTACTATACCGACGTGACTGATGACGCGGTTAGTAGGTTTATCCGTCGGGCCATGGACGCTCCGGCGCGGCATATTGTGGATTATAATTTAAAGATGGCGATAGAGGACCGGAATGAAACTGCCATAAAGGCAATAACGTCTTTATATAAATAAATAAAAAAAAAACCAATAACAATAAAAATAAATATATAAAAAAACACCCAATAGATGCTCACAGATACGATTTTTAACTTAACTTACACTTAAAAAGCTATAGCAAAAAAATGGTGCGGACCGAGAGTCAGCAGAAAAAAAAAAAAAAAAAAAAAAAAGGACGCGCTCTCAAAAAAGGTCCATTTTCACTGTTTTTCGCTATGAATACAACAAAACTATTGAACTTTGGTAAACATAATGACTAACTACAGATACATTGAACCTTTAAAAATGATGTACAGATGGTTGTTTTTGAAAATTTATAGGTTTCAATTTAAAAGAAATCAACTCTCCGTAGTCCCCTCGCGCAAAACAGCCTGCTTTACGGTATGAAAATCTCAGTAAATTTACTTTTTTCTGAATAAAAAAAAAACTTGCTTATGCTACATAAAGTCAAGTTTAAATGACATAAAATAAAATTCAAGTTATCTATACTACATCTGAGAAAAAAATTATTTAGTTGTAAACAAAATTTCTCGATTTTATGTCAGTTACGTAGACCTTAACTTCTATGAAACAAGGTCCAATTTATTTCTTTATTTAGATTCGATGTAAACAAAAGTATCTCCTATCTAAATCTCTGAGTGCATATTTAATGTTTGTAGCTAATATCTATATGTAGTAAAATTCATTTATTACGATATAGTTACTCACCTAGCCCATGAGGAATTAAACATTAATCAAACACTATGATACTTTTCAGCGTAAACTCTATATTTCTAGCTACTCTAAACTATACAAAAATTTTGTAATCACGACAAAGATACGCATCTAGCCCATGAGAAATGAAACTTTCATCCGATACTGTGAGACTGAACATCTGAACCCAAACCTGATGTTTGTAGCTACTATGAATTCTAAAGTTCAGTTATCATGTTACAGCTACTCACTTGGTCTATGATATGAAATATTTAGCTGACACTATGACACTAAACCTCTGAGTGTAAACTCGATGTTTCTAACTACTATCTATACTAAGATTCAGTTATCATAAATACTGTCTTCTTCAAACTTTAAAAAATTTAAACCTTGCTCCTACACTGGGAGACTAAACATCTAAGCACAAACTTGATGTTTCTAGCTATTATCTATGATCCAGTTACCACAATATTACTTCTCATGAGAATGTTGAACAATTATACCTTGATCGGGCACTAAGGGGCTAAATATTTGAGCACAAATTCGATGTTTCTGTCTATGACGTATACATATTTAGGTTTAGTTATACTGTTCTTGACACAAACACAACAAAAAGTAGAACATTAATAATAAGAAAATATTGTAATATTTTTATAAAAGTATCAAAGTCGTTTAAAGTGCTCTATAATTCCACGGTTATCAGTTGTCGTGTCTGTGTGCGTGAGCTATACGTATCTTACTAGATACGTCCTACTGGACTCGATGCCAAAATCCAACTGCGAAAAATTGAGATCGCGTCCTTAATAAAAACTTTTAGTTTGACAAGATTTTTTCACAGTAATAATACATTTTAAACGATGTAACTAAATATCAGTGTAAAAGCATTGTAGGATTTATTTGTATAAAAAAATGTACCCACAATTAATTTATATCACAACACAGTTCTCATGAAACAAACCCATTTCCACAAGAAAAAAGTCGCGGGTACTACCTAGTATTTTGTGAAAACAAACAAAAGTTGATAATTGCAGTTCACACGAAACTACTGAGTTGATAAATAGGATGGGAAAGTTTTCATAGGATCGTGGAAGGTTGCTCCTCCAGTTAACTGTGCTTAGCATTTTATTCAGCAAAGCTTTTACTTTAGTTGTCTCGTGTCAGTAGGACGAACCCGAGCTATGAATAATGTAGAACTACGGCGTATTCCGTAATTCTAATGTATTCCGGATTTAATTATTCCTATAAAGACCAAAGATCCTTCATAGTATCACAGTAAAATTGAATGTTGACTAACATCAAAACTAAATTCTACTTTGATATTAATGGTTCGAGAAATTCTTATGGTGATACTAGTTTTTTCCCGCGTCTTTAATGGCGTTAACGTATCCTCCGGGAACAGTACTCTTTTTGATAGATTTTTGGCGACTGAAAATCAAACCTGAAATCTACAGTTACCATATGTCCTTTTCCGAAATCCTGGCAACGTATATGAACAATTACTGATAATCGGTTGAGTATGGTTATGAGCCTTCAGTCAGTTTTTGTAGGTGGTACAGTAACGCTAAACCTATTACTGGTTTCAGCAAGAACGGGTCGGCTCGCCTGGGGCAGTACCACTCTCTCACAGAACACCGACGTGAAGTAACAGTGCTTGCATTGTTGCGTTTTGTTTGGTCAGTAAGAGTGCCGGAGGACCACCTCCTCTCCCCTTCCCCCTTCCCTTCTCCCTTCCCTTCCCCCTTCCCTTCCCCCTTCCCTTCCCCCTCCCCCTCCTCCCAAACACAGGATGGCAACGCACTTGCGACTCCCATGGTGTGGCTAGTGTCTATGAACGGCGGTGATCGCTTGACATCATGTGACCCACCTGTTCGTTTGCCTCCTAAGATATAAAAAAATAAATTATCATAACCTAAATTTATTAAAACTTTAACATAACTCTACGACACGTTTGATCTTTGTACTTGCATATAGCGACCTCTGCCCCACCACACACTGACTCTGACACACCAAAACACCGTACGAAACATGTTGCTACGGAAGTATATTATTTTATTTTTTACTTTTAATATATATTCTAAATGCGATTAAACGCTAGCAGTAAATATATAGGTCTACGAAGGCTTCGGAATGGTTATGAATCTAGATCATGTTTTTTTCTATTTTTAAGAGCTTTCATCCAAATGGATATTATATATATCAACCCTATTATACTCTACCATTTAAGAATCTTTTAAAAGAGAGTCTTTGATAAGATATCACCATTTACTTATATAAAATCGTGTCAGTATTCGGACAAGTTTCTACGAAATTTCTATCACAAATACCTATATTTTGACAGCATACTATTCATTCATCAGCTTATAATTATACTATTCATCTGCAAACCTCTTTCGATCCTATTCTTAGCTCATTCCGTGAGTAAATACATCAAATCAGCAATAGCTCATGGGTATTATATTCTATACATATAATAAGAATGTAAATCTAACGTTTCTGTTCTTTTTTGATTTTCTTTAAAAAAATTATTGCAAGTATCTAGGAATAAGTAATAGAATATATTCCAATCATTTTTAGAGATGTCTGTCCTTTTTTTTATTGTAGCTCGGAAAATGACTGTACTGTGCCTGATTTACCGTAAAACTGTGGCTCCAAAAATCAGCAAGCGTGGTGCGGTTATGAAAAGGAGAGGAAAGAATCAAATTGAATAACTCTTCAGAACACTCGCTAAGATACAGGCGGTAGAACATGCTTAGTGAGGCAATGCCTGTCTGTCTGCCTGATTGTATGAACACGCATCACTGCTAAAGTACGGGGTTCACAATAACACTTCATTTTAAAATTGTAAAGCATGTTCTCGGAAGCAACTTAGTGTTTGTTTCATTAAAAGCGGTCCACTCTATCAAAAGTTCTTGTAGTTTTAATGACGACGCGGCGTAAGTACGAGAGAAAAGTAGACAAGTAAATGGACTTAATACATTCTGACTTTATTGATCACTATTTTTAAATAAACTTCTCACGCAGACAAAGTCGCGGGCACAGCTGGTCTTCAATATTAGTAATATGAACTCTTATAAAGAGAATACGGTATAGTACAGTTTACGTAATATGATGAAACAGGCATAAATTTTCGTGTATATTGTTTTATCGATAATATGTCAAGATCAATTTGTTGAGAATCTCGAAAGTCACGTTCTTGGAGCAGTTTCACGCATAATCCACAGATTTATTTAATGAACAAGCTACATAAAAGCTTTTTGGTTTACTGTAAACAAGGTAAGAATTCATTAGCCGCTAAGCAGATTTCCTGTACGTGACTCTCAGGTGATAAAATGCGACGGCGGTGTTTAAAGACCTTCCTCAAACTATTTAACGAAATTTTTCAGTCTGTCCCGAGGAAGATTGAAAACGTGATTTCCGACAATTTCAAAGTTTAAATAGGTGGTAGAGCCACGTTGAAGCTATTACTGGTTTCAGCATGAATAGGTTAGCTCGCCCGGGGTAGTACCACCCTCTCACAGAAAACCGACGTGAAGTAACATTGCTTGCATTGTTGTGTTTCGTTCAGTCAGTGAGAGTGCCGGAGGACCATCTCCCCCCCACTTCCCCCTCCTCCCACTCTCCCAACCTCTCTCTCCCAAACACAGACTGGCAACACACTGGCGACTCCCTCGGTGTTGCTAGTGTCTATGGACGGTGGTGATCACTTACCATTAGGTGATCCACCTGTTCGTTTGCACCCTCTAATATAAAAAAAAGAAAACTTTAGATAATTATACAAATATTATAAAGCTGAAGATTTTGTTTGCTTGAACGCACTAATTTCAGGAACTACTCTGGTCCGATTTGAAAAAATCTTGTAGTTTTAGATAGCTCATTTATCGAGGAAAGCCATAGGCTATATATTATCACCCTGAGACCAATAAGAGCAGGTCACCAATGAAGAATGTGTCAAAATCGGGTTTTTGCCTATTGAGAGCTTCCACTGCGTGTTAGTGTTAGCCCAATGTAATTATAGCATGCGGACGAAGTCGCGGGCAGAAACTAATTTCAAATATAAAAGCTAACACACTTATCAATAATTATTATTAACATTAAAACTAAACGGATATACTGAAACTTCATTTATAGGCCGTTTTACGTAAGATTCACACCTGTTGGCAGTATTAATTTTTCTAAGAATGATTGATTACCTTAGGATCTAATAATAAGGTGAGATTATATTTCGTAGTTATTCTTCGATTATTTACTAGATTATTATTATTCCTTTGTTGCTGAAATTTTTTAGTAATTAAGCAAATATTCCGGCAAAGTACAATTTTAATTACCAAATTATATAAAATTGCAAAATCTATTTTTTTAAAGCTCAACTAACAAATAACAAGCTCAAACCATCAACTATGAAAGCATCACTGAGATGTGATCAATTCTTTAAATATTTTATAGTTTATTTTTGAGGAATGTTATAGCATCGCACTATGAGTTTTAATATCGGATCGAAAACGAAACAACTTTGCAGGCGGGCCGTGTGTCGCGTCGCGGAGTACCGGGGATAGATGGCGGGTAAAAATCTATACCCTGGGACTATGTATATTACACCATATAAAACAAAGTCCACCACCGCGTCTGTTTGTTCGTGATAAACTCAAAAACTACTGAACGGATTTTCATGCGGTTTTCACCAGTAGGTAAAGTGATTAATAAGGAAGGTTTCGTATATAATTTGTCAAGGAGTTTTTTTTATAATCAGGGCGGGACAACGTCTTCCGTGCCCGCTAGTTAAATAATAAATTTGCTTTTTATTTAATTATAATGATTCTAAATGAGGTTTAACGAATATAAAAATCGAAAAACGTAATTATAATACTCTTATTTAATTTCTTTAAAAGTCTTATTTACTAATAAAACTTCATCAAAATCTGTTAAACCGTTTCGACGACTAGCCTGTACAAACAACATACATTTCAATTTTATTTAAATCCACAAATATCCCAAATTACACGTTACCTATATTATAAAATGCGACCCGCAACAAAATACAAATGAAAAATAAAAAGATGGTGTGTGCTTATTACCACACGACAGAAGTGAAAACTTATAAATAAATACATGCATATTTGACTTATATAGTTTTCTTAGTTTACATTAAATAAATAATAGTAATGCTTAAATACGCACAATATATGTAATTGAAATATACTGATTATATACAAAACTTACAATATTATAATGCGTAGTTATAAAAATGTAATCATTGTAACTATGCACTTTTTGTCAGGTAATAAGCTCGATGACGAGTGCACCAATGACCCGAGCGCGTTTGATGTCGAGTAGAGCCGAGTAAACCCGATTCAACATCACCGACCCGACCGTGACGGCTCTCGTTCGATTTACGTTTAATGCGCTTAAAATCTCACTTCAATAACTTTATATATACTCTATATATTTAATTATACGGCTACAATTAAAACATAGTCATATAGTTAACCTTAATATGAGTAGGGTAACACCCAAATACACATTTTCAAATTATTCCCTCAGGTGTTAAAATCCGGTTCAAATGAGAACTGCAAAACTAGCTGTTATATAATAAAACATGGAATACGACAAGCCAACTGTATTCCTCCATTTCAAACTATTCCAAGAGTTGTCCCTCAAACCTGGTCCCCACTCATAAACAAACTTGTAATCTTTTCCGCCTCGCTCAAATTGAATTTATAGTCAACAAAGCTGTTTCCAGGAGACCACGAAAAGATAAACTCAGATTTGCCGGGGAGCAATTAAAACTTTACCTTGAAACTAACTTCGTTAGCGGAGTAGTGTTCCTCGAGTAGGAATTATGAACGCAGACGAGAAATATGTCTGCTTTTACTTTTGAAGGCTGAAACCGTGGATCGAGGCGTCGGACTGTTAAATTGGGGCCCGGAACAAGAGAGTGGTTCATGTAAATTTACAGTTCTTTTAGTATTATAATATTCTATAAAATTAACTTTAATTAATAAAGAAACGTATTTAATATACATTATTAATTCAAACATAAAAAGTTGATATAAAAACTAAAGATAGCTAAAAATAAATGTACCTATATGAAAAACTGATGTTAAGATGAAGCGTTTTCTTCATTTACTTCAGAATAATTTATCTTAGTTTCGTAAACCATATCGATTAATGTATACCGAATCCATAAAACAAGCCTAATTTGACCACGAAACCTTGAAAACCTGCATTTTGTAAAGGACCGGCATGATCTAAATACTAGAAACTGTAACAAACTGGTCGTCCCATGTTTCAGACTTAGTATAACCAGTAATAGTTTCTTAGGTAATGGTGTTAGGTTTTACAATAAAGCCCCAAAAGATATTACCGATTTGCCGAACTGTAAATTTAAGCGCCATGTCATGCAGGTTTTAGTGTGGAAAGTATATTTTAGAGTGGATCAATACGTGAACGATGGTGATGTCTGGAATTGACTCCTCTCTGTGCATCCACTAAAAACGGTATTGTAACGAATAATGTATTCGAAATGTATATATATGTTAAAAAGATGTACCCGATCGAGTTTCTTGCCGGTTCTTCTCGATGACTGGGGTGTTTTCCGAACCAATGGTAGTTTTGACGTTAATAAGCGCCTTGTTAGGGCCTAAACTGAATAGAGTATTTTTGATTTCATTTGATTTGAGGAAGAGAGAGTATTATGGATATATTTTCATGTCGTCTGACCAGTTACCAACCTAACATTAAAAATACATTGCCAATATAGATGTTTTCAGGGGACGTCACTTGAAAGCCAGCTCTCTCCAGGCTTAGCGGATCCCCTTTCCGGGCTACATCCTCAATTAATGAATCATATGAAATTGTAGTCAAATGATAAAACCTATAAACAACTATAAAGCTGTAAAAGTATAATAAAATAAATAAAACAGATAATAAATGCATTAAAATTTCAACTAACAATTTTATTGTACTACAAATTATATGAGTTCTGTCACTGACACTTATTCTCTACACTTTTCATTGTTACACTGCACGCACCTTACGTTTTTCGTTTAAAATCTTACAAATATTTCAAAATGATCGAAAATTCGTAATCTGCAATTTTCATTCTATATTTTCATATTCATTCATTTCATTTCATATTGCATATCTATAAGGGCTTAAAAGACCGTATACGATTTGAAATATTTATGAGAATAAATTACATTATTTAGTTCTTTTTAGTTTCTTTTAATTACGTTATATTGCCAATATGTTTATTAACACCCTCCGCAAACAACAATATATGATGCACAACTACCTACCCGTGGTAGAGGTACCTCGCGGACTGGGAACACAAATACTGGGAGTATTTACACAAAAAAAAATGTTTATTAATAAAGTGGCTGATTCCCATCTGCTTTATTGGCTATTAATAAATAATAAAGAGTCAATTGAATCCAAAAAGTAAATAGCCGTAAAGAAAGAAAGTAAAGAAGCATCTACGAAAAAATCCGCATCGAATGGTCATGATCTTGTGCTAGCATTTTCAGTTGTTTTATGACGTGATTCAGACTTTAAGGAACTGTATCTTAATTATATATTAGATTATAGATAGATATACTCTGCGTTAAGTGTTGATGTGTGATATTTAGCTACCCTTATTTTTTTTTTCTTACTTTTTTGCATCTTTTTCGAACCTAAGCTATAATAAAAAGTCTCTAGCTCATCAGAAAGATATTAAAAACCAATTTTAAAATTCAACCCGAACAGATATCATGAAAGCAAGTTAATGAAAATGTGTTTAAAAAGTATAATATATATAACTAGCGGGCCCGGCAGACATTGTCCCGCCCTGATCATATAAAAATCCTAGACAAATTATATACTAAAACGTTCCTCAAGAATCACTTTATCCACTGGTGTAAACCGCATAAAAATCCGTTCAGTAGTTTTTGAGTTTATCGCGAACAGACAGACAGACAGACGCGGTAGGGGACTTTGTTTTATACTATGTAATGATATATAAAATAATATTAAAAGAGATATAAAACACTGTATCCGACTATAAATGTGATTTAGGTAACAAGTACTTGTAGTTTCAATTCATACCTAAAAAATAATAAAGATTTCTTGAGTAGCCTCAGAAGGACGGCGGTTAATTGTAGTAACAGGTTTCCAGATCGCAGCATTAAAAATTTGCAATGAATATGGAACATCATGTTCTCTAACCGTAAGTCGAACGTATGATATTATGACACATATCTTACAAATTAGTTGAATACTGTGATATTTTCTCGTAAATCACTGTAGTATTCAGCTAAAAGGCACGCCAACTTAGAAGAGCTGAAGTAAGAATTCATCGATCAGTTTGGGCTTATCGATCAGTCTGTTACTTGAATACTATACAAGAAATAAAACGTTAGTTTAATACTTATGGAAAAAAGTCTAAAATGTTTTCGAAATACCCATTATTTAATTGATGAATTCTTGACTCATTTCGGTTATGACACAAAGCGAAATATTGCAATAAATGAATTTGTAGACGTTCGTTAAATGCAGATATGAATTTTATAATGAAAGACGAAATTCTCTCTAAGAATAAAAGCGAAGGAGCTTGAATTCATTTACGACAATAACTGAAAATCTTTAGAAGTTCATCGCTATTCATATAACGAATTAATGATTTTGCTATTTCAATAGATATTTTTTTCAAAGGCGAGTTTTATTCGTTCTTGAACATCTTTCACCGGACTGATGGGAATATAGTCGGGCCAGACCTCTTTATCTAAAGGGTGTTAATCCTTAACTCGATCGCTTTACTTTTATCTGTTCGTTTTATAATAAATAATAAAACGTCTTCTTAAAGGGATTTCTAAATCAGGCGGATTTTTCTTGATAATGTAATATTATTTCTTCAAAGAAAAAGTAATATATTTTCATTTTAGATTCACATACAATTATCGCAAATATTACTACGTACATAGATGAGCAGTTACATTTCAAAATCCTTCAAATATTAGACGTGGTAGAGCCACGCTGAAGTTACAACTGGTTTCAGCATGAATGGGTCGGCTCGTCCGGGGTAGTACCACCCTCTCACAGAAAACCGACGTGAAGTAATAGTGCTTGCATTGTTGTGTTTCGTTCGGTCAGTGAGAGCGCCGGTGGCCTACCTGCCCCCTCTCCCTTCCCGCCGTCCCCCTCACCTCTCCCCCTTCCCCACCAACACAGGCAGGCAACGCACTTGCTACTCTTCTGGTGTTGCTGGTGTCTATGGACGGTGGTGATCACTTAACATCAGGTGACCCACCTATTCGTTTGCCTTCCTATGATATAAAAAAAAAAACAGATAAATCCGTTTCTGATATTATACGATACTTTTCAAAATCTTTAAATTTTGTACCTGTAAAATATGAAGATGCTAAAAAAAACGAAAAACCTTATGAACGGCAAAATTTGAAATTCGTTCTCGGTGTATAAAAACTGGGAATTAAAAAAAAATAAACATGTTATATGAACAATTAAAATTGGATTTAGCTCATTTTTAACTGTAACGGCTCATATGTTAAATATTTGAAATCGAAATCTTATTCTAATCATTACATAGTATAAAACAAAGTCCCCTCCCGCGTCTGTCTGTCTGTCTGTTCGCGATAAACTCAAAAACTACTGAACGGATTTTCAAGCGGTTTTCACCACTGGATAAAGTGATTCTTGAGGAAGGTTTTAGTATATAATTTGGCAAGGATTTTTTTATAATAAGGGCGGGACGACGTCTGCCGGGCCCGCTAATATATTATATTCTTTTTACTAGAAATGAATCAAATGTATTTTTACAGAAATAAACATAAACATTACATGAAGATATAAAGTCGTATCCACCTCCCCTCCCCTTCCCCCTTCCCTTACTCCCGCTCTTCCCCAAGACAGCTTGGCAACGCACTTGTGACTCCCCTGGTGTTGCAAGTGTCTATCGACGCTGGTGTTCACTTAACATCAGGTGACCCACCTGTCCGTTTGCCTTCTATGATAAAAAAAACCTATTACGACATAATACTGATCATTTTATGTTTGGTGACAGTAAATTAAAATATATTATGTGTACTTATAAGCTCACGATAGAAGTGATAACACGCAGTTTATGACGACGGGACCCGAATAATACACGGTTCAGTGCGTCAACGAACCGAATGTGGCGGTTCACTGTTCAATATACTTAAAAAATATCATATCAATTATATTACTTACATTTAAAAATATTCACTTTTTTATTATTTAGACATACAATAAATACTTATAAAGTATATTTTATGAATTCTAAACAAGCCTATGTATGCATTTTTTTTTTAAATGATCCACTGGTAAAAATCGTTTTCTGTATGTTATCTAACTCATTTAATTCCTTCTATATTTTATCGTTTTATACATACATTTTTACACCAGTAGTTATAAATAACGAAAATATAGTTAGTTCTATGGCACGATAAACTAAAAATATAGTTTTAATAATGTTAGTTCAGTTCAAACGTAACTAAAATGTAAATAAGGTATAAAAAAATGAAGGGAATGTTTTTTTAGTAAAGGCATTACTCATCTCTATAACATTGACTTCATGTGTATGATACACGGTGCCCTTACGCCATAATCTACACGTGTTACTAGCATTAAATTCTCATTATTATATATTTTTCCACTCACTTCACTGTATAAGGAAACAATTTGATTCTCTATATCTCATCTCTTCAAAGGAAATTGTTGAACAATCGTAAAAAAATAGTAATAAGCCGGATCATCATAAGAATCATCTACTTCGTAACTCAAGTCATTATATATATCAACTATTTATAAATTAGTAATATTAAAAAAAATGGTATTCTAGCATTACTATTAAAACTACCATTCACAAACGTCTGGAAGTGAAAGGTTGGCGAAACCGGTTTAAAATATAACAATTACTTCTGTGAAGGTATGGTAATGAAAAAAAAAACGGAGCTATAAGGAAATCGGACACGATGTTAGAAAATTAAATGTCAACATTTGTATATATGTGATGAAACAGAAGCGTATATTAAGTATATTTCTTATGTATTAATTTTTAAATATATATGTATATACTAGCGGTCCCGG
Source organism: Antheraea yamamai (assembly GCA_036509395.1). Lineage (NCBI taxonomy): Eukaryota > Metazoa > Arthropoda > Insecta > Lepidoptera > Saturniidae > Antheraea > Antheraea yamamai. Next base: position 11,056,343 of record AP028448.1, on the reverse strand, counting down.
CGGACGTTGTCCTGCCGTGATAATAAAAAAAATATCTAAAATTCAACCGCAGCGCCACCTACTAGTTCCAATTGTACAGGAGGAGTTCAGTGACACACACACGCACATAAGAAATTTATATAGAAAGATAAATGTTGTTCTATTAAAAAAGTCATTGTAACGTAAGAGTTACTCGTACTACTCTATATATGGATACTATATTTTATACCGTAGCTTTTTTTTCATTTCGTTCTATCAGATATATTGCCTTACTCAATCCTGGGTATAGCACCTGATTGGTCCATTTTAAGGGATACGTATGAAATGCATTATAAAATCCCAGAAGATGTTTGCGCATCGTCATCCAGACCGGACATATTTCTTCTTTCCAGATAAACGAAGCTCGTGATACTCGTGGAGCTTACTGTTCCGTGGGATACCAATATACTTAAAGACCACGCAATGAAGCTGAACAAGTATTACGACTTTGTAAATGAGTTGACAAAAAACGGTTACGAAGTTAATCTATATGACGTAGAAGTGGGAGCGAGAGGTGTACCAGCAAAATCCCTTTATGATCTGCTAAAAGATCTTGGTATGTCCAGAACTGCAGCAAGTTTTATACTAGAATGAGCATCTAGCAGGCTTATACCAGATTTGGAGTAGTTAAGGTGAGTGTTGATGTACATCGGAAAGGGGTCTTTTAACCTACACCCATGTCACAAGTTTCGGCAACTACTTACTTTCTCTCTCTGCCACGCGGTGGGCCCGGCACCGGTGCGGTGAATCCATGGAATGCTAAGAAGTAAGTCTCAGATCTCACAAAAAAATATCCTTCTATTATTCTTGATAATAATTTTATTAATAACATGTATAGAGGATTCCAGTTCCTTTGTAGTCCAGTGAAGCTGTTAAGGCCTTGCTAGGCCAATAGTGTAGTCAGTTCAAAAAAAAAAAGGTTCCAGTTCCCTAGAGCCGCTGTTCTATTTGTATCTTAACTGAAGTCAAGTTTCGACGCAACAATATACATCTGAGGTTTCAACATTCGGTATTAGTTATCGAAGCTGCGTAATTTCCGTATAAATTAATCCCGAGCTTCCTTCGGCAAGTAACTGTGCTATAACTCAAATTATACCCAAAGGAAAATGATATTATAATCATAGACTTTAATCTAAATCTTTCATAAATATTGTTACCTTTTTAAGTAGTGGTCTAGTGAATAGCCAAAAAATGGACCAAATTCTGAATAGTAGTGTCATATAGTACCTATACAAGTTGGAGTATCTTCTGTACATATAATAAGAATGTAAATCTAACGTGCCTGTACTTTTAGATTTTTGTAAAAAAAATGTTGCAGGTATCTTGGAATAAGTAATAAAATACATTTCAAATATTTTTAGAAATGTCTGTTTGTCTATCTGTTTGAACACGTACTATTGCTAAAGTACTGCGTTCGCGACGAAACATCACAGGAAAATCATAAAGCATATCCTTGAGTAACATTTAGTTTTTGGTCCATTAAAATTGGTTCAGTTTATCAAAAGTTATTGTAATTTTAATGACGACAAAAATTAAGTACGAGGGTAAAGTTGGTACCTACGCAAAAGGATTTAACACATTCAGATGACTTTATTAGCACCTGTTTTTTACGTAAGGTTCCACGTGGACGGAGTCTCGAGCACAGCGAGTTACAAATAACGTAGCAAATATCGTCATAAATCAAATGCAATTTTATAATGTTACTCAATGTATAGCACTCGAGGTTTTACTCGCGATTTTGTCCGCATTAGTATAGTTTTAACCTATCACTGAAGAACATTTTTTAAAATAATAAGCATTGTAATCGATTGACTAATTGACGCGTGAAAGCATTGTAAAAAAGAGAGAAAGAAGGAAAGAAAAAAGAAAGAAGGAAGGAAAGAAAGGAACGAACAAAGAAGCTAACTCAAACGAACTCACAGTCGCATTATAGTTTATATTATGGTATAGTATACAAATGGTATATATACTTAGTCCGGCCATAAATTCTGTTACAAATGAAAATGCATTTTTTTGTATGAAGTAACGTAATATTATTAAAATTTATGCTTACATATTTATTAGTCTCACCAAAAAATAAAAAAAAATTCTATTCGAAATGGCCACCTTTGGCTTTTATACAGCCCTTTAATCTGTTTGGCCACGAATCTATGGATTTATGCATTGTTTCCAAGTGAAATTTCGCCACTGCTTGCTCCAAACATTTTTAAAACTGACCCTAATTTGAAGTCTAAAGGGTTGAGTTCTGAGCTAGATGAGGGCCAGTCTTCAGCTCTTATAAAGTCCTTGGTCCTTATAAAGGCTTGGGTAGTTCGTGCCTTATGATCAGGTGCAGAGTCCTGCTGGAAAGTCCACGGTATATTTGGAAAAAAGTGTATTGCTTAGAGGTTTCACAACATGGTCCAAGACTGCATCTTGATACACTATGGCTGAAGTTTTCACTTCTTTTTCACAAAAATGTAGTTTTGTGACTCCTTGAGACACGTCCTACCAAACCATCACTGACGCAGGATGATGACCACGTTGTACCTTTCCGACCACTTGAGCAGCTTCTTTACAACTGTGAGCGTACACTTTATCATTTAGTTTATTGTAGTGTTCTTCAATCGTGAAAATTTTTTCATCGGTAAAGAGGATATTTCTGTGCCTTTCACGTGCGTATTGCGACAGAAGGCGTTTTGATCGATCCACTCTCTTTAATTGTAAAGATTGATTTAGGGCATGTCCTGTATATCGACGATAAGCACCGAGCTTCAGGTCTTGTTTTATAATACGCGACAGAGTCCTAGCGGGAATCTTCGTTTCTCGCGATAAGATTTTTTGCTTCGTAATGGGGTTTCGACAAATTCTGGCTTTAACAGCATTACATGCTTTGTAGTTCTAACGGAACGCGGCTGCCCCGATCTTTTATGGTCTTCGACAGAGGACGTGTTGTTGTATCTGTTGATAGTACGATATACGAACATACGGCTGATACCAAGCTTTTGAAGTGTCTGGAATATGACCATACCCACTTTGTACAAGGCGATCACTGCAATCCTATTTTCTTTAACACCCCATTCCATATTGTAATTCGATAATGAACACGAAAAAATATGTGAAATCGAAAGAAGTTTCTAAAATAATATACGTGTTCCAAATTCAAAATAATTAAAAAGTTGAAAAATAGAAAAGTTATAATAAAAAAGTCGAGGCTGTCATAAGAACTGCCGACAAGAGTGAAAACTCAAAACCATAGAATAATTGTGTTCTTTTTTGAATTTTCAAATCATTTATAATCTGAAAAATTTTAATTTCATAATTTGTACACTGAAATTACTAACATCAATCTGGTTTTTCATCTATTGGCATTGGGAGCGACAATTACAAAAACTATTGAACGGATTTTCATGCGGTTTTGATTAATAGATACAGTGATTCACGAGGATGGTTTAGGCATTTTGTTAAGATTTTGTGTAAATTGGTTGAAATATAGCGATGATTGTTGGAAGTGTTGGAAGAAGTCAAGCCTCCTGGGAGCTTTCTTCGAAAACGCTGCCTAATACCTTTAAAATATAAGAAAACAATTAAAATAATAAACTAAGCAGACGAAGTTGCGGGTACCAGCTAATCAAATATATAAATAGGCTGCATAAGTTCAATACAATAGATGGAGTGGCTCCGTCGTAACAGGCGCGTAAGGACGACCGCAGAACGCGACCGCGACCTGCCGCAGCCACCACGTATTCGCAACGAACTCTGACCATCGCTTCGCCCACTGGACTCCACACTACTGTGCCTACACCTCGCGATCGGCCTACGAATGCGCGACAAACGTTTAGGAGAGTGATATAATCACCCTCGCCGAGCTAATTGCATCTCGGACGCTGTAGGTGGGCATGACCTGCTGGATGGCACTGTACTTGCGTCTCCAAGAGGCTGCGAACGAGAACAAGAAGCCGACCGCCAAGGATGCAGTGGCACTAGAACGCGCTGCACAATGTTCCTTAAAGCCATCGAAAATCCCCGATAACCAGGTCGGGCCGATCGGTAGAGCGCTACGCCACAAGTGTTGCGAATGCGATACCGGTACCACCACGATTCCTGAAATTCAACAACCGCCCCATACCTCTCTAGATATCCAGTCTCCGGACCCGAAGAGGACGAAGACACAAGACCCGGCGCCGCCTACAACGCCGTGCGGTAGATCAATCGACAACCTTGCGGTGCAGGTGTTCGCACCCGCACTAGCGCCTGCTACGTCGTGAGAGGCTGCCCGCGAAAAGCCTCCATCCGCGCCGTCTACGTGACCCGCGTGATCCAAACCGCAACCGCGCTCATTGGCACCACCCGCGGCCCCATCACATCGCGAGGGGCTGCCCGCGAGCAGCTCTCATACGCCGCGATCGTAGTGCCACGGCTGAAACAAATCAGTCCATCAGAGAGCCCTAAACAGACAAAAGCACCACCGCAAGGTAAGTCCGCTATACGGAACCTGGAACATTGGCAGCGCTGTCCGCCGATAATCGTAGAGAATTTTCCCGGCTGGATCATGCTCTTCCGGCGATTGGCGGATAAGCTGGGGCGCGCGCCGAAAGCACGCTCATTTGGAAAAGGGGTACGTTTCATCCCTACTTCTTCAATTTGCGGCCTACCTCCGAATACCCCTCCCCCGACTAGATTGTTGCGGCCCTCCTAAAGAAGGGATTTAACCGCATTACGTCAGGGCGATACACAGTAGACAAGGAAGACCAGGGTGCATCTTCCACTGTGCAATCAAAAGAACACCCGGCTTAACAAAAGCCATTTACCACCTGGACGAGCTACTTTTGAATGTGAATCAGAGTTGAAGGGTGGCGTGGGAAGCGATGGTCGGCGCAATGTCATCGCAGTCAACAATTTCGGCACTCTTCCGACCAATGCCATCGACCGATCGTCTGCGTAAGAGGCGGGGGAGCACACCGCGCACATTAATGCGAACGCCCGAAGACCTAGCCGGCATCCTGTATTAATTGCGGAGGCCCCCATCCATCGAATATTGCCAAACAATATCCCGTGTATTGACGCGAGGCGCGCAACCGCCGAGCAGGCAACGTCGCCCAGACAGGTGATTCTAAGCACAAGACGGCTGCCTATGCTCCGCTCCCAAGACCAGTCGAGGAGTTAGTGGCTCCCGCCAACGAACTCATACCCAGAAGTGGTAAGAGGAAACCCCCATGCAAAGTTACGAACGATATCCAAGTGAAAACCTCGGAGACCCAGCAACCAGGTCTTCCCGAATGGAAGTGAATACACCTAGAAAAATTAGACAAAGAGGCTTAAGTAAAAGAAAAGAAATACTTAAAGAGACACTCTTGGAATTGAGAGAGTGCTGTGTACTATTCCTAAAAATTCCTGCAATTAAGTCTAACTGAAGAAAATCACCATGCTACATCAGTACCCCAAGGACCTGTCTGTATCCTCGGACAGCAACGAACAAGCCACTGAAAGAGGCAATAAGCCTCGAAACTGTACCCTCTCCCGCCCTATACAAAGGGTACGTAGAGATGACCACCGTCAAATACATAGATCAATATTACACATACACAGGCCGCTATAATACGCGTCGCTCGTCTAACGGAAACGCAATACGTCACGAGCATGTCGAGGTCATCGGTGACACGTACCCGTAAGTTTTACCGTACCAAAATCGCTCAACGCGGCTAAAGAAGTTTTCACTTCAAAATTACTTTAATTTTAAATTAAGTATTTCGGTTGCCATCTCTTCTCTTTTTTTTTGCTCATTTCTTGCAATAAAATAGATTTGTCTAGTTTCCTACAGCTTTATAATTTTAGCAACCGCAATTATAAACAAACATAATATCAATTTAATTGATATCATCAATATCATATTGCCCATCGTTCTATACGTATATTGTTTTAAAAACATCCGAGCGATATTTCTAGGGAAACATTTATTTAAAACACAAACGTCATCTTTTTCGAGAAGGAGGTCGGAAGGCACCCTCGGGGTTGATAGTAATAAAACACCGACATGTGCCAGCAATTGCTCTTACCTGCTTTTGCGCACTCCAATTGAACTTGCTGTGGATTTTATAGGCTTCTTGTACTTCTAAGATAACCGTAATATTATAATTTATATGAATAACCTCTTTTAATACACGTATTTAAAATCTAAATATATAAAAATGCAATGTGATGATGTTTGTCCACCACTATGAACTCGGAAACTATTCAACCGATCTTCATAAAAGTTGGCATTTGTGTATAATTTGGGCCAACTTGAGATATAAGATAATTTATATTTCGATTAATGGCCTCAATTTTTTTAATTACAAATGAAATGATTGTCAATGTTTATTATTGTTATTATTTGTACGTTTCATCAGTTTCGAACAGATGACGCTTTAAATTAGTTTGTTAACAGAAAACTGTAGGGTTGTTGGGTCAGCTATTCTTTTATATTTTATTGATGTTCTTAGTTCATGTTGCTAATAACAATTTGTAATAACATTTTATTCTTCATATATTTTCATCACTTATTGTACTCCTAACTTATTAGTTAGGTTAGTACTAGTACTTAATATTATAAACTAGCTTTTGCTTGCCGCTTCGCTCACGTTAATGTTGTTTTGATATTATATCTTTCAATAACAGTACATCTTTTCTGCATGAAATGTGATTGTTTTCTGTGCCAATGCCACAGTTAAGGTGTGAAAGCGTTACAGGCACACTTACCTTCGTATTTATAATATTAGTAAGAATACGAATGTAAGTTCGTTTGTTTCTTTGTAATGTTTTCTCGGCTTAACTACTCGACCGATCATCGTAAAATTTGCATATTCATTGCCAGCAGTATAGAAAAAGTCACAACCTTTCATTTGGAAAAATGTACTGTCCCAAGATGCAGTGAATTTGACACTAACACGAGGGAAATCGAGAGGAAAAACTAGATATTTATGAAGTAGCCTCTACCCGTAACTTTGTTTTACGGTAAATTTAACTTCAATCGAACCACAACATTAGTCGTGAAAAGGTAACAAACAGACAAGTGGACATTTACTATCCAATTTGTTATATAGTATGTAATTAATTAAAACCATACGAGAAATATTTCTGCCAAATAGTGTTATAGTACGTGGGGGTTAATAAATATTATCCTCTTTCTCAAAATTTAATTTTTTTCTTATTATTGAAGCATTGTGTTAATGACTACGTTCGGTACCTCTAAGACACACCCGAGAGGCGAGACTACAACGCCACACGGGGGAGCCACTATTGACCTGTGATACCGCGCTATTGACTTTATCGGGGATGTTACTAATGACCTCAAACGCTATTGGTTCAAGTTACCAGCTGTTCATTATTAACACCGGTGTGAGAACTTCGTTGGTGGGAGTTCGGCATATAAGGGGCAAGATGTCGCTGATCTACACGCATTCTTATGTGAAAGTTATTGTAAGGCGAAGCTCTGCCCAGACAAATAGTCACAGTGCCTACAGAGTGTTATTGGTTTCCTTGACCGACCGGCTGACTATACGTAGTTACAATTGTTATTTCTCTCGATGTTTTCCAAAATTTAACGTTAACGTCTTATAGATAATAAATCCCTCTAGAAAATAAACAAATGTACGGACAATATAATCGATAACATCGTTATAGCGTTAACCGGCGCGGTTAAGTGATTTGTGACCAAGTTTTAGTTGGGCTTTAAATAGCAACAATATTCAAAGTGTAAGTATGTTCAGTTGTTTCCCGACAACCTATGTTAGTTGACGAGGTCTAAGATGGTAAACACGCTGAACCTAGAGAGGACTGGCTATCAAGTGCAGCTGCCGCAATACACCAACAGGTGCTTAGCGATGGATTTACAAATTGAGGGGGTAGTCTAGGTGGACTTAGGAAAGCCCTATTACCATTCTACGGTTTTATCACGATGTTTCCCTCCACTGTAAGCTCCGACTCCACCCATCGACGCCGTGTCCGAACACGCTATCAACGAAACCATCATCGCTAACATTATAAACAAGCCAAAGACTTAGATATGCTGGATCTCGTAAAAGACCAGCATAATTTAAATACTCGAAAGAGAAACAAATTGATCATTCCATGCTTCAGGCTCACTAAGTCCAAAAACAGTTTTTTAGGTAATAGTGTTAGGTTTTATAACAAAGTCCAAAAACACATTACCGATTTGCCGGATAGTGAGTTCAAGAACCATGTCAAGCGGGTTTAAATATCTAAAGGCTATTATAGGGTAGATCAATATGTGAACGATTGTGACGTCTGGAAATGACGCCCCTCTCTGTGCATCCACGAATAACAGATGTAACTATTTATGTTTTGTAAAAATATATAACATGAAAAGATAAACCAGATCGAGTTTCTTGCCGGTTCTTCTCGATGATTGGGTTGTTTTCCGAACCGGTGGTAGTTTTGACGTTCATAAGCGCCTTCTCAGGGCCTAAATTGAATAAAGGATATTTTGATTTTGAAATCTAGAGGATGAGAGTGGGCTAGTACCAACTGCAGCTGGCGGTCGACATTTAATTTGAAGGTGGTAACTAACCATGTGGACTTAGAAAAAAGGCGTCGCCTCGTGTTACTTCGCTACTTCATCACGATATATTCTTTTTTTTATATCTTAGGAGACAAACGAACAGGTGAGTCACCTGATGTTAAATGATCACCACGGTCCATGGTCACTAGCAATACCAGGGGAGTTGCAAGTGCGTTGCCAGACTGTGTTTGGGGGGGGGATGGGAGGGAGGGGCATGGGGAACAGGGTTCTCCGACTTTCTCACTGATCGAACGAAATGCAAGCCTGTTACTTCACGTTGGTGTTTCTATAAGAGGGTAGTACTAACCCCGGGCGAGCCGACCCATTCATGCTGAAAACAGGAATAGCTTCAGCGCAGCTCTACCACCTACTCAAATCCTTTATCGAAGAATTTGAACCTAAATCGATTGACTAAGTTTCGAAATACGCTAACGATTTAGCCTTGAGCTGAACATGAAATAAGACTGTGTTCAAATACTATCGCATAAAAAGCACTAGAATGATTACTTAACGTGTACATAAAAGTGACTGAAACATTGAACCAGTAAAAGTTAACGTTTGTAGAAACATTCGCCCTGAGGTAAACTGCGTAGTTCCCCATAAAGAAAGAACCAAGGTATCGAATCGGGAGGCACGTGTCACTAATGGCTTTACAGAACTACCTAACTATGGAGCGACACTTATGCGACACTAACTTTTACAGTTCCGACCCTAATCTATCTTATATAAATAAAATGATAGGACTCTGCCCTTGTGCATGCATCACGTAAAAAGCACTGGATAAATTTCGGTGCATTTCTTGGGAATTTTACTTCATAGACACTTGGTCCTTATCCAAACAAAATATCACGATATCTTTATTGAATATAAATCTACTTTTAAAATATAGAATTTTTGTGAGCATTACAAAAGGTTAAAGGAATATTGTAAGTAAAGTGAATTTTTGCTTTCAATCTTCTTATATTTCTTATAGTACATGAAATATACTTTCAACATAATAAACATAGAGGAAATCCTAATAAGTAATATTAATTAATCGTAAAAGGATTCCATATTTATTTGAATTATTTTTTTTGTCCAACTGTTTCGCGTCCAACATATATCAGGGCTAATATCTGCCGTAGAGGTGCCATTTATGCAAGTCTTGTTCCGGGATCGGCCGGTGTATATCCAGTCATTAGAAGGTCTAGCAATTTGTTTGTACACAAATGAAAGACTATCACTACTATTATGTATTATATTATGATAAATTCGCCATATTAACCGTTTTTTGTAAATTTATTCGACGACTAGGTGACCACGCGTGACTCAATTATTATATCATTACACATTGATAAAAATTCATAATTGTTTTTGAAAATATAACCAATAAATATAATATGACCAATGAATATAAAAAACACTTTTTGTGACTTGAATATAAAAGTTAGACATATGCTGTCGCTGACTTTTTTGTAGGCATTATCAAGGTCTACAACTTTTCTCTAGAACTCAATCATATATCTCCTATCGTTAACGTACCGTTCGTAAGAAACGTAATCGTTCAACCGTTTTTTCTCCGACTTACTTTGCAAATCCGACTACCACAAGAAAGTCTTTCCATTTTGAGCGTTAATATATATAGCCCATGACACTCACAAATAACGTGGCTCTCTATTGGTAAAATAATTTTCAAAATCGATTTAGTAGATCCAGATATTACTCTCTACAACCTCACAAACTCTACCTCTTTATATTATTAAGTATAGATTTCATTAAAATACCTACTTCACCTCGGTAGTCCGGTGAAGCTGTTAAGGCTTTACTAGGCCAATAGCGTAATCAATCGAAAAAAAACCTACTTTACCTAAATACCAACTTATATCCGCGATTTAAACTGTGTATTTTATTATCTTAATGATATATTTTATGTACAGATAAAAACACATAAGCACCACATCCCTTGCTCCACTTTAACACGGCATGAATACATATTGCTGAACGCGTAGTACTTATAAAAATTGTAGCTTCTTAAAACTTTAATAAATTTATATGAAATAAAGCTATGTTGATTTCTTTTTTAATAAGGAGCAAGTTTGTTAGCAAAATAGCTAAAATTATAATTGAAATCTATCCAGTAATTTTTAAGTGATGCGCGGAAAATGACAGACCTCTCTCCTTTTTTATTTTATCTTCCAGAAGAAATTACCTCAACTATAGTGAAAACCGTATCATAATCAGTTGTGTAGTTTAGAAAAACTAAGGAAATAAACGGCCAGATGCACAGAGTAACTTTGTATTACGATATTTATCATCTTCTCTTTCTTGTAAAAGTGTGTCGTCAGCACTCATAGTAAACTTATTATTGTTATATAATATTAAAATTTAACATAAGTGTTGTAAGTATAAGTCACTTATTGTAAGTGTACGTATAAATATTGTATAGTAGGTATTGAATTTCGGAACAAATAAAAGTTCTAACCCTTTTTAATTTTTTTTAAAAGTACTTCTAACTTCAATAAGTGTCCAGTAGCAAAATACAACAAAAGCAATAATTAGCGTGGAAAAATACGTGTAGATATAACCGCGTAACAAATATAGTACAATAAATCTAAGAAAAAATATGGGATATAATTAATTTTGTACGGTAAAGGTGAGGTAGAACACACTAAAGATTAATGAGTAACATAATTATGCAGGATGTGTGGTGGCTCACAAACTTAGCAATTTTTTTTTTGTTTTACGATTTCACTATTATTGTTAGTAGATATATAGTTAATCCCAAAATATATTATAATTGAGAAAGTAAGGTTGTTTGTTTGTTCGTTAACGCTTTAAATACTCAACCGGTCATCATAAATTTTGCATACATGTTTTCAGGGCCACAGGAAATGACACGCATAGAAAAATCTAGAAAATATATGCTATTTTTGAGGGCTAAATCAAATTTACATTATTGTGTATATTACAATATTGTATAAGAATATATCTTGTTTACATATTCTTTATTTTGCCGTTTTGTAAATTTCACTCACTGAAATAGTATACCTACGCAAACCCTCTAGTTTGCCAACTGCTTTCTTCTCGGTATCTCTCGTAATTCCGAGAAAATTCGGATTAAAAATCGTCCGAAGTGAGCGCCTTGAATTTATTTTACAAGACGAAATTGTTAGCGGTTGCCCTTCCTTCCGAGGTGGTTTCCACGCCTCCATGCGATAGCAAGAAATTTCACAAGCCGTCTCGATTTCATGAATTTGAGTTGCTTCATATTTTGTGACAAAATATGTATAAGAAAATAGTGTGTTGTGAGCGTCATCGCATGAGGAAATTACTCACAAACACCTATGTATCAAGTACGTTAAAATATCCAATCAATGACCGCTTTATACATTGCAATTATTTAACTAGTATTCTTTCCCAGTAACTACATTGATTAAATTTGTTTTTTATTAAATAAGTCTTTACTTTGGAGAAATGCTTTAATTTGACGTTGCTTTGCATTTCCGCCTTGAATTGAATGGCGAGCTCGCATCGGAAGAGTCACCATCGGTCCGAAGATGCTCCGCGAAGGAGCAAAACACGTGTCACCACAGACATTACACGTTAATCTGCGACAAATTCTAGTTAATGATATATTTTTGTACAGTTACCGTGACAACCGCCGTTAGGTTTAACCGTCAACCAAGGACGCGTTTTTGTTTATTAGTAGTTTTAGAATTAAATTTTACATGTACCTACAACTCGCTCCAAATAAAATCAAACGTTTTTTGTTGCAGTAAGACGTGGCAGCGGTAAATCAATTCCAGGCGGAAGCGATAAGTAACATCCATTATATGGTTTAAAATAAAATTTACATTAAAACATTCTTAAAGACACAGACGCGAAATAATTATTTTCAAAATAATTATTTTGTATATATATGTCTGGGAGATTACTATTGACCTGCGTCCGTGTATTGACTACTATTGTCACATCCTAATGACTGACTATTATTGATCCGTTGTGAAATTTTCGTTACTTTCAGGTATCAATCAGCCAATCATAATCATTCTGATTACTATTGACCCTCTGCTTTGGCTGAATGCCTTAAAGGGTCGTCGAAGACTAGGCACTGGACACTCTTGCTTGGGTCGTTGGACTGCTCACATCTATGGATAATTCGTAACAATAGCATTACTGTACCTGTTGTTTAAGGCTGACGCTTTTTTATAGATACTCATTTTTGATTAATTCATCGATAACCATAACTATGACAATGTACTTTTATATGCGGCTTCTTGTTCACCGATATATATTTTTATAGTGGGCAACCCTATTCTTTGTAACAAAAGTTCTTGTACATTAGGCTGCATAATACCTCATTCAGTCACACACGCTCATTAAATACGTTGGTGCGGCGACGCTACGTCGTCACCCCACGTTATTTTTTCAACACCATGTAGTAATTTATCACGGCCGCTATCTAAGGGGAACCCGTTCCTTGAGAACGCGCACATCCGACTCCAGATTACACAGACAGATATTATGATCCCTACACATACTTAGATATATAATGCCACATCATTTATTACGAACTATTTAAATAAATATAGTTATTATTATCCACGCTAATATTGTACTTGCGAATTATTCTCTTTGTTAACCTTCTGCAAAATGCCTCGAAACTGTTCGTAATGAAATTCGGCATACAAGTAGCCTGAGATCTGGAGAAGGACACAGACTGTATTTTGTCCGAGATATAAAGAAAATCAACCAAACTAAGTCTCGAGAAAAGGTTAGTGCTTAATAATAGTTATCGATAAAAAGAAGAGTTTGTTATCTGCGGTTCTGATACTATAAAAATGCTGTCGATTCTGTTGAAACTTTCATCCAGAAAAAAACTACTATTTCCGAGGAATAGATTAAATTTACATTAACGCGAGCGAAATCACGAACAAAAGCTAGTGTTGTTATAACATCGATTTCACTACAGATATGGAAACAACCCTAAATAAAGTAATTGTGATATTCATAATACTCTGTCAGGAATACGAATGAGTTTATGGCCGGAACTTGGAATGCCATGTAGTGGTCTTTATATTTTATTCATAATCTTGTGTTATTTGGCTCTATATTATGTAAAATTAGTGGTGTTTTATGTAATATAGTTTGTTTATTGTGCATAAGTGAAGTGAATGGAAAATAATACCACGGACCATGAATTCTGAGATGCCACAAAAACTCGCAAGAAAGTTCTAACAAGATGGCCACCATCTTGTTAGTTCATTCAAATTATATCAAGAAACTTGTAATATAGTTACTCACTTGACAATGGCAGTAATAGTCTACTAGAAGATTGGTTGCCAAAAATAAAATAGAAGAAGGAATACCATGAATATTCGATTGCAGTAAATACGTTAAAATGAGACTCGTTGGTTATATTTCATTGATGAGTAATTTTGTTATATCCAACCACGTATATACCAAGGTTACAAAATATAGAGTCAAAAAACACAAGATTATGAATACAACATAAAATCCACTGCATGACAGACTAAAATCTCGCCAAAACCTCCGTTTTGTGCATTTGAAACTCGTAACTGTAACCTTAAAATTATCTTAACCCCTCGGCTGCTTTTTAAACACCCAGATCTCAAAATGGTGGATCATCTTTTGAATTTTTTATTAATTTCACGACATTGTAAATTTCATGGCTTAGTAAAAAAACTTCGTACAAATAAAAAAATAACTTAACAATACATTTTTCATAAAAATTATAATGTTACATGACATAATTTGTTATTTTTCAAAGTACTGTAATGAAACGCCATCAGTCTGTTAAGCTATGTTTCATAAGGTCTATATTCGTTTCTATGGAGCATACTCCTTTATGGCTTTGGACAGTTCAGTGGTGGTTAAAATTATAGATATACATAGAGTTGTGCCGTAGACATGCCCTGAATTTCCCAGAACATCGGTTACTATCTCCAATTTTCGCAAAAATTGTCGAAATTGACCTGGTAACCTCCAAATAATTTCAATGATCCGAGTTGAATACTAATATCTCTTCAAAAACATATTTTAAATAGAATTTGTAATTTTATTTTAGTGCCATTAAGTTTTCGATGTGTTGTCCGACTGTAAATACACAATTGGATAAAATTATAATAAAATCAAGTCTTGTGATAATTAACGTTGTTTGTCTAAATAGTTTTAGGAAAACAACTTTCTTTTAAGGCATACGAGTATATTATAAAACCTTACAGCAATAAAGGCTTTAAGTTTTGAAAATAATACCACTTTTATAACTAAAACTCAAGCTGACTTTACGGAATACAACAATTCATGAATTTATAGTGCCACGAAGAAGTTCAGGAAGGAACTGTTCCGGATTTATGGTTTATAAAAGAAAACTAAAGCTAAGCTACGAAACTTTAAAATGTTTGTTACGTTCAGGTGACTTTTCATAAATGTAAATACTAAATGAATTTAACATTATATTATCTATACGGTTAATATTTCTTAGCGACCTAAATAGACTAATATTTGTTGGGGTTAAGGAGGCGTGACTAGGTACTTCAGATTTGCGAGGGTTGGAATCATAGGCGTAATATATATATTTTTTATGTCATAGCAGGCAAACGAACAGGTGGGCCATCTTATGTTAAGTGATCACCACCGTCCATAGACACTAACAACACCAGGGTAGTCGAAAGTGCGTTGTCAGCTTGTGTTTGGGGGAAAGGGAGGGAGGGTGGAGAGGAGAGGGGAGGTGGGCCTCCGGCGCTCTCACTGACCTAACGAAATGCAACAATGCAAGCACTGTTACTTCACGTCGGTTTTCTATGAGAGGGTGGTACTACCCCGGGCCAGCCGACCCATTCATGCTGAAACCATTAATAGTTTCAGCGTAGCTCTACCACATAAATTACCATTGTGGAGTCCTAACCTGTCACCTCAAGATCGTAGTGCGTGGTGGTAATCTAGGCCGAAAAAACCGATAAACACTCCTGAGGATCGGTACTTAGTACCGGGCTAGGGTGTAGACACTGGAAGAAAGCGCCTCTTGTGGCACCCCTCTGCTTATCAGAGGCGACAAGAGATGAGATTAGGATGACGAGCATGCTTCGGTTCGCTCGTGTTACTGTGGAGAGAGAAAATTATCTTGGGAGAAAAACTCATTAAAAAATTATAGAGAGGCGTTGGGCTTGCATGGCACGGAGAAAACCTTGTTAAATAATAACCTTGCGAAAAAGTCACGGTAAAGTACTGATGTTGCTACACACATTAATGTTGAATTTACTTGACTAATACCCAGTTTCTGAGATACTCGGTTAAACTACCAATAGTTATTGACTCAACGAAGTTATCCATAAGATAAACTGTTAAATAGCCCGTTGAGTTTTACTGACATTTATCGTATGACTGTGTGTTCCAGAAACGCAATTTGACAAGTTATCGAACCGATAACGCTATTGAACAGATAAACTACAATTAAAGTACCTCAGAAACCGGGCGTTAGAGATATAAATGCAACTGATTACGACTGTGATGTTATTATTGCATTAATCTGTCTGTCTATCTGTCGAATTCTCTATTTATATATACCGATTTAAGTAGCGTTACCGTTTTATGATAATCGATAAAAGTAGTTTGTTAACAAAAGTAAAATAATGTATTATTTAAAGAATATGACATCATATGTACACAGAGTGCCTCAGGACAGCACGTGATGAAAATACGCGAGTCTCTCACAATTTTATTGATGTAGTGAATCATTTTACTCTATATATTTTCAGTGTAGTAATGCCCTCTCGTTTGTACCCATTGTCTGTCGACCATTGAAATCTGTCTTGTATTGATTGGTAATGGAGCTTTGTTGGGAAGATACACACGTCTATTGTACTGTAGTTTCATACGATGAAATGTAGAATGCGAGACAATGTAATTGACTCAGAGCATTTCAAATAATCATTAAAATATTTGTCAACTATGATGATTGAACCTTGATTTTAGAATTATGTAAGAAATTAATATCAACTTTATATTACTCTTATTTATTTCATTAAAGTAAGGTTTATAAATTTATTTCAATTCCAGGAAACTTCTTCGACTAATAACGCGTTATATAATTAAACATATAATACTAGTAGAGCTTACTGTACCGTGGGAAACCAACATTCCGAAAGACCACACAATCAAATTAAATAAATATTACGATCTAACTAATGAACTAAATAAAAATGGCTATTTGGTTAATTTATACGCGGTAGAAGTAGGAGCGAGAGGTATACCAGCAAAATCTCTCTACAACCTTCTGAAGGACCTTGGCCTGTCGAGAACTGCAGTAAGTTTTATTTTAGAACGAGTATCAAAGGCTGCACTAACAGGTTCCTACCAAATTTGGCTAGGCAGGGCGGGAAACTCGAGCAGTGAAGGTGAGCGTTGGTGCGCGTCTCAAAAGGGGCCTCCTTAAACCTACACCTGGGTCGCAAGTCCTGGGAACTGCTCTGAGTTTCTCCCTCTGCCGCACGATGGACCCGGCACCCACACGGTGAATCCATGGAAGGCTAAGAAGTTCGTCTCAACTGAATAACAACATAATATAGCACTCAGCGATAAAATACTGTTAGAGAAATAATTTTCATTTTCAATTAGAAGTTCCAGGAATTACCTTTAATAAACATGCAAAGTTTACCTCTTATAATAAACTTATAAATTAAATTGGTGAAAGTAAAGAAGTAAATAGATCAAAATAAAAAAATTACAGCATTTTTAAATTTGAAATGTTACAGACTATAAGCGAAGTAAATGTCACCATTTTTATGTTTATAGTTTTAACTTAAATGCAATTGAATAAAAATTGTCACTCCGAAAAAACAAACAGTTGTTTTGCTGAAATAATAAAATTGTACTGTAGCATAAATTCATAAAATATTGCGTTAACGAACTTCACTGTCAGCTTGTTCCCTGCTGGATATAAGCTTCTTCGAAGGATCGCCACTGGACCCAGTCTTGGATCACCATCATTCTATCAGTTCCACTCTCCTTGTGCAAACCATCGCTTTATCTTATCAAGATATCTTTATCTTTTCAACTTGACTAATCGCGATCCGCTTTCCAAAACTCATCTCTCTTATGTTTATAATTATATATATATATATAATAAGAATGTAAATCTAAAGTGTCTGTACTTTTTCGAATTTCGTGAAAAAAATTGTTGCAAGTGTCTAGGAATAAGTAATAGAATACATTTCAATCATTGTTACATATGTCTGTCTGTTTATCTGTCTGTCTGTTTGTATGTACACGCATCACTGCTAAAGTACTGGGTTTACAATAAAACCCCATATAAAAAAATCATAAAGCATATCCTCAAGAGTAACTTAGTCTTTGTTTCATTAAAATCGGTGCACTCTATCAAAAGTTATTGTAATGTTAATGGCGCCGCGACTTAAGTATGTGAGAAAAGTAGATAAGCGAATGGACTAAATACGTTCAGATGACTTTATTAGTCACTGTTTTTTGCATCAGGTTCCACGTGGACGAAGTCGCGGGTACAGCTAGTATAATATAAAGAAGTAAATTAAAAGATCGGTTGTCCAATTAATAAGTACAAATGTTCAACAGCTCAAAAAGATGTTTGAACTCCAATTAAGAATTTCCATTGACTTAATTAACTTATAAGAAAATTTCTCTTGATGTCTGAGATGACTACCGCATCGGTGACTTTGATGTTCGTCCATTAATACTAATATATTGTAAAAAGCTTTATATACACGCATGAAATTCTCTCTAAAATGAATATAAGCTATTAAAAGTTTCAGTTGCGCAATTTTTACAAATTTTGTTTGCTTACATCTAGTGGTAACATAACGATATACATGGTATCAATAGTGTTCTTTAATATTATTTATTAAATTATATATACAATACGTTTTAAATATTGTTTGTTGAATTTGTAATATATAATGTAATTATAGGTAATACGGTAAATATTACAATGTCCCTACAACTTGTTGTGGACCTCTAGGAATTAACTATGACTCGTGATAAATGTGTTCGACAAATTTTATTAGATACTAGCGGGCCCGGCAGACGTTGTCCCGCCCTGGTTATAAAATATCCTTGACAAATTATATACCATAACCTTCTTCATGAATCACTTTATCTACTGGTGAAAACCGCATGAAAATCCGTTCAGTAGTTTTTGAGTTTATCGCGAACAGACAGACAGTCAGACGCGGTAGGGGACTTTGTTTTATACTATGTAATGAAATAGGGTTTAATATTTCCATTGTATTGTAATTGTATTTTTTACTTAATAAAAAAAAAGCAAATGATATTATTGCCAAAATAGAGTACAAGAAACAAACTGACGCAGAAGAATGTTTACGAAAGTCTAACTTTGTGTACCATTACATTTAGTACTTGATTAGATTTGTACAAAAGAAAAAAATTAAATTTTCTCTGCTGCTCTAACAAAACAGTCGTTAGACATGCTATTATTATATATACATAGTTACTAGAAGAAGTCAGGTATCAAGATATACCTGAATTATTTGCCATAGTAGTGTCCATAGATGTTGTATGCATCTGAGTGTTGGGCGATGAAAAATAGAGAAAACTACATGTGGAAGAGATGCGAATGTTAAGGTGGATGTGTGGTGTAACTAGAATGGATAAGATTAAGAATGAGTATGTTAGAGGAAGCTTGAATATAGCACCAGAGACAGAGAAGTTGAGGAGTAACAGGTAAGCAACGTATGGGCATGTCATGAGGAGAGATGAAGATCATGTAACTAAAAAAGTTTTGAGTATTACAGTGGATAAATATAGGTGTAGAGGAAGACCAAAAAAGGTATGGATGGATTGTGTAAAAAATGATATATATGTAAAAGGTGTGAATATTGAGATGACATCTGATAGACCCTCCTTTGGTGGGATAAACGTAAAAAGATGACGAGTGGTATCCAAAATGAAACAGAGAAGAATTTTAATAAAAGCAATACAAACAAACACACTGTAAACCATATACACAGTGGGCTCACGTAATACCCTTTTCAAAGGCGAATTCAAACTTTTTTCGGAGGACATAGTAAAAAAAGGTCGTGAAATGACTAAACGGCGTACGGGGCGACGCGTTTATTGGTACAATGAAATTAGCATAGTAATGAAAAATATTGGCCGCCTCTCCAACGCGACGGCGCTTCCTCTGCA
Organism: Antheraea yamamai; assembly: GCA_036509395.1. Classification (NCBI taxonomy): domain Eukaryota; kingdom Metazoa; phylum Arthropoda; class Insecta; order Lepidoptera; family Saturniidae; genus Antheraea; species Antheraea yamamai. Next base: position 11,036,608 of record AP028448.1, on the reverse strand, counting down.
CGCAATTTATCGGTGGTCGAGTATAAAACAGAATTACATAATGTGTTTACATCGGAACACTGTCGGTAAATTGAGTGCACGGTGTCGCTCGCCGCATCACAATGTCATTGTGGTATTGTTCTGACTGTGTTTCGGACATTGATAGACTTATTGCGACTTTAACGATGTATTTTACCTACGATTTTCCAGTTTTAAGCTTCTTGCGTTCTTTAATTATTTCACCGAACATACATTATTCTGTTTGCAATTATCTACAAGCTATAAGGTCAATTGGTTCTATTGTTCATTGAAATTCTTTAGAACACTGATGTTGAATTTACAAAAACTCTTCATTGGTGCTCATCGGGCCTAGTTCTAGACGATTGGGCTGTACATTGATATGCCAGGGAACTCGTGATTTTATTTATATATATACATAAGGTGTGTCAAAAAAAGTCGATTTCTTTTTCTCGCCCTTAACCCAAAATATCGTAGGATATATCCAAACAGAAATTGTATCGAAAGGTCCACTCTTAATTTCATTTCTAAGAAGTCGTTTGTACAACTTTAAATCTATACTATGGTAATAATATAATATATAATAATAATAATTAATAATAATATTATAAAGAGGTAAAATTTGTGAGTTTGTGACGTTGTAGGGGGTAATCTTAGGAACTACGGGTCCGATTTGAAAAATTCTTACACTTTTATATAGCTCATTTATCGGGGAAGGTTATAGCCTATATACTATCACGTTAAGACCCATAGGAGCGGTACAACAATGAAGAATGTTTCAAAATCGGGGTATTTTTTCCTCTTGAGGGCTTCCGCTGCGGGTTGGCGTTAGCCCAAAGTAACTATTCCACGCGAACGAAGTCACGGGCAGAGGCTAGTCTTCCAATAAAAATAACATAGAAAAAAAATTAACAATATTATCGCCTGCAAACTGTGAAGAAATTTTATATTGTTAAAATGAATGGATAGGTATCATTGAGCGATAAATTTTCTACAAAAAATTCATTAAGTCAAATTTCTATTGTTAATGTTTACATTTCTACGGGTCTTTGAAATTTGTATTTTCAATAATTTTGCGTATTTTTTTTATATTTTCCGGCTAAACTATCGCAGATAGAATAAAAGTTTAAATGGCAATTTTATAGTTCTTTTGACGTTCACAAATACAAACTTGCACGATGTTATTACAAAAAAGTTAAATACGTATTGAATTCTTGCTTTAAAAAGGTTTCGAATTAAGTGCACGGCGGTCGCTGAATGTTCGCCATCTTGCTCTTTTGTCTCGCTTTGGTTACGTTAGGTTAGACTTGCGAAAAAGGATAACGCGAACTTGCCTCGGGCGAGCGCGGTGCATTTAATTCGCAACCTTTTTAAACCAAGTATTTAACTTTTTTTAAGTTTAATTTTTGTAATTTTTTGCTTTTATTAATCAAACTATACATTATATCCCAAAAGATCTAGTACAAATTTGTACAAGGAAGATTGTTTAATATAGATAGATGATATAAATACTCGGTAACATAAAAATAACTTGGAGGAAGAAAACGTCAAAACTTGGGGCAGGTTTATTTGTAACACTAAGGACCAAAGTTTGATGGAACTATGAAACAGGAATAAAATTAAGGATTGTTTTACTGTACAAGGTATAAAACACTCGTAAACTTAATCAGTTCATTAACAAAAATGTTCCGGACTATGTAAGTAGACTTTATTTACGATTTGTGATCTATAACAATTAATCCAGTAAGTAAAAATAAAAAATACCTACTGAAAATTAGTTTTTTTTTTCTAACTGAATACGCTATTGACCTAGCAAGGTCTTGACAGCTTCATCGGTCTATTAGGGCGCGCGCTTAAGGCACTCAGCCGATTTTGTTTGACAACTAGCTCAAGGGTGCGCGGCACACCTCGGCTTTGACTGTTGCCTGATACATGCAATTCGCGATCTATCTGAGCTAACCTAAGCTAAGCTAACTATTCATACATATATGAGTTGTTGAAACATATATGTGTACCAGGCATACATACCTCAACAATTCTTATATATATTTCGTATCGTATAATTTTCTAAACTATTTCAGTTTGATAAGGGAAAAAGAAATCCCTTCGCGAACAGACAGACAGACAGTCGTGGCAGAGGACTTTGTGTTATAATATGTAGTGATAATAATAAAATTTGATATTATAGATGGAAATACTTAATCCTATCCTATGTCATAAATGGGAATATGAGTATGTTTGTTACCCTTCCACATTTTAATTACTCAACGAATTTTGAACTTATGTAATTTTGCATACATATTTTCAGGAATACAGAAAAGTACTTAGAATTAGAATTTATCAATAAAAAATGTTTTGTTCCCGAGGGATAGAACAAATCAACAATTACACGATCGATAGCACGTGTAAAAATTAGTTACGAAATAACTCTTAAACTGGGTGTAAACATAAAAGAATATTGTAAATACTAATCTATACTAATACTACAAAGAGGTGAAGTTTGTGAGGTTGTAGGGGGTAATCTCAGGAACTACTAAATTGATTTTCAAAATTCTTTTACTAATAGAAAGTCACATCATTTGTGAGTGTCATAGGCTATATATTATCCCGAAAAATGGAAAGACTTTTTTGTGGTAGTCAGATTTACAAAGTAAGTCGGAGAAAAAACGGTTGAACGAAAACGTTTCTTACGAATGCTGCTTTAGCCATGAGAGATATATGATTGAGTTATAAAGTGGTGGAGCTTGATAATGCCTCTCAAAAATTCAACGACATCATATGTCTAACTTTTATATTTAAGTCACAAAAAGTATTTTTTTTTATAAATGTTTACCGTCCTGTGGGCACGGGTCAGCTAACTAAAAATATTCGAATAACGCGCCTATAAATATGGGAGTGAATATAACACTTAAAAACGACTGAAAAGATTTCAATAATATTTATTTAGTTTTGCTTTTTAAACACTTGGCCGTTATCTAAAAAAATATCATTATAGCTTCATTTAATGTAAAGTTATTAAAATTGTAAGATACTTTGACTTTCACAAGTACTACGGATTCCAGGATGAGGGTTGCCGTAGCGATGACATAGGGCGAGCGGTGTACTACTTATAATTTTTCCTCTGTACATAACATAATACATTGTTAAGATAATAAATAACGTTCGGGAATATTTGCTAATATCTATTAAAAAAGTAAATTGACAGAAAAATAAAATTGTTTGGTAATTTAAGCGTTTTATAACGTATGCGTCATCGGTCAAAGTACAACAGCGTCATATATCGTCGGGTTACATACGAAACAATTCCGATTTCAAATAAAATCCTTTTCACAAAATTTGTTACGGCTTCGTTATAGCGTTGTCAAACGGTTGACATTATCCTACACCCAACTATCGATTTTTGAGCTTCAATTTTCACATTTCAAATAGACCGTTTTTTGGTTTTTATTTTATAATCTATATCTATATCTATATATTTTTTATTTTTATATATATAAGAGATTCCCACCTATATATTGACTCATCACGATATCTCTGGAACCATAAGGCGTAGCGACTTGAAATATGGTAGGAATATTCCTTTCGCCGAGTAAAGGTCAGCTAAGAACGGATTTTACGAAATTCCACCCACAAGGGGGGTTGCGGGGGCGTTAATTAAAAAAAAATCACATTTTAAAACTACAGCTCTTATAGGTATGAAACTTAGTCAGGATATTCTTTTTGGCATGTTTGAATTTACTAAAAAATAATTTTATGATATTCCACCCCCAGTGGGTTGTGCGGGGGCGTTGAAAATTAAAAAAAAAAATTATCTTCCAATCTATAGCTTTTATAACTCTGAAACTTGACCAAAACATTTTTTTTAGCATCTTTGAATTTACTAAGAACTAATTTCATGATGGTTCACCCCCAGGGCTGTGCAGGGGCGTTAAAAATTAAAAAAAATTGTTTTTTCCAATCTATAGCTTTTGGAACTCTGAAACTTGGCCAGAATATTTCTTTTGGCATGTTTGAATTTACTAAGAACTAATTTTATGATATTTAATCCCAAGAGGGTTGTGCGGGGTCGTTAAAAATAAAAATAAATGTTTTTTCCAATCTATAGCTTTTGAAACTCTGAAACTTGGCCAGAATATTTCTTTTGGTATGTTTGAATTTACTAAGAACTAATTTTATTATATTCAACCCTAAGAGAGTTGTGCGGGGGCGTTAAAAATATTAAAAAAAATTGTATCTTTTAATCTGTAGATTTAAAACTTAGAAACTTGACCAGAATATTTTTTTGGTATGTTTGAATTTACTAAATACTAATTTTATGATATTTTACCCCAAGAGGGCGTTAAAAATTTAAAAAAAAATGTGTATACCAATCTATATTTTTTTAGAAATCTGAAACTAGGCTGGAATAGAGTTCGGGAATAATGCCCTTAGAAAAAATGCAGGGTGTAAAATAAAAATAAAAAAAGTCAAAATATTTAATTAATAGCTGCAATAGATTCAAAACTTGAAACGATTTTTTATTTCGTCCTGTTAAACAACCAAGAACAAATACTTCGAAAAAGAATGTTTCAAAATCGGGCACTTTTTTCCTTTTGAGAGATATCGTTAATATTATATACGTTGCCATGGTAACGTGGTAAGTTTCTATAGCAAACATTTTCAAAGTTTATTTTGTTTTCCTATTCAAAATTTGTTATCTATTACGTATTATAAAAATAAAGTTTGTGTATGTAAAATTAAAATAATAACTTTTTGATGAATGTATATGGCTACAAATGACCAAAAAATTTTTTTTATATTTTGTCTATATTTTTATATTATTATATTTTGTCTGTTTATTTGTTTGTTTCGGGTAATCTCCAAAACGGCTGGACCTATTTTAACGGGAATTTTACTGGCAGATAGCCGAAATTAAAGCGGTTGACATATTGTACTTTATTTGTCCGCGGCTTCGTCCGCATTGCTATTTCCAAAATGGTTGGACCGATATTCACAGGGTGTTCACTGGTAGATAGCAGACCTCATAAAAAGTAATTTAGGTTTTTTTTATTCGCCTTCGGCCGCAGTGCAATATCCGAAATGCTTGAAGTGATTTTCACGGGGCTTTCACTAGCAGATAACTTACCTTATAAGAAGTAACTTAGATTATTTTATTTTGCTACTCAAGACTTCGTCTGCAATATTCTACTATCTCCTAATCGGTTGGACCGACATTCACGGGACTTTTACGGGCAGATAACTAGCGAGCTCGGAAGACGTTGTCCTGCCCCGATAATAAAAAGAAAACCTTGAGAAATTATACTTAAACCTTCCCCATGAATCATTCTATCAACTGGTGAAAACGGCATGAAAATCCGATCTGTAGTTTTTGACTTTATCGCGAACAGACAAACAGACAGACCAGAGAACTTTGTTTTACACTATGAAGTGATGAACTGTTACCTGTGTATTCGTTCGTGTGAATTTAATAAAAATAGTTTGTTTACTGTAAACAAGCGCGTGAGACGTGCGCTGTACTGGACTCCAAGAATAAATGTATGTAATTTGAATTATATTATCATTTTGGTCAATTTGGCGGCCATTTTGTTTTATTTACCGCGTTTGCATCTACATAACTCAGTGATTACAGCAACGTATAAGAATAATACAATTATATCGACAATATGGGCATGTTTTGTCTATATAATAAACAATTTAACACATATTGTTCGATAATGTATAGTTTAACATTTTCATTACTTTATATTAGTTTTGTACACTCGTTAGAAGTTATACTTCTTTGGCGTAACAAGATAAAAATCTTTGAAAAAAATTTATCTTTCGCCTTATTCTACGTTTGTAGAAAAAACGACACTAACAATAGAAAACAGGTATTTAAAACATTGAAAGTTTTAATACAAAGAAATACAAACAACAAATACAAAGAAACAAAATGTTGACTATAGCTAACTTCAGGGTGTGACAGTGTGCGCGCGCATCGTAATAACTTCAGGATGTCGGTTTTTCGTGACGGGGTGCGCGCGCATCGTAAAAATTTACTCTCTTCATTTTTCCCTAACGCGCCAAAAGAAGTATAACTTCAAAAAGATATGGTCACGATATCCTCATTTAATAAAAAGTTATAAACATTTTACGAAACTACAGTTTTTATAAGCACTTCGTATTCAGCGATGTATGTTTTCTTACAGTGACCAAGAAGCTAAGGGGTATGATGCTACGTTTTTTTCTTTTTTATACAAAATACATATCGGGAAGACACTATTGACTTGCGATACCGCGCTATAGACTGTATCGGGGGTGTTAGTAATGACCTCAGACGCTATTGGTTCAAATTATCTGCTTTTCATTATTTACCCCGGTGTGAGACGCCATTGGTTGGAAGTATCGGCTGTTTATGTATATCGATGCCTTAAAAGGCGACCGACGACCAGATACTGGGCATCCTTGCTCAAACAGTTGAGCTAGTCACACCTACGGATAATTCGTCGTAACTATATTCAGTGCTGTGTTTCTGTAATCACTTAATGTTTTATTCAATTATTCTTGGTGGATTGATCGATCAAATTATAATCATGACGTCATTATGGACAACATCATACTTCTACTTGGAGGCGATTTTATGGCTACCTCAACATATATTATTAAAATAATAAACGATGCACACGAAATTGCGGATGTTAGCTAGTGTACAATAAAATTATCTACACAATTATGCCTTTAAATTCGCAAACGTAAAATCAAGCTGTAGCCATTTTTCTTTCGGCTTATATTTTTATTGTCACAGGTAATATTAAGGTAACTGCAATAAAACTTGACCATAAAAACACATTTAATGTTTTTCTAGAGCTGCAGTCACGTTGATCAGCAGTCAAAACTCCTAGCATTTTCATCTGAGAACAGAATATTAGAAAAGTTTTTCGATCCCCTGAATAGTGTCGGCTACGTGAGACACAAATATTGCAGCGAAGCCCCGGGATAATCCTCTGGCTTTGAGCCAGTTCACAATATGTAAGCGTAGTTTTCAATAGAGCCATTTATACGATAGACTAAGGACCCATAGAATTGTATGTCCGTATCGGTAACTAAATCAATGACGTGTTTGCCACCATTTTCCTTATATTAGAGTCTGAATATCGGTAAGAAATATCACAGTCATATAAATGGTTATCTTCGTAAATAAATGATTTATGGAATCATATTAATGTTAAAGAATTTGAAGATAATTTATGCCAGGTGAATATTTAAAGGGTCACGTCCTTCAAACTTGTGGTAGTTCATGGTCGCATTTATAATAATAGGTCTTTTTACCTATGAAATTGCCGTTCTGCAGTACTGGTCATTTCAAATCAAAATAATTTTTGTTTGGCTAAGAATTCTAATTTTATTTTAAAAACATGGAATTCTCGTTCCATAAGTAGTCATTTGTTTATTGATTAGTGTTACATTTTCATCGCATTTGAATCTTTTTTGTCGTCATGGATACGTTAAAAATTCGAGTAATTATGGAATATGAGTACCGTCGTGACAGCAACGCGGCATAAGCGGCACGCAACATCAACGACGTTTACGGAGCTAACACTACAAACCAACGCACCACCTGTTATTGGTTTGCTCGCTTCCGTTCTGGGAATTTTGACCTGAAAAATGAACCTCGCGGTCGTCGGAAGACTTTGGTCGACAATGACGAATTAAAGGCGATTGTGGAAGCTGATGACACACAATCTACGGCTGAATTAGCAGCAGCTTTCGTCGTTAGCGTCAAAACAATAGTGGTCCATTTGCGTCAAATTGGCAAGGTAAAAAAGCTTGACAAATGGGTGCCCCACGAACTCAATGATCGCCAGCGCGAAGTACGCGTCGAGACGTGCCTTGCACTGCTCAACAGACACACAAATGAAGGAATTTTGAACTGCATTGTTACCTGCGATGAAAAATGGATTCTGTTTGATAACCGCAAGCGCTCAGCAAATTGGTTGGATCCTGGTTCAGCACCTAAACAATGCCCTAAACGAAAACTTACCCCTAGAAAAGTGATGATCACTGTTTGGTGGTCTAGCGCCGGTGTAATTCATCACAGCTTCTTACCAAACGGGATGAGCATTACTGCAGATGTGTACTGTGAAGAACTGAACACAATGATGGAGAAGCTGGCACATCACCAACCAGCATTGGTCAATCGCTCGTCTCCGCTGCTCCTGCACGACAACGCGCGACCTCATACTGTACAGCAGACGGTCTCCAAGTTGTAAGAACTGGGGTTGGAAGTTCTCCATCATCCGCCCTACTCACCAGACCTTGCACCTACAGACTACTACTTTTTCCAGAATTTGGATAACTCCTTGGCGGGAAAAAAAAACAATACCCGAGAGGCAGTACAAAATGCCTTTGAAGAATTTGTTGCCTCCCGTCCAGCTGATTTCTTTAAGGAGGGCATCAATAAACTGCCACTGCGTTGGCAAAGATCCATTGATTGCATGGGTCATTACTTCGATTAATACAAATAAAAAATACATGAAAAAAATTCGTTTCAAATTTTTCATACAAAACGGCAATTTCATACATAAAGACCTAATATATAAAATAATAATATCAAAAGAAATACTAATAAACAACAAAAAGAACCTAAGTTAAGGTATGTTTTAAAAGTACGGGAATAATACTTTTAAACGTAAAAAAAATCAGGCCTAGCTTCAATGAACAACTTTAAGGGGGCCCTTTTCAAGGTTAATCATTACGTAACTGCTTATCATGGGAACGCCGTAGGATCGAAAAATGGGAAGCGGTGCGCGGCTCCAGGTGTAGGAGACGTACCGGGCTGCGCGACAGGACGTTATTCATTTATTACACCAGTTTGTTTTTGCGTAAATCAGCTGATGTTGAGTGTATATCAGTTTTGCGTTTCTCGAGATAATTAGGTCACTTTTAAGCACCTATTTTTTAAATTGATTTAGAACTAGAATCGACTAATGATTATCGTGTAAAAATATTGCTGACGACTAAACAGTCGCTCGGTATAAGAGCTATTCACACTTCGAAAGAACAGGGTCACTGTACTGGTATGCGTATATTTCAATATTCACACATTTTAAACGTTAAGTTTCCTTTCTATTATAACCATGAATGTTATTAATATTTTGCTGTAGGTAAATCGAATTCCAATAACATATAGGCACGACGCCAAATCGTTATATTCATCAGTTGAGGCCTTGAGGGTAAATTGTAAACCAAATAAGAATGAATCTTTTTATCATTACGCTATTCGTAAAAAAAGTAGGTCCTATGATTTTTATGACACAATTAATTTATCATGTATGACAAGAAGCCGTATTAAATATCTATCTTCTGAATAGCATTATAGACTGCATAGTGTTATATAATGAACATGGGTTAATTAAACCAAAACCGTCCCGACTTTTTAAATATATACTTCAAATAAATTGATTCTGAGATTATACTTGCGTCAAAATCCATAATAGAATTCAAGCAATGATGTCGAAAATCATTATATTATATTTTATCCAACTTTAACATTCGTACACGTTGTCTTTGGACCAAAATATTACTTACAATTATGAAATTATAGCTGCTCGGCCCGGCTTCGCTTGGGTGTACTAACGAACAAGATGAGAGTTATTTCTGCTTTTACAGTACAATCATGTAATTTAATAAATGGTAATTGAACAACTGAACCGCAATATGTCAATATTTCTGAAGACGTCCCTACTCTCTTACAACTCACTCACTCACCTTTTATGTAGAGGTTTTTTAACCCAAATTTTACATTTTCCTATACGATTATTCATAGATTTTCATACAAACAAACTTTGTCCTGACAAAGTACTGCAAATGATGAATTAACCAAATAGGCGTAGCTATTCTGAAATGCGTTTACATACATTCGGCAATTGATTTTTACTTATTTAGATTACTACAAAGGTTAAAACTTGAACAACATCTTAACTAGATTAGACAAATACATGTACTACTGTATTAAGCACGATTCTCTGATAGGTTTAAGTATTCTTATTGTGAAGAGTGCACCTCCACCAAAATACCCGCTTGTAAATAAAAATATAATAATAACATTCAAAAGAAAATATGCGTGAAGGTAAATATTTAGTTTAAAAATGTCGCATCTACAATATTATTCTTTGCCAAATCTAGTCATTTAGGTATCCACAAGAGCTCAGTATCGAAGCGACAATTAAGTGAGAAGGCATGCAGCCTGATTATCGGCTATCGAGTGTGTATGAGAGCCGAATAATGGACCAGCGCATCCGTGCAACTGCTCGCGCAACGTGCTGGCTTTTCAGTTTGATACTAACGCCAACTTGTAAGTAATTTATGGACTAAGCTCTGGATTCCAAGCAAAATTGCATCTCCACTATCAAAGAATGAGAATTTTGTTTGTATGTGAAAAGTTGTGTTTGTGTGTGAAAAAATATTGTCTCTTTATTTAATACTAGCGGGCCCGGCAGACGTTGTCCCGCCCTAATTATAAAAAAATCCTGGACAAATTATATACCAAAACGTTCCCCGTGAATCACTGTATCCAAATGGTGAAAACCGCATAAAGATCCGTTCAGTAGTTTTTGACTTTATCGCGAACAGACAGACAGACAGACGCGGAAGGGGACTTTGTTTTATACTATGTAATGATTGTATTTCTTGTTACAATTGCTTCTTAATAAATGTAAAATAAATAATTCCAGGTTAAGGATCGAACTCACAACCCATTCAAATACCAACTATACTATTCCATATAGTAATTCCAAAAATTTCCAAAGATAATTCTAATACTAAGTAATATTATACAATTATTAAATAATAATAAATGTGATGTCCGCAGGAAGTATACCTCTCATTCCCCTGCTCGTGCTCCCCGGATGGTGTTAAAGAGTAACAAATTTTTGGCCGCTGCACTGTTCCACGTAAATTGAACCTCGCAGCGACAAATAGAGTAATCAATCAATCGACGATAATAAAAGATGGCTACTCTATTTAGCTATACGATTAAATGAACGTGAGCTTCTTTGTTATATGTATGAAATTTAACAAAGGCTTTGGCAGGAGTATAAAAAAAATACAGAGTACCATTCATCCAGAAAAAAATTACTGTTCCCGAAGAATAGATCAAATATAGACTAACGCGAGCGAAGGCGTGAGCAAAAGGTAGTGTGTATGTAAATATGTATTTTTGAGTTAGGTTTTTTTCTTCCATATTTTAATATCTCGATACAGCGTCTGTGCGGACTTATATGAAAAGACCACAACTAATTGGTAATCTTAGTGGAGTTAAACTAAGGCTACCATAAAATGAGTTTATTAAATATTTTGAATTAAATTTAGAATTATAAAAAGTGTAAGTTGATTAACTGGTTAACGAACCAGTTTTTATCTGTTCTAACTATTATAAAAAAAAAACTTCTTATATATTATCTATACATATTATACAAATAAAGTGTCCGTATGTAATATCAAAACAACAATTTTTAGTGGATGTATATGAAAGTAAATGCTCTACTGATAACAAAAATCTAATTTTTAAAATGTTGTCTGTCTGTTTGTTCCTGTTAATCACCGAAACGGATGGATCAATTTTGACGGAGCTTTCACTAGCAGATAGCTTAAATAATAAGGAGTGATATAGGCTATTTTATTTGAGGCTAGCTGTTTTTCGCGGCTTCGTCTACAGTACTATCTCCAAAATAGTTGGACCGATTTTCACGGGATTTTCACCGGCAGATAGCTGACCTTATAATGAGTAACTTTTTGAGGAGCCTATTTTGTTATAGAGTAGCTGTTATCCGCAACAGCTAGTATATGTAACTAAAACGATAGGGGTCTTCTTTATGTGCGCATGACGCAATAAATTACTCTATAGATTCCGATAATTTTTTTAGTATTGCTTCTTAGACATTGACCCATATTTAAAAAAAAAACAAATATCACGATATCTCAATTTAATATAAAGTTATTACAATTTTAATGTTTAAATAATCGCGTACAGCGATGTGTCTTCTTACCGTCGATAAATGAGGAAAACGGTGCCGTATTTATGCTTTTTCCTCTGAACCTAAAATATATTGTTGAAATAAAAAACGACGCGGACGAAGTCGCGGGTATCATCTAGTATTATAATGAAAAAGAAGATTTCCTCTGCCATATAAAAAGAAAACTAAAATGTAGCCATGAATCAGTGTCGAAACGTGTCATACAAACTAACGTAACCGGATGTACGATGAAAATGTTCCATCATCCAGCCAGGTCGCTTCCGGAGCCGGATATGAACCTGTATCGTCATAACTGCCCTCGCCACTTTAACGAATTCTTAAGAGGTCTAACCCTTTGTAGTGCTAATGATAGTAGTAGTTGCTTTATTTTAACCAGATGTATTGAACGTATATATATTAGAATTGAAAATTGCTTGGTGGAAAACGTATGCTTTAAACTCCAGAGAATGTGCGTTAGAATGCTACAGTGAAGGTAAAAGTTTGCAGCCATCTGTTGAATTTTACAGTCAGTACCTATTTTAGACAAACCGTAATAATTCAAAAACATCGCTACTCAGGTACGGAATATTTCATGCATTATTGCTATATTTTTGTATTTATAATAAAATAAAATAGAAAGCCTTGTCTTTTGTGGAAAAAAACACAGTTGACAGTTTAGATTTTTATCTTAAACTCAACCTAACTACTACTTAGGTTTAACATACAAATACTCTTTTTTTATATTTCCAGAACCCCTTCTAGGGTGAATGCCTCCTCCAAAGATTTCCAGCGTTCCTTATTTTGGGCTCTTCCTATCCAGTCATGGCCGACAGTCTTGACGATCTATCTCGTCTTGCCATCTCGTAAGTGTAAAATAGCAGTGACATAAATACAAAAGTCTCATAAGATTTTGTCACTGCTATTTTTCACAGCGTGAAAAATAATTTATCATCTTGAAGCAATGATAATTCAGTTTTAATGTGCTCGAAGACAAACGATAAACTTAGGTTCGAATTTCAGCAAGTACCTGGAGGTTTCAGTAATGGCAAATATTGTGATAAAACCATAGTATAGTGATAGAGCTACTTTTTTACGAACTCCTGGATAGCTAGCTGCCATCCTCAGATCTGTCGTCAAACACCTAAGTCAAAAGCTACAGACTGCAATTTAAAAAAGTCTTAAAATTAGAATTGGTATGATTTCTAGTGATACATCTTATAGACTAAGGAACTATTTGGATGAGAATTCTTCAAGTATTTAATTATGTATTTTTACAGGCCGATGAGCTAAAAAAGGACACTCGAACAGGCGTCCCTCTCGAATGTAACAAGTTTTCTATTTGCATAGGTTAAGTAGGTATTTGTAAAAGTCGAAAATTAACGGACCCGAAGCGTATTATTAATCTCAAACCGGTTTTTCTTTATGACCTGCGAAATAAGTGATTGTATAAGTTAATTTAACTACTATATAAATTAGAATCATATTAAATCATAATTAACCTTTTGCACTCGAAGTTTTTCCTCATTAATATTAGCATCAATTCGAAACAGCGATTGTCTGCTGTTATCAAGAGCATAACAATCCGCGAGCCGCGACCGTCATTTGTCACCAACTATTTAAATGGGTCCACTTCGGAGTCCTCGAGTGCAAAGGGTTAAAAGTAGATATTGGCCACAGCTTTATTGTAGATCCGGCTATGCATCGAGATTATTACTTTCTCTCTGGACGTATGGTATCCTACGTCCTTTTCTATATTCCTAACAATGTGAATGCAAAGTGTTATGATAATCGGTTGAAAAGTTAAGGTATGAAAGCGTAACAAACAAAAAAACAAATAAACACTCATTCGCATTTATAATATTCGTTAAGAAGTTAGGACTAGTTAGGAGTATAAACCTTCATGGCTGTTGCTTTTGAATACCGCGCTACCACATCTCACTGCAACAAAAAGGTTTGATTTTATTCGCGCCAGGTGTACATAGAAAGTAAAATTTGATACTGGTAATAGAGACAGTTAGTAACTAAAACATTTAAAAAAACGCGTCCTTCACACTGTAATTAAAATAAAATTAATTACATAATTAAAATATTGTGTAGATTAACGTGTAATGACCTCTTGTTAGCGGCCAATCAATTCCACGTGGAAGTGCAAAGTCACGTCCACTATAATATTTAATGATGGGTTTCGGCAACGTAACGCTTTCTTCAATCAAATAATTTAGTAAGATATGAGAACTATTAACTCATATAGGCACAATATATGTGAATTAGGAAGAATGAATTTATATATTTTGTAATTATATACATATATATATATAGTAGAACGACATTAGTAATGAAAGGTCGTTCCAACTATATATTATAGGCATTCTGTATACACGTATTTTGGGTTTGTATACATCACGTTAAGGTCACTACTTTATGAGTTGTGTTTATATTTATGTTCGATAATTTTCTAAACCTACATTCCCTAACAAGATCCATTCTAATTTCCAACTTTATCGTCATTACTTGTCTTGGCTTAATTGCCCCTGACGTCAATTAAGTGTTTTAGGACTATCTATCTCCAGTAACTAGGTTTAATCAACAGTAAATTTAGCTTATTACCTTACTAATGACAGTCTTTGGAATTAAGATTCTGCTTCCTTAGCTACTGGCAACGACCGTTCATTATTTAGAGCTATTTTCGTCATCGTTTAATTTAGAAAATATAGTTGTATTTTGTGGTATTTCATTAAAAGTCTATCTTACTATATACATGTATCACATAAATTCCTGGTGTTTAGGAAAGATAAAGCGGCAGATAATTTATATCAATAAAATGAGTTATCCGCGCATTACGCAAAAACTAACCCATAGAATTCGATCAGTTTTTTTTAAGTTTTAATTCTTAAATACTTGGCCCGTATCTGAAAAAGATTATCACGATGTCCTCATTTACTATAAAGTTACAATGTTCAAGAAAACTTGATTTTTATACGCACTACAAAAGACCAATGAAATACATTTTTGTTTTCAATTTTTTTTTATGTTTTTCCTTTTGTTCATTAAATAACAACGCAGACAAATCCGCGGATATCAGTTAGTTGTATCATAAGTCTAAAAAAAATGTAACTCTGCATGCATCGGCATGGTGATATTAAAACAATTTGCATCGTGGTAGGGTTTTTTTCTAAGGCCTGTTGGCTAGCAACCACTTTCAAGTTGAATTCATTTACCAAGCAACGTAGGAATACTCTGACAGCTGTACTTGATAGCTAGTTCCTTGGAGTATTGCCACTGGGCAATATAGCCACTTAACATCAGGTTAGATTGTGGTCAAATGATAAAATCGATGAACAATAAAAAAACGTGCTTCTTGATGGATTTTCCACTTTCTAACTTTACACTTACTATATAGGGTTCAAACTATAATCATCAGACGCATCACTAAACTATTATCGCATCAAAGCTTATATATTATTAAAAGAAAAAGAAAAGTAGATCAAATCATCTCTTTAGAGTATAACCACGTAATTAAATAAAATCGCAACGAAACAAGTGAACGTCAATCTGTCAACATTGGTGGCGCCGATGCGTTCTCGACGCCACCGAAGCGGATGTTTCTATGCTATTTAAGTGGACTGTATTTGCGGGGGGTGCTATATTTGATACTCAACTATATTGCGATCAGATACGACGAGGGAGACAAGACTAGGAAGGAAACTTGACACATACCTCGTGGCGTTGCGGTTTCCACGTGACTAGCCGGCTAGGTGATTGTTCTCGTTGCACTCCACTGTTTTTTCTCCGTCACAACACTGACGGACACTAAAGTCTATTTTCAAAAGGTCTCACACAACAATTATTGTTTATAAAGTGTGTCGGCACGCACTATATGCGGAGCGATGAGTTTTATTCTTACTCACTCGACCAGGCGAAAATTCAAACTGTTCTTGCATGTGGCGCGGTAACGACTCGTGGCGTGTTCGACGCGCTACTGAACTCAAGCATGTGCCAGGACGGGGTAATAAAGCGGTGAGGGAAAATGTCGCGATCTGATCACAATAATGCGGGAATTTTTAAAATATATATAAAGCGGCGCAACCAAACATTTTTTGAAGCTCTCCCTGTTGTCTTCTATCTCATTCGCTCATTTTTTTGTATTGGGATTTTTTTACGTAGATATTTCAGGTTTCTGTACGATTTCTCAAAGATTTAGGTTCACACAAACATTGTACTGACAAGTACACATACGAAAAAAAAGTATTAACCAAATAGGTACAGCCGTTTGTAACTTATGCCATATTTGTCAATATACACGTATTGATTAAATAATTAAAAATCTGTTTGAATGTATACGCATATACATACATATATATACGCAGTGTGTACCTACCTATTTTAGAAATTCCAAAATAATATACTTAATAATAACATTACAAAAAACTAACAAATAGGGTACGCGAGCTATATTCGTCCCGACTTATACCCACGCTGAATTACTAATTATTTTTGTCAACCTTCAATTATCCTTTACTGAAAACGTTCATTACGTAACATCAAAGAGTTCTAACTTTTTTTTCAAATCAAACCTAAAAGAATAAATAGAGTAGTGCTTAAACTTCATTACATGTTGTATAATAATGTCAGGAACTGAAAGATACCACAGTTTGTTATAAAAAAAATTGTTGTTCTAAATACTTATAAGTATAAAACGGTCAACAAATAATATCCGGCCGGATATGACAGTGTTTTGAGCGATGGAGACGACCCTACGTAGTGTCGTCACGTCCGGTCATACATCTTACGTGTTCTGAGAATATAGTACTCCTTTCAATCTTTCTTTTATTAATCCTATTAACTCGAGACTCCATAGTGTCATCATATAGAAGAGTTAACGTTATAAATAACTATAAAAATAATAGTTAACGCCTGCGGTTTCGTTCTCATAAACACGGTTTTGTTATTTCATCGATGCTTAATTGGATTTTTGCCATTATTTCTTGATTCTATGACTTTTTTACTTATATTAAGCTACCTATTCAATGTTATCGTTTCAGTTTAATCACTTTGAAAGCATAATGACATGTAGCACATATGAAAAATTTTATATCTGTAAGTAAAAGTCTCAAATAATTGGTCAAGCTATTTTGGAGATTAGCTCGGACAACACCACAGATATATCTAAAAAATTTAAATTTTATACAACGAAAAAAAACCGCCCGTAACTTCACGTGCGTCATCTACAATATGAAAAATAATAAGACATAACTTACAACGCTCAAAGATAATGCACCTTCCTATAAAAAAATATTTTTTAGAATAAATCTACGTCAAACTAACTCATTATCACTTTATTAAACGTATAGAAGTATACACATAGAAGAAAATTATATAAGAACTGACGTACCCGGCGATTGACGTCCCGCTTTGATAATAAAAAAAACCTTGACAAACTATATACCTAAACCTTCCTCATGAATCACTTTATCTACTGATGAAAACCGCATGTAAATCCGTTCAGTAGTTTTTGAGTTTATCGCGAACAGACAGACAGACGCGGTTTTATACTATGTAAAGATTTAAAAATAATAAATCTTTTTATGCTCAGCTCTTGCAATAATTGTTTATATCCCAAAATAATCAAGAGACATTATTACCAATAATATACGTTATTATTGTTATGTCATTTTAATTACTGTAACAATTTAATACAATGAACGGAATATAGAATTGAATTCCTGAATTGTTTTTCAGCCTATTTTACTCACACGTAGATAACCCATTTTCAATTATAATTTGATTACGTCTAAAATGCTAATATTTTAATGGTGAATATGAAAATACATAAGTTATGGCTACATAAAAAAAATATTTAATCTAAAATCACATATTAACATCAAACAAACTCTTTGTAGATATCGTTTAAAAGAAAAAATAAATTATAAAAAAAAAATACACCGTATACGAAGCTAAAAATTCATCTTTGAAAGTGTTTACCCAGACTTGAAATAAAACTACGAACGTGTTTAAAAACGTGTCTAAGCATACATCAACAGTGTCTCGACAACGGTAATTCTTCGATCGGCAAGATAAAAAAATCAATAGCGTAGGAAAGAAAATTTTGGTTTTCCAACAGCAAACGTATACGCTGTTTCTCGCATTCAATGCTCATACGTGTCTTGGTAAGCCGATTTTTATTACGTTTGAAAGCAGATGCTTAGAAAAATATAGATTAACGTGTAAAAAAGATGAAAGCAATGACTGCCGAAATACGTTTTCTTGTGTGCTTTTATATGTAGTAAATTCTTAAAGAAATACGAAATGAAAATAAATATCCTCACTTGTAGAAATAATGTCGACTTTGAATACGAATCTATTATTACTTGTTAATCACTGATTTCGAATAAAATAATTTGAAGATTTTTTTTGCTTAAATCATTAAATACATTAAAATACGAATTATTAGTAACTAACAAAGGCTTGTGACAACGCTAAATTTGAACTATCTCTTGGAAGTAGTCCTTTTTCTGGATGAATGGTAATCCTATGTCTTTTTCTATACCAGGGACAATGTACAGGTAAACGTTAACGATAATCTGGTAAGTAGTTAAAATGTGATATCGTAACAAACAAATAAATAAACAAACTCACATACGCATTTATAATATTAATAAGGATTACTTCGTGATCAGTGTTTTCGAATAAGACAATGCTTTGAAGATTTTTTAAATATCATTTTATTTTATTCATTAATTACATCAATATACTAATAATTAATACCTATTAGTTATTTTGTAACATTCGAAAATAAATTAAGAGTTAATTAATTAAGAAAAAATGAATAAGAAAATGTAATATATAGAATTATTAACAAATAAATAACATAAATTACATGGATTGAACAAACTTTTTAAAAGTAATTATAAACATGAACGGGTTGTTCATCCTTTCAGTATTCTTACATATCAAAACTTATTCTTAGCGTTCTTTTTTTATTCATTGACGTCATACTTAAATAGTATACAGACTTAGTCACTCCCACAATTAAGAGGAGTCTTACATGACTCAATATTTTAAGCTCAAGCGGTTTGAACTACAGAGTTTGCCAAAGAAATGCAAGCAAATTCGCTCCCGGCGAACATCACACGATGGCGTCTTAACTACGCTCTGATTAAACCTAACACGTGTTCAATAGAGTAAATAGCACGTGGTATGAGATTTTACACAGTACTAATATTTAGAACCTTTTCATTCGATTCGATTTCATTTTTGTAGGTGGTAGAGCCATGCTGAAGCTATTACCGGTTTCAGCATGAATAGGTCGGCTCGCCCGGGGTACTACCACCCTCTCACAGAAAACCGACGTGAAGTAATAGTTCTTGCATTGCGTTTCGTTTCGATCGGTCCGTGAGAGCGCCGGAGGTCCAACTTCCCTCCACACTCACATCCTCCACTTCCCCCATTTACCCCCAAACACAGACTATGATATGATATATATATACACCCTCGTGGTGTAAAGGGTGTCGAATAACATCATACGACTTGAGACACCCAAGCCAACCTCACCTGCACGTACACTCTGCTGAATAACGAACGAGGCAATGGCGAAAGCGGGGTGGTAGGGTTTACAGCCTGACTGGGTCGCAGCCACCATGTATATGGCGATAAAGTCCGTCATAGTGATTCGCTTCTGCGGGTCACGTTTCGGGATCAGCCTGTGCGCATCCAGCTTTTCGCAGGCCGCAGACCACCGTCACTCAGTGGTCGCCATTGTTATTGGATTGTACTGTGCTTACCATCAGGCATAGTGCACTCATTTTGCCGTGCTATAATAAAATATATATATATACTTTAAAAAAAGTAATGCGACTGAACCTGAGTTTTCGATGAACAAAAACACCGTTATGAAACTATAGCATGATGGTACAATTTTTTCTAAGTCCCGCTGTCTAGCCACCATCATCAAGTTGATAATCTATCGCCAAACAACTATTGGTGTGTTGCGACCGCGGCTTATAAGAGCCAGTCCCGTCTAGGCTTAGCGTGTTTATCATCTTCGAGTACATAGATATATAACAGTAGTATTATGTATTAAGTATTAACTTTATAGGGTTTTTAGCGTCAAGCCAGAATCTCATCTGTTGTTAAATAACAATTGTTTTTTTTATATCATAGGAGGCAAACGAACAGGTGGGTCACCTGATGTTAAGTGATCACCACCGCCCATAGACACTTGCAACACCAGAGGAGTAGTAAGTGCGTTGCCAGCCTGTGTTTAAGGGAAGGCGGGAGGGGGGAGATGGTGAAGGGAAGTGGGCCTCCGGCGCTCTCACTGACCGAACGAAACGCAACAATGCAAGCACTGTTACTTCGGTTTTCTGTGAGAGGGTGATACTACCCCGGTCGAGCCGACCCATTCATGCTGAAACCAGTAATAGCTTCAGCGTGGCTCTACCAGCTACAAAATGTAATCAAAGACGGTAAATACGCTAAACATAAACGAGATTGGCTCTCATGTACAGCTGCCGAAGCATAACAACAGACGTTTGGTGACAGATTTTCAACTTGTAGGTGGTAGCTAGAAAAGCGAACTTAGGAGAAGCCGTAACATAATGCTATGTTTTCACCACGGTAATTTTCTTCACCGAAAACCCCGCCTAAGTCGCAAGGATTCGAATGTACGTGGATCGACGCGGTGTCCGAACATGCTATCAACTGAGCCATGGTCTCGTTTATTATCATCAAATTAAATTATGATTAATATTTTTTAATTGATGAAGGCGTTACTTCGCGGAATCCCACCATAATTAATTCAGTGAACATTATTTTGCACTTGCGCCTGAAATTGATTGTATTTTGCCACGTTTCACTGCAATAAAAACGTTTGATTTTATTAGCGCAACGTGTACCTAAGAAGTTACATCTGAAACTAGTAATGAAAGGAGCGAAATAATAGTAACTGAAACAACAAAACATACAATTAATTGCACTCTTCATTTAATTTGGAATCCAATTTCGTCTGGAGATTAGAAAAAATAAAAATATGGTTATAGTAGAAAAAAAAAACAGAAATTACACGTTTTCCCTATACTATAATCTAAAATAGAAATTAATATTAGAAGTTAATTTCAATGTATAAAGTAAACATTCAGTGTTTTGGTTATTTCTATAATTCCCACACATTTAGAAATTGTCAATAATGAAGAACTCAATACAATTTCTATAATGCGACCCACACATTTTACATTAAGGTTATTTTTTATAATATATCAAACATCAAGGAAACATTTTTAGTAAAATGTGTTCCATAAATTTGATCCACATATGTCCATTGCGGAACAAAAGCTTACGCTAAATCCCATGGCCTTGCGCGGTTCTCATCTGAGTTTACCTTTGACTTGACTTGACTTTAGCTAACTCCTCAAACTATCGACTATCGTACCTAGATAAACGTTTATCTATGTTATATATAACATCAGGGTCAATAATATTGAAACTACTAAACGTGTAGGCATCAGGCTATAACAGTTCAATGCATAATTTTCCTAGACAGTACTAAGCTATTTATTTTTTGGAATCAGTTGACTCTTTGATATATTATTAATGACTAATGAAGCGGGCAGGAATCAGCTAGTAATAATATAAAATTATCGAACTACTACACAGTTAAACACAAACCAAGCAAAAAATGTGTCTATATGAATCTGTATTTAAAGTAAAAACGGTACAAAAGATATAGGCAGCTATCAATGTAAACCAAGAAGTACATCTCTTTTATGATTTCTTATGTGATTAAAATCTATTTCTGTAAAAAATGCTTATCTAGTCCATTAAATAAACACATCTTCAGTCACTAATTGAAAACCTAAATATTATGTAATGTTAAATTAAATGAAATTGTAAAAGAACAAGTCCAAACAATATTTACTTATAACTCGCGAGGGCAGGGTTTAAAATCATGCAAAAGAAAACAATATAGCGTGATGGAGGAAAAATAAAACGTAGAACCCCGCAGTGGCGCGGTCTAAAGCGAGTTCATTGGACGAATCCCATTAGCATAGAAATGGAAAACATACTTCATTGGCGATTTCTGTAACCCCAACAGGATTACTGAAGAATTTGAACACGTCATTTTTTTACAGAAGTTTTACAAAATATGGGCATTTAAGGAGGCTGGAAATAAAGATAAATATATGTATGTATAGGCTACTACTTCTTTTATTATTCCACCCATTACTACAAGCGTTCCATTGGTGGGCGTTTTCCGTAATTAATTATTTGTATTGGAAACGACTACAGTTTAGACGCATAAGCTGCCAAGGATATCAGAACCTAAACGCATTTCTACATCAATTGTAAAACTTTGATGATTTGCTTGATAAAATTTAATTTTGCAGATACACTGTTGTACTTGAGAATGTTGAAATACTATTATTTACGTAACCTTACGTAAGTTTGTTCATAAGCCATTTGTAAATATAGATTTTCTAGTCTATAATTTTAATATTATCGATACTTTTAATTTAAACCTTCAGTTGCTACTGATAAATTGAATGACTGCGTTCGATTTTAACGTTATTTCCAAAGAAAATGTATAGTATATCAACAACAATTGACAATAAAGTAACGTGAATGAGCACTCAGTGTAGATAAAATAGAAGAATCATAATTTATCAAACATTTTGCAAAAGAACCTTTTAATTTATTTATTTTGCAAGAAGAAAGTGATACTACTAGGAAGATTAGAAAATTACATACACGAAAGCAGCATTATGGCTGCTTTGTTATGCTCGGCTAAGGTAATAAGCTCATTTACGATGGTTCATAGTCTGAAATCTACCATTTTGAAGCTAATATTTAGCGATTTATACTATCGCTTTGTACTTGCGAAGTAAAAACAGATCTTCCTAGATTCGATGTAACAGTTATGACGGAATTACACACACGAAAGAATAATGAATTGCTTTTATACCTGTAATATTACAACAATTCAATGTAATCATGGAGCTATTTCTGTCTCCTTTTCTCTAACTAGTAGGTATTATGTGGGTATTAAAGTAATTTAGATTTCATTAGCCTAATGTTTCAAAGTTCCTAAATACAATAACTCCAAACAAAGAAACCGACATCAAAGTATTTTTTAAATCAAATATTTAATCTTAATTAATTCTGTTTGAAGTAATAAATTATTTTTCTTAGCATCGTTTGTTATTTGATTACACATTTTAGTTTTTTTTATACTGATATTAGACTAGAATATAATAATAGCTGTACTTCGCGATTTTGATCACGTGTAATAGTTTTAAAAATCAACATAAGTATTTTGAAGCTACATTTATAAGCAAATTTGAATATACTTTTGTATAACTAATTATTAAGTATTAATTTTCTAAATAAAAAACTACTAATTGTAATAATTAAGATCAAGTTAATAACAATAACGCAGTCAAGAAATATTAAACAAATATCGTATACAGTACGACTTTTGCTTAGAGGGCTGACCACGCGACTGTGCAGCGCGGTATGCTACCTTACCCAATGATATTATAACTAAAAAGCTATAGATATGTCATAAGCGCTTCGACAGCGCCTTGTTAAAAAAAACTTGGCTTGCTAGCTTACTTTTAACGGCTGCCCCGTCAATCCGCCCGTATCTAAGCGTCATATAACTAATTCTTTTTCACCACCGATATTGAGAATACGCCATCTTACTTCCACATTTTATTTAAGACTGTGTGGCGTTACAATATTACTTTACGTCTGTGTGCGTTCTCGTGCCATTTGTTCTGTCAAAATATCATGTAGGTGACGTATCTACAGCTTTTTAGTTATAATGTCATTAACCTTACTGATATAGCCATTTACAGTTCGGCGTTTCTCGGTAATGGTTGGCTCTTATCGAGTTCAGTCCACCCTCGGCGCCTGACATTCCGCGCAGCGCCAAACGGCACACTAGCACCATTGCTTCGATCTCGCTTAATTTTCTTTGTGGTCTACATTTTGCATGGTGATTAATCCGCTCCTAAGAGCCTTAGTGTAATGTGAGTTACTGTAACCTCCGTCAGTAAATAGCCAATAAAAAGCGAAATATTTTTTGTGTGGTAGTTTGAAAGATTTAGTAGATAGCGACAATTTTTTTAACTTTATAATATTAGTAACATCAAAAACTAGTAATTTCTCAAGCGTAGAGTACATATAACTATGAAATCGATACATTCATACACAATGACCGCCGGCCGGCACGGTAAGCGTGGGTTAACTAATTGGTAGGGGCGGTTGGGATGTGCGAACAAGGCAAATGAAGATTTATCATCTGTTCGGTCCTCTGAGTACCGGAGCCTCACCGGTTATCAAACCTAGGACATTTTAAATTATTTACCTTATTTCTATTAAAGCATAGGAATTGCATTTCTCTGCCGTGGGAATATATTTCTGTTTCTTTGTGCTGGTTATTAACAGATTGTATGTTTGTTTATATGAGGAAGTTAAACGCCGGAAGCACTGTACTTAATACTTGATACTTGATAAATTCTTTCACTCTTTGAAAGGTATACTATTATGGATAGATATAGGCTATCTATTGTATTAATATATACAAAACTCGTAAAGCTATGATGATATTTGTCAGCTAAGTCGGGCAAAGTGGTGCATTTTCGGAGGTTCTATGAAGCGCGCTGCGTTATTAGTTAAGCTTACACGATAAAAATGTATAGCTGAATTGATTCTTATAAAAATCTATAAAAAAAGTCCGCAACAATATACATCCATCCAGTAAGGATAAGTGACAGTGACCATTTCTATTTTCAAATTCTTTGATCTAAAGTTATCAAACAGAAGACGATCAGTTTAATAGTTCTACTGTCACATGTATTTTCATAACAATAAAAAAAGGAATCAGTTTAAGAGATCTGCACTGGCTTCACACGGGAGCAGTCACTTACTTCCTGCGCCTAGGTGAAGCCGGGCTGGCCACTAGTAAATGAAGTAAAAAAAACTAACTGGAAATAAAATCGATATTTTTATTTACTCATATTATTTGTCGCTAGCGGGTACCGTGAATTCGTTATAGCGAAAATTGTCTGTTGTTTCATAGAAATTGCATATTTACATCTGGATCAGCAGTAGATTGTCTTTTTTAACTTGTAATATGGTCTATTTCGAATAACCTCTTTAAACCATGGGAGTTTCAGTTACGTTTGCAAAAAATAAACTTTATTACTTACTGCTTATAGAAAAGAGAATAGATGTATAGCTTCAATATGACTTCGAAATAGTTCCTTATCAGTCTGTAAAAGTCCCATTAAAATTGGTTCAACCGTTTCGGAGATTATTTCGCAAATAGCATACACCTTAATTCTATGAAGATGGTAGAGCCACGCTGAAGCTTTTACTGGTTTCAGCATGAATGAGTCGGCTCGCGCGGGGTAGCACCACCCTCTCGAAGAAAACCGAAGTGAAGTAACAGTGCTTGCATTGTTGCGTTTCGTTTGGTCAGTGAGAGCGCTGGAGGATTACCTCCCCTCCCCTGTCCTCAGCCCTCGCCTAAACACAGGCTGGCAACGCACTTGCGACTCCCAAGGTATCGTTAGTGTCTATGGACGGCGGTAATCACTTTACATTAGGTGACCCGCCTGTTCGTTTGCCTCCTATAATATAAAAAGAAATGAATATATTCAATTTTTCATTCATATAATAAGAAATGCATAGAAATGATCAATGTTAAGGAGAAGTATAAAAAAGAAAGTCACATAATTTAGATAATAGCTCGATAAGTGTCTACAAAACATGACTGATTAATATTTACATAATACTAATGAAATTTAATATGAAAGAATAATCTCGCCGAGCGATGATTACGTGAAAAGTTTTACGTACATTCTTCTTTTGAATGAAGCGTTTATGTTTAGAAACGTATTGTAAAGCCCGTCGTCATCTTTAGTCTTTTTTTTACTCGTCGATTGAGGACGTCGAGGGTAATAAATCTTTTTCTTCAACCTAAATTGAGCCATCCCTTGAACGACGCGAAAACCAGACCCACATACTGTACTATACATACACGCCGATGCTTTTCGTTTTTCATTTGTTTATACTTTCGATGTTGAAGCTAATGTATGAATTATTATATGCTCGTACCTTCTCATGCGTTAATTTGATAGGTCATTAGGTCAATCCTTACTGATATTATAAATGAGAAATTGAGTTGGTTTATTTGTTACGTTTTCCTTTTTTTTTTAACGTGGAGAGAAAATTCTCATGGCCTGTCAGGCCCCCGGGGGAGAGCATGAGCTGAGTCGACTCGGCCACTGCCTACTGAGAAGCAACGGTGACGGTGCCTTTCGGCGACTCTAACCGACTAAAACTCCACGACAACCTACGCCGCATCTTTGTTCGGACTATGGAATGATTGACATAAACTCGATACAATGTGGAAAACAGTAACCAAACCACGGCTTTCTGTAATAACTGCTTGATTAGCTGCAACCTTAAAACTAAAAATCTATCGCCAAATTGATATAAGGTGTATTTCTGCAACTTCCAAATCTTAAAGAGCCAATCTCCTTCTAGCTTTGCAATTTGACTGATTGCAGATGCTGTAGTCAGATCCTAAAGATTTATAATGTAACTAGCGGACCTGGCGGACTTTGTCCTGCCGTGGTAATAAAAAATGAAATCCCTAAAAGCCAACCGCAGCGCCACCTACCGGGTCCAATTGTGAATCTAAACCATTCTCGGATCCACTGAAATACGCACACAAAATTTCATTGAAATCGGTCCAGCCGTTTAGGAGGAGTTCAGTCACATACACACGCACACAAGAAATATATATATTAAGATTTATAAGATACCAGTAACCGTTTACAAGTTTGTTTTAAACTAAATATCTATATTTTTTTATAAATCTAAGTCGCTCTTCGTGTTTGTGTGTTATTTAGTGTTGTGTTATTTTGTCTTAGTTTTACTAAACTACCCAACAGATTTTGATATGGTTTTCACTGTTATTTAGAGAATTTCTTGGGGAAAGTTTATGTGTTAATATATGTATATTTTATTTATATAAACTAGAGAAAAGTCGACATATTTTAATTCAGACATAAAAAGGAGTTTTTGGGCTTTTAAAGTGATGACGCTAAATAAACCTTATGAGATACATAAAAATAATGTATCACATAATTGTATATCTAAAAATGCATGTCGAAAAATTTGTAATGATCTATGTCTATCTCCTAAAGATAGCACTTAGTAATTATTTTTATATTTTATATATTATGGAAAAAATAATTGGGTACTTTATGCTATTTTGACCAATATATAACATTAATATTTACGGAATAAAATATATGAATTATGTTGGGAATTTAATGTGGATTAGAATTGCTTTTTACAGCATATGATTTCAATGAATAACTCAGAAGGTATCAAACATTTAAAATTAGGCGCAACCAAAAAATGTATGATGATTCATACGCAGTTTCTAAGACTTTGATAAACTGCAGTTGATATGTGACAGAAGTGAAAGTGAATTCAAACTCTTTATACATTTATGGCGCCATATTAGTACATTAAATTTATGTGAAGTTGGGACTTGGCACTATTTACAATATTAAACTTAATAATAACATAAAGTAATATATAATATACATAAGTAATAACATAAAATAAAGTATAGAAACTAAAGACGTATAAAAATTCTCGGTTTTAAATAATGATAGATTTAAAACCTTGTACAGTTCTAACGATATAATGTATATTGACATAATGATGACCTAACTGCGATGTAATAATTAAAGCGTTGGATTATTGGCTGGTAACCGATGATCAATAGCCGTCGAGGGTCGTGGTGCAGCGGATCCACGCGAATTAATTATTGTTTACGTTACGAGAGGGCCGTCATTGACGAATTGGTAGCGAGCTCCAATTTTCCAGTACTACTATACATATTTACGCATCAGTTTTCTCTGGTTAATCTAGTACTTTTATTAATTACATGACCTGGGTTTTATACCGGGTTGCAAAATAAGTTTTTTTATATACTGAAAAGATATAGGCGAATTGTATAATTATTTCAATAACTGTGTTAATGGTTTATTCTCGTTACACCGACTTCAATATTAGCTACAACTATGTTGCTAAGATTCGAATCTACGTCCATCGACGTGACACCCGAACACATCATTACATAGTATAAAACAAAGTCCCCTACCGTGTCTGTCTGTCTGTCTGTTCGCGATAAACTCAAAAACTACTGAACGTATCTTGATGCGGTTTTCACCAGTGGATAAAGTGATTCACGGGGAACGTTTTGGTATTTATTTGGTCCAGGATTTTTTTATAATCAAGGCGGGACAACGTCTGCCGGGCCCGCTAGTTATCACTATTATTCATTGAATTAATGAGACTGTTTATGTCATCTTGCGGTATTCGCTCCCAATGGAATTGTAGCAAATCCTTCAGCTGTTGGGTTGTTGTCGCTCCGTCCAAGCCCTTCAAAACACGTCTCTGGAGCATGTCCCATGCGTGCTCGATGGGGTTGAGATCTGGCGATTGTGCAGGCCAGGGCAATACCCGGATGTTCTCCGTTGCAAAGTATTCACTGGTTCGCCGAGCTGTATGTGAACGCGCATTGTCATGCATTAACCTAAAATCGGAGCCAAAGGTTTGTGCAAATGGGTAGACATAAGGTCTGAGAATATCCTCAATGTAATTTTCAGCATTCATGTTTCCATTTACAAAAACGAGCTCAGTTCGCCTGTTCTTCATAATACCCGCACATAACATAACTGTTGAGCCGCTGTATGGATGAACTTCCTGAACGCACCTGAGCCTTTCAGTATTTCGGGGCCGACGATACACTCGCACCCTTCTTGTATCAGGCTTAAACTCGAATCGCGACTCATCGGAAAACATAATTTTATCCCATTGTTCCTGGGTCCATGTTATGCGTTCTCTACACCATTCATATCGACGAGCGCGATTCCCGTGACGTATCGGTGGGCACCTGATTGGGTGTCGAGCTCGTAGGCCGTACTCATGCAGTCGATTTCGCACAGTTTGAGGACTTACATCAACACCACTTGAAATTTGTAGCCTCAAACTTATCTCTCGAGCGGTTAACATCGGCTGGCGTCTTGCAGTCAGTTGTATGTACCGGTCTTGCCGAGTGGTTGTACTCCTTTTACGGCCTGGATGCTGTTCAGCGGGTTCTCCTGTATTATTGTAGCGCTGCCAAAGACGACAAATAACACTTCTATGAATGCCAAAATGTCGAGATACCTGAGATTGATTACTTCCCGCTTGCAACATCCCTACAGCTCTTTGCATTTCATCTGCCATCAAATGACGTCGCTTCATGACGTAAAGAATATCTAACAATTCAATTTTGTCGCTAACTTTATTTAAATGGTTGGTAAAATTATAAAATCAAGACTAAACGTAGCAATTAAAACGCACTTAAATTCAAACAAATTCGCAGTCATTTGAATTTTATGAAAAAACAAAACATAATCAAATTTTTTTTTACAACCAGCCAGTATGTCATCAATAACAAAAAAGTTTACTTACCTACGCACTTTGTTTGAGTAAATACTTAGAAATTAATTAATATAAATGGTAAAATTTGTAATATCACGCATGTTGCTTAGACTTTTTTGATGTGTGTATTTCCTATACCCTTGTGTATACAGTATAAGCGCAATTAAGTGATTTGCAGAGGAATGTCAAGTGCGTCAGGAGGTAAACGTTCAGTATAAAAATGAGTATGGAAGAGTATTTTTACGGACCACAAATTTCCCCGTGAAAACAATCGTAAAGCGTTTTTATTACTCAAACATTCACCATTGATTCACGGCCCGAAACAATAAAAATACTGACTCAATCAACTCGCCGAATTTTATGAGTTTTATAGGTGAGTGGATTTATTGTCAGAACGTCAATAAAGTAATGTTTCATTTACACCTCTGGGTAAGAATCCACTGGCCGCATTTAATGTTTTACGACCGTCATCAGAAGTTGAGAATTATACGCTGGAAATAACAAATAACCGTAACCTGGAATCATGAAGCGTTTCTATTTTATTCGCATTTGTTTTCTATATTTTTTTTCCTGATACAATTACGTTTGTTATGGTCTATAATTAAAATCTTAATGCTAATTAAAGTTAGAGGTGGTATTATTCGTCCATTTCCATAGGAGTTATTCCATTTCAAATCAACCGCTTCGTTTTTATTGAGAAAACTTTCCACCTAATTTAAAACGTTTTTCATAATTTTATACCCATAAAAAAAGTAACGAATTTAATAAAAGCCTACTTTTTATAAGTAGTCATAACTTCGTCATAAAATAAATTTTGATATATATTTTTTAACATTTTAATATCTAAATATACTTTCTGGTAAAAAAAAAATGCGAACAAATTACGATGTTAAAATTTATACAAGTTTGAAAGATTTTGAAATTTAATTTAAAAAATATTTAATTTTTTCCTAAATAATATTATAAATGAGGTATACAATTTTAATAGGATTTTATCTCATTCTCTTGTGAAAAAAAATCTCTCTATTATAAAAACAAGTAAGATTAAATATTTAATATTGACGATCATCTAATTTAAAGTAACATCTCAACAAATACTGACTTCAGTCACTAGATAAACATTTGTAATAATTGTACAGCCAGCAACAAAACCATGAAATATAAAAATGTATTTGTTTTCATTACAGACACCCAATTAATAATTTTAAGTTATTATAAAATAGAATGAACATTGTATTTAGATGCAGATGTATAACAAATTTAAATTCTATTTTATATTAAGATGACAAAGACTCGACTATCTTCTGCTAACAGTCTGCAGAAATTCGGCGTGAACACTGTAAGCGCCATTTGAGAGTTATAAAAGTGTTTTAATAAAAACATCACCTTTATATTTCTGAAATTTACGGTCCAGCACATGACATAGAAATTAATTTATTCATGTTATAATTTTAACGAGCGTATATTTTTACCATCAAATTTGACAATTATCTTCATATATGAAACGTTTATGATATCACTACATGATGTAGTGTTAGTAATAACTCACCAACACTGTTAAATTTTTATTACTTCAAGCATGTGTGCATTTATGTACACTTTTGTAATCGACATTCTTGTTTCATGTAATAATATAAATAAAATAAAAAAAATTACAAAAAAAATAAACTGCCTTCGATGTGAAAAACTAATAAGATACTAAAAAGCGAAAAATAACTGAATGATTAAATTAACCAAATTAAATAAAAAATATTGATATTCGCGCTACCTAATAATATATTTGAAGTCGATGCCAACCTAAATTCATATCACCTACATACAAAGTTTTGGTCCACTCTGGTGTCCCATGATATATATCTGTATAGTATACATATTTTATTACCTGCAACAAATTTGAAATGTAGGTTGGCATCGACTTCAAATATATAATTATAATATATAAATAGGTAGCGCGAATATCAATATTTTTTATTTAATTTGGTTAATTTAATAATTCAGTTATTTTTCGCTTTTTAGTGCCTTATTAGTTTTTCACATCGAAGGCGGTTTATTTTTTTTGTAAAAAAAATTTATTTCTCCATTTTTAGTGTCCATAAATATATCTGGTTTCTAATGGGTATAATAAATCGGTTCCAATTTCACAAAAATACGTAGAGACGAAGTGGGTGAAAATCAAATAAACGATATTTCACCCCCTTAGGGGTTGAATATTTTCTTCAAATTTATATGGGACTGATATATAACCAATTCAAATAAAAAAAGAATCATTAAAATCGGTTCATAATTGACGGAGATATCGATTAACATACATAAAAAAAAATACTTACAACCGAACGTAGTAACCTCCTCCTTTTTCGAAGTCGGTTAATAAGAAATCATAAAAACATACCTAAAAATGTATGTTCAAAGGAAATTACAAAACAAACTGTGAAGCACTAACTTTACAAAAACGATCTTAACTAGCTTGAAAAGGTCATTTGACATCATACGGCAGACGCAGGCTTCTTGCTGTCCCTCGCTCCTGTTGTTCATTTTTCTTCCCCTATTCCGGGGCCAAACGGTAAAGAGAAACTTAATTGGAGGCTTTCTCGCCGACTCTCGGTCTCAATGAAAAATTACGAGCTAAACGAGCACACACTCGGGAATTTCGCGCTCATTCTCGACGGCGCAAGCAAAAAGAAATGCTTCTTACGCAGGCACCCGTAAACTCAGATAAATGTAAGCTGACGTACGTAATTTCAATGTAATGTACTGTTCATTAGTACATTTAATTTAATTCAGCGTCTTCGCAATACCTATCTTCTCGGAGTGTCGTCACATTATCCGAATGATTTTTTAAATGTTGCACAAAATACCAACTTAAATTCTTATTCAAATTTAAATCAAAGCCGGCTTTGTTTGTGTAATTCCATCTATGATTATATCTATTTTAATCTAGTTGCTCGCTAAGACTAAGCAAAAGCGATTTACGTAGAAAATGCAACCAAAAGGCCAAATCTTTCCTTTACAGTAAGTACGTAATGTAGTTAAATAAAATGGCAACTGAACTATTGAACGTTAACATGTAAATTACGTCAATATTTTTGAAGATTTTCCTACTGCCGTTTGTGTCACTCATTCGCTTACTTTTTTAATCAAAATTTTTGACTATTCCGTCTGTTTTCTCAATCATTTTCTATTATACAAACCTTGTCCTGACAATTATAAACACAACACTTAACAGAATTAGCCAAATAGCTATTATCCATTCAGCAATTGACTTTTCTTATATAGTCAGATATATTTTATATCGTTAGTATTGGAAATTATTTTACAAAACACTGGTCTAGTAATAATAGTGAGTCTATCAGTTCTTTTTAACATAAAATAACTGAATTTTCGCTTATAATAAGTAAAGTATAATTCAAGAGCAGTAGAGAGCGGTAGGATATGAGAGAACTTATTGAAAATCGCTGACGTCATGTCTGGTAAGAAATATTATGACGGAAGCTATTATCTGGCTAGATATAATTAATGCCTTATTCCTAAGGGTTACACACTATTCTACTATAGTACCACTGTGAATAATTCTAGTAATTGAATAGCCATTGTGACAAGCCTTTCTCCAATGTGGTCGTCACTCATTTACGTAGGAATACCTTCTTAGTACTTCGTTATTGGGGTTTGTGTTGGTAGACTTCGATAACAAGAATATCATTAAATGTATTTAGTTACTTGTATTGTGTAAAAAATTGTAATAATAAATGTAAAACTATGCCTTCATTAAAAAGGTAATGTATTAAAAAAAAAAAACATCTACTCTGTGATTGCAAAGATATTAAAAATAAAAAATAAGCAAACAATCAACCTGATATCTATTTTGGCAACCAGGTGTCTAGTTTGTTTCTGCCATTTTCGAGTCGATAAATAATATTACCAGTGTTTTTCGATCGTTTCAATGTTCTAACAAGATTATAGCCACCTTGTTAGAACTTTCCAGGGAGTTTTTATGATATCTCAGAATTCATGCTACGTGTTATTATTTTCAATCCACCTCACTTATGCACAATAACCAAACTGTACTACGTAAAATGCCACTAATATTACAAAATATAGAGCCAAAAACACAAGATTATGAATAATATGTATAAAAGCTACTATATGGCAAACTAAGATCGTCGTACAAAAAACAAAAACCGGATATTTTGTGCATACTTATTTATTATCAACTGAAGCCAGTCAATAATAGGATTAGTACACCATTGAGTTTTGCATACAACAAGATATACAGCCTGAAAGTTTAGGTAGTAGCAATATTTATGGAGGTTACTCTGGACTCGATTCTCGTTCTAAATCAATTAATAATTGACCTAATCATCTAATACAAAAACTATACGCGATCCTCTACGCGTCTATGTTAAAGCACAGTGTCAATAACCATTGAGTGAAGTGAAAGTGTACATGGGAACGGTATGAACAAACCAAAAGGGTTTAGTATCCGCTTTATTATTGAAGGTTATTAACTCCGAGTCACCCCTTAGAGCATTCGGCATCGGTCATTGCACCTAGGTTTATTACGTTTGTGTGTATACTTTTGAAAGTCTTAGAACAAATTTTAACTTAGGTTCTCTTTGTTGTTTATTAGTATTTTTTTGATATTGTTATTTTTATATGTTAAGTATGATCATGAACTATAATCTGTTTGAACATTGTAAGGGACTAAACTAACACCTGGTATAGTGTATAAACGTAAATACTGTCGCATAATGAAACTGCTGTGTTGATAAATATTGTAGAGTATAAGTGGCTAATGCATACGGGTTAATCGTAGCTGCCTGAATTATGCACGGCGCGCCGCACAGAGCCGCCTCTACGGGAGATCCCGAAAGCGCAATAGCGCAATAACGTACATCCAGCATAATCCGACATCGGGTCCGTTGGTTAACCAATTAGGATATATTGTAACATTCATTCGGAAGAATGTTCATTTCTAATATATATCTAGATTTTTGGATTACAATGAAACTGGTATTTCTTTCGTTGTGAGATTTTTTCTTCGCTTTAATATTGTGTTATCTCATTTAAACAATGCTTTAAAACAGAACTTTAATAAGGTACATATTTAGTTTTTGAATTATTTTGAACTCATTTTTAAATATACCTGATCATCCTATGCCACTTTTATTTTACAAACATGGCTGAATGCAGGGATTCTCGCAATTATTATTTCATAGTAATTTTAATACTACATAGTTCACTCCCCAAAATTTACAAACTTCGCTTACAGTATAATTTTATTATTACTGTATAATATTTTATTTACCACCACTTTTGGTTTTCAATGGTTAATAAATTTCATTTTCATCGGAAGTTTTACATTTTATTTCTGGCTAGCTACCCACCGGGAAACCATACTAGTAGCTTTATGTAGTAATAGCCTTGCTACAATTACGCAAAATTGACGTTTAATAGTTTGAATTTATAAAGTTCTGTTTGTAATGCGAACGATATCTATACTAGTCTATACTAATATTATAAAGAGGTAACGTTTGTGAGTTTGTGACGTTGTGGCGTTGTAGGGGGTAATCTCAGGAACTACTGGTCCGATTTGAATAATTCTTTCAGTGTTATATAGCTCATTCATCGATAATAGTTATAGGCTATATATCACCGCGCTAAGGCCAATAGGAGCGGAGCACAGATGAAAAATGTTTCAAAATCGAGATGTTTTTTTCTTTTTGAGAGCTTCTGCTGCGTGTCAGCGTTAGACCAGGGTAGTAACTATTACTACGCGGACGAAGTCGCGGGCGGGGACTAGTCTTTATAAACATAGACAAGTATAAAACAGTTCAGTAATACCTTCTTCTCTTTTGCATGTCAACCGACTATCTTGTTTATTGTTTTTTTCCTTATTATCGACGAGTCAAAGCCTTTATGTATGTGCCACTATTCGTCATACTTCACTATCCTTGGGTCTGCCCTCTACTAGTATACAATATATGTATATTCTTTACAAAATAAAAGTCTAAGATATTGAAACTTAAAGTATTATACACAAACTTCAACCACTGGGTTGTATAATTCATTCAAATAATAAGTCAATGTTTTATCATTTTTAGTATCGTTTGAACTTTTCTATATAAACTTCTAAACAATTATGTTGACACGAACATGACCTTTAAAAATAAAGCTATACTTTTTAAATGAGACTTATTTTGAACATACGGAAGCTTGCAGATGGATTTCAATACTGTATCGATGAAAAAACTGCGTATCAAAATATAAATAAAAAAAACTATTAAATCTCTTAACAGACTTTATTTCATCGTTTATTAATTTAATTAATTATTTACATTCCAATTTATCACAATTTCACAGTCATTACATACAAATAAATATCTAATTATATACAAAATTTTACAAAAATTCGTCTACAAGGAATCTAAACAAAACACACGTTTATACACAGCTCTCTGGACCCGGTATTTCTTCCGCTATAAGGTGTTCCCGCCTACTTAAAGTTGTGTTACTTAATTTTGGCAGCTTATTTGATATTGAAGCGTTTGGCGATGAAAGCACCTGAGGGAGAGAAGAACATATAAGTATACATTTTTGTAAAGTAGCTAACTTTTGTACTTGCTTTTGTATCTCGCAATACACCACATTAATGTTTTAGAAGCCCGTAATACTTTTCACGGACTTTCAAATTATATATCTATACATATAATAAGAATGTAAATCTAACGAATCTGTACTGTTTAGATGTTGAAGGTGTGTAGGAATAAGTAGTAAAATACATTTCAATTATTTTTAGAAATTTCTGTCTGGCTGTCGCTTGTATGAACACGCATCATTGCTAAAGCATATCTTCGAGTAACATATATGTAGGTGGTAGAGCCACGCTGAATCTATTACTGGTTTCAGCATGAATGGGTCGGCTCGGCCAGAGTAGTACCACCCTCTCTACAGAGAACCGGTACGTGAAGTAACAGTGCTTGCATTGTTGCATTTCGTTCGGTCAGTGAGAGCGCCGGAAGACCACCTCCCCTACCATTCCCTCTTCCCTTCCTCCCCATCCCCCCAAACACAGGATGGCAACGCATTTGCGACTCCCCTGGTGTTGCAAGTGTCTATGGACGGTAGTGATCGCTTAACACCAGATGACAATTAACACGATTAACACCACCTGTGTGTTTGCATCCTATGATATATAACAAAAAAAAACATATGTATATTAGTCTTTGTTTCGTTAAAATCGGTCCACTCTATCAAAAGTTATTGTAATTTTAATGACGACGCGGTGTAAGTACGAGCGAAATGTAGATAGGTAACAGACTTAATAAATTCAGATGACTTTATTAATCACTGTTCTTTACATAACGTTCCACGCGGACGAAGTCGCGGGCACAGCTAATGTAAATATATAATTGATATGTTATACGAGAAAATTACATGGTAATTGTATAGATATCATATAATGATATATGTATACATGGGATACCTCCTAGAAATAAAAATCTTAAATGGAGTAAAAATACATTTTAAAGAATTATAATCTAACCAGCGCTTGCACGCGGCTTTGCTTGCGATAATGCAGATTTGACCTATCTGTTGGAAACAGTACTTTTCAGTCTTCCTGACGTGTATGAAGCCCGGTTGACTAGTTAAGGCATGACCGAGTAACAAACAAACAAATAGTTAGGCGTAATTAATTTCCAGTATTAAAAGTCGGTACTTAGGTTCAAACGACAATTTGTTGTTGTTTATTGTCCTTCCCTAGGACGTTTTGATAATACATTACAAGGCTCACTAAACTAAATGAGGCCATTGTATTATATAAACTTACTAGCGGGCCCGGCGGACGATGTCCCACCCTGATAATAAAACAAACCTTGACAAATTATATACCAAAACGATCCTCATGAATTACTTTATCTACTGGTGAAAACCGCATGAAGATCCGTTCAGTAGTTCTTGAGTTTATCGCGAACAGACAGACCGACAGACGCAGTTGGGGACTTTGTTTTATACTATGTAATGATTAGTTGCATTATACAATATCGTTAATGTTCTGTGATAGGCATATATTCCACACGTGTATTTAATCCTAAGCCAGTTATAGGTTGTAATATAGTTAAAATCTGTTATATCGACATATATAAATATTTAATACTCAGAAATGATAATTATGATTACCTACCAGACAAGTCAGTTATGTGCCAGGATTAAATATGTGACCTATAGTAGAGCTGACTAGTACTATGCCACAAAGGATAATAAGACAATATAACCGCTTTAACGACCAGGGACTAATAGCTACAATCGAAATCGCTATAATTGGTGATAAAGCCTTATAGATATCGAATCTTTTTTTTTTATTGTACCACGGTATAATGACTGCACAATGCCTGATGGTGAGCACAGTGTAATCCAAAAACAATAGCGACCACCGAGTGACACACTGTCCACCGCCGGTCGCCGCTGTCATGCTGGCCTGCGAAAAGCTGGGTATGCACAGGCTGATCCCGAAACGCGACCCGCAGAAGCGAATCACTATGACGGGCTTTTTCGCCATATACGTTGTGATTGCGACCCAGTCAGGCTGTAAAACCCTACCACCCCGCTTTCGCCATTGCCTCGTTCGTTATTCAGCAGGGTGCACCACGTGCAGGTGAGGTTGGCTTGGGTGTCTCAAGTCGTATGATGTTATTTGACATCCCTTACACCCTAAAAAACTTTATACTTTTCTATATTTAATTTTGATAAGGAAGAGATGAACTAGAAAGTGTTTGGCGGCATACAGCGGTTTTTAATATATAGTAAATACAATAACTAAATAAACATTTCCACAAAAAAACAACTTTAAAAAATTTACTCTAAAAATACACCAGAACATCCTTGATCATAGTTACTTATCTACTGCTTTTTCTTAGCCCGCTAAGCTAGTTACCATCCTCCAGTTGAGAATCTGTCATCAAGCATCTGTTGGTGTTTTCCAGTACTTACGGTTGGGAGCCAGTCCCTTTTTTTTAAGTAAAACTTCTTTAGGCGCGACTAAGAGGTAACTGGACGTCACGTTACGGCAACATGGCAGCACATTTCTGTACCATCCGGTTAGATAATAATTAAACATAACCAAAACTTCTATTAAATCTTAATTAATGTCATTCGTTACTTATCTGTCATATAATATGTTCGTACTTTTCTATATTTTATTTATTATATTTATTTAGGGGGCCTCCTTAAACCTACACCTGAGTCGCAAGTCCTGGGAACTGCTCTGAGTTTCTCCCTCTGCCACACGATAGACCCGGCACCCGCACGGTGAATCCACGGAAGGCTAAGAAGTTCGTCTCTCTCTTTATAACAAAGAGTTGGTAATAATATTTCCTGTGTTACTTAAGTTCCAAATTAGCTAATAGATGGCACTATAGATAATGAAGCTTTGATTTAATTTGTTACTTACTTACATTGAAACCAGATGGTAGCACGATCGCGCGCCCATATATACATAATTAATTCTGTTGTATGATTTTTATTATTATTCAATTTAATTTTTTTTTATTGATTTGTTTATAAACTATTTATTGACAAAATATTTAAAAAGTTTTACTTTTCTTATTATATTATAGGGGGCAAACGAACAGTCGGGTCATCTGATGGTAAGTTATCATCGCCGTCCATAGACACTAGCAACATCAGGGTAGTCGCAGGTATGTTGCCGGCCTTTTAAAGAAGAGTATGCACTTCCCCTTCTAGGTCCTAAGAAGAGTCCTAAGAAGAGTCCTTCTAGGTTCAGCATGTTTACCACCGTAAGCCATATCGTCATTTAGTATGAAATGAGATTGTGGTCTAGCTCTAAAGCCTACAAAGTGACAAATCTGTGATTGTGAATGCGAATAACTAAAAAGTTTTTTAAACAAATTTGAAATTACAACGAAAGCTGTACAGCGGATTTTAAGATGTTCTGCACATACCACAAACAACAATTCCATTTATAATAACTAAAGAACGAAGCTAAGAGCTTTAAAAGCTTTATAAAATTTCTGTCAACAGTCTTTATGGAGTTATAAAATACTTCAGTTTTAACAAGTATGTATGAACTGTGATTATAATTTCTTGTTATTCTCATTTAGACATTCTTACAATTACAAAGTAGAAGCACTTGTACTATTTCACCACATGGTCGTATTGTAAAATAAAGATTTGGTCTCATTTTCTCCATTACTACACCCGTGTGAAGCCGGAGCTGACAGCTAGTTGAATATAAAAATTACATAGTATAAAACAAAATCCCCTACCGCGTCTGTCTGTCTGTCTGTTCGCGATAAACTCAAAAATTACTGAACGGATCTTTATGCGGTTTTCAACAGTGGATAAAGTGATTCACGAGGAACGTTTTCGTATATTATGTGTCCAGGATTTTTTTATAATCAGGGCGGGACAACGTCTGCCGGGCCCGCTAGTAAAAATTAAGTACGTAACATAAATATTGGAGAATGATGTTACACATCAGAAAGAATCTCGACCAAAAGAAATTGATAAAGAACTTTTCGCATTACAGACGAAAATTGAAAGTAAAACTTTGGATTTTTTAGTCCGGCCCGTAACTAAATTTTAACCCTGGCAAAATAATTTCCTGACGAACACGGCCGAGTATCAAGACGGCGATCATTTCTCATTTATTTTAAGTAAACAGGCGAAGTACACCCGGAGTGTTTTGATCTAAAGTTTTAAACGAAATTTGTTTCTCTTTTATATACCGAAGACTTCCTCGTAACTATTTGAAACGTAAGTTTTCGTTCCACTTTAATCAGTGTAACTCGAGGGTTACGAACATAATGTAATATAGCACATCATAGGAATGTAGTGTTATTCCTTACTAATATTTTTTATTGCATTATAAATGCGAATGTCTGTTTGCTTGTTACGCTTTCATGTCTTGACTCCAGTAGTTATGTCCATCATGGAATTTCGCATGCACGTTGTCAGGAGTAAAAAAAGAATATAGGGTATCTGCATCGATATATAAAAACCCAAGATGCACACTTAAGTCTCACAGCCGGCAAACAAAAATTAGTGCCTAATTTTGGATTACGCAGTCATTTCAAATAGTCTCGCGTCACTTGTTACGTCTTTGTAAAACAACTTTAAATCGTTCAGGTAAAATTGAATTGAATCATAAGTTTATCGCATAACTATAACCACGTATGTATATTGGGGAGTTTTTGTGGCCGGTTCTGAGCGCTACTTTTATTCGAGACTGTGTGTCTTGGGTTTTTATTTGTCAATGGGTACCGGATATTCTAGAAAAATCTACTGTACACGAGAAATAAGATAAATTTACATTAGCGCGATCGAAGCCGCGGGCAAAAGCTAGCTGTAAATACGAATGTGAGTTTGCTTGTGTTTATTACCCGTCCACGACTTAAGTACTCAAGTTATCGTCGTGACATTTTGTATACAGGTTGTCAATACTGAAACGGACATTGGGTAGCAAAAGCTAGTAAAAAACAATCATAGCGTTGTTTCTTAATACTTTATAGGTCTTGGAATTTGAGCACAATGTCACATGATGTTGAATAAAGACGTAGTCTAAAATAGTAAACACGCTAAACCTATATGAAACTGGGCCTCGAATGAAGCTGCTGGAACACACTAACAGGTTCTTCGCGACAGATTTTCAATTTGATATTGGTAGCTAACCAGGAGGACTTAGAAAGTCAGTCTTAGGCAGTCTTGCAACGGGGCTGCCTCAGCTGGGTGCAACGTGGGAAACGCCTGCCGCCGGGGGTGTCGCAGAGCTTGCCTGTATGCTCCCCCGCGGCACCCCCATAGTGCGGCGTAGGTTGTCGTGGAGTTTTAGCCGGTTAAAGTCGCCGAAAGGCACCACCCCTGCGTGATTAGCACGTAGGTGGTGGTCGGCTCAGTCCAGGCTCTCCCCTGAGAGCCTGGCAGTCCATGAGGATTTTCTCTCCACGTTAAAAAAAAAAGGCCCTACCACCATGTTAAGATTTATAACATTTGCCCCAATGGAATATGAAATAAAAATTTATTAAAACCTTATTCCCACTTCAGTTTATTCATTGCATACTCACAGCGCGTCGCTCTTCGTTGCACGTTTGTGACGCGAGCTCGCCGGGACTCCACGCCTCACTTACGTCGAGTGCACCGTTTTTAACAGCCGCCTCTGCTTCGCACTTCACTTTTTGAGGAGACCCATCTAAATAATCAAATATAATGATAAACGACTATCATTGTATGCGTGTCACGCGAAAACTGCTAGATATATTTTATATAGAGAATGCCTTAGGCATTAAGTCCGCCATTGCGTATTTAACGCATAAAGTGTAAATAAATAAATAAATAAATAAATAAATATATTTTGATAAAAAAAATGTAGTTCTTTAGATACTTCATCTTTATCTAATGGATGTAAATAAAATGATAGAGGTCTACCGTTGTGTGCGCATCAAACAATAACTATAGATATATTTTGATTATATATTTTACTTTCTTAGACACTCAGTCCTTATCTAAAACTATCACGGTACCTTCATCTATACT
The DNA here is from genome assembly GCA_036509395.1 of Antheraea yamamai. Lineage (NCBI taxonomy): Eukaryota > Metazoa > Arthropoda > Insecta > Lepidoptera > Saturniidae > Antheraea > Antheraea yamamai. The sequence continues at coordinate 10,994,558 of AP028448.1, read as the reverse complement.
AATATTATAAAACTGGAGGGTTTGGTTGAACGCGCTAACCTCAGGTACTACTAGTCCGATTTGAAAAATTATTTCAGTGTTATATAGGTCACTTATCGATAAACGCTATAGGCTATCATCATGCTAGTACCAATAGGAGCCGATCACCAATGAAGAATGTTTCAAAATCGAGGTGTTTTTTTTCCTTTTGAGAGCTTCCGCTGCGTGTTAGCGTTAACCCAAAGTAACAATTCCACGGTGATAAAGTCGCGGGTAGAAGTTAGTTTAATATAAAGATATTAGTCATAAGAGATTATAATTACTATAAGCATTACGTGTTCAGGTATGTGTGACGTGGAGCAAACGCTATGATGCGCACACACAGCAGAGGAGAAGTAACCGGATAACATTGTTCAAAAATATTTTTTTGTAAGCAAAGTGAATATTGGCATTCAATATTCTTTTTCCTGTATACATTAAAATATTGCAAAAATACTAAACAGCGCAGACTAAGTCGCACGTATCGACTTGTTTGAAATAAATTCACCAAGCAATATGAAAGCAAAAAAGTACCTTTCATGACTATTCCATAAAAGTATACCTATAATTCAACATTGACATACTAAATATTTAATACCTAAATAGCCTTTAACATTAAATTAATTATAATATCATTTACAGTACAAAGATACAACTTCAAATTAAGATACATGTTGTATAAATAATACTAAATACCTACAATTTAAACTAGAAACTAAAATAATAAATATCTAAAGCTTGCGAGTTTTCAATTTAATTTTGTTTAAAATTCTACTAGCTAATTTACTATTGTACCAATCATATTTGTTAAATACAAAGTATATTTAATTAAAACGAATCTCATACTTATTTATCTTTTGTTTTTATATTTATTATTTTGAAAAAGTTATTTTTTCCGGACTGTATAATATTTAGGTAAACTTATTTTAGATTTGGTTCTCTTTTAATCTGTTCTGACGTCATTATTTAGATGTTATGCAAACTATGTTCAGAGCAGGTTATTATTACAATAACTAGTATAAACAATTATGCCTACGCAATAGGTACGAAAAATTTCCGTTGTTGATTATCTGTATTTTCAATGCAATGACCTATCGGTGTCTATCCGATACGAAACATATATATAAGAGTTGTTGAGGTATGTATGCTTGGTACACATATATGTTTCAACAACTCATATATGTATGAATAGTTAGCTTAGCTTAGGTTAGCTCATATAGGTCGGTCAAAAAATTGAGCTCAGATAGGTCGCGAATTGAATTGATGGTTTATGGGTGGTTTTCTGTGGTGTTTTATTATTATATATTTTTTGACTTGGCTTGTTTACGGATTCTGAACCAGTTTTTGTAACTGACTTTGCTTGCTTCTTGGACTTTTGTTGGATTACTTGGATTTTGACTTGGCTTCGTTTTTTTTTTTGGATTTGTTTCTTGCTTAACTGACTTACCTGGCGTGTTGTACGGACACGGTCTTTTGCCTCGTGGTTTACTGGTGACCCTGGGGTCTCCGGTAGACCATGAGCGCTAAGGCGAAAAAAATCACGAGCAAAAGGGCGAGCGTGTCGGTTGATTCTGACACGGAAGTGGAGGAGCGTGTCGCTCCCAAAGGAAATAAATTCCAGCGGGGTACGGCGAGGCGGATCAGCCGTAACGTCGGCGGGGGTCGGGGTATCATGGGCGAGGCTGACGGGTCTTTTGACCGGGCCTTGGCCGGGAGCCTGAGCGGGGCGGAGTCGGAGGCCTCGGCTAAGGGCTCGGTTGTTGCCTCGACATCCAAGGCTGGCTCCAAAACAGGTTCAGCGGCGAGCTCCGAGGCGGAGCCTATCGACATTGAAGAACTAGATGTCTTCACCTTGAAGACGCTAGCGGGGGTCAAGGTGACGGCCATATTCGACACCGTCAAGAAGTCTGGGCATCTGTCGGGGCCCTGCATTAAAGTGCTAAAGGGCGCGGCCAAGACCCTGCGGGAGGTGGTGGAGGCGCTTGCGGACCGCACGGAGTCGACGGAGGTCAGGAAGCTCCAGCGGGACACCAAGAACCTCCGTCGCCAGGTTGAAGACCTCAAGGCGGAGGTTTTGGCCTGGAAGCAGGAGGCCACCGCCAAAAGGCAGATGCCCCCGCCTCCTGCTCCCGCAATGTCGGCGGAGACTCCTCAGTGGGAGGAAGTGCTCGCCGGGGCCGTCTCGCGCCTGGAGCGATCTCTCCAGACGTCGTTCAGTAATATGCTGAACGCACGTCTGGAGAGCCTGGCGAGTCGCCTGCCCCCGGAGGTGCTCGTTCGCCCCCCACTGGCGGGGGACAAGAAGAAGGGTGGAGCAGGGGCTCCCCCTGCGAGGCCGGCACCGGCACCCAAGGCCCCGATCGCCCCGCTGGGTATAGACTGGGCCGGATTACCGGTCCCGGTGGTGACATCGTCGGAGGTGGAATGGTCAAAGGTGCTGGGCCGGAAAAAGAGGGCGACCCCTGCTTCAGTGCCTAAGGCCGCAGCCGCCGTCGCGGCGCCCCCTAAGGCGCCGCCAAAGCCGCCCGGGCCGAAGCTGCCGTCCGTCCCCCAATCGGCTGCGGTCATCCTGACTCTGCAGGATACCGCAGCCGACAAAGGTGTCGGCTACAGGGAGGTGTTAACAAAGGCGCGGGAAGCCGTGGCCCTGCCCGACATGGGCATAGGGGAGGTGCGAGTCAGACATACCGCCACGGGGGCCCGGAAGATTGAGCTCCCGGGCCAGAATAGTGAGAAGGCCGCCGAACTGGCCCGGGAGCTGAAGACTGCACTGGCCGGAGTCGCCACGGTCGTAATTCCGACTAAAAAGGCGGACATCCGGATCGTCGGGCTGGACGATTCGGTGTCCGCCGATGAGATCGAGACGGTCGTGGCGGCGAAGGCCGGTTGTAAGATAGCCGACCTGAAGGTCGGCGAAATCAAGAGGAACTGGGGGGGCCTCGGAGCGGCCCACGTATCCCTCCCCGCGACGGCAGCCCGGGAGCTTGTACAGGCGGGCAAGCTCCTGATCGGCTGGAGTGTGGTACGCGTGCAGCTGCTGGATGAGAAGCCCATGCGCTGCTATAAGTGCATGGGCTTGGGGCACACCCGCCCCACGTGCCCCTCCTCGTCCAGCAGGGGGGACGGGTGCTACCGCTGCGGCGCGGCGGGTCATAAAACGGCCCAGTGCAAGGCGGAGACGGCCCGCTGCGCCATATGCGCAGTTGCTGGGAGGCCCTCAGGGCATATAATGGGGAGCCGCATATGCAGGCCCCCCACCACGAAGGGTAGGGACTCCCCAGCAATGGGAGCAGGCCCGAGGGTGGTCGCCGCCAGGCAGGAGGAAGTTGCTATGGACCAGTAATGGAGCACACCATACGCAACTTCCTCCAGGCGAACCTCAACCACTCCGCCGCTGCACAGGATCTCCTCGTGCAGTCAGTGGCGGAGTGGGGCATCGGGCTCGCGATCGCCACGGAGCCTTACTTCGTTCCCTCCCAGCCGCAGTGGGCTGGGGACCGGAACGGCTCCGTGGTGATCGTGGCGGGCCGAGGTTCGTCCCTGGCGGTGAGAGAGTGTGGGGCCGGGTTCGTGACGGCCGTCTGGGGAGAGTACGCCATTGTGGGGGCGTACTTCTCCCCTAACAAGCCCCTGAGGGAGTTCGAGGCGTACCTCGGCTCCCTGCAGGGGGCTGTCAGACGGCTGTCGCCGCTCCCCGTGGTCCTCATGGGGGACTTGAATGCTAAGTCGAGGACCTGGGGAGCGGCAGTCACGGACCTGAGGGGCATGGCCGTTGAGGAGTGGGCAGCCGAGTTGGGGCTGTCCCTCCTCAACCAGGGGAGCGTCCCCACGTGCGTGCGATGGAACGGGACGTCAGTGGTGGACGTCTCGTTCGCCACCCCGTCCGTCGCACGCCGTGTCCGGGGGTGGAGGGTGCTGGAGGAGGTGGAGACCTTATCGGACCACCGATACATCAGGTTCGAGGTCTCCACCTCCCAAGCCGGAAGTGGCACCCGCCCCCGGAGGGGCGCGAAGTTCCCCTGTTGGGCGGTAAGCCGCCTCAACCGTGAATTAGCGGAAGAGGCGGCCATCGTCCAGGCCTGGGCCATGCCCACCCCCACAGGGGCTGATGTCGACGCGTCCGCAGCCCGCCTCCGTGCAGCCCTCACGGAGGTTTGCGACGCGTCGATGCCGCGGAGCGTACACCGCCCAGACAAACGGGCGGTGTACTGGTGGTCGCCGGAGATCGCCGATCTCCGAGCGGCCTGCTCCGCGGCCCGGCGGCTGTTCGGGCGCAGCCGCCGACGCCGGCACCGGGACCCGGAGGCGGAGGCCCGGCTGTATGGCAGCTACAGAGAGTGCAGGAAGACCCTGCAGGCTGCCATCAGCCGGGCGAAAGAAGCAGCGTGGGAGGAGCTGCTCCAGACGCTGGAGGGGGATCCTTGGGGGCGCCCATACCGGATCGTGCGCAAGAAGTTGCGATCATGGGCGCCCCCGGCGACGGAGACCCTCCGGCCGGAGGTGGTAGCGAGGGTCGTGGGAGAGCTATTCCCCGACCCTCCGATGCTACCGGCTCCTCCCATGCCTCCGCCTCTCGAGGTAGTCGAGGAGGTGCGCGACGGTCCCCCCCCTCCGATAACGGAGGAGGAGATGGAGAGGGCAGTCGAACGCCTCCTCAGCCGGCGTAGAGCGCCCGGCCCTGATGGGGTCCCGGGCCGGGTGCTCGGCCTTGCGTTGGGCCAATTAGGGGGGTGGCTTCGGGAGCTGTTCGACCGGTGTCTTGCGGTCGGGCAGTTCCCGAAGCCCTGGAAGCTTGGGCGGCTCTGCCTGATGGCGAAGGCAGGCCGCCCTCCGGACTGCGCGTCCGCGTATCGGCCCCTCGTCCTGCTGGACGACGCCGGGAAGGTGCTGGAGAGGATCATCTCCTCCCGGGTCGTCCAGCACCTAGAGGGCGTGGAGCCGAACCTGGCGGACGTGCAGTATGGCTTCCGGACAGGGCGTTCGACAGTGGACGCCCTGTGCCTCCTGAAGTCGCTGTCGGCAGAGGCGACCTCCCAGGGGGAGAGGGTTTTGGCGGTGTCACTCGACATCGCCAACGCCTTCAACACCCTGCCGCATGGCGTCATACGGGAGGCGCTCCGATATTTCGGAGTGCCCCCGTACCTGCGGCGGGTGTTGGAGGCGTACCTGGAGGGCAGGGAGGTCGCCTATGTCGACGGCGACGGCCGTATGGTCAGGAGGGCCACACGGCGAGGGGTTCCACAGGGGTCGGCATTGGGGCCGCTCCTGTGGAACATGGGCTACGACTGGGTGCTCCGCGGCGTGCTCCCATATGGGACACGCCTCATATGTTACGCGGACGACACCCTAGTCGTAGCCCGGGGGGGGGAGTGGAGGGAGGTGGAGCGCCTGGCCACGATGGCCACAACCCTCGTGGTCAGGCGCATAAGGAGGTTGGGCCTCAGGGTGGCCCTCGAAAAGACCGAGGCCCTACTCTTTCATGGGCCTCGGCGAGGGCCACCACCAGGGGCCCACATAGTGGTGGAGGGCGCCCGTATCAGGGTGGGGACCCAGATGAAATATCTGGGCCTCACCCTGGACGGGCGCTGGCGGTTCGAGCCCCACTTTGCGGGGCTCGGACCGCGAATTGCTGGGGCGGCGGCGGCACTCGGCCGATTGCTCCCTAATATAGGGGGGCCTGGCGCCGGGTGCCGCCGACTCTACATGGGAGTCGTGCGGGCGATGGCCGCCTACGGGGCACCGGTCTGGGCCGACGCCCTCGGTGCCGCCAACGTGCGCGCGCTCCGCAATGCGCAGCGCACGGTGGCACTGAGGGCGATCCGGGCGTACCGGACGGTGTCCTCAGCGGCGGCCTTCACGCTCGCCGGCTCCCTACCCTGGGAGCTGGAGGCAGGAGTTCTCGCCGCCGTGTACGAATTCACGGCGGCGAGGAAGCGAAGGGGGGAGCCTCCAGCTCCCAGGGAGGTAGAGGTGGAGAGACGGCGTCTCAGGGGAGACGCCGTCGAAAGATGGAAGCAGGACCTGGCGGACGAGCGGTTCGGGCGGTTTACCGTAGACGCCGTCCGCCCGGTCCTGCGGGAGTGGATTGGTAGGGAGTGGGGCTCCCTGACGTTCCGACTGGTGCAGGTACTCACCGGACACGGTTGTTTCGGGTGGTACCTGCACCAGATTGCGCGCAGGGAGCCGACCGCCGCCTGCCACGAGTGCGGCGCTGACGAAGATACCGCGCAGCACACTCTGTCTGAGTGTGCTGCGTGGGGAGAGCAGCGCCGCATTCTGGCGGCGGCGGTAGGACCGGACTTATCGCTGCCGAGCGTGGTTTCGGCCATGCTCGGCAGCGAACAGGCTTGGCGAGCGATGGCCTCCTTCTGCGAGGAGGTCATCTCGCAGAAGGAGGCGGCGGAGAGGGCCCGCGAGGCAGACCCTCTAAGTGGCCGTCTCCGCCAACGGAGGATTGGCAGGAGGAGGCGGCGCTTTGCCCAACTCCTCCTGCCACCGTAGCCGGACCCGAGGGGATGGGCCGGGGGGCCCATCTCCTCATTGCACAGGTCCGGCGGACGAGGGGGGGCAGCCGGCGTGTACCCGGTCTGTCCCTCTATAGGTAGGAGCCCGGCGGTCACCTTCCGCCGGGCGGACCGTGGGGGCGGCTCTACAAGGTTGATTAGCTTGAACGATCCCTTGCCGCCCCCACAGAACGGTCTGTCGGTACACCGTGGGGTTTTAGTCCGTGCGACTCGGACATAACCCACTCTCTCCCCCGGGAGGGTGGGTATCCATAAGGGATTTCCCCACGTTAAAAAAAAAAAAAAAAAAAAAAGCTCATATAGGTCGCGAATTGCATGAACTGGTGCGCCTGGCCACGGAGGCCGTAACTCTCGTGGTCGGGCGCATAAGGAGGTTGGGCCTTGAGGTGGCTCTCGAAAAGACCGAGGCCCTCATGTTCCATGGGCCTCGGCGAGGGCCACCTCCAGGGGCCCACTTATATGTGGAGGGCGTCCGGGTCAGGGTGGGGACCCAGATGAAGTATCTGGGCCTCACCCTGGACGGACGCTGGCGGTTCGAGCCCCATTTTAGGGGGCTCGGACCGCGCATAGTTGGGGCCGCAGCGGCGCTCGGACGACTCCTCCCCAATACGGGGGGGCCGGGCGCCGCCTGCCGCCACCTTTACATGGGGGTGGTACGGTCCATGGCCGCCTACGGGGCACCGTTATGGGTGGACGCCCTCAACGCCACCAATATTCGCGCGCTGCGTGCTGCGCAGCGCACTGTGGCGTTGAGGGTGATACGAGGCTACCGGACGGTGTCCTCGGCGGCGGCCATGGTACTGGCCGGTTCCCTTCCCTGGGAGCTAGAGGCGGAGGTGCTTGCCGCCGTATATAACTATACGGCGGCTAAGAAACTGTTGGGGGAGCCTCTGGCTCCTGGGGAAATAGAACAGAGGAGAAGGGACGAGAGAGAGGAAAGGATACAGAGGTGGAGGCAGGACCTGGCGGACGCGCGTTACGGTCGATACACGATCGACGCCGTCCGCCCGGTCCTGCCGGAATGGAATCAAAAGAAGTGGGGCTCCCTGACGTTCCGTCTGGTGCAGGTGCTGACCGGGCACGGGTGCTTCGGTTGGTACCTGTACCGGATAGCTCGCAGGGAGCCGACCGCCGTATGTCACGAGTGGAGCGTTGAACCGGACACCGCGCAGCACACACTTGCTGAGTGTGCTGCGTGGGAGGAGCAACGTCGCACTCTGACTGCGGCGGTAGGACAGGAGCTCTCGCTGCCGAGCGTGGTTGTGGCCATGCTCGGCAGCGAGGATGCGTGGAACGCAATGGCCTCCTTCTGCGAGGAAGTCGTCTCGCAGAAGGAGGCGGCGGAGAGGGTCCGGGAGGAGAACCCTCAAAGTGACCCTCTCCGCTAACGGAGGACAGGCAGGAGGAGGCGGCAGTTTGACCGCCGCCTCCTCCCACCGTAACCGGACCTAGGGAGGATGGGTCGGGGGGCCCATCCTCCCATTGCACAGGTCCGGCGGACGGAGGAGACGACCAGTGTGTACACGGTTGTCTCCTAACAAGACGGGGTCCGGCGGCGGCGCTTCCGCTGCTGGGTCAACCGCTGGGGCGGCACGATGAAATCTGTAGAGATCTCGTGCCGCCCCAACTATAGCGGCAGACGTACACCGTGGGGTTTTAGTCCGTGCGAGTCGGACATAACCCATCCTCTCCCCCGAGAGGGTGGGTATCCATAAGGGATTTCCCCACGTAAAAAAAAAAAAAAAAAAAAATATAGGTCGCGAATTGCATGTATCAGGCAACAGCCCAAGCCGAGGTGTGCCGTGCACTCTTGAGCTAGTTGTCAAATAAAATCGGCTGAGTGCCTTAAGCGCCTTAGTAGTCCGGTGAAGCTGTTAAAACCTTGCTAGTTCAATAGCGTAGTCAGTTCGAGAGAAAAAAAGCCAATCGGTGTTATACGTAATGTGCGAACAGGCAAGCATTATGCAGCAACCAATAAGAGTGACAGTGATAGCACTTCACGTTACTCAAACACAACGTCAGGAATGTCGATTATTAATTTCATTACCATGTTTCCTTATAAATTAGAGTACAATACATACTACATGACTCAATAGCAGAATAAAAGAGAACAATTAAAAACAGGGTGTGTCTTAAAGGCACACGATAGAAGTGAAATTTTGTAAGACAGGGAAATATTTTACATTAAAAATTACAACAGAAATCCAACGTCACGCAGTATTCCCAGGCGGTCACCCATCCAACTACTGACCGCGCTCGACGTTGGTTAACTTCGGTTATCGTACAAGAACCGGTATTTTCAACACTGTATCCGACCCACCAATTTTCATGACACAAAAACCTTTACGGATCAGAATTTCAAGCCCTCGGATAAGAAGTTTCACTTCGATAACACAATAACGTTATTCATTATCGATACATAACCGTTATTATCGTTTATAATGATCTTATATCTATATAAAAGGTACACTCCACGCCAAACTTTTCGACCTCCTCAATACAGATAAGCAAAACACAAATTTAGGTATAGATACGTATTATATTACATGTATAACATAGAGACAACTTAAGGATTAATAAATGCCAATTTTAAATTCCATAAATATTATTTTAACTTTGTTTTGTATTAAAAACTTGACTATATTATGGGCAAGCCCAAGCTTACAGCTATATTCGGAGTGGCCAAGAAGATTGACGAGGACTGTATGTATGAGCAGCTTACCTGGTGGTGGATTTAATATATCCGGTTGAGACTGTTTTGGGGGTATCAGCGTATACGCTACAACATACTGCCCATCCGCAGCATTGATTTGTAATTCCGACGAGTTTTGCTTTAATGGTGGTCTGATCCTAATAATAAGTAAAACAAAAGGTGAAAAACTTTTAAGGGACTATAGTCAATAAAAGGAATATCATAAGGTACAATTATTTATTTTAGCCCATGGACTGTCCAAAACCATAAGGGTTTAGGCTCCATACAAACGAACGTAGAGCTTATGATGCACTCGTCAACAGACATGTGGCATGAGAACTTTAAAAGAAATACAGTACTTATTACAAAATTTGAAAAACTTGAACAATAGCAAATAACGTTATGTAAAATCATTATTTTAAAATATTGGGTAAATAATTATACAATGATCCGCCAAATTAAGATCTGCATCTTATAAAGTTAGTAGAGGAGTTAAACTAAATTCGAAGCGATTGGCTATCGTATTGGTTGTATTTAAATGTTTCTTGAGACTCTTGGGTCCGCGCCTTTTTTCTGCTTTAGTTTGTTTTATTACTGAAAAATCATTTTTAAAACGTATAGCGCTTCATGATTGCTTGTCATCATTGCGTTATGCAGAATCTTCTCTGTATCGTTTCAATTTTGGTATATGTACTTCCGACGCAAGTGCGTCGTATTCGGTTCAAATACTTGGTAAAGAACCAGAGCCTTCAGTGAAGGAAAACGTCGTGATCCATAGCACGGTGGCAGGGCTTTTTTTAGGCTCACATGGGTAGCTACTACTCTCAAGCAACATGTATCATCAAGCACCTGTTGCCGTGTTCCGGCAGCTGCACTTGAGAGCCAGTCTTTCTCTAAGTTTTGCGTGTCTACCATCTTAGACTATACCATCATTTCAAATTAGGTGAGATTGTATTTCAACGATAGAACCTATAAAAGATACAGTTGTTGCAATAAGGCGTAAAATTGATGACGGAATTGTGCGACTGGCTGTTACCTTTATTATATATATTTCTTATTGATTATGTAGTCGAGGTATATATATTTCTCGAACGGTAACCAAAAATATACTATAAACATGTAAGGGATGCCCTAAAGGTTGTTATACGAATGAAGGATGAATCCTTGCTCATAGAGTATAAATAATCACACAAAGTTTTGCTTCCTTCGCTATATATTAGTGAGCGGAATTCGGAGCCCATATATTTGATATACGCGTTTGGTTTTGTTAAATGCATCTACACTTTCGATGAATATTTAATCCAACCCAATCTACATGGAAAACTGATCCTATATCGGTTCTCTCCACTGATTTGCACCAAATAATTTTTCTCCTGCAAAAATTTTGCTTAGCGCCAACTATGTAAATATTACCTACGTATATTAAATGATTTTATCACAACGTGTTTTGTATATGACACCTTACACGAATCATTTAAAAAAAGGTTCCGCCAACTGGTAACCAAACTTCAAGCAGTTCCACACGAGATCTTATTATCACTATCCTTTGCTCGCGACAACATTCACATTATTGTCGATTTGATCTGTCCCAAAGGAACAATTATTTTTCTTGGACGAAAGATACCCTATGCCTTTTCTGTACCCCTGACAATGTATATATGATAATATTAATTGCGATCAATTTCTGCAAGACTTGTCTGGGGCAAAGTTACGGTAACACCCATTGTTCGTTAATATTTCAAAATATCCAGAATATATATTATAATTTTTATAACGTTCTTTGTTATAAATTATTACCTTCTACGCCGTAAGAAATATCCTGTGAAGACGATCGCGCATCCAACAACAATTACTGTAAGTATGATAGTCCAGAATGCAGTTTTCGAAACACCGGCTACTAAGTTGTTATTACCGTCTACAAGACAAGAATAATGAATATTAAAATATTATAAATAAATAAATTAAAGAAGGAAAACAAAAAAATGTAATCTTGTCATGGAATAGATTGAACATAATTAGGCAAAAGACATGAGAGCTAAAAACCTAAACGATGAATGGACCTTACCTTTTCATCGAACAAAGGACAGACCCTTCATTTAATTTTTACAATCAACAATAACTAGACCACACCGTTTACAAAACTGCTAAACCATGATTCCTAGGGTTAATGAAACCTATGTCAATCCAGAAATTATACTCTCAATTTTTAAAATAAAATGAATAAAATACTAAAGAGAACATATTTGAAAACTGTACTTTAAAAGTCCTATGTAATTAATCGTCTCTGAATCAAATTACCTGGCTACGGTTTAGACTAATTGTCTATTACCTTTCTCTTTCTATCGACAATTACGTTAGTGGACGGGAAGGAGATGAAACAACCTGATAACATCATGTAGATAGTCCGGAATTTACGCCGAACGATCTAGCAGATTAGTATCTATCACTAGTCAATTACACAACAGATTGTGTGATAACTTTCTAATTTAAATTAGTTTGAATAGGAATTCAAGAGTATGGAATGAAATAATCACTATTTTTATTATACCTGAACTTGTCGTTACTCTAATTTAATTACAATTTAGCAAATTTATTTTGTACGTGACTGATAGAAAATATATCATTCATCAATAGATCGCGATCCAAATGCAAAAAAGAAGTTTTATCAATTCACGTTGTAGGTATTTTCGAAGCTTCAAATACAAAACTAAATACAAAAGGTAAATAAAAATAATATATGTGCACCTAATTGTCATAAAACCCTACCATTGCTATGATACGGACGTTTTGCATTTGGCACGGGATATACTAGGTTCTTAGATTTCCTTAGCCAGAAGAATGATTCTCTTTAATTAGTTAGATTATATTACATTTGAACCATCAAACAAAGTATTACCTGTCCGTCTCTCAGCATCTTGATAGGCAAGAGCTTGCAGTATTATTCGGTCTGATGATCCTTTATCATTCTTTGAGTGAACTGTAAGTCGAAGGGCGTTACCACTTGACCAGAGAACTCCTGAGGGTACCAAAAATAATGCTACCCCATCTGTATGAATGACAACGAAAATCCAAATTTCAGAAAATGTTATTTATTACTTATATAATATACTAGCTGACCCGCGCAAATTCGTTTGCGCCAAATCGGTTATTATCTGTACCGATTTTATTTTATAGTATTTTATTGTATAGTGATTTTATAGTAGGGACACCTACCGGGTCCAATTATGAATCCAAACTATCTTATATAAGATCTTTCTATATATTCAATATATATATATATTGGCAAGAAATATCTTCCCGGTATCCCCTGAGTTGCTTCTTTGACCCTCACCTCTACGCCCCATTTACTATCCTCGCACCAACACAATAATTTTACCGGCTTATAGTTTTTTATGTTATTTTGTTCTAACCAACTCCATCCATCAATCAACATGCTGTAAAAAGTAAACTTGGAGATACTATGACATTTTCAATTTGGTATTTAGCTATTTGTTTTATAATAAGTATATGTAATGTGTACATGAAACCTATATCTAATAACTTTAGTAATTTCTAATTATAACATTGATTTTCTTTTCACATAAAAATCTTTTCGGCTGAGATATTAAATTTAGATATATGGTGTCTCGTATTTTTGTGTAAAGCTAACAGCAATGAATTTTGATACGGATTTTATTTCTTTATTTCAAAACATTCCAGCAACGTCCGCTATGTTATAGAATTTTGCTAATTTATTTATTTATTCAATTACATTTATTGTGATCAGGTATTGAAAATATATATTAATCAAAATAAAATGTAGTCTAATGTACCTTTCTAACAATGAAAGAATTTTCAAAACCGTATAAGTAGTACCGGAGATTACCCCAAACATTTAAACTATCTAACTTCAACTTTTTAATATTGGAGTTTCATAGATACGAATGCTTCCAGTGTCAAGTCAGTCATGGGAGAGTCACTTTATAGGTAGTATTAAATTTTTATTATATAATTTAGTTCTTCCTGAGTAGACCACTGTGATACACAAAGACAAACACAACACTTACAGACATCATGCCTTAAATAAATATATACTTACATAATAATTACTGTTAAAGTTTAATTTTGTTAAAACACATAAAATTAGCCAGAGTATTGACCTATATTTTATTTATAGAATATATGTACATACTGCATAGATTGTATGTATATATCGACTAAAAATAATTCACAGTGATCATTTTTATTTCTTACATATTATTAAAAAGTAATAGGTTATTTGTGACACTATTTTAACAAGTATATTATTAATTCTTATCCAATTAAATACTTTAGCTACGTTCGGTGTTTAATAAAGATCAAAAAGAAAACTGCCCTACATAGCATATTATTTTAATGAATATCTTTACGAAATAAGATAGATTTTAAATTACGCGCAACAAAATAGTTGTCTGCATGAAGACTCTTACTTAACTTCTAAGATTCTTATGTATTGTAAACAACAAAGCGGCAAAAAAACCTTTAGACACTTACAACGTCACATTAGTACATTACACCCATATAAAGTCTCAGGTCGCTAGTTGTACCTACATATATTATTTTTTTGCTATCTTGCGTGGAGACGTTTGAATCGTCTCTGCTTACGAAGGAATAATTAATTAGAAAAATAAGTTAGTCGATATTATCTAAATAGAAAACTTACCCGTATCGTTAGCTGTTACGTTGAATCGAATCATTCCCGTAACTGAATCCAGAGCTTCCAGCACAACCAGCTGAGGTAGACCACCGTCGTAACCAGTAACACAACGGACCATTAAAGAATCTCCTATTTCATCTTTAAAATCTTCGATCCAATTCGTTCCATTCCCAGTTGATACGGTGCAGTTGCGAGGTGGTGAGGGGCGTGCTATTAATATATTTACATCTTTGCATTCAAATTATACCAAGAACTAGCTGATACCCGCGACTTCGTCTGCGTCATATATTATATACATTTAATTGGTATTTCGAGAGACAGAAAAAATTAAAGCAGGACACCGCTTGCCCTATTTCTCCACAGCAAGAAAATATACATCGCTGAGCGCGCAGTACTTGTAAAATCATACTTTCTTAAAACCTTAATAGATTTATATGAAATGAAGCTGTCAAGATCATTTTTAAGACAAGGACCAATGACGTAAAACTAAAAAAATAATCAAAATTTATCCAGTAGTTATCACGTGATGCACGCACAACGACAGAACTCTATAGTTTTATTTATACAGCGTGACTGGTTAGTAGTCAGCAATATTTTTACAGGATAATCATTAGTCGATTCTCGTTCTAAACCAATTAAAAAAATGGGTGCTTAACATTTAACCTAATTATCTAAAAAGAAACAAAACTGATATACACTCAATATCAGGTGATTTAAGCAAAAACGAACTGGTGTAATATTAAGAAAAGCAATAAATCACACCGTACCACCCATTCCCGCTTGCCTCCCGCAACTCGACCCGCGCCCCACTTCCCTCAGTTCGACAGTACGGCGTTCCCATAATAAGCAGTTACGTAATGATTAACCTTGAAAAGCGCCTCTTTAATCTTGTTCATTAAACTTAGATGTGTTTTTTTTTACGTTTAAAAGTATTGTTCACATTGTTTTAAAAGTTTTAGAACAAACTTTAACTAAGGTTTTCTTTGTTGTTTATTAGTGTTTGTTTTGATATTATTATTTTATATTTTAAATATGAACATGAAATACCAAAGGATTGAAGAGTGTTAAACTTTAAACATAGAAATTATACCTAGTATACATAGATGAATATTACTAACAAATTTTAATTTCAAATATAACCTTAGAATTGTTAAAACACTGCAATTTATTAAGCTTGTATAAGACGTTTTGAAAATGAGCAAGAAAATAAATACATTCATCTCAGAAAAGAAAGAAAGCCAGCAGAGACATTTCTAGAAACACTATGATTAAATAAGTGAATAGAAATGGATCTATGATACTAATTATGGGTTTTCTTGAATGTTTTCATAATGTATATCATATAATTATACTTCTAGTTTATGGTATTTAATACGCTTTATAGAATATGTATGAAATCGTCATATATCAAAATTAATCGGTGAATGTATGTAAGAATAACACTTCAGAACTGTCGTGCTGTTTGTAGTTGTCAAAACAGGGTTAATATCAAAGAAAATATTTACAAAATCGTACAGAAAAGGGAAATTTTGAAGTTAAACGTCTCTATATAAAAAGAGAGTGAGACAGAAGACATTAGAGAGGTGATTAAAAATATTAATAAAATTTAACAAATTTCACACATTTGGTTTCGTGTTCTTCGTTAGAAAAGCCGTACGAAACCGGGTCAGGTAGTTAGTTAAAAGAGAAAACCTAAATAATGTTAATTTAACGCTTGACTTTACCTGCCGGAACGATCTGGAAGACACAAGGCTGTGACTGTCGGCCTACATTGTTGCTCCCCCTGCAAGTTAAAGCGCCGTAGTCTCTCTCGCTTGCGGGTGTGTACCGCAGCTCACTGACACTGCCATTTACCGTTCCTTGATAAATATTTATGTGAATTTAAATACATTAGTGAAATAGACTGTATAGAATTATGATCCAATGAATTCATAATTATTCCGGTTTATTTGTATTCCGATTATGTGTACAACGTGTTATTTTATAGGCGTCCACAAAGATTAAAAAGATGTGTTTATATTTACTAGTGGTCCACCAATGAGTGGTCACAATTTGACCATAATTCATTATTTTTTAAAGTTTTAACGTTATTGTGATATTATTGTACAGGATGTATTTCTATAATCACTGTATTTTTTTTTAATTTCATTCCTGGTTCCAATATTCTTTATTTATTTCACTAAAGGTACTGAACAAAAATAACCGGTTGAAAAACAGGAAAGGTTCTGAACCGTATTTTTCTATGCCTATTTCTATAGGATATCTGTTTATAGTATCAAATATAGTCAATGGAACAAACAATAATATCGTGATATATCATTTTATCGAGTGGTGATGTTTCTACTAAAAAAATCTTGTTTTCTGAAATGCTTAATTTTATATACGAATAGTTAAATTCTGTAACATCGTAAATTGTAAATCGGAATTATGCCTATTTCTATAGGATATCTGTTTATAGTATCAAATATAGTCAATGGAACAAACAATAATATCGTGATATATCACTTTATCGAGTGGTGATGTTTCTACTAAAAAAAATCTTGTTTTCTGAAATGCTTAATTTTATATACGAATAGTTAAATTCTGTAACATCGTAAATTGTAAATCGGAATTAATTACAAGTTATGGCGGCGCATTTAGTCAGTAACCACAGTTTACTATTTTCTGATGTGTTACCCCTACTTGAGATCGAGATTCTCTAAAAAGGTTTTTATAAAGTATTTCACCTGACCCGTGCCCACTTTGTTAATAAAAAAACATTTATACAGTATACAGTTAACATTAATAAAAAACTACTTTTTGTGACTTAAATATAAAAGTTAGACATATACTGTCGGTGACTTTTTTGTAGGCACTGTCAAGCTATACAACTTTTCTCTAGAACTCAATCATATATCTCTCCTCTTTAAGGCAACGTTCGTAAGAAACGTTTTCGTTCGACCGTTTTTTCTCCGACCTACTTTGCAAATCCGACTATCACAAAAAAGTGTTTTCATTTTTCGAGTCAGTAATAAGCCTATGACACTTACAAATTAACGTGGCTTTCTATTGATAAAAGAATTGTCAAAATCGGTTTAGTACTTCCTGAGATTACCCCCTACAACCTCACAAACTCACAAACTTTAACTCTTTATATTATTAGTATAGATGTTAAAATAGTATAGATGTTAAAATGTGTTAAGAAATTATTTCCTCCAACTTCGAAGTATCTGAAGAAAATGTATTTTTTAACAATTGTTCCTTCTAATTGACCTCTATTTATTTGCGACCGACACTTTAAATCTGAATTTTAAAAAATAATTAATATTCATGTTATTATATTGTTATTATAACATGAAATTCATGAAAGTATAAAACATACACTAATTATTTATGTAATTATTCTCTTTATAATATATAATAAAAAATGTATCCTTGAGTGAAAACTTCTTTTGAATTCATTAAAAGTTTCAATAATGCCTTTTGTATTTCAACACCTAAATTCGGCTTATATCCCGGACTACTTACACCCACGCGACACCTCTGCGTTTAGTAAACGTAATAATAAACTTTATCGAGAGGATATATTTGTTCTAACCGTATCTAGCCGGTGAGACGTTGAAACTCTCCCCGCTATTGTTGAATTGCCACAGGAACGTGACGTCAGCGGGGTCGGCATGCACCGAGCAACGCACTCGAAGCGCTTCATCAAGAGCCGCCCCTACAACTTGCGGCGATGTTTCCGCACATACTGGTGCATCTGTCATATAAATATAGTGAACTACTAACATCATTACATAGTATAAAACAAAATTCCCTACCGCATCTTTCTGTCTGTCTGTTCGCGTTAAACTCCAAAACTACTAAACGGATTTTGATGTGGTTTTCATCAATGAGTAAAGTGATCCATTTGATATACAATTTATCAAGGATTTTTTCATAATCAGGCCGGAACAACGTCTGTCGGGCCCGCTAGTGATTAATAATTATTTAATATTTAAAAGTCTTGCTGTGAGATGCCCGTTTCGCTTAAATGAACTTTTAATTAAAAAGAATGACAAAGGAATCTAAAAACTAGTACAAAACCATTTACGAAAACTTCCGCATCGCGTAGTCTTATTCCTATGTCGATAGGCTCAGTAATTTTGATATGATTAAGCCTCAAAATAATTATATTCTTATTCTATTTATAGATAAGGTAATATTTTTTAACAATTTAAAAAACCAAATAGTATACAAAAGTAAAGATAAAATACAATATAAACATACAAACATATATTATTATAAGGCCAACATATATTTTCGACTTCTACAAATAATTTGTCTTTGATAACTACAATACATATTGAAATTAAATGAAACTTTCGATTTATTGCGTAGTGCTAATGTACTATTCTTAAAAGAGATACTCAATTAACTTTAAAAAAATCGATTATCTGCAAAATAAATTAACTAAACGCCTAAACTCAAAATAATTTTATTCCGAAATCATCCAACTGCCTGTTACGGCATCGTAAAACGATAAATATAAATCAGACGAACAATTATTTCGGCAGTTTGGAATTATTTCGTCTTCCCTTACGCCGACAATTAGGGCTTGCCCAGTCGGGCTCGGAAGGAAGCACCCCGAGGCGCCAATATACAATTGTGTATAATAAATCAAACACCGGACATTACTGTTGATTTATTGTAGAGTAGGTATTACTGGTACTCGTATAATCACCGCACGTGTGTTCCTTCCAGCCGTATTATTCATTTCAGTACCGTGAAATTTCAAAACAACCTAACAACTAATTAATATTTGTAAAATTTTAATCTCCATAATTGGAAAAACATAAATTGCTCGAGAGCAAATTGAAACAATTCTATACAGACCGACAGGAGCTTCTAAATTTGAAATGTTTATAATATTTCAAATCTATATAACTTTACCAATTAGTGAAATTGATTTGAATTTCAACAAATTAAATTTTAGTAACCATTCGCAGTAATTTGAGGAGTCAACCAAAACACCTATTAATCTTTTGAAATGTAAATAATTATAATTCCCGTTTTATAACGGTAGATTGGTTTTCTATTGGGAAAACAGAAGTCTAAGGAAATGAAATTGTATTATTAGAACATTTGTAATTAAATACTCGTACTTACAAAATTAGTTTTAATACAAACGGAAAAATGGATTTTAAAATTTGAATTGCATTTTTTCACGACAAAATAGTAAACAATGAAATAACATCCATCCTTTTTTTTTTCAAATAAAATATCAATGAAATATTTTTCCACTCATTGTATTGCTGCAAAATATTGTCGAATGTACAATATGTTTATAGGGCTGTCCGAACTTTTACGAATAAATTTTATGACTCGTATGTCAAAATATAAATTGTAAGAAAAAATAAAACCGACATCAAAAGAATCCACCAGAACGTCTTTGTCGACAGTTAGATATTTAAACCTTGTCTTGTATTATCACAAACCTACGACTATCTCAGTCACTATTCGAATTTCAGGTGTTCCCTAATATATCTTTGAAATCCCAAGCGCAATGGTAATGAAATTAAAATAGGACCCCTTTGGAGATATCCGCTATCCGATAAAAAATATTCTTCCAAATCGTTTTATAAGCGGCAAATTTGTGAGGTAACAAACATTTAATAAAATACAACCGAATTGAAAACCTCCTCGATTTTGGAGTCTATTACTATTGCTACATTTTACACATACTTTGTACAGCAAAGAAAATCTATTCCGTTCGAAATTAATCTAATTCTAGTATTAACATTGTAACAGCAGATTGCGAAGGCCCGCGCTAAATCGCAACAATATTAGGCAATAATTCTGGTGGTATACCCTTTATACCGCCTTCATCCGTAGCAATTACTATGCGGACTGTCGGCCGCGGAAGGAACTTGGTACGTCGATCCCAAACCGCAATCATTTGAATACTATTCGCAGACACATCGGTATTTATAGCGCTGTAATTCATACCTCGCCCGGTGACATTTTATGTGACGCCTGTATGTCCAATGTATATAACAGGCTTACGGGCATGCAAATGAAGTGTCTACTACCGTTGTACGTAATTTGAAGTTCCTACCGACCGACGCTGTAAAGATACGGTTTTGTTTACGGTCGGGGGCTAAAATTTAAATTGAGAGCAATATACATAATGTAGCGGGTTTTGCGGGAGCTCTCTAATCAAACGTTCGGCAGACCTTATGGTTTACGTGTAATTCAGGGCGTCGTTTTGTATCAACTATACATAGTTTGATCTCGTGACCTTCTCTTTCAACCTTGTAGTCTTAGTGAGTATCATTAACATCTGAAGTTATATTTACTCGTTTTTCTTTTTGACATTATTTTGTATTAAATATGAATTATGTGCAAAGGTATCTGTGACAAAGTCATGAACTTTAATAAGCTCAGTATCGACAACATTTTCTGATTTTTTTATATGTTTTGAAACTAGCATTTTCTAGCAGCTGCTTACGATTACATACGATTCACATTATATTTTTTTGGTGACAGTTACCCTATGTCCTTTTCCCATGGCAGCGTGTATGCAACATTTTATGACGATCACTCGTGTAGTTCGAAGGCGTTAACAAACAAAATCACTTTCGCAGTTACAATATTAGCTAGGTAAACACAGTCCTGACGTCAGTCACAATAGGTTGCTACTCCTGGAGACTAAGTTGGAATATTTCGTTTGCCGATGTATGTTGCCAACCTCACAAACTGAGGCGTGAACGTAACTGCTTTGCGGTAGAATATGTGTTACCACTGTGCTACCAATTGGCTATTTATTCTTAATCCTTTATGACTCTCTCACGAATTAAGCTAATTACTTGAATATTCAAAAATTTCTTCATCGTTTTTCTCCATTATGACAGCATTCTTACTATGTAGTTCTTGTTATTGTGTAGAACTAAAAACTTACAATTTTTGCATCCTTTTCACAACTTACATATATTTATCATATTCATATTTTGTTGTTTTTTTGAAGTTATACTTCTTTTGGCGCGTTAGGGAAAAATGATGAGAGTAAATTGTTACGATGCGCGCGCACACCGTCACGAAAAACCGACACCCTGAAGTTAGCTATAGTCAACATTTTGTTTCTTTGTATTTGTTGTTTGTATTTCTTTGTATTAAAACTTTCAATGTATTAAATACCTTTTTTCTATTGTTAGTGTCGTATTTTCTACAAACGTAGAATAAAGCGAAAGATAAAACTTTTGAAAAGATTTTTATCTTGTTACGCCAAAGAAGTATAACTTCTAACGCGTATACATAAGTACACACACACTTTTTATTTTTTATTAATGATATCTAGTTAATAATTAGAATTGATAAGAATATACAACACACAACATAACCTATACAACATTAATTTTAATTTAATAATCTATTTTTAACAACACAATTTTTAATTTCTATGGCTTAATATTTTTTATTCTTTATATATTTTATTAATTTAAAATAGACGTTTATCAAACCGGGAATTATAGTTCGCATTAGCAGTACATTATTATTAATATTATCAGTAATCATATATATTCTTAATATTTACGAAACATTTTTAAACTGCTTTATTTCCTTTGACGTTAAATCACAAGCTTAGTATAAAAGCAGTCACCGAGAAAATGGAATCAAGAAAATAGAGCAAGGACTCTCATAATACTCACATTGTACTCTCAATTTAACGACAGCACTTGAAGACTCTCCTCGACTGTTCGCTGCTTTGCAGGAGTACGCACCTGCCTCTTGCCTGGTTACCTTTTGCAGCACTAGAGATCGCGTGCTGACAATAATGCCAGAAGCCATGTTCTGTATCACCGGACTATCCTAAAATATATGTCATCTATAAATGTTATAAAACGAAAAAATGTATAAGTTCTTCTAAATTAAGTAAGAGTTAGATTTCACTATCAAAATAATATGAACGATATATAGCGAAATGTAATGTGTATTCGACTGTAATCTGAACCTCATGAGATAAATAAAAATATTTTTTTTGTAGGTGGTAGAGTCACGCTGAAGCTATTACTGGTTTCAGCATGAATGGGTCGGCTAGCCCGAGGTACTACCACTCTCTCACAGAAAATCGACGTGAAGTAACAGTGCGTGCATTATTGCGTTTCGTTCGGTCAATGAGAGCGCCGGAGGCCCACCTCTCCTTACTCCTCTCCCCTCCCCATCCCTCTCCTCCCCCTCCCCCAAACACAGGCTAGCAACGCACTTACGACTCCTCTGATATTGCTAGTGTCTATGGACAGTGGTGATCAATTAACATTAGGAGACCTGTTCGTTTGCCTCCAATAATAAAAAAAACAAAAAAAAAATAATAATGTACTACAGAATTGTACCTCTAAAAATGGCAACAGATAATTCCACAATAGTATATGTCTATGTTCTAAGGTTAACCCATAGAAACCATTTATACTATCGAAGTATAGTTAGTTGGTTATTTAAGACGTTATATGAACAGATATAGTATTAATTCATATTCCATGAAATAATTTCGTTACATTGGAGATTTAATGTAGATCATAATTTTCCTTTATAACATTTCAATGAATAGCGTAAAGGATAACACAGATATAATATTACCCGTAACAATAATAAAGTTGTTTGTTTTCTTTCTTGTCTTTGATAAACTGTAAATATTAAAGCAGCAAAAAAGGGTCTAAATGGTTTAGATAGATTAGATACAACGTCACATTAGTATTTTGTACCCGTGGGAATCCGGGACAAACGACCAGTATACTATATTCTTGCATTAAGAATAACTTGAGTTTGGTGAAAACTGTTTAGTTGTTTCATAGCGTCTACGTGAGTTGTATGAATTAATTGTGTCTTGTTATTTTTTTTGTCAATTTTGTAATTATTACTTGCCCACTACAAACGATTTCAAAATTAATCATGTTACATTTTATTATTTGATAGCTTAGCTATAGAAAAACGATACCTCGAAGTGTCTTTTATCTCATAGAAATAGTCATGTCTTTGTCAACATAGTGTGACTTTAGTCGATTAGGTGTTTTGAAGATTAGCATAAGTATTGAAACCTTTCTTCCCTATATATTTTTGGAATATAAAACATTTGCATTTAAATGCATTTATCTGTTTCTATTTAAGCTCTTAGAAGGGTCATCTTACGCTATTTATTTTATTTATGTGGCGATTACTGGGGCTAGTTGGTTATTATTGATTAAAACCACTAAAAAGTGCTCTCGTATATTCAGACGTCCATCTTAATTATAACTCCCTCTTCTGTATTTTAAACGATACACTTTATTTATTAGAAATAGTTTGAACATTGTTAATCCTACAAACACAAAAACAACTAACATGAATACACGTAAATCCATAAGAGTAGCAGATAACACACGGAGTAAAACTGGTGTTTTTAAAACCATCAAATGTTGTACAGGAGTTCGTTAGGCAGGAGTATAGGGCAGGTTTCCGAAAAAATTCCGAAAAAGATTTTCGAAAATTCGTTACCTCTTTTTTATATATATTATAGGGGCCAAACGAACAGGCGGGTCAATTGATGGTAAGTGATGGCCGCCGTCCATAGACACTAGCAACACCAGGGGAGCTGCAAGTTCAGCGCCGGAGGCCCACCTCCCTTCGCCCTCCGCCTTTCTCTTTCCCTTCCCCCTCTCTCATACACAGGCTGGCAACGCATTTGCGACTCTCTTGGTGTTGCTAATGTCTATGGACGGTGGTGATCACTTAACATCAGGTGACCCACCTGTTTGTTTGCCTCTTTTGATTTAAAAAAAAGTGCGCTGCCGGCCTGTATGAACTTATATAAAATCATTCCTGAGGTATACTATAATAATGTTTAATAGATCTTTTAAAATATATGAGAGAAATATTACATCAAACGACGCATTTACCTATCCAATACAGTATAAAGTCCGCGAACATTTTCTCCTTTAGCAAATACCAAAGATTATATGATACTTACATTGTGAAACCAAGATATCCGATGCTCTCTCGGGTTCGCTCGTACGTTGCACTCGAAATAAACATCGTCCCCTTCTTTGATCTCATTCGGGTTTAGCGTACTGCCGAGAGTCAACGACACCACAGGACTGTCTAGATACAAACTATGCAATTATTTCTAATCAATGAATTCCTAACCCTTTTCTAACTTTTACTACTTAGCATCGGATTACTAATTAAAGTTAGTACATTCTACAATTACAAACATATACAGAGTTTTTGTTTCATATTTATTCTCTATATATTATTAGGAAATAATTGGTTGTTTCCCAAGCTATTCCGCCCAATACAGTATGAAATTTTATCCAATTAAATATTTCAAATACGCAGGGAATTTAATGTAGATTCAAATCGCTCTTTTTAGCATGTCATTTCAATTAATATCATAGGAGAAAACCACAAATACAAAATTATGCACAACAAAAAAAAGAGTTTGACATAGCTTTTTTAATTTTGATGAACTGTCAATGTCAAGGCGCCAAAAAATGGATGAGATAGTAATTGTGTCTTAATCGCTTTATGAGGTCCCATTAGTAGATCGCATCTATGCGAAGCCCGGATAGGTAACTAGTTTGTTAGTTAGTTCACTAAATTGAATGAGGTATATGCTTAAAAGTAAAACAAATCTTTTGAGATTTCACTTGTACATTTGTTTTAAGTTAGGCAAGACTATTTTTAAAAAATAACCATTTTTATATTAGAAGCTTGTATAATTCAGGGGCGCATTCAGTTGCACTAACACAAGTAAAAAACTCTATTTTCAATTTTTAGTAGAATAAAGTCGCTTGGGCAAAATCAACGTCGTCAGATATACAATATTCACACTTTAACTGCCACGTTTGTCATGTATGACCGGGGACGGTGTCTCTTGTGACGCCACAGTGGCCATTGGTGAAATTTTTTGTACAATTCTTTATTTTTTTGCAGTTCTAAATTTTTGTACAATTGAAAAAAATCGTCCGTGGCGTCTTAAAAGAAATATCTGATTACGGTGTTGCAGTCAAAGTGTTGACTTTCGGTTTTTTCTCAAAATTCAGACTAAGCACTTTACGAAATACGTTCCTACATATTCAGTCGATTAAGCTGTACAGTTTAATTAAATTAATGTTACTAACAAACGACATTCAGCTGCAACTGATCCTCGATGCTCTTCATGGGTAAGTTAGGATTAGTGGCGACGCATTTCACCGTCGCGCCATTATCTAGAGGTGCCGGGTTGAATACTAACATGCTGATAGACAAGGTCTCGTTAGAGTGCTCGGTTACCTATAAAATTTGATTATATTAATATCTAAACATAGAATATATTATCTACAACTAGCTTTTGCTCGTAGCTTCGCTCGCTTAATGTCGATTTAATCTATCCTTTAGGAACAGTACTTTTTTCTGAATGAAAGGTGCCAACATTCTTCTCTATACCACCCTTGACAATGTGTATGTAAATGTTATTATGATCGGTTAAGTAGTTAAGGGGTGAATGAGTATATATAGTATTTATGTATGTATATTCTTTATATTTTTAACATTGTATTATGTATGTTATTATTTCTATACTCATGTCTATACGTTCGATTTTTTTTTTCAAAATTGTAAAAACCACTGATCAAGAATATGACGTCAATTTTGTTTTTGTTTGTCTGTCTGTATACTCAGATTTAGCTCAAAAATAACTTAAACGATTTAAAAAAAATGTACATGAGAAGGTATATGTATTTCTATTATGTAATGAATAGTTTACTAAAATTATGAAACAGTCGATAGCTCATAAAAATAACAATAATAATTTTGGATAAAAAAAATCTCAACTGAATTATTAAGTAGGTATCTTTACCCGGGAAAAGGACTTTGTCCCAACAATATGACTCTTACAGGCTGGCTTATGCTCAATAATTTATAATCATCTTTGGGTAATATAATTCAATAAAAATTTGGCAAAATTTGCTAAACACATCATGTCCATATATATATGTCTCATTTATTACCACTTCCCTACTTTGCCACCACAGATTTTGTATTAATCATATCACAAATGCACGTGTAAATGGACTGCTGGTTAATTTAAATTCATATATCTATACTAACTAGTGGGCGCCCAGTGGTCGACATTCGACCATAGTTCATTGAATTTTTAAAGTTTGAACTTTATTAGGGTTCTTTTATCAAAGGGTATTATAACCTCTATAATCAAAGGTTTTCATCATGCCTACTCAGTTATTTGCCACTTTTTTTCAATTATATAAACATAAAAAAATCGATGTCTAAATGAAAATTGAAATTAATTATAAATTTGAAACAAAAAACAGGCGGTAAGGTGGTAAGGCTCTTAAATACTAAGTAAACATAACTTTACGAAAATAAAAAAAAATTATCGGACCCCCTCATGACACAATTTTTAATTAATTTTACACGACACCATGGGCGCGTGGTATTTCTGGGTGATATTGAATTAAATATAGTCTATACATTATGAGGAATAGTGATATACCCGGTATCATCACTTGGAAAAGTAATGGATACACAATAGAATCAAATTATGAATCCAAAACAAAGATGTTTATAATACTACCATTAACTTTTGAAAATGAATTCATTTTTGTTCATGATTCATCATCAACTGTACTATGTAAATATAATTGCTACATCAAGTTGAACTGCATCATTGTAACAACGGAGATATAAGTCATGGATTACTTTCATGACCAAACAAATTGTCTTATTTTGATTTTAAAAAGTATTATTCGCTCATTTTTTATTGAATCATCATTTGAGTACACCATAAAGAAATACTAAACATTAAAGAAGTGAAAGCAGTCTGTCACATAAAAATTTTGACATTCAATAAAAGAAAAGAAATAATAATTATTTCAGTAGTTTCATAAATTTACTAAAGATAAATTATTTATCAATTAATATTATGTATATTATGAATTTACATATTATATTATTCTAAAATTAACCTACAATTTGACCAGTTGATTTCAAAGGGCATATTGTAAGGCATGCAACGTCAGTCATGTTAAAAATATTTAAAAGGTAATTGGAACGTAAGAAGGTTGAAAGATGTTCGAAACGTCTTTTTCATTTACATATATGTCGTGTAAAATTCAAGCAGTAGTGTGAGTAATGTATATTTTAATTAATTTAATAAGATTGTAATGCATTTTATATAAAAAAAATAGCTTTGTGCACTTCTCTGCCATATAAACTTTAACTATGCCAAATTTCAAGTTCATCCGTTCGCGCAATTCGCTTAAAAAGGGGTGCAAAGTTTTGGCTTCACGTGTTAATATATAAGATATGTTATAATATCATTGTTGAATGTAGAATAAAAAGGGGTAATTGGAACGTAAGAGTAAAAAAAAATACATACAGTCGAGCATAGCAACCTCCTTCGCAACCTCTTTTGAAGTTTGGCAGTATGGATTAATTCCTTCGCCTGTTCTATTGGACGAATATTATTACTACTTTTTTGAAGTCCGTTATTGACGGATGTTAATGTCATTTTTATTTACATGTGTGTATATGTTGTGTAAAAGTGGAGCAGTAGTGTGAGTAATGCATATTTTAATTAATTTAATGTACTTATAATGCATTTTATATAAAACTAGCGGGCCCGGCTGACGTTGTCCCGCCCTGATTATCCCCCGTAACCCCCCTTGTGGGTGGAATTTCGTAAAATCCGTTCTTAGCTGACCTCTACTCGGCGAAAGGAATATTCCTACCATATTTCAAGTCGCTACGCCTTATGGTTCCAGAGATATCGTGATGAGTTAATATATAGGTGGGAATCTCTTATATATGTATATAGATAAATAGCTTTCTGCACTTCTCCTCCATATAAACTTTAACTATGCCAAATTTCACGTTCATCCATTCACGCAATTCTTTTAAAAAGGGATACAAAGTTTTGGCTTCACGTATTAATATATATGATATTATAAAGAGGTAAAGTTTGTGAGTTTGTGACGTTGTAGGGGGTAATTTCAGGATCTATTGGTCCGATCTGAAAAATTCTTTCAGTGTTCTATATATAATATATAATCACGCTAAGACTAATAGGAGCGGTGTATGAGTGAAGAATGTTTCAAAGTCGGGGTTCTTTTTCCTCTTGAGAGCTTCCGCTGCGTGTTAGCGTTAGCCCAGAGTAACTATTCGACGCGGACGAAGTCGCGGGCAGAGGCTAGTATTGTAATAAAAATGTTCCACAGACCTACGAAAACTTACAAATACCGTAGTAAAGTATCAAATTCAATTTTACCTACATGTTATTTACACAGATACACGTATACAGTCACTAAATACAGAGAACAACCAATAATATGTATGATTTATGGAATAAAGGCTTCTTGAGGCGGTTCGAATAGTGAACGATAGTAAATCATCACACTCGGGTTGGTGACGCTGAATCGGATTTACTCGGGATTAAGAGCGTTCGGGTCTGTAACATACTGAATCGAATATACAAAGCTTTAGTCGTAATCAATACTATTTTCTGTCTAACATACAATAATAATAAAAAATATCAGATTTCACTTCTATCGTGTGGTCACAAGTACATAAACGTTTTTTTATTGTACACCCGAGAATCATACAAAACCGAATCGATTGTGTGTAAACGTAGACGGCAAAACTACTATTTAACAGTTGAATTAATCATAAACCCTCTAATACTCAACATGGACCAGAAAATTATATTCGAATAGGCCATACAGTGTTTATTTACTAACACAATGGAAGCTAATTGAAGTTTCAACATCGAATCACAGAAATTGGAGAATGAACAACTGTTTTGTTTAACTTTCAACATTTGTCATTGATGTTCAATGTTTTAGTTCTAATATGCTTATACATTTATATTAACTTTACTTTTATCCAACCGATTGACTGAATTCAATCAATTAATCACAGTAACTTTAATTAGATTCTACTTTAATTAGAGTAGAGTCCACCGAAGTGTATTTATGTATAGTTTATTTATGAATGTTCTATTTACAATTATCGATTTGCCGGACTGTGAGTTAAAGCGGTATGTCAAGCTGTTTTTTGTGTTAAAAGGCTTATTACAGGTTAAATTTATATTAGACTTCTCTCTGTGCATCCACTAAAACGATTGCAAATTTAATCTATACTAATATTATAAAGAGGTAAAGTTTGTGAGTTTGTGACGTTGTAGGGGGTAATCTCAGGAATTACTAAACCGATTTTGCAAATTCTTTTACCAATAAAAAGCCACGTTATTTGTGAGTGTCATAGGTTATATATCATCACGCTAAGGGCAATAAGAGCGGAGCAACAATGAAAAATGTTTTAAAATCGGGGCTTTTTTTCCTTTTGAGAGCTTCCGCTGCGTCTTAGCCCAAAATAACTATTCCACGCGTGCGAAGTCGCGCGAAGAAGCTACTAACTAACTATATTGTCTATAATCTATACTAATATTATAAAGAGGTAAAGTTTGTGAGGTTGTAGGGGGTAATATCTGGGGAGTCGGAGAAAAATGGTCGAACGAAAACGTTTCTTACGAACGCTGCCTTAATTATGAGATATATATGACTGAGTTCTAGAGAAAAGTTGTAGCTTGATAATGTCTATTACCGCCCAACGAAGTGGGCACGGGTCGGCTAGTGCATTATAAAAATATCTACATTAAAAAGATAAACTCGATTGAGTTCTGACGTTCATAAGTGCCTTCTCAGGACCTAAATTGTACACAGTATTTTTTATTGGATTGATAACGAAATGTTGGTACACATTTCTGAGAATATCTGAAATCATTGAACTCGAAGACCGATTGACCTGTCGATGTAAAAGTTAGCATTACTAAGTGTCACTAGGTACCATTAGACTGTATTTTATTGTGATCAATGTTAATATGATAACTAGCCGATACCCGCAACTTCGTCTGCATCGTTATTTTCTTAACAATATATATGTGCAAAGGAAAATACATAAACACAGCACCGCTTGCAGCACTTCTATACGACAACAAATCACACATTACTGAACGTAGTGTAGTGTAGCGCAGTGCTTATAAAATTGTAGTTTCTTAACATTTGAATAAATTTATATAAAGTGAAGTTATTCTGATAGTTATTTTTTTAGATAAGGGCAAAGTGTATGGGAAGTAAAAATTGATCGCAAACTATGCAGTAGACTTTTAATTATGTGCGCACATCGGTCGAGCTCTGTCATTGTATTTACATCGATTTAAGGCAGGCGAAGTCTCGTAGATTATAATAGATATTAAACTTTAAGAATATAATGTAGTGCTTACCTTATTCTTCTCAAAACTTTTATTATTTATAAACCAGTTGATTTGTGCCGGGGGCCTGCTACCTTCGCTTATACACCGGATCGTGGATGCTGAACCGCCCAGTAATTGTTGTGGCCTATTCACTAAAGAAGCTGTGAGTGGCGGCACTGAAATTATTAACACAACTGTAACGAAACTGGAGTTAAAGTATTAAATATTCAGTACTAAATTATGATTGGGTACACCCTAACACACCGATTTATTACCGAGTTCAGTTGACCCCGGAATGCAATACGAGAAATCGTGTCGTTATGTTTGGTGTTACCAAGTGTGTGGTACTATCACACTCGTTTAAGTAAGATCAAAAGCCAAACTGAGATTATTAGGTATATCGTTTAAACATCACATCTGTTACCTTCAAAATAAAGTCGAGAATTCTAATCTATACTAATATTAAAAAGCTGGAGGGTTCCTTTGGTTGAACGCGCTTATCTCAGGAACTACGCGTCAGTTTCGAAAAATTCTTTCAGTGTTAGATAGCTCATTTATCGAGGAAGGCTATAGGGCTATTATATCATCACGCTAAGACTAATAGGAGCGGAGTACCAATGAAGAATGTTTCAAAATCGTTTTTCTTTTTCCTTTTGAGAGCTTCCGCTTCGTATTAGCGTTAGCCCAAAGCAACTATTCCACGCGGACGAAGTCGCGGGCAGAAGCTAGTACAATATAAAAACTTACAAGATAAATACAAAAAGATCGGTTGTGGCTAAACACGCACAAATAAAAATTTGGCCTTATAATATGTTGTATAAAGATTTATATATTTTTTTATATATGCCAAAGTGCAGCAAAACTGATAAACTGCACATCTGATGATAAATGGTTACCATCGCCTATGGAACACTGGCACACCAGGGGCTCTACTATTATATTGCTGACCGTGAAGAAAGAATTTCAACCAGTATTCAAAGAGCCCCATAAAAGAGCACAACGTAATAACCTTGTGAGAAAATTGTA
This sequence comes from Antheraea yamamai, assembly GCA_036509395.1. Taxonomy (NCBI): domain Eukaryota; kingdom Metazoa; phylum Arthropoda; class Insecta; order Lepidoptera; family Saturniidae; genus Antheraea; species Antheraea yamamai. The sequence goes on along the minus strand of AP028448.1, from coordinate 10,963,386 downwards.
CCGGGTTACCCATTCCATTACGCTAATGTTACGCTGTGCATAATTTAGGTTCTAGTTTTACGGTTTTCATTATATTGCTAGGTTTTAGGGTGCGTGGATGCACAACCAGCCAGTGGTGGGAGATATGAGTTTGAAACGGCGATGAGAGCACCATATTAAATAAAATAGTGCGTGGAGTCCCTCCGCGCGGAAGAAGTGAAGCTTCGTAATGTGGAAATGAAAATAGGAAGAGGTAGAAATTGATTTTTATTGAAATCGTATTGTTTCTTTAAGACAAACTTTATTAACATTGCTTACAATTCACAATTGATTACATCTTTTAATTATCATTTTCGAGTGGAGAAATATCCAAATCTATAACATTTACAATGGTATTATGATAACTAAAGTAAGATACGAAATGTTTGATTATTTTTCTCGCTCTGTCTCTTTCTATTTCCCCTCTCCGGAGCGTTGAACGCTTAACGCAACAGTGCTTTCATACCCCCTCCATGGTAGCGTTAAACGTTTAACGCAACCTTGTTTGAAGTCGCATTAGAAGTTTCACTTCAAAAAGTTCTTCAGAACACTCTCAATTATACGTTATACATTCGTATACTAACTAGTCTGTATGTTAATTGAGAATCAAAACAACATAGGGAATAAATAGCTCGTTGACATCTCTTTAAAACTGTTATATCTTACTTATGTAATGCATCGATTCCAGCTCTGAAAATGAATCATAGGCTCGTTTCATCTGTGACTCAATTAATAGACTATTCAGGTGACCTTTCAAATATCTCAGTGAATCAGTAACCTATACATAAAAATCAAATTCAAGTGTCTGTTGTTCGAAGATAAAATAACCTTCGAAAAAGCTCAAACGATATTAACCAAATTTTCCAGGCAGACATATAAATGTTTAGACTATTATCTAGGCATCATTAATGATACAATTAAACCAAAGTACCCTAGAATCAGTAAAAATGTCAAAGGAGTTGAGTGCCAATATAAATTAATAATTGAAAAGTAAATTTTCAAAAAAAAGTATTAACCGACTTCAATATCAATCAAAAACCCATAAGGCACTAAAAAGCGGAAAATAAATAGTTTATCAAATTAATCAAATTAAATAAAACATATGAATATGTGTGCTACCTAGACATGTATTGGAAATCGGTGCCAACCGAAATTTCAAATTTGTTCCAGGTAGAAAAGTATTACAGAGACGCGAGAGTGAACTTAAACTTTTTGTACCTATGTAGATGATACGATTTTCAGTTGGCACCGACTTCTAATATATCTCTAGGTAGCACACATATTCATATGTTTTATTTAATTTGGTTAATTTGATAAACTATTTATTTTCCGCTTTTTTGTGCCTTATGGCTTTTTGATTGATATTGAAGTCGGTTAATACTTTTTTTTGAAAATTTACTTTATTTTTCCATTTTTTGTGTACATAAATATATTTTACTAGCAGTGCCCGTGAACTCCGTTCCGCCTTAAGTATATTAAAATATGCGCATTTTTGCAGTATGGTATCTATCGGTATGGTATGCGATATGATTTCAATTGGTTGTACAATAAGTAACGTTTGGTACGAACGCAACCTTATCGATAATCCGCGATAGTTTCTACCACCAACTCGGCTACCATCGCTCCACACATAATACACCTTAAGTACTGTAATTACAATGCTTGCGTCATGTTGCAACACAGCAACGAACATAAGCACAAAAGGCTCCTAAGAATTGAAGAGTTTTTTTTTATAATATTGGTGGCCAACGAACATACGGGTCACCTGATGGTAAGTGATCACGGCCGCCCATGGACACCTGCGACACGAGAGGAAACACAGATGCGTTGCCGGCCCTTAAGAAAGGAGTAGGCTCGTTTCTTGAAAGTTTTCTTACTTTGTCACGGATCCCATAATCAGAACCTAACCAAACTCTCATCAAACTACCCTTGAAGTATGTCCTTTCCAATAAAAAATGAATCATCGAAATCGGTTAGCGTGATATTGAGTTATTCGTCTATTTGTCGTGTACACACTTAATGCAAATTTAAAACTTATACGGTTTTGCACTGGATGCCGTTGTCGGAACTGGACCAAATTAAAATGGGACCACACGGGAAGTACCAGCTTTCAAATAAAAAAAGAATCATCAAAATCGGTTCACCCAGTCCAAAGTTATGAGGTAACAAACATAAAAAAAAAATACAGTCGAATTGATAACCTCCTCCTTTTTTTTTTTGTTTTGAAGTCGGTTAAAAACAAAAAGATATTGCAACATTCATTCAGATAGAAAAAAGATACATTTTCACGAGAAATAATTAATTCTATTCATCGTAAACTTATTAAAACGAAAAACTCTTCTTTACCTCGACATAATTCAATCGCTAGCTAATTATATATGAACTAGATGAAAGACACATTGGTAAATATATTTGATTCATTATCATTCGATATCAGACTCCATTAATGAAATAAATTACTCTATGAGCTTTAATCCGAGTGAAACTATATATTTACGCAATAAATTATATGATGAACACTCAAAGTGAAAAGTACTGTCTATATTATTCATCAGGTTTCATGCTATCTAAGTGCTTCATTGTATTGAGATTGGCTTAGTAAAGAAGAAATGAGTGCGTGTAACCGTCACACTCGATTGAAGTAAAACTCTTTAAATATTTTTGATTTTGTTAATAAATAGTTTATAAATAAACCAATAAATTTTTTTGAAAACAAAAATTATAAAAAAAAGATTACATTGAATAATCATATTAACCATACAAAAGAATTAATTATGTATAATTATATGGGCGCGCGACCGTGCTGCCATCTGGTTTCAATGAAAGTAACTAACAATTTAAATCAAAGCCTCATTATCTGTAGTGGCATCTATCAGCTAATTCGGAACTTAACACAGGAAATATTAGCAACTCTTTGTTATAAAGCAAATAAAATATAGAAAAGTACGAACAGATTACCATGATAAGTAACGAATTAAATTAATTATGATTTAATAGAAGTTTTGGTTATTTATTATCTAACCGGATGGTACAAAAACGTGACGTCATATTGCCGTAAAGGACTTACGTTGCATTGTCGTCCAGTTACCTCCTTGTCGTGCCTAAAGAAGTTTTACTTCAAAAGTAATTGACTTTCTTATCTTCTTCTTCTATCTATCTATACTATAATAAAACTGTAACAAGGCCAAATCTGTACAATGAATATTTTTTGTAAATTATAATCGGGGTAGACTTTGTTATCGATATAGAAGCCAAAAATAACCCTTTTAAAATTTTTGTCTGTCTGTCTATTTATCCCTTTGAACACGTAGCACTCTGAAAGTACTAAACCAATTTTGACGAAATTTGGCACAATGATAACTAATATTACAAGGTTACATCTAGGATACTTTTTGTCTCATAAAACGCAAGGGATTCTTCAGAATAACGGACGAAAGTAAAAAATTTGTAGTTAATGAAATTCTTGACGGATTTTGGTAAATTTTCTTTGTGCTATATATAGCAGACAGATTAGCTAAAAATTAAAGCTATATTCCCTAAGCTACTTTAAAAAAATACCAAAAAAAATTCCGCTGGGTTCTAAACCGTTAACTCCGTCGGACCATATAATGTCCAGTACGTTATAACTGAGCTACGGCTACATGACATTTCTATGCGTAATTATCAACCACATATGAAAAATATGTATAAACGAAACTGACACTTATATGTTGTAACATTTATTTTATTGTATAAAAAAAAAATATAAAATAAAAGCATAATATTGTATAAAATATTGTATAAAAAATGTTTGCTAAACAAAGGTGACAAGATTTTTTCCTAAAACATAAACCTAGATAATAGTTATAATTGTAGAAGATGAATCTCAATTAGAGTTGTATCAGTACGTGTGTTGTTTCGATATTTGATAAAATTAGTTTTCTAAATATTGTTGAGTCTTGAAGTAGTTGGGTTCAGGTTTGTGAATCTACTATTAAAATAATCAGTTGAGGTGTTTGCAGTTACCATACTATGTTGTATTTATACTAATACTAGCGGGCTCGGCAGACGTTGTCCCGCCCTGATTGAAAAAATCCTTGACAAATTATATACTAAAACGTTCCTCATTAATAACTCTATCCACCGGTGAAAACCGCATGAAAATCCGTTCGGTAGTTTTTGAGTTTATAGCGAACAGACAGACAGACAGACGCGGTAGGGGACTTTGTTTTATAGTGTGTTATGATTATAAGGAGAGGTAAAGTTTTGTTTTCGAGGTATGCTTGGTACTACTGATCCGATTTCAAAAATTCTTTCACTGTTAGAAAGGTATATTATCCCAAGTTCAGTATCTCAGTGAAAAAGGTGGTTTATATGTCAAAAATAAAATAAATTTGACAAAATTAAGATTGAATGCAGATATCACGTATACTTTACAAATTCTTATAAAACAAAATGGAAATTTAATGTAGATAAAATTTAATTTTTACAGTATGTTAGTTAAGTGATGAAGTTACAAGGGGTACTGGGAAGACATTTATCGGCAATATATGTAAGTTAGTTTTGATCTTCATTGGTCACTTTAGGTAATGCTGCGAACAGATTCTGGGCTTATTTTAAAAGATTTGTCACATACTAACTGGGTATATGTTTGAGTGAGTCCGTGGATAGTTTAAATTCACAATTGGAAGTGCTAGATGTCGCTGCAATTGGGTTTTAGGTATTTTAAGATTATTTGCGTTTAAATATACAATTGAAATCTGTTATAACCGATTTGGTGCAGACGAAGCTGCACGAGTCAGCTAGTTGATAATATTAGCGTGGGCAAATACAATTTCGTTGAATTAAGTACGCATTTTACCATTTATTCAACCGTAGTCAATTACTTGACTATTTACACAGACAATACATTCACATAGCACTCAACGAAAACAATACAAAAATATTTAAAGAAACCCCATTTTAAGTGGTCTCTTTTATTTGAAATATATATTACTTTTTCACATTATTATTTTTTACTCTAGAACGAAAAAATTGCTAAAAAAATGTTCCTTAAATGAAACGATAACAAAACTCTCACGTGTGTGTGGGCACTCGTTAGTGAAAATGCGTGAAGTATGTTTTTATTTCAAATATAAAAACATTATAAAAGTTTTAAAATTTAAAACAACGATTTTAAAGAGCTCGTTTTTGTTAATTGAAATTGTTTTCTATTATATTATTAGCCCTTATTAAGACTTTAAACTATACGTAACCGCTAAGCAAGCACAATAATTGACGCCTGCAACCAAACATAATATACTTACATGAAATATTAACATATTTTTATTATTGTATAAATTTATTTTCCAATGTTGAAAAAGTATTCGTTTATTAATGCTTTATTATTAACTGTCAAAAACTAGGTACTTTTTGTCAATCTATTTTCTATACAATATTTTTACTTTGGCAATTTTATGAACGCCACGATTTCGTGTCACCATTAAAAAAACTGTTGAAATTAATTATAGTCGGAGTTATTTAAAACTAGCGGGCACGGCGGACGTTGTCCCGCCCTTATAATAAAACATTATACATATAGCTCAGCAACGCGTATGCGATACTTCTGATGTTGTAAGCGTCCATAGGATGCGGTGACCGCGTAAAATTAGGCGGCCCGCATGCTTATTTGCTACCATCGTGGTATAAAAAAGCTCATGGGAAGCATACGGTAACGATGAAGCGAGTTTCACGCTTTTTGTTCACCCAAAAAGTACACATACATACATAGTAAACTTATAACTCATGGGAAGCGTTCGGTGACGATGACGCGAGTTCCATGATTTTTGTTCTCCCAAAAAGTGCTAAACGCGCGTAAAGAAGTTTTCCCGTAAAGTACTCGCTGCAGATGTGTAGCGTCGTATCTGTACTTAGCTAGTGAATGACGCTCGAGGTCTCCATTGCGGCAAATCAAACCTACTGTGTATAAGCTCTCGACGTGATACCTATATATGTATAAGCCGGTATAATGAGACGGTGTATCGAACGTATACGTACGGTGTACTAATGATGTAATAGTGACATTCACTAATTTATGCGAATTAACTAAGGACTTACAATTCATCTCGAGCCTTACAACCTTTTCTTGAGGCGGAACTAGGTTTGTATTAGAAGCACGGCATTTATAAGTCGTGTTCAAATCGTCTCTCTTTAAATGCTGAAGCTCAAGTCTGTTCACTACAACATGTGTGTCGGTTTTCATTCCAATATATTGTGGAGCCGGTGTTCCATCTATCCACCATGAGACGAGAGGTTCTGGTCGACCTGTCAACAAATTAAAACGTTCGATTAAAAATGAAAATCTGTTATTTTAGACACGATTAACGTCAGATTACTATATTGCTTTTATTATCTACTTGCTGATGCATACCATACCGCTTGCCCAACTTCGTCACGGCAAAAAATACACATCGCTGAACGACGTGACGTAGTGTTTATAGAAATTGATTTAAAACTTTATTTTTATTAAATAATTTTTATAAAATATTTATATTTATAATTAAATATATATATTTTTATAAAATTCGAATAAATTTGCGCTCCCTATTAGTTACTGGTAAAAGTAAAAAATCATTTATAGCCTAAAGGAACCTGCCATTTGGTAGAACATTCCGAAAATTCAAATAATGTTGAAATTATTGTGACAATGTGTAAACAAACCTAATATGAAAGTAAAATCTCAGTTTATAATTAACAAATGTATAAATAATATTAATCACTGAATATCAGAGTAGTCCGGTGAAGCTGTTAAGACCTTGCTAAGTCAATAGCGTAGTCAGTTTGAGATAAAATAAAAAACTGAATATTTTCTAAGCAACCGAACAGTTATTAGATTTAAAAATAAATCACATGCAAAATAATACCAATTCAGTTAAAAAATAATGTAATGTGTAAATTAAAATGCAAAGGAAATATATTCAATTTACAGCGTTTAATATTATGTGCTAACTAAATCTATACATATAATAATGTCAATGTAACGTGTCTGCGCTTTCAGATTTTTGTGAAAATAATAATACTGCAAGTGACTACGATTAACTAATTAAATACGTTGAAATTATTTTGACAAATGTCTGTTTAAAAGTCTAAAGGTTAAAAGTCTCCGCGCATTACTGGAAAACTGCTGGATAAATATCGATTACATTTTTTAGTTTTATTTTCAGACACTTAGCTCTTATCTAAAAATAAAAAAAATATAGGCACTACGGATTGAGTAATATGTGAGGTGAGGCATGCGGTGTGGTGCGCATGTGCAGGAGAAAGGAAGTAAATATTCTTTACATCGAAATGTTATACGCAAGTCAACGTTTAATACGTTCACTCAATTTCAAAATGTTTTTTTTTTTTATATCATAGGAGGCAAACGAACAGGTGGGCCACCTGATGTTAAGTGATCACCACCGTCCATAGACACTTCCAAAACCAGGGGATTAGCAAGTGCGTTGCCAGCCTATGTTGGGGGGGGGGGGGGAGGAAGGGAAGGTAAAGGGGAAAGGGAGGTGGGTTCTCCGGCGCTCTCACTGACTCACGCAACAATGCACAAGCACTGTTACTTCACGTCGGTTTTCTCTGAGAGGGTGGTATTACCCCGGGCGAGCCGACCCATTCATGCTCAAATTCAAATTCAAATTCAAAACACTTTATTCAATTTAGGCCCTAAGAAGGCACTCATGAACGTCAAAACTACCACCGGTTCGGAAAACAACCCAGTCTTCGAGAAGAACCGGCAAGAAACTCGATCTGGTTTATCTTTTTAACAAATATATATAATATTTAGAATAATAATATATTCTATATAAAAGTAAATTTCACAAACGTTTTTAATGGATGCACAGAGATGAGTCAATTCCAGACATCACCATCGTTCACATATTGATCCACTCTATAATAGCCTTTTGACACCAAAACCCGCTTGACATGGCGCTTAAATTCACAATCCGGCAAATCGGTAATATCCTTTGGGACTTTGTTGTAAAATCTAACACTATTTCCCAAAAAACTGTTACTGGTTTTACTAAGTCTAAAACGTGGGACAACCAGTTTGTCACAGTTTCTAGTATTTAGATTGTGCCGGTATTTTACGAAATCTAGCTTTTCTAGGTTCTTACGGACATACATTAAATTGTCAAGAATGTATTGGGAGGGCAGAGTTAAGATACCGTACTCCTTGAACTTGGTCTTTAAGGATTCGCGAGGTCTCATATTGTAGATTGCTCGAACTGCTCGTTTTTGTAATAAAAATATGGTGTCTACCTCAGCTGCTGTCCCCCACAACAGAATGCCATAAGACATTAGGCTATGGAAGTAGGCGAAGTAGACTAACCTAGCAGTGGCAATATCAGTTAGCTGGCGAATCTTACGTACTGCAAATGCAGCAGAACTTAATTTGCTTGCCAATTGTTTAATTTGAGGACCCCATTGTAATTTTGAATCTAGTGTGATACCCAAAAATACAGTATTATCAACTAACCCTACAAAATTCCCTTCGATCTTAATGCTACTATCAATCTGTGGCACGTTAGGCAAAATAAATCTCATACATTTTGTTTTACCTGTATTAAGTACTAAGTTATTTTGCGAGGTGGTAGGGTGTCTGTACCCGACTGGATCGCGACCACCGTACACCACGTGGAACACCCGCCATAGTGGCACGTTTGGGCGTGTCGCGTTCCGGGATCAGCCGGTGTATATCCAGCAATCAGGGGGGGGGGGGCTGTCCCTAACTGGGTCGCTTTCAGGCCGGCATGACAGCGGCGACCGGCGATGGATAGTATGTTTTTCGGCAGTCGCCATTGTTTTTGGATTGTACTGTGCTTACCATCAGGCACAGTGCAGTCACTTTGCCGAGCTACAATAAAAAAAAAAAAAAAAAAAAATGCAAACCAATGAGAAATTTCGTTTAAAGTATTATTTACGTGCCCAACCTCTGAATCTGTCCTTTTTACTTTAAATATAATTGAAGTATCGTCTGCAAAAAGCACCATGTCAGCACAGTTATTGACCATTAGCGGCAGATCATTTATGTATATTAAGAACAAGAACGGTCCCAGAATAGAGCCCTGTGGGACACCAATTCGCGCAAAGGATCTTGCAGAGGTTACCCCTTGTATGCTAACTTTCTGACAACGATCTTTTAAATAAGAGACTAGAAGGTCGAGAGAAGATCCACAAATACCATAATGTTTTAATTTTAGAATAAGCGTACTATGGTCAACGCAATCAAAGGCCTTAGACAGATCGCAGAACACACCAATTGCATCATGCGAATCCTCCCAGGCCCTCAATATATAACTTATAAGCGTTGCACCCGCGTCAGTAGTGGATTTCAATTTCGTGAAACCAAACTGTCGACCATCCAGAAACTTTTGCATATTGAAATAGTCTACTAATTGGTTGAGCATAATCTTTTCAAAAATTTTACTTAAGGACGGAAGTACAGAAATAGGTCTATAGTTTCCAAGACTACTTCTGCAGCCTGATTTAAACAAAGGAACTACTTTGCTTATTTTCATTAAATTGGGGAAAGTTCCTTTGCTGAAATGCTGAAACCAGTAATAGCTTCAGCGTGGCTCTACCACGTAAAGATGTAATAGTAATTTACATAAAATAAAATTACTTGTTGTTAAAATCAAGGAAATATTATGGCTTTATAGATTTTGAACAAAATGAGATCATCTAAAGAAACGAGGCCATCACAATACCAGAACTACTGTGAGAATAAGCTCAGGAGCTATAATCGACCAAAAAAGAACATTAATGTCGAGTGTAAGAACCGTGAACTATGGCTGTCTGGTGGCTGGTTTAAGGTCATAAAACGGACAAAATTACTTCAGGTGTCCGTAATACTTAATGATTTACTGCTTATATATAACCCGACGAAATCGTGGTATTAATATATCTTGCATTTTATCGTAATCAAATTATAGCCCGTGGTCTCCGCCAGATACATTTTTATTTAAAAAAAGAACCTTCGGGCAGATTACAAATAATTCATTAAAATAATCTTATTTGGGGTGAATATTTTATAGATACCTAACTATTGAAAATGTTGTTGGTGTATATATATATCTTCATCATTACATAGTATAAAACAAAGTCCCCTACCGCGTCTGTCTGTCTGTTCGCGATAAACTCAAAAACTAATTTTCATGCGGTTTTCACCAGTGGATAGAGTGATTCATGAGGAAGGTTTTAGTATATAATTCGTTAAGGATTTTTTTTATAATCAGGGCGGGACAACGTCTGCCGGGCCCGCTAGTTATATATAAATTTCTTCTGTACGTGTGTATGTCACTTAAATCCAACTAAACCGCTGGACCGATTTTGATGAAATTTCGTGTGCGTGTTCCAGTGGATCCGAGAATGATTTAGATTCACAACCGGGTAGGTGGCGCTGCGGATGAATTTTAGTTTTTTTTTTATTATCAAGGCAGTGCAACGTCTGCCCGGCCCGCTAATATATATATATACTATTTACCCGCTTTTTATCAATTATGCAATCTATTGCTACCTTTACATTTAAAAAGTAAAAGAAATTTCACATCTTCATTAGAAATATAATATAGTTCTTATCAAATAACAAAAATATTTTCTCGGAAACAAGAACCTCAGCTAGTTACATTTTTTTTTTCGAACTGACTATACTATTCACCTAGCAAGCAGCTTCACCGGACTACTAAGGCGAGCGCTTAAGGTACTCAGCCGATTTTGTTTGACAACTAGCTCAAGGGTGCACGGCACACCTCGACTTGGGCTGTTGCCTGATACATGCAATTGGCGACCTATCTGAGCTAACCTAAATTACTATGTATAATAGCTAACTATTCATACATATATGAGTTGTTGAAACATATATGTGTACCAAGCATACATACCTCAACAACTCTTATATATATATTCCGTATCGGATAATTTTCTAAACTATTTCAGTTTGATAAGGGAAAAAATTAAACCCTTCCACTTGCATGTGTAAGCGTGTATGCGTGCACGTGTATAGAGGTGATATGTGTAATGTTGTCGCAGTTATGTAAGATTTTGTGTCACTATATCGCGCGAGCAGCGCACTCAAGGGCTCCACGCCGAGGGAACGGACCTAGGCTTGAGCCGCTGCTGAGTAGGACCTAATCTCGTAGCTAGTTACATACATATAGGGAATATACCTTATAATTAAAATAAGTTATAGTAAAAAATGTGACCAAAAACATAATCTGTAAAATAATATAGATTAATAGCAATTGATGTCAATAAACAGTCAATTCAAAAAACCTTATCTTTTATTGAAGGAAATGTAATGAAATCCTAATATATGTAATTATTTTCATTTTATATTTAAACTAGCTGTGCCTGCGACTCCGTAGACATTGTAATAGCAATTTATAAAAGAAAAACTAATCTGGCACATCCTCAAATATAACTTGAAACAAAGACAAATCATATTCTAAGTATATAAGCGTCACTGTAAAACCACAAATACGGCACCACTCAACTGTGTGGCCATAAAAAAACAAATAGGAACATTAACGTCAAGAGTAAGAACCATGAGCTATGACCGTCTGCTGACCGCTTTAATGCCATAAACGGGCTGCTTTCAAGTATGATTATATAAAATTCAAGTACCTCAGTGCCATTGTACTTCAAAACAAACAAATCTTTGTATTAATGACGTTCTCATAACGAAATATTACAGTAACAATGTGCATATCATTTTATTTACGTGCATTGTAATTTTAGTTTCATTGATCTACTTTATATATACTATAGTAAAATGAACACATTTCACGTATAAAAAAAATTGGTTGTCTGTAAAGTCAGTTTACGGACGATAATTTTACGTGATAACGACTCGGACGCATCGGCCAATGGAGTGGAAGAAAGATAGATGCGTCACAAGCCGAACGCTTAGGCCGATCGCGCCTCTTTATCGCTTGTTCCGCGCTCTCGCTTGCATGCTCGGCTCAGGCGGAACGTGACAATGAGTCATGCTTTTTCATGCGTGTAGCAGGCGTTCATCGATGTATAAGACGTTATCACGTCAAAAATATACTTTTATTACTTAGTGCAGTGATGTTATAACGAGCATGCTCCGCCATTTTTAATTATTTTATTTGATCATATTAAAAAATGTACCATGATTTTAGAACAACACTATTTCAAAAAGAAATATGTTACTTGAAAATAATACAAACTAACATTGGTCCATGTCTTAGTTAGAGGTACTAAAAATATAAAACCTAATAATAATAATAAGGGGGTACATAACTGTCTGTCAGAGAAAGAATTTTCAGAATCGGATAAGTGATGGTACAGTAATTACCACCTTATATGCCCCCTTATACACCTATTATATTATTACTATACACCCAGCTAGTTGTCAAAATTAAATCGGCTGAGTGCCTTAAGCGCTCGCCTTAGTAGTCCGGTGATGCTGTTAAGGCCTTACTAAGCAAATAGAGTTGTCAGTTCGAGAAAAAAAAATATACCCAATTATGTAACATCTTACAAACATACAAATTAAGAATATTTATAAGAATTGTTTAGATATTTGGTAATATTAAATATTAAAGAAATATATGTATAATATTGGTCTATTAAGTAATTGACAATTTTAATAAAACTGCTGTATTTGATGAATAAATGTATAAAATTTAAGAAAATTGGTAGCAGTAAGAAGCTATATTTCGATCGAGTAAATAAATAGACAGTGGCACATAAATTCCAACAATATTAAGAAGAATACGTAGACAAAACAGAATTAAGACTTGAATACACACAAATCAATACACGTAAAATCATATATAAATGTATATTATCTATAACAAGCTACGTCCGCGACTCCGTCCGCGTGGAACCCAATGTAAAGAAACAATAACTAATAAAATCTTCTGAATGTATTAAGTCCATTTACTTATCTACTTTTCTCTCGGACTTACACCGCGTCGTCATTAAAATTACAATAACTTTTGATAGAGTGGACCAATTTTAATGATACAAAGACTAAGTTACTCCCGAGGATATGCTTTATGATTTTCTTAGTGAGGGTTTATTCATCACTTTAGCAGTGATGCGTGTTCATACAAATAGACAGACAGACACACATTTCTAAAAATAATTGAAATGTATTCTATTACTTACTAGCGGGCCCGGCAGACGTTGTCCCGCCCTGATTATAAAAAAATCCTTGACAAATTATACACCAAAACGTTCCTCATGAATCACTTTATCCACGAGTGAAAACCGCTTGAAAATCCGTTCAGTAGTTTTTGAGTTTATCGCGAACAGACAGATAGACAGACGCGGTAGGGGACTTTGTTTTATACTATGTAATGATTCCTAGACAACTACAACAATTTTTTTCACAACAATTGAAAAAGTATAGACACGTTAGATTTACATGCTTATTATACTTTGTTTTATACTATGTAATGATAATGATAGATAGATAATAATTTATATTTTTTTTTTTTAAGCATCATATGAATGTAAATATATCAAATTGTTCATGTATATTAAATGTACTGTGAACATACTGTATAGCAAATAAAATATAAATAAAACTTATACCCAAGTTTCAATTACGAGAACCTATTAACATTTGGAATTCATAAAGGAATAGAGAGAATTTATGGAAGTCCTTTAAGTAGTTGTACATCAAATAGTATTATTAAACAAGATGTCTAAATATTGCGAGAAGTAATTTTTCTCTGCGTTTTAGATCTTATATAATTGTTTAAAAGAAAGTTACACGAAAAATCCAAATGTTATTTTATTAATTGTAGTCCAATATTTAACATCAAAAGTATTTAATTTCCAAAGGTAAAGGTGACTCTTCCAAAGACATCTCAAAAACGGCAAGTTTGTCCGGTCCAGTTCAATTTTTCTATTGCTTGATTCCTTTTATGAAAACACTGGAAGAGATATTCCATGTGAACGGTTTCATTGAAAAGTCCGCAGTATGGCCGGTTGGCGACGGGCCAGTGAGCGCCCGGATTATCTTCGACTGTGTACCCACGAATTGTGATCATGCAGTCGAGCGTACGCGGGCATTTAGGCTTTCACTTCGTTATCATTATAATTAAGTATGTGTCTCACAAAAAATCCAGTGATTTACTTAAAAAAAACTAAGAAAAATAATTATATGAACAAGTTTACTGTGTTTAAAATATCAATATAGTTTTACGAATTTATTATCCTTAGATTAAATATTCACTGTTAGATTAGACAATCACAGAAATAGATATTTCACTCTTTGTAAAAATAGTTTCACCTACTATTTCGTTATCTACAATTAAATATGTAAGCACTAGCCGTGCTCGCGATCTCGTCCTTGTGGAACCTGATGTACAAAACAGTGACTAATAAAGTTATCTGAATCTATAAAGCATTGTCTGTATGGTATTAATTACTATTTACTTTTCTCTCGTACTTAAGTCGCGTCGTTATTAAAATTACAATAACTTTTGATAGATCCAACCGATTTTAATGAAACAAAGACTAAAACTTACTCCAAGATATGATTTATGATTTTCTTCCAACTTATTTTTATCTTGAACGCAGTACTTTAGCAGTGATACGCGTTCAAACAAACATACATTTATAAAAAATATTTAAATGTATTTTATTTCAAATTCCTAGACACCTGAAACATTTTTTTATAGAGATCTAAAAAGTACCGACACGTTAGATTTACATTCTTATTATATGTATAGATAAAGCTAGGTACATAGCCGCATTTCACATAACATATTAATATTTCGTAACAGTGTCAACACGATTCTTATATTTTACACAACTAACTAAGATCAACGTGTTCTCTCTAAGTGATAATTCTAATATATTCTTTTGGTATTATGTTATTATTCGTTATTGTGTATTTCGTAAAAAAACGGCACAATCTAAATACTAGAAACTGTGACAAACTGGTTGTCCCATGTTTTAGACTTAATAAAACCAGTAACAGTTTTTTGGGAAATAACGTTAGATTTTACAACAAAGTGCCAAAGGATATTACCAACTTGCCGGATTGCGAATTTAAGCGCCATATCAAGCGGGTTTTGGTGTCAAAAGACTATTTATTATAGAGTGGATCAATATGTGAACGATGGTGATGTCTGGAATTGACTCATCTCTGTGCATCCATTAAAAACGTTTGTAACATGTACCTAATATATTCTAAATATTATATATATTTGTTAAAAAGATAAACCAGATCGAGTTTCTTGCCGGTTCCTCTCGATGACTAGGTTGTTTTCCGAACCGGTGGTAGGTTTGACATTCATAATTGCCTTGTTAGGGCCTAAATTGAATAAAGAGTTTTTGATTTGATTATATTAAAACCAGTTTCGCTTCGTGACTTGACTCACGTTCATGTAAATTTGACCTATTCTTGGGGGGCAATACTCTTTGTTGGGTGAAAAGTACCATACATTCATTCCTGTATCTCTCGCATTGTTTATGCAAAATTTCATGATGATCGGTTCAGTATTTAAAGCATGCAATCACAAACAAACTCACAATCACATTATATTATAATATTATATAAAGATAAGGATTAACGCAAGCAAATTCTCCAATGGCTTCTTGATTTTTAAGTAAGCATCATCGTAAAGTTTAAAATAGGATCAAATCTAATAATTATAATGTAAAAGGTATGTAAGTGGTAGAGCCCGGCTGAAGCTCGCCCGGGGTACTACCACCCTCTCACAGACACACCGACGTGAAGTAACAGTGCTTGCATTGTTGCATTTCGTTCGGTTAGTGAGAGCGCCGGAGGACGACCTCCCCTCCCTCTCTCCCCCCTTCCCCCAAACACTTCCCTGATGTTGCTAGTGTCTATGGACGGCGGTGATCACTTAACAACAGGTGACCCGCCTGTTCGTTTGCTTTCTTATAATATAAAAAAGGTATCAGTTGCAATAGCGGAGAGGCTATTTATTATAGCCTTTATAATTAAAGTATTATTCATCATTAAGAATTAATATAAATCAAAGTAGACAAAAGAAAACAGACTGATCATCCTATTAAGACATATATAGCTTTAACTATAAATAAAATCACTACTGTCAGTACTTACATAATTATTACGTGATAATACAGAATATATAGTATGATATTCATTTAACAATGATCCTCATCGTGACTATTCGTATATATTGAGAAGCTATTGTGACAATTTCCACTTTTGATCGCTGACCTGAAATCTCTAATATCAACTATTCGAAACCTTTGAACCGTTCTATTTCAGGTGTACTCTGTCAGATTTTTTCAATATTTCTTATTCAATATTTTTAGTACTCGACTCCCAGTGATTATTCCTTTTAGATTTTTTTAAATATTTAATAAATTCTTGTACAGATATCATGAATTACAAAAAGTATTGAGAGGACATTTTAAAAAAGTTTATGTTATCGACTTATATTTTAAAGACGGTCATAGACTACGGAATTTCATTGTTCAGGTTCATAGTAAAAAGCAAATGAATTTGTGAGACAACTCTGATACGATTTCATGAACTGGTCTTGATTTACGTATTATAAACTAGCTGATACCCGCAACTTTGTGTACGTTATTTATTACCTTAGCAATATATTTTAGGTTCAGTGAAAATACCATTGGAACCACACCGCTTCCCCACTTCTGATCTGCAAGAGATCACACGCGATGTGCTGCTACACGTAGTAGTAGTGTGTAGTGTTTACAAAATTCGCAGTTTTTTAAAACCTTAATAATTTTATATTAAACTAGCTGTACCCGCGACTACATTCGCGTGAAATTTCAATTATAAAACATTAATTAATAGCATAGGATTGTATTGTGTATTCAAATCAAATTTCAGATCAGTTTTCAGTTTATGAAAATACGCCTAGGAGTTCTAGCGTAAACGTCTTCTCTTTTTCTTATAAGTAAGATGTACATATATACGAATGTTTTATATATGTAAAACCGTTGTGTAAACTATTACCATACCAAATTTTGTCAAAATCCGTCCAGTAGTTTTTGTATGAACCTCGTACAAACGACAGACAGACAAAAGTTTAAAACACCATGTAAATGTACTAAAATGTAAATGTATTCTAAGCCCCACCAGAGTATTTTTCTTTAAAATATTTAATGTACAGATTTCGTCCCATTACCCTTTTATTATATGTATAGATAAAACTATCGTGGTAATCTTTTTTTAGATAAGGGCCAAGTGCCTGGGAAGGAAAACAAGAAAGATATTGAATTCTATGCACTTTTTCAGTGATGAGCACATAATGCCTAGACCTCTATCATAATATTTACATATATATATAAGTCTCTATACTTTGAGCGTAAAGTGATGAGATATCTTCTTTTATGTAGGGGCCCAGACATGCATCTTTATTTATATAAATAACTAGCCGACCCGTGCCCACTTCGTTGGGAGGTAATAGGCATTATCAAGCTACAACTTTTCTCTAGAACTCAATCATATATATCTCATAAGTAAGGCAGCGTTCGTAAGAAACGTTTTCGTTCGACCATTTTTCTCCGACTCCCCAGATATTACCCCCTACAACCTCACAAACTTTACCTCTTTATAATATTAGTATAGATTATAGATAATATAATTAGTTAATAGCTTCTGCCCGCGACTTTGCACGCGTGGAATAGTTATTTTGGGAAAAAATACTCCGATTTTAAAACATTTTTCATTGTTACTCCGCTCCTATTGGTCTTAGCGTGATGATATATAGCTTATGACACTCACAAATAACGTGGCTTTCTATTGGTAAAAGAATTTTCAAAATCGGTTTAGTAGTTCCTGAGATTACCCCCTACAGTGTCACAAACTCACAAACTTTACTTCTTTATAATATTAGTATATAGATTATAGCCCCTGCCCGCGACTTCGTCCGCGTAGTAATAGTTACTACTCTGGGCTAACGCTAACACACAGCAGAAGCTCTCAAAAAGAAAAAAACATCTCGATTTTGAAACATTTTTCATCTGTGCTCCGCTCCTATTGGCCTTAGCGTGATGATATATAGCCTATAACTATTCTCGATGAATGAGCTATATAACACTGAAAGAATTATTCAAATCGGACCAGTAGTTCCTGAGATTACCCCTTACAACGCCACAACGTCACAAACTCACAAACCCACAAGCCCACAAACTCACAACGTCACAAACTTTACCTCTTTATAATATTAGTATAGATAATCATGCCGTCCACGAATAAACATAGAGATCCACAAATACTAATGATAGATTGTACAATTAGGTTACTTCATCTGTGAGTATTAGTAGCAGTAGAGCCACGCTAAAGCTATTATTGGTTTCAGCATGAATTGGTTGGCTCGCCTTAGGTACTACCACCCTCTCATAGAAAACCGACGTGAAGTAACAGTGCTTGCATTGTTGCGTATTGTTCGATAAGTGAGAGCGTCGGAGGACCACCTCCCCTCCCCCTCCCCCAAACACAGGCTGGCAACGCACTTGTGACTCTCCAGGTGTTGCAAGTGTCTATGGACGGCAGTGATCACTTAACATTAGTTGACCCACCTGTTCGTTTACCTCCTATGATGTAAAAAAAAGAGTACTAGTTAATACTTAGTATTATCAGATATAAAAAGGTCCGAAAATGGTACTTCCATAGGTTACTCTTGTAAATGAAAGAAATTTATCGCAAATAGCTATAATAACCCGTATATAAGGTATTGATTTTATATTCCTGAATGGCTTATTAGAAAAATATAACAGAAATATAATGTTAAAAGTATGACTTCATTGGTTGAGGCCCACGGAAAATATGCGGAGTCATAAAAAAAATGCAAATGTAAGCAAAATTCCGAATTAGCTATCGGAAAAGAGAGGAGAGCTCGATACCGACACGGAAACATGAAAGGCTTAATGAATCTAAAGAAAGTGAGAAGGTCTTCTAAGCGTAGGAAAAGTGAACCTCCATCTATTCTGCTTTCGATAGTCGAGAAATAAGGGCATAGAATATATAAAACATATATCTATAACATATATTATATCGACTTCTATAAAATTTTCTAAAATATTCAAATAATATCTAGAAATCATAATGCAATTAAAAACTCTTATTATTAACAAATCCGTGAAACAAAAACCGACAGACAAGCTTTTGATATAATTATTCTATTTCTATTCACTTACCACCACGTACTTCGCATACTAGTACCAAAGCGACCCCTTCCTCCAAAGGTCCAACCACACCGGAAACATCAGCTCCTGATTTGTCATATAATAACATCTGATGAGGAGGCACTGAAACAAAATGTATTCGATTGTACATCACGGCTGATTGCAAATTTTAATATATTCAATGACTATGAATATATTCCGTGACATTGATATTTTGCACCTAAGTCGAAGTCAAATACTCAAATCGGCCTACACAATGTTAGACTCAGGTGTTATATAGGAAAAATGAAAATTATCAAACAACAACCACAAAACCCACACACATGCCCCCGTGCACGCGCATAGTTAACTAGCTTCTGCTTCGTTCACGTGGAATAGTTACTTTTGACTAACTAACACGCAACGGAAGCTTTCAAAAGGAAAAAAACCCCGATTTTGAAACATACTTCATTGGTGTTCCGCTCCTATTGGTGTTAGCGTGATGATATATAGCCTATAACCTTTCTCGATAAATAATCTATATATATAATATAATATATATAGCTAACTAAGACCAAAAGGAGCGGAGCACCAATGAAGAAAATTTCAAAATTGGAAGTTTTCTTTTTCTTTTGAGAGCTTCCGCTGCGTGTTAGCATTAGGGCAAAGTAACTATTCCTCGCGGACAGAAGCTAGTTGAAAATAAACTCATTACCTTAATTTTTCATTATGCGAAATATTAAACGCATTACTTTATAATTGGCATTTTGTAATTACATTCATATGTTTATATTTTTTAATAAATAATAATTGTGCTGTAAAGTTCTTATAAAAATAAATAAATAAATACTGTAGGATTCGAATCTACGTCATATAGATGACATTAGAATACTACGGGTATCGAATTCTTTTTTAAAAGTATTTATCAATTTTCATTCAAATATTAAATATAATGATTAATCTTATAACATAGTATAATTTCGTACGTTACGAGCATGACATTCAAACGACTCGTAAAAAATATAACCATATTATACTTACCCTTAATTACATAAAAGATCGACCCAATCATTAGCCTACCGAAGCGGTAAAGTTACGTCATTAGATCGTTACATTCACACCATATATGAGAGGAAAATATAAATGAAAATTAAAGGGAAAATTTCGTACCCGCTTTAATAATATAGATATAAGAAGCGTGGCATCGTTCGATTATTATTTGATGCCATTAATAGGCACCCTCCGTTCTCAATGGTAATTGGATATTTTATTATGAAAACGCCCGATTATATATACCTAAGAGTTCTTTGTGTGAACAGTCCTTTTGGTACAACAAAAGGCTTTGCAAATTACCTCTCTTCGCGGGCAGACTAATGGGTTTCAATGGAGTTGCATATATGGGATGTAGGCGTTCTTTTAAACGCTTTTTTCCTTGGAAAAGAAATTTTATATCCTCTTTATGTCTACGTCTTAGGTCGCTACGAATAAGGTAAATTTCTTTCAAAAGCGCAGTAGTTTGTTCAGATTTTTACGAGAAGGCTGTTAATATTTTTATAGACGTCGCTTGAATTTATTCTTGAAAATGCCGGCTACAACGGAATAAGCCCATTAGAGCAATTATGCGACAATAAAACCACGTTTATGTTGTGAAATAACGCTGTAGAAATCAATTAGTTGTGGAAATGAAATAGGGGCATGTAAATTTACCTTAATGAATGTTTGATATTAGAGATAAAAATGTAAAAGAAAATTTAAATGAAACATCACTTAGGTACAGTAATTAGGAATTAACGAGCTTAATAAATAAGGTTGAAATGTGAAAATAGACGTAGAGTAATACAGCAACCATAGTCCACAAGACTAGAAAAATCTAAGCCTGTAATATAGTTGAGGTAATTTTTTTTAACAAAAACCAATATGATATTGTTATTATATCTTATACTAGCGGGCCTGGCAGACGTTGTCCCGCCCTGATTATAAAAAAATCTGTAATAAGTTATATACGAAAACCTTCCTCATGAATCACTTTATCGACTGCTGGAAACCGTATGAAAATCCGTTCAGTAGTTTTTGAGTTTATCGCGAACAGACAGACAGACGCGGTAGGGAACTTTGCTTTATACTATGTAATAATAATAATAATGATGATATTTTTTTATTTTGTTGATATTAACCTTCAAATATAAGCTTGGAGTTAACGAAAGGCGTACTTACGCATTATGTATTATAGTTAAATGAGTCCACCATTGCTTGATTCAACTCAAATAAATTATTTCATAAAAAAAATTAAAATTCATAAACCCTGATAAATCTTAGCCGTTTTAGTCTATTTGAATCTAATTTCCTTTTAAATTTAACCTGTCACCTACAGATTTTATCTGTGTCATCGCCGGCGGAGCAGGGCTTTCGTTTTTATCAGCACGACAGTTGAGCAACCTGGCGGACTCCGACGACAGTTCATAATTAAAATGTCTTCGTGATGCCATCAGTCGCCGACCGCGATGCCGTGGATTCATTCATAATGACTAAACTGATTCCTTTTGCCGCCTTTATAAAGTTTACATTTTATCGTCAATTGTTTTATGTACTTTTGCGTTTCAAATGAGAAGATAATCGCGTCTTTCACTTGTGTAAATTGTTTTTTTTTAATACTTTTTAGGTATTAATTAATCACTTTTTTTTATTTTCTCGAACTGACTATGCTATTGACCTGGCAAGGTCTTTAGAACTTCACCAGAGTACCTATTATTGTTTTTTTTTTATGTCAAAAGGAGGCAAACGAACAGGTGGGTCACCTGATGTTAAGTGATCATCACCGTCCATAGACACTAGCAACACCAGGGTTGTCGCAAGTGCATTGCCAGCCTGTGTATGGGGGAGGGGTAGGGAAAGGAGAAAGGGGAAGGGAAAGGGGGAAAGGAGGGGGAAAGATGGTAAACGCGCAAAACCTAGAGAGGGTCTGGCTGTCAACTGCAACTGCCGGAAAACACTTGCAGGTGCTTTGTGACATATTTTCAATTTGAGGGTGGTAGCTGACCGAGATGGCTTGGAAAAGACTATCACCATACTATTCTTTCATCAGGATGTTTTCTTCCCCAAAAGCTCCAGTTCATTCGTCATGGTTCGAATCTACGTCCAACGCTATCTGAATACAAGAAACACTGGACCATCATAGCTTTTAACATATAAATTTAGATTCAATTTACTTTAGACTAGCCGACCCGTGCCCACTTCGTTGGGCGGTAATAGGCATTATCAAGCTACAACTTTTCTCTAGAACTCAATCATATATATCTCATAATTAAGGCAGCGTACGTAGGAAACGTTTTCGTTCGACCATTTTTCTCCGACTCCCCATATATTACCCCCTACAACCCCACAAACTTTACCTCTTTATAATATTTGTATAGATTATAGATAATATAATTAGTTAATAACTTCTGCCCGCGACTTCGCACGCGTGGAATAGTTATTTTGGGCAAGGCGCAGCGGAAGCTCTCAAAAGGAAAAAATACCCCGATTTTAAAACATTTTTCATTGTTCCTCCGCTCCTATTGGTCTTAGCGTGATGATATGTAGTCTATGACACTCATAAATAATGTGGCTTTATATTGATAAAAGAATTTTTAAAATTGGTTTAGTAGTTCCTGAGATTACCCCCTACAACGTCACAATGTCACAAACTTTACCTCTTTGTAATATTAGTATATAGATTATAGCCCCTGCCCACGACTTAGCCCGCGTTGTAATAGTTACTACTCTGGAATAACGCTGACACACAGCAGAAGCTCTCAAAAAAAAACATCTCGATTTTTAAACATTTTTCATCTGTGCTCCGCTCCTATTGGCCTTAACGTGATGATATATAACCTATAACCATTCTCGATGAATGAGCTATATAACACTGAAAGAATTATTCAAATCGGACCAGTAGTTCCTGAGATAACCCCTTACAACGCCACAACGTCACAACGTCACAAACTCACAAACTCACAAACCCACAAACCCACAACGTCACAAACTTTACCTCTTTATAATATTAGTATAGATTAAGACGCCAGCCACAAGCGGCAGCCATTTCGTGTCAATTATAGTTTACCGCTAGCCAGTCTACTGAATAACAATAGAGTTTTCATAAGAATATAAGCCTTCGTATTTTATAAACTTATAGGCGGTTACGTGACACACAACATAATTTGCATACGTTAGTGTTTGTACAAGCGTTCATTCTTTACTGAATGTACATGCGAAATGTGAAACGAGATGTCGGTTTGACAGTTATCTTCTTTAATTAAAACGCACAGTACAGTTATTATCGTTTTTGATGTATGTATTAGTACATTTTTGTATACCAGATTAGACGACTATGTTTTTCCTTAACTCTAATATGAAAATTATGTTGCCTTTTACGAAAAAAGTAGTCACCAAATCGTAAATAGTTATCTTTATTTTCAGTAAACGGTCGCGGAAAATATTTTTCGAAAATAATAAGGTTTCTTTTAAACTTTGTGTCTTATTAGTCATCATTATTATTACATAGTATAAAACAAAGTCCCGCGTCTGTCTGTCTGTCTTCGCGATAAACTCAAAAATTACTGAACGGATCTTTATGCGGTTTTCACCAGTGGATAAAATGATTCATGAGGAACGTTTTGGTGTATAATTTGTCCAAGATTTCTTTATAATCGAGACAGCGGCTACCGGGTCCGCTAGTTACATATAATACAATTAATCACCCCATAAACGTGAAATCAAATCAATTGGCAATGGTGTATCTCCTTCGTGAGCGCCTACGAAATTACATCTTATACAATCCATATTGAAAAATGTTCTAAATTATAATGAAAAACTCATCTAAATATTATTCCTGACTCCGTAATTCAAAGCTTTAGATCTATTATTCTATATATATGTGGGAATGAATAAAAAATAACAAACATATTTAATTGCATATTTTCAATATTTGTGTCTACGTTTTATCTGTACAGTGAAGGATGGCTCAAATGACTCGTATCCGTTTGTATTGTATTTTGTTTAAAAAAATCTAAGTGTAATGACTTGTGTTTTTTGATATGTCAGCGGTAAAGAAAGATTATAAAACTATAACGTGTAAACTGTGTAAAAAACGAATTAAAGATTGGTGCTCCAGATTCCACTGTGTTCTCAATCATCCCACATATATATAATATTGTTTTATATTTATATAAGTTATAATATTGAACTATTCAAATCAAGCTGGAATAGATCTAAACAGACTAATGACAATGGCCATAGCCAAACGATTCTGTTCAGTCAGTCAGTATTCACTATACTTTCCATCCGGTGCAATGCATTAACTTACTAGTACGAAGCCTACAACATAGGAATCAAAATCAATATCGAATGAAAATTTCACTGCTGCACAACGTTATTTATGCGCCCGTAGGGACACAAAAGGCGCAATGTGAATTCTTGAACCATAGCTTCATAGAAAATGTATTAGATATACATCCGTAATGAATACATAGACTCGGAATTAGTACAGTCAGGCTTTTATTTTGAGGGCACGCGGAGGCACGCAGTGCCCTTAAAGGGAATTTTGAAAATATCGAAAAATTGCCATTAAAACTGAAAAAATTAAAGTGTTTGAAAAAAAAATGAAAAAATGTAATATAACTTTCCTGAACAGTTACCGCGTCGCACGGTGGTTTATCTCCGTAGGTAATAGAAATCGGACATAAGTTACTAAAAATATTAAAGTCGTAATTTGACAAAAAATTAAACGCTTTTCGATTTCACTAATGAAAAGCAATAGGAATACATAAACGCTCTTTTTAGATTGGACTCATAATTGAAGAGTAAATTGAATAAAACTGTTGTCTATGTACGGGAAGCAACCTCAAACTCCGAATATCTCATGATTTTCGTTGGTTTTCGTTCTGAAAATTTTGCAACAGTATCTTACCATTATATGCTACAAGTATCCCAAATAACATGAAAAATGATGGTTTTAGATTTTTCGAAAATTAGCGTGCCCCAAAAAAGATGTAAAAAGAAGGCCTGAGTACAGTTATGTATTTTAATTAACTGCCAAATATCCGTCCGTACCCATAATCCGTAAAGTATTTAGTTGTGTACACAATCAACAACGTTAACAGTGTATACGATACTTACCTATCACTGTGAGCCGTATTTGAAAATTTCTTGTTGGTGAATTTTTAAAGTCAACACGGCATCTGTAGACTCCTTCATCGTCCAGTTGTACAGAACTTAAGGTTAACGCCGCTGGGTGCGCTACTGTAGCGAAGTATGCTCTTGGTCCGAAAGCACCAGGATCGGACCACTGCAGAGCTTTATTGAAAGAACGGCCTCGAACGTCGAAACTAAAAAAAAAACCAATAAAGTTTATTTTGTATCTTAAATACATAATTAATTTAAAGTTCTGATGTGATTCAAAACATAACCTCTTTATTGAATGTATAATCTAAAGAAGAAAACCAAAATGGAAATCACATCAACGATTGACTTTAATTATGAAATCATCAAAATGGTTAAAGTTTTCCAATTTCCGGAGAGTCTACACAATCTTTCAATTTTCAAATCTATAGAACATTATTATTTACGTTACATAAATTTCATTTAAAGATAGTATTTGACTTGCAGCCTCATTTTAACTCATTAAAGAATTCAATTTAAAAAAAATCCTTTACATAATACTTATGTACTAGGTGTATTTAGTTACTTTTATTCTTTTACGTTCCCCTTAAAAATTGATTTTCAATAATTTTTTTTTTAAAGATGATATAGATCTTTATAAATATAAATAAATTGCGCAATGTTGCACCTATTTATCTAATTCTTTTTGTTGTTATGTGTATACCTAATTTTCAGGACAACATTTGTATTAAAGAAAATATTTTAAAACTTGTACGGAAAAGTGAAAAATATGGGTTAAAAAAAATCCATATAAAAAGTGTGTGACTGAGACAGAAGATAGAAAATATTCAAAAATATTGACAACGTTTTCATTCTATTTCGTTAGCTGCTCTTATTGTAAATAGAAATTTTTTTCTTCGTTAGTACATCTGTGCAAGGCCGAGCGTGTAGTAAATAACATAATTGAATAAATTGATGATACATATAGAAGATACTAGCTATGTCAGAGGCTTCGCATGTTTTTGTTATTATTTATTGAATATTATAGTGGGCGTTACTTTGCACTTCAGCCTGCAATAGATTAGCCGATACCATGTCTTACTATTCACACTATTCCAGACGGAACTGCAAAGTAACGTCCACTATAACATTTAATTTTGTATTTCCGCAAAGTAACGCCTTCTTCAATCAAATATTATGTATTGATATACATAGTTGAGTTACAGCGAAATGGATGTTATGTAAATACTCTGTTTATATATAAATTATCCTATATCAATTGGTAGGGTTATTGGTTGAACGGTACAGAAGTTCATGCGCTGTAGCGGTATTTAGAGGCGAGTTCTTTACTCGTCAACGGACAATTGAGTATGTTAACTGTCATAGTGATTGGTCAATTTTCGAGCTTATCGATTTTAGATATTGATTAATTATTATATTTATATACACACTCTAATTGATAGGAGATTTACAAAGAATCATCTAGCAAGAACGTGTTAGCCAAAATGATATTGGATCATCAGTAATTCCGGCTCTGTGTTGTATCGATTATAACTTGCCCTTAAACTACTTCTGCTAGTTTTTTTTTGTTTTCAAAATTAATCGTTTCTCTTTAGGTCAACTTTCTTAAATATCACCATTACAAAATATATTTATGAATTGGGTTTCTGTTTATCTGTGTATTTTCAATTTTATAAAAAGTTAGCGGGCCCGGCAGACGTTGTCCCACCCTGATTATGAAAAAATCCTTGACAAACTATATACTAAAACGTTCCTCATCAATCGCTCTATCCACCGGTGAAAACCACATGAAAATCCGTTCGGTAGTTTTTGAGTTTATCGCGAACAGACAGACAGACAGACGCGGTAAGGGACTTTGTTTTATACTATGTAATGATATGTAATCATTCACTATATTTAAAAAATATACGGAAACTTTTTATTTTAATATTGTTTTGCTTAAAAGGTTTTATTGAGATAATTTGATTATACACCTGCTGTTTTAAGGCAAATCTAACATTTAAGTGCGCTTTTTATAGGAGCATTATCTCCACAAAACGTCCGTGCTGCTCCGTTATTGCCTTTGGAATATTTATAATTGTAATACCAGTGTAATACCAAACCGTAAGTTCCAGTAAACAGATTATACCTTAAGTAAACGATTAAAATGTTGTGTTATTGCAGTATTTTTGCATTATTCCAGCTATATCTTTAAATATAAATAAAACGGAAGTGTCTATTTATAATGTTAAAATAACAGATATTTACTGAATGTATATGAAAGTATATAAGGTGCACAAAAAAAAAATCTTGTCCTTAGAAGTCTGACTGTTTGTTCCGGCTAATCTCCGAAATGGTTGGACCGATTTGAAGGGACTTTTACTATCAAATAGCTGATGTTATAAGGAGTAACTTATGCTACTTTTATTAAAGACTAACTTTTAGAGGGGAATTTATAAAAAAAACGTGTAAAGATGCGCGGTGGTTCTCGTGCGGTTAAACTAAATTAGTTAATGTTAGAGTTAAAAAGTTAAGACTAAAAATAACCTAAGTTGTTCCTTATAACATCAGCTATGTGATTGTGAAAGAGCAACAAAAAGGTCGAGGCCGTCATTCCGTCTATACAAATTAATATATTTTGATTGTGGGTGTGTGTGGGTGAAGAAATTTGTAAATAGTACGAAAACACGCTGTACTATTACCTTTAACGTAGGCTAAGTTTTTACTAACAAAAATGGATGTAATATCTGAATTGAATAAATTATTATTATTATTATATAAGGACTTTCAACAGAAGAGAAAACACAAAACAATGGAATAACTGTGCTCTTTTTTGAATTTTGAAATCAATTACAGTTTGAATTATTTAAATTTCATAACTATTAACCCTAGAAAGATAACCATACCACGACATACGTTAAAGATAACCATACGCTTCAAAGGCGCACTCTTTTATAATACGTGTTTTTAATTGATTAACTAAAAAATATTTATAATTTATGTTATTATGTTAAAAACTATATTTAAAACAATGAAAATAAAATACATTTTTACTTTAATTTGTTTATTTCAAATAATTTAAAACCAAATGAGTAGACCTCTACGAAAAAATAACGAACATGAACAGCCTTATGCTTCAGGAACAATACCACTTATAAAAAATGAAATCTAATCTTATGAAAATAAGAGTTTTTTCTTATAAGATGTTTGACTATAATATAATCAGTCTAAAAAATATCTGTCATAAAAAAACTAATTAAAAATGCACTCATGGCAAACGTAATTTTTGCCGCCGCAAAAAGTACTTTGCACTTGGTACAGGTTGACATTATTTTATTTTTAGACGTACAGTAACGTCTTCTTTATACCGATGCCGTGATGGTTCCTCTTCTTGTTTTGTACGACCCTGTGCAGAGCGTTCTGGAACAATATTTTCGAAGATACTCAAAACATGTCTCGGCAAAGTAGAAGTCTCTAGTTTCTCTGTCATTCATGGTGTAGGTAGTTGTGTACTGAGTTTATTCATGTATCCTCTTCTATTCAAAGGCTTTTCATATTTTGACATGACATTGTGGTAGTGTGTCACATAAGAGTTAACAAAACTTATATTCAATATGCCATAAAACATAGTCATTGGCCACATATTCGCTTACCTTTAATACGACATCGAAAAGCACATTTTTCCGAAAATGTCCACGTCTCCTTTGGCTAGATTATAATACATAATTATTTTAAGCTTACCAGTTACTGGATTTAGGACACCTTCCTCACCACACGATGATAATAAACAAACCATCTTGACGGCCATCGGTTTGTATGATACGATAGCTATACAACGCATAAAGCG